>LR738711.1:239546576-239559276 GCA_902687465.1 Secale cereale | reverse complement strand
CCCACGTTGTGCATGGGCCTCCTTTTATAGTGCAAGGGGTCACCGACAGGTGTCAACGTAGGAGAAAGGGGTAAAAACGTAAAAGAGGTGGTAGTTGTAACAGTGCGGGAACAGTGCAGCTACAGTGCATGAACAGTGGTCTATACCTACTTTGACAGTGGGGGACAAGGGCATTTAATGCCCGTCGCCGTCGACCCCAAAAGTTCCCGCCCTTGCGTCTCCGTCTGCCACGGCGATGGATCCACCACCGTGGAGTGCCACCGTGTCCCCCAGGCTGCACAGCCATCCGCCACGCGTCCTTGGATAGGCCCCAGGGCGACGCGTGGGCCGATGAGCTGGAGCGCGGGCACACAGCGCAGCCTTCCCGGCAAGTACCTTGCCGGGGCCTTGATCTTGCCGGGCCCGGGAGCTTGCCGGGCTCTGAAGCTTGTCGCTCCCCGGGCCCTCGCCGGGTCTTCTATGATGAAATCTTCTAGTCTCCCTGGCAAGCTCCTCTTGCCAGGGCCTTGTGTAAATGATGTAACCCTGAGCCTGGCACGGCCTTCCCGGCAAGCTCCTCTTGCCGGGGTCTCGGTCTTCTTTCTTGTATACTTTGTTTTTGAATGGCTTAATAAGGAGCAGAAAGGTCTCCGGCGAGCACGCGGTAAACCCTGCCGCGGGAAGCTGCAACTGCCCGTGCACAAGTTGGGGTACTGAGGTACCCCTACCTTAGTACACCGACAGGAGCCCCCGGGCCTGGGCCACACACGGTGCCGAGCGCTGTTGGGCCAGGCCCAAAACAGTGCACGGGCACACGCGGCCCGCGGCATGCCGAATCCACTTCCGTATCCGCCGCGTCCCCCCGTAACGGCACGCGTCGATTGCGGCGTCGTGGGATGGGACGTGCCCACGATCTCTTAATGGAAAGGGCGAAACGCCCCCCACTCCCCCATAAAAGCAGAGGAAGCAGGTGCGGTTCCCCTCCTTGCGCTTTCATTGCTTCTCCTTCTTCCTCCAGAGATCCCTCTTGCGCTCCGCTTCCACACCTCCGCCGCCGCCGTCTGCATCTCCGGCGTCGCTGAGTTCTTCGTCCCTCTTCTTCCGCCGCGTCCGCCATGGCCCCGAAGACCGACAAGGCGAAGGCGGAGAAGGCCAAGAGGGAGAAGTCGGAGCAAGCGGCAAAACTCGCCGCGTATCGGAAGCAGCATCTCGTCTTCCCGCCGAGGCTCGGCGCGCGGGAGCTCTGGAACAAGTAGTACTTGTTCTGGGCCAAGGAAACCAAGGCGCACCCCCGCACGCGAGCGTATCCGGCCGTCGCCAAGGACAGCTACCCCGGCGGGTACTACTTCTTCGCAGCTTTCTTTCACTGTGGTCTTTGCCCTCCTTTCTCAAATTTCTTCTGCGATGTCATGCACACCTATGGCCTCCACCTCCTTGACTTCACCCCCACCGCCATCCTCACCATGGCGGTTTTCGCACACATGTGCGAAAACTTCATAGGGATACAGCCCAACGTAGCGTTGTTTAGGCACTTTTTCACTCCTAGAGCAGAGGCCGATGCCCCCCTCTCCGGAGGAATTTCTTGGGTTTTCCGTCTGAACAAGAAGGGGTCCTACTTGCCGGGGGAGCTCCGCGGCAAGTGGGAGGAGTGGCATGCGGAGTGGTGTTGGATCGTTGAGGACGCACAGCAGCCCTTCACCGCGCCGCGCACAACACCCATCGTGCGCGGCAGGGATTGGAGCGAGCTGGACTCGGACGACATCAAGCTCGACGTCGCCCTCGTCCGGATTCTTCGTCTTCGGACCGCCAAGCTGTCCGTTGCTGAGGTGGGCGCAGACTTCCTCCGCCGCCGCATCGCCCCTCTCCAAGACAGGAAAAGGCCGGCCTGGGAGTACGGCGGCCCGGCGGATATAATGAGGCTGCGCCCCGGGCTCAACTTCAACTTCACGACGCTGGAGCTGAAGGGGATGGTCCGGGAACTCTTCAAGTATGACCCGGCACACCCTGAGTGGTTCCGAGCTCCCCGGGGAGTGGTGCCGCTCTGCAACAGCACAGTCCGGGACCGTCTCCTCGCCATGATGCCCGCATGTGATTCGCATGGCGTGGACCGCACGTGGATCGCGCCCAAGCCCATCGACGTTCTCACCTTCTTCGACAACCTCGTGGAGGTGGCGAAGAACAAGGACGACCTCAAGGAGCACACGCGGGACACCACCGAGCAGGAGCTCGCCTACATAGCTTCTCGGGCTGAAGAGGCCGCTGCGGCTGCAGCGGCAGGAGATTTTGGGTACACGCCTGCTGAGGCGGAGGCTGCGGATGCGTCCAGCCAGGCGGAAGAGGCGGAGATCCGCAGACTGCTGCAGCTCCCTCCCGACGCGCTTGCCGGGGTCCCCTCTCTGAGGCACTCCGGGATCCACGGAATCGTGGTCGAGGCCGCGGCAATGGAGGGTGCCGCCGGAGGGAACAGAGGCGCCGCGAGGAGCGGAGGCGCCGGAGGGAGCGGAGGCGCCAATGGAAAAGAGGCCGCAGCGCAGGGCGCTGGGCCCAGTGAGCCGGCCGGGGAGGAGGAGGAGGAGGAGGCCGAGGACTCCGGCGGATCTACGGAGCTCTACGCCGACGACCTCTCCTCGTCGGAGAGCTCCCCGCCCCCGGCAAGCCCAAGGCAGTCTCCACCGAAGCGTCTCCGCAAGACGGCGACGGGAGAGAGGGCGCAAGCGCCCCGGCAACAACCAGCTCGCCGGGCAGCTCCCCGAGGGAGCCAAGCTGCGCCGGGGGCGACCGGCGCACCAGCCACGGCGGAGGCGGCCCGCGCGCGGGCCACGACGGAGGCGTCCCGCAAGCAGGCGTCGAGCCGACAGGGGTCTTCTCGGAGCGGAGCAGCGGCTCCGCCCGCTCCCCGGGCTCCGGCTACCACAGGGGCTGGGTCTTCGCAGCCCCCAGCCCCCGGGATCGCCAAGCGCCCGAGGGAATCTTCATCTTCCGCTCCTCGCGCCGACGCGCCCACGGTGGAGTACGACTTCTCCGCCCTGAGCGAGGACGACGAGGAGGATCAGGAGTAAGGATCCAGGATCTTACACCTTCTCGAGTTTTGTCTTGATTGTTGTTGATGCTGACTTTGTTTATTGCTTTGATTTCAGGACCTTTGTTCAGCGCGCGGCGAAGAAAGCCAAGGCGCCTGTGGTCGAGGTCGCGGAAGGCTCGGCTACCGCGGCAACAGGGGACGTGCCGGAGCCAACCCTGCCGGACCCAAGCGCTGCTCCGAGGAGCAGCCCCCAGCGCAGCCCCCAGCGTAAGTCTGGGGTCCATCCTTCCGCTTGTCGGGACGCGCTTAGGGATTTTGTCTTCTTTCAACATCTTGATGTTCCTTGTCTTTTCTTGTGCAGAGGTGGAGCCACAGCGGGAAGAGCGCCCGGAGACCGTCATCGAGGAGCCGCAGGCCCCGCCGTCCGCGCCAAGGCCGAACTCTCCGGCAAGGGAGAGCGCTCCGCCAAGGGCGGGTACTCCGCCAAGGCAGAGTACCCCGCCAAGGGCGAGCAGCCCGGCGAGGGCGGCCACTCCGCCAAGGCAGAGCTCCCCGGCAAGGGAGCCCGCCGCTGAGGACGTCCGCCAAGGTATGTCTTGTAGTCTGTCTCCTTGGCTTCGTTTCTTTTTGGATATTTGCTTGAACTTCTTTTTCTTCTTCTTCTTAGATCCTCCTCCTCCCGAGCCGATGGAGACGGAAGTCATCAACATCGAGGATGAGGAGGGCGCGCAGGGCGGCGGCGGCGATGCCCCTGTCGTCGAGGACGCGGCGAGAGCCGCCGAGCCGGCCGCGCAGGAGACCGCTCCGGCTGCGGACGCAGCGGCCGGGGAGGGGGACGGCGACCGCACCGCCGACCCGGAGGCGGCGGGAGCATCAAGTGCTGCGCCGGCCGCCGACCCCTCCGCCGACAAGGAGCAGGGCTACTACCTTGAGGCCCCCAACGGCGTCTTCATCCAGATGCCTTGGGGGTCTTCATCGCGAGCTCCCGCGGAGGGCGAGGCGTTTGACAGAGAAGTCCTCGCCTCCGCGGGCCTGAAGATTGTCGAGGCGCCCGGCGGGAGTGAAGGGCCTGAGGAGGAGAAGCTGCTCCTCCAGCTCCTGGCCCTTTACCGGGCCAGGCAGGCGAAGCTTGCTTCCCGGGAAGCCCTTGCCGCCAAGGCCGCCGCGGAGATGGAGAAGCGCGCGGCGGAGCTCAGCGCCGCCAACCAGGCGGCCCTCCGCGAGGTGGCGGAGGAGCGCGAGCGGCTCGCCGGCGAGTACCAGGAGTGGGTGTTGGAGAAGGCTGAGGCTGAAGAACAGCAGCGGCTCGCCGGGGTGGAGCTGTCCCGGCGAGAAGGAGAACTCGCCCAGCAGAAGGTCCAACTCGACTCCCATGAGGAGGACCTTGCCGCTCGCGAGGAGGCCCTTGGCGGGGAACTGAAGGAGGCGAAAGCCGCCGCGGTTGCCGCGGAGACCGCCAAGAAGGAGCTCGCCGCCAAGGTCGTGCAGCTGGAGAAGGCGCTGAAGGTGAGCGCGGAGAAGGTTGCCGCGCTCATCACGGAGCGCGAGAAGGACGCCCACACCAACTCAGAACTCCAGGTGCGTCTTTCTGAGAGGGGCGACGAGTTGAAGACCGCCAAGGACTCCATCGAGGACTTGGAATTGAAGGTCGCCACACTGAAGGATTCACTCGACGCTGCCCGGGCCCGGGAGACCAAGCTGAAGGAGGAGCTCCGCAAGGAGCGGACCCTAGTGGACAGCGCCAACAAAGCGGCCGAGCTCTTCCGCAAAACTGTTGAGGTGTGGACCGAGGACTTAGTGTCTTGCGCGTCCAACATCGACCAGGAGCTGCTGGCGTTGAAGCTGGAGCACCTCATCTACTCCCCGGATCCGAACCTCCCACACAGCGCCAAGCTCAGCCTCTTCTTCAGGGGAATCGCGCCAGCCCTTGCTGATCTGCGGAATAAGATCCCCGCGCAACTGGCCGAGGAGACGCGCCTACTCTGCGCGGGAACTCTGGAGCGCGTGCTGACGAAGATCGTGTACCGCAATCCGGGCATCAACCTCACCAACGTTCTTCGCAGCTTGCCGGCCGATGCAAACACGGAGGCCCTGAAGGAGCAGGTCGCCCATATCATTGCCAAGGTGGCCAAGATCTCCAGGAAGGAGGGCGACCGCGTAGATTAGGCCTCCATTATCTTTATCTCTTTTTATTGCTGCATATGATGTCATGAACTCATTAGTCCATTGTGACAAGTTATCCTTTGTAAGATATTTATCTCATTTTAATCAATCAGTGCAATGTTATCTTCCTTGTCCTTATCCTTGACTTTGTATGTTTTTCACCCTACGCTCCCGGGGAGCTTGCCGGCAAGGGGCCTTTGCCGCGAGCGCTGAGTGCTGGACTCTGAGCAGCCTGCTGGCCAAGGTCTCACCGGCAAGCAACCTTGCCGCGGCTAGTCGCGACGCACTTAGCTTGCTGAGCGTACTCGAAAACGAAACAAGGGCGCGACACTTGTCGCAGCTCACTTAAATCGTTGAGCGAACTCGGAAACAAGATAAGGGTGCGGCGAGCTACGGGTAGGTTCCTCCGCGCACAGGTTTTCCATACAAAGTGGGATTGTTCAAGGAAGACAACTAAAATTTAAAATTCGAACTGGTCAAATTCTAACAACTTAGCTTTCATATATTGCTTGCTTCCCGGTAAGGCTTCTCTTTCTTGAACAGCACTTGGTTCCTCCTCCACCTCCTTCCCCCCCCCCGGCAAACTTGTGCGCGAGGAACGTTCCTTCTGCTTAAGAGGCAAGGAAAAAGGACAGGGAGACAAGTATATTGCCAATGCTTACCAGATACTTGAGTGTTGCACCAAATGCCAAACAATACATGCAAATAGCAAAGAAAAGCATGCAAAAGGCAATCGGCGAGAGAAACACAAAAAACTTTTACTGATGCACGGGGTCTGCGCCCGGCTTTGTACAAAGGGTTACATGCAACAGCGGCAAAGCTTGCACAAAAGGTGGTTGCCGGAGCGGATCACAGCAACCGCGCCTTAGGGGTGAAACTTGCGAAGATGCTCTATGTTCCAGGAGTTGCTCACCGGTAAGCCTTCTTCGGTCTCGAGGCGGACAGCGCCGGGCCTCGTAACTTGTCTCACCCGATAAGGGCCTTCCCACTTCGGCGTCAACTTGTTGGAATTCTTGGCGGACTGAACACGCCGAAGAACAAGGTCGCCTTCCTCGAGACTCCTGGCCTTGACCTTGCGGCTATGGTAGCGGCGCAAGGCTTGCTGGTATCGAGCAGCTCGTACAGCAGCCTGGAGACGTCCCTCCTCGAGGAGCAACGCGTCGTCTTGCCGCAGTTGCTCTTGCTCGAGCTCATCATAAGCGAGCACTCGTGGAGATCCGTATACGAGTTCCGTGGGGAGAACTGCCTCTGCTCCATAGACTAGAGCAAAGGGTGTCTGTCCGGTGGCTCGACTTGGTGTCGTTCTGATTGACCAAAGAGCCGCCGGTAGCTCCTCTATCCAATTTCTTCCGCACTTGTGCAGCCTGTCAAAGGTCCTTGTCTTGAGTCCGCGCAGCACTTCAGCATTGGCCCTTTCCGCTTGACCGTTGCTCCTCGGGTGAGCAACAGAAGCGAAACAGACCTTGGCGCCAAGGTCTTGGACGTACTGCATGAAGGTGCGACTAGTGAATTGCGTACCGTTGTCGGTGATGATCCTGTTAGGGATCCCGAAACGGCAAACAATCGACCTGAAGAACCTGACTGCTGACTGTGCTGTCACCTTTCTCACCGGCTCCACTTCCGGCCACTTCGTGAACTTGTCGATTGCGACGTACAAGTACTCGAAGCCCCCGACAGCACGAGGGAAAGGGCCGAGGATATCGAGCCCCCAGACCGAGAAGGGCCAGGACAAAGGGATTGTTTGGAGAGCTTGAGCTGGTTGATGAATCTGCTTCGCATGGAACTGGCACGCTTCACACTTGGTTACTAGTGCAGTTGCATCTTGGAGGGCTTCTTGCCAAAAGAACCCTTGCCGGAAAGCTTTCCCGGCAAGCGCCCTTGCGCCAATGTGGTGGCCGCATATGCCTCCGTGTATTTCCGCCAACAGCTTCTGTCCATCTTCCCTGGAGATACACTTCAGTCTGACACCATTGAGTCTTCTTCTGTACAGCTCGTTATCCACGAACTGGTACATACTTGACTGCCTGGTTATCTTCTCTATTTCTTCTGGGTCGTCGGGAAGTTCTCCAGTTTGAAGGAAACGGACGATTTGCTGTGCCCATGCCGGAGCCCGGGGCTCGGCGGCAAGGACTAAAGGCTCGAGGGCCGCTGTGGGAACCTCAGCTTCTACGGCGAGGACCTCTGGTTCTGCCGGAGCTGATGGTCCCCCGGCAAGCTCGCCGGGGCGAGGCTTGTCGGGAACGCTTGCTTCAACTGTACAGACCCGAGGATCTGCAGGAGCAAACTGTTCCTCAGCGTTGTGGTTGTTGATCTTGGGGACCTTGGCGGCGGTTTCAGGAAGGTCCGCCGGCAAGTAGTCGCCGGAGACCAACTTTCTCTTCTTGGACTGCCCAATTGATGGTGTAACGGATGGTTGAGTCAGCTTGAGCAAAAAGGTCCCTGGTTCCACAGGTAACTTCATCGAAGCACACTTTGAGAGGCCGTCTGCAATTTCATTTTGAGCTCTCGGAACGTGCTCCATCTGCAGACCTTCAAAGTGCTCCTCAAGCTTCCTTACTTCATCGACATAAGCTTCCATCAAAGGGCTCTGATAGCTCTTGTTAACTTGTCGGACCACCAACTGAGAATCTCCCCGCACAATCAGCTTCCTGATCCCAAGTTCGGCCGCAATCCTGAGGCCGGCAAGCAAGCCTTCATATTCAGCAGTGTTGTTTGTCGCTTGCTCCCTGGGAAAGTGCATCTGGATAACATATTTGAGGTGCTCTCCGGTGGGTGCGATGAGTACCACGCCAGCACCGGCGCCTTGCAGCGAGAAGGCACCATCAAAATACATTACCCATTCACTTGTCGCTTCTTGTACGGGCGCACTTGTTTCCTGGACTTCTTCATCGGGCGTCGGGGTCCACTCAGCTATGAACTCTGCCAAAGCTCGGCTCTGTATGGTTGAAGTACTTTCAAACTTGAGTCCAAAGCTTGACAGCTCCAGTGCCCACTCAACGATCCTGCCTGTCGCTTCTGGGTTGTGCAATATCCTCTTCAGCGGAAAGCGAGTGACCACCGTTATCTCATGTGCTTGGAAGTAATGGCGCAGCTTTCTCGAGGCCATGAGGAGGCCGAAAAGCAACTTTTGCACACCAGAGTATCTCGATCTAGCCCCTTGGAGAAGGGAACTTACAAAATACACTGGGCGCTGCACCATCTTCTTCCGCACCTCATCCTGTTCCTGCGCAGAGTTATCCTTGTCGGGGCCAGAGCTTGCCGGAGCAGCCCCCTGCTTGTCGCTGGATTCGCTTGCCGGTGGTGCTGACTCCTCGTCGGACTCCCTCTCCGCTACTAACGCAGCACTAACCACTTGGTTGGTTGCCTCTAGGTATAGCAACAACTTTTCCTATGGTCTAGGTGCGACAAGTATTGGAGTGGAGGACAGGTACCGTTTCAAATCCTGCAGCGCTGCCTCCGCTTCCGGAGTCCACTTCATGGGACCTGCCTTCTTCAAGATTTTGAAGAAAGGTAGGGCGCGTTCTGCAGACTTTGAAATGAACCTACTGAGGGCAGCCACACAACCTGCAAGCCTCCTGACATCCTTGACGCGCTTTGGGGCCTCTATCTGCTCAATGGCTTTAATCTTGTCGGGGTTGGCTTCAATCCCCCTCTGTGACACAAAGAACCCGAGAAGCTTGCCGGAGGGGACTCCAAAGACGCACTTCTCGGGGTTCAACTTGAGTTGTATTCTGCGCAGGTTCTGAAACGTCTCCTCCAAATCTTGGATCAGGGTATCCTTGCTCTTGCTCTTCACCACGATGTCATCCATGTACGCTTCTACATTTCTGTGGATCTGTGGCTCAAAAGCAGTGTATACTACCCTTGCAAAGGTTGAGCCTGCATTCTTCAACCCAAATGGCATGCGTATGAAGCAATAAGTGCCACATGGAGTGATAAATGCAGTCTTCTCTTCATCCTCCTTGGCCATGAAAATCTGATGATAGCCTGAGTATGCATCAAGAAAACAGAGTAGCTCACATCCGGCAGTGGAGTCAACGATCTGGTCAATGTGCGGCAAAGGGAATGGATCCTTGGGACATGCTTTATATACATCGGTGAAGTCTATACACAGTCTCCATTTCCCATTGGCCTTGCGCACGACGACTGGGTTTGCCAACCACGTCGGATGGATCACACCTCTAACTAGGCCTGCTGCCTCTAGCTTCTTGATTTCTTCGTTGATGAATTCTTGGCGCTCCACGGCTTGCTTCCTCACTTTCTGCTTGATGGGCCGCGCATGAGGACAAACAGCAAGCTTGTGCTCAATTACCTTCCTGGGAACACCGGGGATGTCAGATGGTTGCCAGGCAAACACATCGACATTCGCCCGCAGGAAGGCAACGAGCGCGCTTTCCTATTTGCTGTCAAGGGTGGCACTGATGGTGAAAGTACCACCAGTGCCGTCCTCCTTGGCGGACACTTTCTTGGTTGCCGGAGGAGCGGCCATCCCTTTCTTACTCTTGCCGGTGGAGCTCGATGGAACGTCCTCGACGGCAGCGCAGCACTCCGAAGAGGTGCGGTTGCCGGAGTGGGTCCCAGAGCACTTGCCGGACTTGGTCATCGTCTTCTTCCCCCCGGGAGCTTCAGCGGCAAGAGTATCCTTCTCGGCCGCAGCTGCCGCATCCCGGTAGATCTTGTCGGCGCAGACAAGCGCATCCTTCTTGTCGCCGTGGACAGTGATGACGCTTATCGGCCCCGGCATCTTGAGTACGTTGTAAGCATAATGGGAAGCTGCCATGAACTTGGCGAGGGCAGGACGGCCGAGTATTCCATTGTAGGGCAATGGAATATCGGCGACGTCGAAAGTGATGCGCTCAGTTCTGAAGTTGAGCTCCCCGCCAAAGGTCACCGGCAGAGTGATCTTTCCCTTGGGCTTGCTCCTTCCCGGGTTGATTCCTTGGAAAGAACCGGTTTCTTCGAGCTCACCATCTGGAATTTGGAGTTTCTTGATCACAGCAGAGGAGATCAAGTTCAGCCCGGCCCCGCCGTCAACCAACATTTTGGTGACCTTGAGGTTGCGGATGGTGGGAGAAACCAGCATCGGCAAACACCCGACCGCAGTGGTGCGGTCAGGGTGATCCTCAAGATCGAAAATGATGGGCGTGCTGGACCATTTGAGGAGCCTGCGCGACTCCACGGGCGGCTCCGCTGCGTTTACCTCACGCACCCACTGCTTTAGTTGGCGGTGGGAGGTGTGCAGGGAGGCGCCACCGTCGACGCACAGGACCTCCGTGGCCTTCTGGAACTCCTGCTCGCTGTTATCTTCGTCCTCCATGTCTTCATCGTCGTCTTCTTCGTCCTTGTCGCGGCCCCGGGGAGGTCGATCTCCTTGCCGCTGCTTGGCCTTGCCGCGGCGTCCTCCCCGGCCGTTGAACGGCCGCTTCTTGCTTGGCTCTTCCCCGCCACCTTGGGCCTTCTCCTTGTCGCGCCTCTCGTACTTAGCCTTCTGCTGCTCGACGAGGTACTCGACGCGCTTGCAGTTGGAGAGATCGTGACCCTTGGTGCGGTGGATCTTACAGTATTGCTTGTCGGAGCTTCCCGGCTTGTCGGCTGCCGCTACAGGGGCAGGCTCCTTGCCGGAGCCGCCAGCCTGCGTTTGCTTGGCGGGAGCCTCCTTGCCGGACTTCTCGACGGCAAGCACCTCTTTCTTGCCCTTCCTTCTGTTATTTCGCCGCCGGCTCTTCTTTGCCGGGGCGGCGTCGTCGCTGTCGCTTCCTCCTGCGCCAGCATCCTCCCCGGGGAGTCTCCTCCCCTCTTCCGCGCGTGCGCACTTGTCAGCTAGAGCATAGAGCTCGCTGACATCCCGAATCTTGGTCATCGCCATTTCTTCACGCATGCGGCGGTTACGCACATTCTGGTGGAACGCGCTGATAACCGCGGCAGGGTGGACATCAGGGATGTTGTGCTGCACACGACTGAAGCGTTGGATGTACTTGCGCAGGGTTTCGCCTTCCTTCTGGGCCAGAATGTGGAGATCGCTCTCCTGGCCGTGGGGTTTGTGGCCGCCGGTGAAGGCGCCGACAAACTGGTGGCAAAGGTCGGCCCAAGAAGAGATAGAACCTTCCGGCAAGTGCATAAGCCACGAACGGACGTTCGGCTTTAGCACGAGCGGGAAGTAGTTCGCCAAGATCTTCTCGTCGCGCCCCCCGGCAGCTTGCACTGCGATGGTGTAAACGCTGAGAAACTCCGAGGGGTGCGTCTTGCCGTCGTACTTCTCCGGTACGTCGGGCTTAAAATTCTTCATGCTGGGCCACTGGACGCGCCGCAGCTCGCGGGTGAATGCAGGGCAGCCTGCCGCGTACGGTAAGTCGCCTGGTTCACCGGGCGCGTGCGCGTCGACAGCGTTCCCAGCTCTCTGGTCCGATTGTCGCCGAGCTTCTCGGCGGCGCTCGATTCTTGTCCGAGCGTCTTCTTGTTGCCGGTCGTCGAGGACCTGGCGCTGGTCCCGACGGGCCCGCGGGTCCGACGAGGCTGTGGAGCCGTCGTCGGCGTTGTTCCGGCGGGGCGGCGTCTTCTGCTTCTGCGGCGGGGAATGCACGCTTGTCGCACCCCCGGCGGTCTTGTCGCCGTCGGCCCTCGTCTTCTCAGCTTGCCGCGGCCGCGAGGCCGACGGCTGCTGTGGAGAATCGTTGTTGGCGAAGGCTATCAGGCTCTGGATGGTGGCCCTCCAGTCTTCGGCCTTGTCTGCCGCTGGAGGGAAGTCGAGGAGCAGTTGCGCTCTTGCGAGTGCTTCTGCCGGAGTGGAGGGGAACGCGGGCGAGCGGTGCGAGGAGCGGGATACGCTCGGACTTCTAACAGCGTTAGAAGGAGCGGGGTCCCGCGCCGGCGCCTTCGCTTTGCTTGTGCCCGGACGGGGGTCCGGGGCGTCCCGCGAGCCTCCTGTTTGGCCTTGGCCCAGCAAACGGATGCCACCTCCTGTGACATGGCGCTGCTGGGTCGTTGTGTGCTGAGAGGGACGCGGCGCGTCCACGGAGACCGAGGTTCGGTCGTCCGTCCTGTTCTTGGATCTGGTGGCGCCGTGAGTGTCCTCGCCGGCGACCACCCTTCCGACGGCGTCTCCCCCGCCCACCGTTGGCTCTGGTGGCGGCGGGTGAGACGCAGACGGGCCTCCGACCTCCGAAGCCTTCTTCTTCGGGGCCATGGAGCTGTTGCTGGTGAAGTTGACGGATTCGGAGAGGTTGATGAAGAATGCGCCCGCGCGAACGCCGGATCAGGTTCGCACAACCTCGACGCCCCCTACCTGGCGCGCCAAAGATGTCGGGGGAAACTGTCCGCCACGAACACCTATGGGACCGGAGCCCCTTGTCTGTGCGGTACGAGGGCGGAGGGAGCACGAAGAGCAGATCGTGGCGAGCACGCGGGCAGTTTTACCCAGGTTCGGGCCGCGGTAGACGCGTAAAACCCTACTCCTGCTTAGTTGTGTATTGAGTTGGAGCGCTCGGGAGCTTGAAGAAGCAGCTACACCGAGCGTATGAGTGATCTAGGTTCCGAACC
>LR738711.1:239481680-239546566 GCA_902687465.1 Secale cereale | reverse complement strand
AAGGGGTCACCGACAGGTGTCAACGTAGGAGAAAGGGGTAAAAACGTAAAAGAGGTGGTAGTTGTAACAGTGCGGGAACAGTGGAGCTACAGTGCATGAACAGTGGTCTATACCTACTTTGACAGTGGGGGACAAGGGCATTTAATGCCCGTCGCCGTCGACCCCAAAAGTTCCCGCCCTTGCGTCTCCGTCTGCCACGGCGATGGATCCACCACCGTGGAGTGCCACCGTGTCCCCCAGGCTGCACAGCCATCCGCCACGCGTCCCTGGATAGGCCCCAGGGCGACGCGTGGGCCGATGAGCTGGAGCGCGGGCACACAGCGCAGCCTTCCCGGCAAGTACCTTGCCGGGGCCTTGATCTTGCCGGGCCCGGGAGCTTGCCGGGCTCTGAAGCTTGTCGCTCCCCGGGCCCTCGCCGGGTCTTCTATGATGAAATCTTCTAGTCTCCCTGGCAAGCTCCTCTTGCCAGGGCCTTGTGTAAATGATGTAACCCTGAGCCTGGCATGGCCTTCCCGGCAAGCTCCTCTTGCCGGGGTCTCGGTCTTCTTTCTTGTATACTTTGTTTTTGAATGGCTTAATAAGGAGCAGAAAGGTCTCCGGCGAGCACGCGGTAAACCCTGCCGCGGGAAGCTGCAACTGCCCGTGCACAAGTTGGGGTACTGAGGTACCCCTACCTTAGTACACCGACAGGGTCATGGTGGCGGCGGTTCTAGTTCCAACTTTCAGGGCCAAGGCAGACAAGGTGGCAACAATCAACAGAACAGCCAAGGGAACCAGCAGCAGTCCAGTTATCAAAGTAACCCGAAGCAGCTAAGCAATGGGCAATACCACGTGTTCACCACGAGTCTGTGCAAACGAGACCAGGAGCTCCATAAGAGGGCGGTGAATGTTGTTGATCCGGCAGTGCCCCGTTACTTAAGATGGTCTGAGCAGCCCATTATGTGGAGCCGCGAAGATCACCCGCCCCGAGTTGATAATCCGGGTTAGCTGGCCCTAGTGGTGGCCCCTCAGGTCGGAGGGTATAAGTTCACCAAAGGTACTCATGGATGGAGGTAGCAGCATCAACATTCTTTATTACAATACCTTTCGTCGTATGGGGTTAACTGATAAGAAGCTTAAGCCGTCGAACACTGTCTTTCATGGAGTTGTGCCTGGTAAGTCGGCGTATCCAGTTGGTAAGATTGATTTGGAAGTAATCTTTGGAGATGAGCATGATGCCAGGACAGAAACTTTGACATTTGAAGTTGGAGGATCCACATCCCGTACCATGCTTTATTTGGTAGACCGGCTTATGCTAAATTTATGGCAAGGCCATGTTACGTTTATTTGCAGCTCAAGATGCTAGGACACAAGGGGAATATCATAGTGCATGGGAGTCGCACCATAGCTTTGGAATGTGAAGAAGGCAATGCGGCTTACGCAGAGTCGGTTTGTGCCACAGAGGAGCTCAAATTTTACAAAGATAATGCTGACCCGACAGATATGACATCTTTAAAGAAGCCAACTACAAAGCATGACCCGTTGCTGAAGTTTAAGTCGGTAGATGACACCAAGATGGTTGAGTTTGTTCCTGGTGACTCATCTAAGCAGTTCAGTATCAGTGCAATCTGGATCCGAAATAGGAAAGCGCGCTCATCGAGTACATCCGTGAGAACCGGGACATCTTTGCATTGAAGCCTTCAGACATGCCGGTTGTACCGAGAGAACTCGCTGAGCACACTCTTAATATTGATCCGAAGTATAAGCCGGTCAGACAGTTTCTTTGCCGTTTTAATGAAGAGAGACGGAAGGCCATTGGTGAAGAGGTGGCCTGGCTCTTTGCCATTTTAAGCAAGGCTTGTCCTGCTGACCTGTTCGCCCTCCCTCGTATTGATCAGATCATTGATGCTACGGCTGGTTGTGAGCGCTTGAGTTTTTTTGGATGCATATTCTGGATATCACCAGATCAAAATGGCGGTTAAGGACCGGGAGAAGACGGCTTTCATCACTCCGTTTGGAGCCTTCTGCTATGTATCTATGCCTTTCGGGCTTAAGAGTGCCTAGGCAACTTACCAGAGGTGTGTACAAAACTTTCTGCATGGTCAGATTGGGCGTAATGTTCATGCTTATGTGGATGATATCATGGTCAAATCAAGAAAGAAGGAGACTATGATTGATGACTTGAAGGAAACGTTTGACAATCTCCGGGTGTATAAGATGATGCTTAACCCGGCCAAGTGTGTTTTTGGTGTTCCAGCAGGCAAGCTTTTGGGTTTCCTGGTCTCTGAGCGAGGCATCGAGGCTAACTCGGAAAAGATCAAGGCCATCACCTCCTTGGCAAGGCCAAAATGCATCAATGATGTCCAGCGCGTGGCAGGACGGATAGCAGCGCTAGGCCGGTTCATAAGCCGTCTAGGTGAGAAGGCTATCCCTCTATACCAGATGATGAAGAGGACAGATAATTTTGTCTCGAGTGAAGCTACTGATGAAGCGTTCGAGGTGCTCAAAAAGCAATTGGCTGAGCCGCCGGTTCTTGCGGCCCCCATTGACAAGGAGCCTTTGTTGTTATATGTTGCTGCAAATAGCAGGGCTGTCAGTGTGGCCATTGTGGTGGAAAAAAGGAGGCTGGTAAAGAGCTCCTGGTTCAAAGGCCGGTTTACTACATCGGTGAGGTTCTCATCAAGTCTAAACAGAGATATCCGCATTGGTAGAAGCTGGTTTACGGAGTCTTTATGGCAAGCCGGAAACTTAAGCAGTATTTCCTGGGTCATCCCATTACGATGGTGAGATCTGCTCCCTTGGGAGACATTATCCAGAATAGGGAAGCTACAGGACGAGTGGCTAAGTGGGCCATTGAGCTTGGGCCTCATGATTTAAAATATATGCCTCGAACAGCCATCAAATCACAAGCACTGGTGGATTTCATCAATGACTGGACAGAACTGTAGACGCCCAAAGAAAAGCCGGATAATACATATTGGACGATTCACTTTGACGGGTCCAAGCAATTGGAGGGCTCGGGGGCTGGAGTTGTTTTAACTTCCCCATGAGGTGATAAACTTTCTTATGTCCTCTGTTCGATGTTTCCATGTACTAATAATGCAGCTGAGTATGACGCCCTGCTCCATGGTCTTCGGATGGCTAAAGAGATGAATTTAAGCCGGGTGAGATGTTTTGGCGACTCAGATTTGGTAGCTCAGCAGGTTTCTGGCACCTGGGACTCCAAGGGTCCGCTCATGGCGGCTTATCACCGAGAGGTTGATGCTATTGCGGGTCACTTCAAGGGTTACCAAGTTGATCATATCGATCGAAGGAAGAACGAGGCAGCTGATGCCTTGAGCCTGTTAGGATCTCAGCTTAAGCCGGTACCCCCCAATACTTTTTGGACGTTTTGCTTAACCCGTGTGTCAAGTTGCCTATAGAGGAGGACCTTGCTATCCTTGACCCGGAGGCACAGTTGGTGGCGGCTCTTCATGTCATACCAGATTGGACAGTTCCATATTTGGCTTATATGACCAGGGGTGAGTTACCTGAGGATGAAATCCTAGCCAGACAGATAACCCGACGGTCTAAGTCGATGACGGTTGTCAACGGAGAATTGCACCACCGCAGTGTTACATGCGCGTTTCAACCCTGTGTCTCGCCTGAGGAAGGTTGTGAGATCCTGCGAGAGATCCATGAGGGAGATTGTGGCCATCATGCCGGTTCTAAATCTCTGGTAGGCAAAGCTTTTTTTCATGGGTTCTATTGGTTAACGGCTCATGCTGATGCTGAAGACTTGGTCAGTAGATGTGACGGTTGTCAGAAATTTTCATGGTGTGCTCATGTTCCGGCTCAAGAGTTGAGGATTATTCCCATAACATGGTCGTTTGCAACCTGGGGGCTTGATATGGTAGGACCTTTTAAAAGATCCAAAGATAAGAAAACCCACCTGTTGGTGGCGGTGGACAAATTCACCAAGTGGATTGAGGCAGAGCCAGTCAGCAAATGTGATGCAGAAACAGCGGTGCAATTCATCAAGAAGGTGATTTTCCGGTTTGGTTTCCCCCATAGTATCATAACAGACAATGGCACTAATCTGTCTAAGGGTGCTATGAAGTAGTTTTGTCAGCATGAGCATATCCGGCTTGATGTATCTTCTGTGGCTCACCCTAAGTCCAATGGTCAAGCAGAGCGGGCAGCCCAAGAGATTTTACGAGGGATCAAGCCCCGGGTCATGGTTCCTCTGAAGAGAACGCCGGGTTGTTGGGTAGAGGAGTTACCTTCTGTGTTATGGAGCATTAATACAACACCCAGCAGGTCTACAGGATACATGCCCTTCTTCCTGGTCTACGGAGCAGAGGCGGTTCTTCCTAGCTATACCCGTCATGACTCGCCCCGAGTGGCGGCTTACATGGAAGCTGATAATGAGACAGCACGTCAGGATGCGTTGGATCGATTGGATGAAGAGCATGATCTCGCGGCGGCTTGTTTGGCGATTTATCAACAGGATTTACGACGATATCACAGCCGACGGGTCAAGACCAGAACCTTTCAAGAAGGCGACTTAGTTCTCCGGCTCATCCTAGATCAGACTAACATGCATAAACTTTCGCCACCTTGGGAAGGAACTTTTGCCGTCAGCAAGAATCTGCACAACGGGTCATACTACTTGATCGATATTCGAGAGCACAAGGACTCACACACATCAAAAGAGGAGACTAATCGGCCGTGGAATATCGCTCACCTCCGATCTTACTATACTTAAGCCTCCGGCTCTCATGATGTAATCCGATGATGTAAATATCAGTACAATATAATAAAGTCGGCATCCCCGCCAATTCGGGGCCTCTGCCATTTTTTCAAAAGTTGAGTCTTTATTATCATCATACATATTTTCTCAAGAAGCTTAGTACCCAAATCAGAGGAATCATGAAGAGTTGAATGCATAGCACAACTCCAACATAAGAACTTGATGAGAATAATCAGCAAGTATGTCACTTGGGGGCTTCATGTTCAAACATAGGCGTATTCGACCAAAGAGAGCATAGCATTACTACCCCTTTGACCGGGTTATGTTCAAACATAGGCGTATTTGACCAAAGCGGACATAACCTATGGGTCATCCTACATGTACCCAGCTGCTTCAACTCCATCAAGTCATCCTGATTGACCCGGCGAACTCTTGGCAATCAGTCTTAATGGCGTATTCGACCAAGACCTGAGCTTGCTAAGGTTCAAACGCTGGCTGTCACTGCAAGAGCACGGTGCTACAGATAGTCAGGATAGATCTAGGCTCAAAATGCCGCCTTCCTTGAAACTTGGATAACTCGGCCTATGATGCAAGATGTAACTCTGACCCCGCGTACTCTAGGCAAGTCTATCTTTAAAAACAAAGACCTACACTTGTCTAGGTTCAAATGTCGATTGGGTACTGTGAGAGCCGGCTCATAGCACGCACGTACCTTCCAGGGGCCACCAAGGCTAGTTTCATTGAAGAAGAACCTTTTGCTTGGCGGCCTGCAAAAGCCTCGAGTGTTTTTCGCTTGTTTTTTCTGATTCTCTTTGCTTTCTTGTAAGTTTTCGTTTTGGTTTGCGTTCTTTGCAAGATCGGCCTAGCTGCCTCCCTTCATGGCTCATATTTGAAGCCTCTCCAGGTCTCTACAACCCAATCTACTGAATGGCTCTAAGCCGCCGGAGAATAACAATCTTATTTCAGGAATTATACCTTTACAAGGTTATGACTATATGGAGGCCGATTAAGCCAGCAGTCCAAATCATATCTTCAGGTATAACTACATTTATAACAATTAAACCGGCCCTGGTTATGGACATCTGTCCCCAGTGGCACTGGTTAGGCACAGTGACCCGCCCGGCGGTAAACCGCCAGGGCATTTGTCTTTTGTTTATATGCAGGATACAATTTATATTGATCTGCGCACGCCAATACCATTATTAGAATAAATTAAGGATTTCAACATCCGGTGATCCATGATGTCATCAAAAGACAAGTGTGCACGATGGTGCGACAGTTGGTGCAGTAGGCCGTCAGGAAAAGTGTTTCGCTATCCTATTACAAGATGTTGTGAGCCAAACAAAGGTTCAAATGTTTTTATCATAGATACATGAGCCGCGCGGCGGTTCATTCTCCTTGGCCTTGGTGCTTTGATGATTCCGGGTCATCCTTCGCCGGTTCTTCGTCCTCCTCTATTTGAAAATTCTGCGCCAACCAATCCAAGCCAGCCAGAGCTTCAAATTTAGCCGCCCCATCAATAAGGTCAGAGGGATCAATTTCACGGGCAAATGTATGCTTACTAATTGGAGGAATCAGATCCATCACTTTATAAGATGGAGTGGACATCTTCTTGTTCTCCGTATCATAAGTCGGCTGATATTTAGACAAGTCTGTTTCATTCGCAATCAAACTGGCCAGTCGGTGGATGTCCTTGACACAGGCAGCGAAGTCTTTATGGTCAAAAGATGAGTCGTCTTCCTTCAAACTTGGATACCAAGTAGCCAAGTTGTATGGATCCAGCTCTAGAAGCCACGCCTTAGCCCGGCTCAAGGCCATTACAGCACCGGCTCTCGCAGATGGCCGCTTGATTTCGTCTATTCTCACAGGTAGAACGGAGAGTCTTCATAAGATATCCACAAACAACGTTGGTGCTTGGCTGGACGGAGAGACAACAGCCAGGGCATGCTGTGCTCCAGTATATAGTTGTTCCACAAGGGTGTAGACGGCTTTTAGCTTTACAAGTGGATCTCTGCCAAGAATACTGCTTCTCCTACCTACATGACCATTAAGTTGATCAGTAACAGGTTAAGTTCCCCCAATATTTTATTTTAAAAGTTGTAACACGTCGGCTTACGAAAGATGGCTGCAGTCATTTTTGAGACACGATGTTTTAAGCCGGTTGATACGTCCAAAACGTATCTATAATTTCTGCTTGCTCCATGCCTCTTTTGTGTGATATTGCTATGATATTTATGCACTTCCATACACTTTTGATCATATTTGGACTAACCTATTAACTCAGTGCACCACAGTGCCAGTTCCTGTTTTCTGCTGTTTTCTATTTCAGGTTTCCCCCATATTAAAAGTGCCCTAAAAATTCCGAGAAAAATACAGGAAAAATCAGCATATCGGGAGCTTCCGGAAAAACCAAAGCAGGGCCAGAGGGGAGCCTGGGGTGGCCCAGGCGGCCACCCGGCGCAGCCCCACCCCTGGCCACGCCAGGGGGGCGCCTGGGGCCCCACCTCCGCCTCTGGTGACCCCCTTTGGCATATATATTGCTCGCGTCCCGAAACCCTCGAGGACGGAACCCTTTTTCGCGATCTCATCTCTGTTCCGCCGCCGCCGCGCTTCCAAGATCGGGAGCACCAGGAGAACTCTTCCCGGCACCCTGCCGGAGGGGAGAACCACCACCGGGAGCTTCTCCACCACCATGGACGCTTCCCGGATGAGTTGTGAGTAGTCTCCCTTGGACCATGGGTCCATGACCAGTAGCTATGTGATGTTCTTTTCCCCTCTTTGTTCTTCATGGATTAGACCTCGTGAGCTGCCCTACATGATCGAGGCACATATGTAATATTTCTGCTGTTGCTATGCTGAGTTTGCTGGGATCCGATGGATTATGAGATTATGTTCAGATTGTGTGTGAGTAATATATTTGATTCACCTCCTTTATATTTATGTTCTTGAGTAATTCTTGCATGTTCTCCATTGCTATTTATTGCTTTGGCCGAGTAGTAGGTAGTAACTCCAAGAGGGAACGTTATGCTTGATTGTGGGTTCATGCCCCTCGATGACTAGTTTGAGTGACAGATACATGAGTCTAGGGGATGTGCTGTTGCCACAAGGGGGAAAACAACGGTGCTTGTACTTGCGGGTGCAAGGATTGTTTACTTTACGCAAAGTACTTTTAATGCAATTGTCTGTTGCTTTGAGTTTACACTATGGGTGGGACTCGCAACTTAATACCAGCGAGATGTTCTGGATAGATATCTCAAGGTGGATGATTAGTAGTAGATGCCGATGGATTTCGGTCTACTTGCCTTGGCGTACCGCCCATGCTTTTGAGCCTCAACCTTTCTTTACAGCATAGCTAGCATTGGTTTGCGCACATAATCCTGTCAATTGCCCAGCTGTAATTTGTTTACCTCGCTTAGCTGTTTTATCGTCTTTTGGGAGAGAGACATCACTAGTGAACATCATGGGACCCCGGTCCATATTACCATCACTGATCACACCCGCTATTTACTTCATGTTCTTATTTCCTAGTTGCAGTCATACCTATCACTATTACCTCTTGCGTTTGATCCTTTGTAAACAGCAAGGCCGGAGGGATTGACAACCTCTTTGTACTCGTTGGGAGCAAAGTTATTTGTATCTGTGTGCAGGTCTTGTCAACTGCTAAGTTGGCGCCGTTAGCGTTGACACCTTCTTGTTGGCCCTCGGAGTCTCACGGGATTCGATCCTTGGTATCTTGCCAAGGGAAACTTGCCGTTACGCTACATCTCAAACCTTCCACTTGGGGTAACCAACGAGGGGCGAGAAGCCATCAAGCAAAGTTTCTAGCGCCGTTGCCGGGGACTCCACTCTTCAAGATAGGGGAGTTGCACGCTATCTTTTATCTTTGCTTTTTAGTCTTGTTAGTTTACCTTTCAGTTTTTGCTTTAGCGTCCTTTACCAAAAATCACAAAAATAGTTATCTTGCTTGCTGCTGCTATGGGTTCCACCGAGAACACCAAGTTGTGTGACTTCACTAGTCATAACAACGATGACTTTATCTGCACGCCTATTACTACACCTGCCACTTCAGCACCTTCTTATGAAATTAAACCTGCTTTACTAAACCTAGTTATGAAAGATCAGTTCTCCAGTGCTGGAGATGATGCTGCTTTGCACTTAAATAATTTTGTTGAGCTCTGTGATATGCAAAAGTACCAAGAAATAGATGGTGATATTGTTAAGCTTAAGCTTTTTCCTTTCTCCTTGAGAGGAGGAGCTAAAATCTGGTTTCAATCCTTGCCTAGGAATAGCATAGATTTTTGGGACAAGTGCAAGGATGCCTTTATTGGGAAGTACTATCCCCCTGCTAAAATTATCCAACTAAGGAGTAACATAACGAATTTTAAACAATTGGATAATGAACACGTTGCCCAAGCTTGGGAATGCATGAAATCTCTTGTCAAGAACTGCCCTACTCATGGTTTGACTACTTGGATGGTTATCCAAACTTTTTATGCAGGCTTGAACTTTACCTCGCGAAACTTGTTGGATTCGGCCGCGGGAGGAACCTTTATGTCAACTACACTTGGTGCTGCCACGAAACTTCTCGATGAGATGATGACCAACTATTCCCAATGGCACACCGAACGCGCTCCAACAGGTAGGAAGGTAAACTCTGTCGAGGAGATTTCCTCCCTAAATGAAAAGGTTGACTTGATCATGTCTCTACTTTCCAAGCAATCTCCTATTGATCCTCATGATATTCCTTTAAATTCTTTGATTGCTCAAGATCAAGTAGATGTGAACTTTATCTCTAGAAACAATTTCAATAACAATGCTTATAGGAGTAATTTTGGTAGTAACTCTAGACCGTTCCCCTCTAATTCCTATGGGAACAACAACACTTATCCTAGCACCAAGAACTCCACCCAAAGAGATAGAGACATGCCTAGTTATGAAAAACTTCTAGAAATAGAGAAGGCCACTAAGAACTACATGCACACCCAATATGAACAAAACAAGACCTTCTCGAGGCAATTAGATGAGCATACTGCTATCTTGCAAGACATTAGTAGACAATGGAGAGCCTAAATATTGAGATTTCTAACCTCCAGACTAGGCTCACCATCACTGAGACCCAAGTTTCCAATATGTCTCACACACAAGCCACTTTGATAAACCAAATGGCAGCTAAACCCGAAGTGGTTGCACCCCTAAAGGAGGAAGAAGATAGGATTAAGAGCCTTCCTACCCACCACACTGTTGCTACTATCCAAGTTGTTGAGGATATCCAAACTCTTAGCACCCAATGCACTCCTAGTCCCATTGGACCTATTAATGGTGATGCTATGACCTCAACCATAGAAGAAACTCATATGACCATAGAAGCTACCAAACAAGTGAGCCTAAAGGACACCACTACCACTTTACTTGATAGTAGTGACCTTGATTTTGATAATTGCACCCTTTCTGAAGTTATTGATTTTCTTCACAAAATGTCTAGAGATCCCCACACTAGCACACTTAACCTTGCCTTCACAGAGCATATCACTAATGCTCTCATCAAAGCTAGGGAGGAAAAGCTTAGGGTAAAAGCCTCCATACCTAGAAAGCTAGAAGATGGTTGGGATCCTATGATTAAAATTAAGTTGAATAACTTTTCTTGCTATGCCTTATGTGATGTTGGAGCTAGTACCTCCGTTATGCCCAAAAGAATATATGATATGTTTAAATTGAAATCTTTTGATCCTTGTTCTTTTGGTGTTCGTCTCATTGATTCTTCCGTAAAGAAACCTTTGGGGAAGATCGACGATGTTCTTATCATTGTCAATGACAATTATGTTCCCGTTGATTTTACTGTTATGGATATTGAATGTGAACCTTCTTGTCCAATTATTTTGGGACGTCCTTTTCTTCGCACCGTTGGTGCTATCATTGACATGAAAGAGGGGAATATAAAATTCCAATTTCCTCTCAAGAAAGGGATGGAACACTTCCCTAGAAAAAAGATTAAGTTGCCTTTTGAGTCCGTTACACGGGCTAGCTATTCTTTTACTCTTGATAAAACTTGATCCTCTCTTTTTGCATCATGCCTAGCTTAAAGGCATAAAAGAAAGCGCTTTTGGGAGGCAGCCCACAACGAATAAAGTTTTATTTTGCTTTTGTTGTGTCTTGATGTTTGTTACTACAGTAGCATCATCATTGTATCTTTTATTTTCAACTTTGTGCCAAGTTTAGCCTCTGATTGCAAGAAAGTTCAAAAGTTGTGACGTGTTGTCTAGAAAAACGATTCTGTCCTTGGACAGAAAAATTCGTATAAAATCACCAGATCATATTTTTGATCTGAATTTTTTTGACAGCGTGCTCTATACAATTGGATTTCGGGCGTCTGTGCTGAGTTTTTTTATTTGAGTTGCAGAAGTGCCCCGAAAAATTATTTACTACCTGCTGGCCTATTTTTCACAGATTCTGTCCTGTTTTGCCTTTTCTTCGTTTTGCAAACCTTGAGCTTGCTTTTTCTTTGCAAAAACCTTTTGGCAATCTTTAGAAACAGTAGCTCTTCAAGATTATCTTTATTTGCAGCAAGGAAAAATTAATTTATTATGGGTACTAACCTCGCTAATCAGATTATGATGAGTTATGTATGAAGGGAGTTTTCAAGTGTGCGAGGGAAGATGATAAAAAGATTCAGGAGGGTCAAACGCTCAAGCTTGGGGATGCCCCCGTGCACCCCCAAGAAATATTCAAGAAGACTCAAGCGTCTAAGCTTGGGGATGCCCCCGTGCATCCCCTTCTCCATCAACAATTATCAGTTCGTCTTTCGTTCCACTATATTTTAATCACTTCATGCGTTCTGTGCTATGCTTGGAGCGTCTTGCTTTTAGTTTCCTTTTTATTTTTCTTTAGCTTTGCTTGTTGTTCATAACAAGTTAGAACCCAGCTTTCTTTGTGTGGGAGAGAAACACGCTCCACTTCAACCTAGAACACAACATAGGATTTTCATGCTTATCTTTGATGTGTGTGTTCTTTGTCTTTCCATAGCTACTGTCATGTTTAGCTCTTAGTTTTCATGCCTTTCTTTTTAAAGAGCTTTTGTTTAGTTGGTTGTTGAACTCTCTTGAGTTTTCATGTTTATCTTGTTAAGAGAGTTTGTCTGTTGCACTGAGTTGTGTGTCTTAACTTAAAGTAGGTAATTGAGGTTGCTATTTAAATTTAGTAGTAACTTGCATAGTTTTGAGGTATTGCCATGAGTAATGTCTGAACTTTTGGTGTCAAGAGCTTTAGCCTATTAGTGATAGATGTCGTATTTTGGGCAATCCGTGTTTATTTTCAAAAACCTACAAAATAGTTGAGAACTTTAGCTACTAAATGGATCACTAATCTTTGGAGGGATCGAATATTAGAGTACACTCACGTACCATGAGCCGAGGATGCGCAAGGATAACCAAATCCCCATACACTCCTCCTCGGGGTACTTGTCTCTTTGAGAACCTCCTAATTAGATTGAGAGTTACCGATAATAAGTGCATGAGTTCTTCGGACTAATGTGAGTATTCGAATGTTGACACTTCCACCTATCCATATTTTTCTAGCCTCTTCGGTACCGTGCATTGCCCTTTCTCACCTCGAGAGTTGGCGCATACTTCGCCGGTGCATCCAAATCCTTAGCACGATACGCTCTGTCATCATAAGCCTCATTATATCCTTCCTCAAAACAGCCACCATACCTACCTATTAAGGCATTTCCATAGCCTTTCCGAGATACATTGCCATGCAACATCCATCTTCTCATGACTTGATCTTCATGTCATACATGCTTTTTGCTTGATCGATGAGCCGCATGCTAGTTGGGCCTTGCCCTAATCATTGCTACATGACGCGCTAGTATCATTGCATATCCTGCTACACTGGCAGAGGCATACATTTGCATACATCATGATAGTTTCATTTTCTTTATGTTGAGTACTTTTGTAAAGTGTGAAAGATCTTCTATACTTCTTGTAATACATAGAGTGTTGCCCCTAAAGTGAGAAAAAGATCCCAAAGAGGACAAAATCAAAAGATCCCAAAGAGGACAAAATCAAAAGATCCCAAAGAGGACAAATGAGAGATAAATAGAAAGAGCCACGGAGGCCACAAAAAAAATAAAAAAATAGAAAAAGGAAAAAAAAGAAAAAAAAAGAGAGAAGGGGGCACGCTACTATTTCTTTTGAGAGATCCACACTCGTACTCCATCTTATACCTTGTACTCCATAGAGATTGTCATTCATGCATATAGCTATGTGGGGACCTTTACACTATAGAACTTGGCTTGTATATTCCAATGATGAGCCTCCTCAAAAGAGCTCTAGGTCTTCTTGAGCAAGCAAGTTGGATGCACCCCCACTAGTTCCATTGGAGAGCTTACCTTAGCTCATATGTGCATCCGTTGCATGGCAATCCCTACTCCTCACATCATATCTATCATTTGGCTTTCTCTCGCCGATGATTGTCCTCATTGATGTGAGCCCTTCACACCTTTTTTTTCTTCCCCCTCTATCATTTTTCTCTCTTTGCCATCCTAAGTGTTGACTTTCTTGCTTACGCTCATCCATTGCATGAGTGCTCAAAATATCGAAAGGGAGTGGATCATTTTGACTTGTACCTGGCTGACGATCTGGGGATGAGTCAAGATAAGATTCCAAAGAAGACCAAGTGTGAAACTTTAGTAGATTAAGTTCTCAACAATACAAAAACTATGTTTTACTCTCTCATATATCCCTATCCCCTTTCTTGCACGCAAACACCATTTGGAGACATTCGAGTCACGGACAGCGAGAGCTCTTGCACCTTTATGTTCTTATGTTACTTGTTACAATGCTAATATAGACTCTTGCTTGTTATGACTTGAATTGGATTACATGCCTTGATTACTTTACTTAAAAGTTCTTATATGGTTGATAGCATGCCACCACAGAAATTATGCTTGTTATCATTTACCTACTCGAGGACGAGCAGGAATTAAGCTTGGGGATGTTGATACGTCCAAAACGTATCTATAATTTCTGCTTGCTCCATGCCTCTTTTGTGTGATATTGCTATGATATTTATGCACTTCCATACACTTTTGATCATATTTGGACTAACCTATTAACTCAGTGCACCACAGTGCCAGTTCTTGTTTTCTGCTGTTTTTCTATATCAGGTTTCCCCCATATGAAAAGTGCCCTAAAAATTCCAAGAAAAATACAGGAAAAATCAGCGTATCGGGAGCTTCCGGAAAAACCAAAGCAGGGCCAGAGGGGAGCCTGGGGTGGCCCAGGTGGCCACCCGGCGCGGCCCCACCCCTGGCCGCGCCAGGGGGGGCGCCTGGGGCCCCACCTCCGCCTCTGGTGACCCCCTTTGGCATATATATTGCTCGCGTCCCGAAACCCTCGAGGACGGAACCCTTTTTCGCGATCTCATCTCTGTTCCACCGCCGCCGTGCTTCCAAGATCGGGAGCACTAGGAGAACTCTTCCCGGCACCCTGCCGGAGGGGAGAACCACCACCGGGAGCTTCTCCACCACCATGGACGCTTCCCAGATGAGTTGTGAGTAGTCTCCCTTGGACCATGGGTCCATGACCAGTAGCTATGTGATGTTCTCCTCCCCTCTTTGTTCTTCATGGATTAGACCTCGTGCCCTACATGACCGAGGCACATATGTAATCTTTCTGTTGTTGCTATGCTGAGTTTGCTGGGATCCGATGGATTATGAGATTATGTTCAGATTGTGTGTGAGTAATATATTTGATTCACCTCTTTTATATTTATGTTCTTGAGTAATTCTTGCATGTTCTCCGTTGCTATTTATTGCTTTGGCCGAGTAGTAGGTAGTAACTCCAAGAGGGAACGTTATGCTTGATTGTGGGTTCATGCCCCTCGATGACTAGTCTGAGTGACAGAAACATGAGTCTAGGGGATGTGTTGTTGCCACAAGGGGGAAAACAATGGTGCTTGTACTTGCGGGTGCAAGGATTGTTTACTTTACGCAAAGTACTTTCAATGCAGTTGTCTGTTGCTTTGAGTTTACACTATGGGTGGGACTCGCAACTTAATACCAGCGAGATGTTCTGGATAGATATCTCAAGGTGGATGATTAGTAGTAGATGCAGATGGATTTCGGTCTACTTGCCTTGGCGTACCGCCCATGCTTTTGAGCCTCAACCTTTCTTTACAGCATAGTTAGCATTGGTTTGCGCACATAATCCTGTCAATTGCCCAGCTGTAATTTGTTTACCTCGCTTAGCTGTTTTATCGTCTTTTGGGAGAGAGACATCACTAGTGAACATCATGGGACCCCGGTCCATATTACCATCACTGATCACACCCGCTATTTACTTCATGTTCTTATTTCCTTGTTGCAGTCATACCTATCACTATTACCTCTTGCGTTTGATCCTTTGTAAACAGCAAGGCCGGAGGGATTGACAACCTCTCTGTACTCGTTGGGAGCAAAGTTACTTGTATCTGTGTTCAGGTCCTGTCAACTGCTAAGTTGGCGCCGTTAGCGTTGACACCTTCTTGTTGGCCCTCGGAGTCTCACGGGATTCGATCCTTGGTATCTTGCCAAGAGAAACTTGCCGTTACGCTACATCTCAAACCTTCCACTTGGGGTAACCAACGAGGGGCAAGAAGCCATCACCGGTGAGCTCAGTTGTCACCGCTTCAAGAGATGTTTCGGCTAGTTCGGGTCATCGCACTAAGGCAGCCTTTTCTTTAGCCCATCCAGATCCCTCAGACTTAAGTTTAGCCTTCAAATCATTCGCTTCGGACATGCTATATTGAAACTTTGATTCAGCTTTCTGAGTTTTCGATTCTTGGTGCGTAAGCCTTTCGTTGGCATCCTTTTGTCGGATTCAGGGCTCCACAAAACCCGTTAAGTTCGAACACAGGGGCGTGAACGAAGATCTCTCCCACTCACGTCTACCTAGCGCCTCGCTCTCATCTCGGTGGAAAGATTCAAGCAAACAACAAACAAGCACACAAGAGTTTATCCAGCTTCGGGCCACCGTGTGGTGTAAGACCCTACTTCCTGCTTTGGTGGATTGGCTCCGGGCGAGCTAGAATATGAGCTAGTACAATGGTTCCTGGGCTCAGGAGGCGAACTCAGGAGGGTCGGGAGGCTAGTGTTCATGCTCCTTGTGTGGTGGCAAAGTGTGTTCTCCCTTTGCAGTGGGAGTCCTAGCTACTTATATAGGCGGCCACGGTCTTCTTCCCCCGAAATGTTTAGGTGGGAAGGGATCCCACAACGGCCATTTTTGAGCGGGAATACAAGGACGTTCTTATCCTGATAAAAGCGGTCTTCGCCTGCAAAAGGATCAGGGGGTGACACGGTGGTGGGCTCGACGGTGACATCCTCCTTATCGTCCTTGCGGTCTTCGGTCTTGTTGCACCAAAGAGGAAACCTTTGCCCTGCTCCATGGGAACCAACGGCTGCGTTGTCTCCTTTGCACCGAAATGGCAACTGCGCCGCTGGCGGACACTGGCACCCGCTGTCGCGGTGAGTCACTACTGACATCACTACCTCCTCCTAAGGCAGGCTCGGCCTTGGATTCTCCGTCCCTCCGGAACGCCTTGCTGAGGCCGCTCCCGAGGAGGTCTTGACGTCGTTCTCCTCGCGAGGCTTGGCCTCCTCGCGAGGGTCTTGAGCAGTTGGTCGATTAGCTGGGCCATACCAGGCCCCTTGTAGCAGCGCGTCGCGGCCCGCAGACAGGCAAGTCTGGGTACCCTGGTTCCCAGGATGCCGACAGTAGCCCCCGGGCCCAAGGCGCGCGCGGAGTTGGCTTCAAGGCCAAGCCGTAGTCGAGGACGAAGCGCCGCGGGCCCCAAAAAGGCTGCGGGCCAAGCTGGCGCGTGATGGTTGGATGGGACGCGAGCGACTCCACTTCCCACGCAATCTTGGCAACCGTGCGACTTGACAACTCCTTGGCGCAGGCAGCGGGGCCATTATGGCTGTGCGCGAGTGGCCGCCGGTTGGTCCTCTTGGCCTATAAACGGGGGGTGAGGCACTACGCCTCTCACTGGACTATTGCAGGCCAATCCCACGTTTTCATTGCTCCCAGTGCTCCATGGCGCCGATTCGCAGGTTCTCGGCTGCGGAGAAAGGGAAGATCCCGATGGTAGGGCCTGAACGGCTCCCCGCGAAGAAGAGGCGTCGTGATTCTTCGGGTGCGTCCATGAGGCCGTCGGACACCCGCACGTGGTGCACGCGGGCACCACCAGGATTTCCGCTTCCCTTGTACGCTCCAACGGCAGGTAGACTGAGCGGGGGCGGTGATAGGGGTGGCGCCGCCAGTCGCCCGGAGAGATGGGCGTCTCCTCGCACCGTGCTGCTATCCCATTCGAAAGACGATGCCCGCGAGTTCATCGTGTGGGCGGGGGCCCCTCCGCATTCCTGGATCCTTCTTCCTCTGTTCCTGAGGGAGGTACTCCCGGCTCGTGGCCGGGTGACGATGGAGCTGAGGCACGAGGGGTGTCGCCTTCCTCCTTTGCATGCCGACGTGGAGGTGGTTTCTTCTGGCCAGGTCTTCATGACCTGGGGCTGGGGTGTGGTGCGCCGTGCCTGCGCCCCCACCGGGAGGCACATTCTTCACTTCGCGCTGGATACGACGGGCGCGATGACCTTCAAAATCTTCGGGGCAGACGGCCTTCGACTGCCGTGTGGCGCAGGAAATGGGCTCGCCGGCAACCATTCCCCATGCCGCCAGGGCAGCGAGGCGCTCGCTGTTGGCTACGCCTCCGATTCTCCTGGTAGTAGTTACGCTACCCCTGAGACGGCCTCGAGCTTCGACGAGAGCTACGAACCGCCAAGTTTCCGCCCCTATTGCCGGAGGGAGACGGTGTCCTCCCGGCGTCGCCATTGTTGAAGGAGTTCAAGCCGAGTTCTTTGGGAGGGCTTCAGAAGGACATGTAAATTCCCGTAATACTTTTGTTATAGCCTGGTGTTATAAACTTATGTCCTACAAGAACCCCTGGTTAGGGCACGATTTCCCCTTCCTTCCGTTCCTGCGGTAGCCTAAGGCCCTACGCCTGCGAGACCTAGTCCCGGGACCAGCCTCGGCATGTGGTGGTATGCCAGGTCACGGCGCCGTGGCCAAGGCCAGGAGGCGAGGGGTCCAGGGTCCGGTAAGAGCCCCCGAGGCGCGATGCTCAGGAGGTCCCTCTTGGCGTGCAGGCAGCCGCCCACTGGTCCATCGGGAAGGGCTTCGTAACTATAGTAAGTGGTGGTGTAGGTATGCAAGCGGGTGCGGTGTTGAAAACTTATCTTAGCAATTCATGAGGTCGGATGGTGCTTGATTCCTGCTGTCCTTCCCTTGAGGCAAGGTTTGGCGTCCAAGCGCCTTCGTGAGGAGGCAGCAGTGACCGTTCCTGAGGCCCTGGGAACAGAAGCCACGTGGTCGGAGGAGACGTTTCTCCAGGCCGTTACCATCGCAGCCAAAGAGGTGGAGACCGGTGATGCTGCGCTTGGTGATGCCTGATCCGTGCTGTTAAGTGAGAGAAGCGCGAGTGCCTTGGGGAGGCGTAAGAACTTTGATTGAATTTGAAAAAACTTGGCATTATTGTAATAGCTAGATGATTCCATGCTTGCTTCCTTTCATGTTTGCTTTAGGTGCTCTGCGTCGGCCGGGCCCAACCCCGTGCATACCTCGACCGCCGCTGAGCCCTCTAGATGACCGGGGTTACCATAGTAACTAGACTCGATATTGAGCCCTCGGGACGACCAGGGTTACCATAGTAACTAGAATCAAGGGATGAGGGGCTACGTGGCTAGTGAGGCCCTTGGGTTGCGATGCCCAAGGGTCCCCCTTAATGTTCAAGCGATCCCGTTTTCGTTCTGCGTCGGCAGGGCCCAACCCCGCGCATACCTCGATCGCCATTGAGCCCTCCAGAGGACCGGGGTTATCGTCATAACTAGACTCAAGGGATGAGGGGCTACGTGGCTAGTTAGGCCCCTGGGTCGTGATGCCCAGGGGTCCCCCTTGACGTACGAACGGATCTCATGAAGGAGAACAAGCACCATACCTTGCCCACGAGCCTTCGCCTAGGATGGGGGCACGAGAAGGCCAGGTGTCTGGGCACCTGGTAGAGTGGCGTCTGCCAGGCATGACCTGAGCATAGCCCCCGTGCCTAGCCCCCCTCGCGACACCCATCCAAGGAGAAGCTGTGAGCGTCGTGAGCTGAAAAGCTCCCTGAGGTTGGTGCGACCACTGGGGGCCACCCTCAGTTGTTTATAACTAGCGCGGAGCATAGAGCTACCACACTTGCGCGGAGTGTGGGCATAACCGTGCCTCGGTCGTATCGGCCAGCGCGGAGCTTGGTGCTTCCACTGGTTCGTGGGCATAACCGCTCCTCGGTTGGATCTGCCAGCGTGGAGCTTGGTACTTCCACTGGACCGTGGGAGGGAGCCTCCCACCGGGAGAGACTCCGGGGCATGCACAGCCCCGTCCTAACATGTGGCTTGCACGGTAGGACAGCCAAGGTGTATATGGGCCCTCCTCAGGACGCGCTGAATGACTCTGAGGAAGTTCTCGTGAGCTTACACGTCACACACGAGACCCTACCCTGAGGCGGGTTGAGCATGCGTCTTCTTCTGCAAAATGTGAAAAAAGAGGTGTTGTGTCGACCTGCGTCGACTGCATCTCCAGGGGATATTGCATGAGAAGGCCACAGCACCAGCGACCCCAGGAGGTGACGTCACGGGGTTAAACCGCGAGACAAAGCTCAGCCACTAGATTTGTCGATGCTTCAGGGACGGACCCGAGCAGAGACGTCGTGCCCAGTCTTCTCATGCCACGATCCAAAAGAAAAACAGCCGGCATGCGATTCCCGCGTGAGCGAGGCACCTGCCACGGGCCCCTATGTACCCATCCATGATTAGCCCATGCGAGAACAAGGCACCAAGGACCATGGGAGGTGCCGTCACGGAAATGGCTCGCTAGGCAGAGCTCCGCCCTTGGGTTTATCGATGCTGCAGGGACGGACCCGAGCATAGACGTTGTGCCAGTCCTTAATCATGGGGCGGTCGCGAGTGGGCTCGCAAGGGCTCATGACCTTAGTGGCGGTGAGTACACTGAGCATATAGATAATGCGAATGGAAAGAAATATCTGGCCTTGATCATGCAAAAAGGGAGACAGCCGCGGGGGATCAGCCCCCAGCGGCCCGAGGATGATGCAGCCCGAGTGGCGCCCTCGTTTGGATACCTGAAGTGTCACCTGATACTTGCCAAAGGAGAGTTGGGGTAGCTGAAGACGCGAGCTGTGCGGGTCGCTCCCGAGGATCGTCGGGCTCCTGAGGCCCAGGGCCTCCGGAGGCTCTCAGTGGTCGCGCGGGCCCAGCTCCCGCTCCGTCCGGACGGCCTGCCACTGAGACTCCCGAGCCCCCAAGGCCCGCTACGCGAGATGCTAGAACGTGGAAGCTGCGTTGCGGAAGCCGAAGAGCGTGTGAACGTAGCTGCAGGGGAGGGCCCTCCTTCGGCGGACCGCCGTCGGCCAGAAGTGCTCCTGAGAAGCAGCTCGGTTGAGACATGCGATGTCGACGCAGACGCGGAAGCAGTCGCTTGGGCTGCGAGCAGGTGGACTTGGGGTTGTGCGGTTACGCCCACCGCGGATGAGTCTTGCATACTGAAGTTCTTCTGTAACTTGGTCGATGAAGTCTTGAGCCCCGAGCGCTGAATGGCTCACGTTGGGCTCACAAAAACGTGCATCAAGATACGCTTGCAGGTGGTGCTCAAACACCTCCCTCGAGGCACGGGTCAGCTCGGGACACTCCAGAGGAGAGCCCCCAAGACCGTCACGAGAGGGGCGCCGAGCGCGCCTCCCTATGCGAGCGTGGAGGGTGCCTCGTCAGCAGGCGCGAAACGTGAGGCCAGGCCGTCGGGAGTCCCGCGTCCTGAGGTCCGTCGATGGGTAGGTTCTTCTTCTTCTTGGGGGCAGTCTGTAGGGCGAGGACGGCTCCATCCTCATCGGAGCACTCAACCGTCGCGGTCTGGTAGGCACGCTCCAGGGAACGCACCGCTTCCTTCTCGTCGGAGGCGATCGTGATGACTCCGCCGCTCCCGGGCATCTTGAGGATGTTGTAGCCGTGATGGGTTCCCGTCATGAACTTGGCGAGGGCAGGATACCCTAGGATGGCGTTGTACGGGAGGTGGATGTTGGTGACGTCAAAGTCGATGAGCTCTGTGTGGTAGTTGTCGCGGTCGCCAAAGGTGACGAGGAGGCGTACCTGCCCCATCGGGAGTGTGGAGCCATCCGTGACTCCGTAGAATGGCTTGGTGGGGTGGAGCTGATCGTAGGGAACCTGGAGTGTCTCGACGGTCTGGACGGAGAGGATGTTGAGCCCTGCTCCGCCATCGATGAGGGTCTTGGTCACGAGGACGTTGTTGATGGTCGGGGTGCAGAGCATCGGGAGGGCGCCTGGGGCCACAGTGCACTTGAGCTGGTCTTTGGGGTCGAAAGCGATGACTTGCTTGGTCCACCTGAGGTTGCGCGTGGCGTCAGGCCTGGGAAGCACCGCGTTCACCTCACGAGTGAACTGCTTGAAGATGCGGTGAGAAGCCGGGGCATGGGCTCCTCCCAGAATGCATGCCACTGCACGCGGTTCCTGGAAGCCCCCTGCCCCGTCTCCCTAGCGGTCGTTGTCGTTCCTCCTCGGCGGTGGTGGCAGCAGAGGCAGGCCTCCGTTGCCCTGAGGGCGACCCTCACGAGGCTGGTCACGCCAGGGGGCGTCACGAGGCTGCTCTTGCCAGTGGTCTTCACGAGGCTGCTCACGCCACCCTTGGCACGAGTTCCTACCATCCCAACGTCCTCCTCCTCGGCCTCCTCCACGACCGTAGCCATGGTTGTCGTGCTCAGGGCGCTGCCCGACGCGCCCGCCGCGCATCGCCCTGAACTCCTGGAAGTCGTTGGTGTTGTGGCTGTGGACGTTGTGGAAGACGCAGTACGGTCGGTTGTCTCTGGGGAGGTCATCGTAGCCACAACCACGCTTCACTTCTGGCTGTGCAGCCAGCACGGAGGGTCCTTTGCGCTTCAACTCCTTGGCCTTGGTTTTCTTGTCGTCTGCCTCCTCCTCGGGCAGCTCCTGAAGGGAAAGGCGGCTTTCCTCCGCTCTCGCGCACTTTGCCGCGAGCTTGAACATCTCGAGGGCTGTGCACAGGTCTTCGTGGATGGCGAGATCCTCCCTCATCCTGATGTCATGAACGCCATCGGAGAATGCGGAGATGATGGCCTCGTCCGAGACCCTGGGGATACGGAGGAGCATGGTGTTGAAGCGTTGGATGTACTTTTGCAGGGTTTCACCCAGCTGCTGCCTCACGCGACGCAGGTCAGCAGCTACCGGGGCTCGGTCGTGGGTGCCTTGGAAGTTAGCAATGAAACGCTCGCAAAGCTCTTCCCAAGAGGAGATGGATCCCACGGGGAGGTTCAGGAGCCAGGAGCGCGCGCCGTCCTTCAGAGCCATGGGGAACCAGTTCGCCTTGACCTGCTCGGTGCCATTGGACGCCTTGATGCTTAGCTCGTAGAGTTGGAGGAACTCCGTGGGGTCGGTGGTGCCGTCGTTGCGTGGAGGCAGGTTCGGCTTGAACTTGCTGGGCCAGACGAGGCACCGTAGCTCAGGGGCTAGGGTGCGACATCTAGTCACGCTCACGATCGCAGGCACCCCCTGCGCTTGCGATTCTGGTTCTTGAGGTGCTGGCGCCTCCACCTCCTGTGGAGCGCGGTCTTGGCGCTCTGGGCCAGGGGGCCCACGAGCCCCTACATGTGGGTGCGGAATCACCTGACAGCTCTTCTCGTCGCGGGCGTGGGCTCTGCGGGGTTGCTCACATCGAGGGGCCTCGCGCCGGCCCTCCTGGCCGACGTGGTGGAGAGGAGGCGGAGCCGGGACCCCACGGCCCTCGTTCACCACCGAGGGTGACGGAGGACGTGAGGAGTGCGTTGGTGCAGGCGCTTCTCCAGTGGCATTGACGAGCTCGGTGATGCGGTGGAGCCACTCGTCGGAGAGGTCATCTGTTGGGCAGTAGCGCAAGAGCTCCCGCGCCATCAGTAGCGCAGGCTGCTGGTAGACCGGCCCGCGGCGGACCAATGAGGACGACGCTGCGGCCGGCGAGGGTGAAGGTGTTGCCGTGCGGCCATCCCGCCGCACGGACAGCGGCAACGAGGAGTCGTGCTGCTCGTGGATAGCCGGGTCGGTGGCGGCGTTGGCGGACGGCGAGTTGGGGCAGAGCGGTACGTCGTTGCCCGCGGGCGCCGTCTGAGCGACGTTCGCAGCGCGGCAGGCGGCGCGAGCTCGGCCTGTGTCCACCATGGCTGTGGAGCAGGGTCGGTGACGAGAACGCGATGAGGTCGTCGGAGAGGCGAGATTTCGACACGCCCCCTACCTGGCGCGCCAAATGTCGGATTCAGGGCTCTGCAAAACCCGTTAAGTTCGAACTGGGGCGTGAACGAAGATCTCTCCCACTCACATCTACCTAGCGCCTCGCTCTCGTCTCGGTGGAAAGATTCAAGCAAACAACGAACAAGCACACAAGAGTTTATCCAGGTTCGGGCCACCGTGTGGTGTAAGACCCTACTTCCTGCTTTGGTGGATTGGCTCCGGGGAGCTAGAATATGTGCTAGTACAACGGTTCCTGGGCTCAGGAGGCGAGCTCGGGAGGGTCAGGAGGCTAGTGTTCTTGCTCCTTGTGTGGTGGCAAAGTGTGTTCTCCCTTTGCAGTGGGAGTCCTAGCTACTTATATAGGCGGCCACGGTCCTCTTCCCCCAAAAAATTTACGCGGGAAAGGATCCCACAACGGCCATTTTTGAGCGGGAACACAAGGACGTTCTTATCCTGACAAAAGCGGTCTTCGCCTACAAAAGGATCAGGCGGTGACACGATGGTGGGCTCGACGGTGACATCCTCCTTATCGTCCTTGCGGTCTTCGGTCTTGTTGCACCAAAGAGGAAACCTTTGCCCCGCTCCTTGGGAACCAACGGCTACGATGTCTCCTTTGCACCTAAATGGCAACTGTGCCGCTGGCGGACGCTGGCACCCGCTGGCGCGGTACGTCACTGCTGACATCACTGCCTCCTCCTGAGGCAGGGTCGGCCTTGGATTCTCTGCCCCTCCGGAACGTCTTGCCGAGGCCGCTCCCGAGGAGGTCTTGACGCCGTTCTCCTCGCGAGGCTTGGCCTCCTCGCGAGGGTCTTCAGCAGTTGGTCGATTAGCTGGGCGTACCAGGCCCCTTGTAGGAGCGCGTCGCGGCTCGCAGACAGGCAAGTCTGGGTACCCTGGTTCCCAGGACGCCGACACCTTTAACTGTGTTTGTAATTCAGTAGTGGTTTCCTGAACAGGCAAAGTGAGCATTAGACGGATTGATTACCGGTTTATCAAAGATTGAAGTCCCAAGCCTTTTGCAAGCAACAACACTTGGCACTTGGGGGCTAATGGAGGCTGAAGTTGTTCTCTTCTGAGCCGGATTCATGTTATTAAAGTCTCAAGCACTTTGCAAGCAAGAGTACTTGACCCTTGAGGGCTAATGGAGGCTGTAGTTGTTCTCTTCTGAGCCGGATTCATGTTATTAAAGGCTCAAGCACTTTGCAAGCAAGAGTACTTGACCCTCGGGGGCTAATGGAGGCTAAAGTTGTTCTCTTCTAAGCTGGATTAATGTTATTAAAGTCTCAAGCACTTTGCAAGAAAGAGTACTTGACCCTTGGGGGCTAATGGATGCGGATTTTTTCTGAAATTAATAGTTCATGAACATAAAAGTCCCAAGCACTTTGCAAGCAACAACACTTGGCACTTGGGGGCTGAAAGTGCAACTAATCCCCGGGTGGTTTTGGCAATTAATAACAACATATATATCATTGAACTAATAGTTACTTGAGAATTATTTCAGAGAAGTTCAGTGATATGGGTATGGCAATGACTGAAGAAGTGGACCCCTCAAAATGCTAAGGCAAGCATTGGCAAAAGCTCAAGACTCCATTTTTGGTTTAGTGATCCAAGATCACATTGAGTCCATAGGAAAAGCCAATACTATTAAAAGGGGATGAGGTTATGTTGATGATCTGGTTGCTCAAGTGCTTAGTGATATATCTCCTTAAACTATCAGCAACCTTCACTACAAAATACACTCATAAGTAATCTCGGTCCCACCGATATTCCAAACTCAGTCACACCGAGATGAACCACCTCAGCCATAAGCCAAACCCTAGAAAAATCGGATATTCCGATTTTGAAATCGGTTTCACCGAAACATGGGCTGCCAAGCTTCTGTAACCTTCTGTCATCAAATCGGTGTCACCGAGATGATGAAGTCGGTCCCACCGAAACTGGCATGCTCCTGTCTTTGCTCAAATCGGACTAACCGAGATGGTATCTTCGGTCCCACCGAAAACCCCAACGTTCACATTATTTGAACTTTCGGTCTCACCGAGTTGTCCACTTCGGTCCCACCGAGATTGCTCAAATATGTGTGTAACGGTTGGATTTTGTGTGGAGGCTATATATACCCCTCCACCCCCTCTTCATTCGTAGAGAGAGCCATCAGAAAGAACTACCACTCCTACCTTACATTTCTGAGAAGAGAACTACCTATCCTTGTGTTGAGATCAAGTTGCTCCACTCCCACCATATGAAACTTGATCTCTAACCTTCCCAAGTTGCTTTCCACTCAATCCTTTCTTCCACCACAGCCAAATCAGTGAGGAGAGTTGAGTGTTGGGGAGATTATCATTTGAAGCACAAGAGCAAGGAGTTCATCATCATCTACAACATCTATTACCTTTTGGAGGGTGGTGCCTCCTAGATTGGTTAGGTGTCACTTGGGAGCCTCCGTCATCGAGATGTGGAGTTGAACCAAGAAGTTTGTAAGGGCAAGGAGATCGCCTACTTTGTGAAGATCTACCCCGAGTAAGGCTAGCCCTCCGTGGGCGTAGGCCATGATGGAATAGACAAGGTTGCTTCTTCGTGGACCCTTCGTGGGTGGAGCCCTCCGTGGACTCGCGCAGCCGTTACCCTCCGTGGGTTGAAGTCTCCATCAACGTGGATGTACGATAGCACCACCTATCGGAACCACGGGAAAAATCACCGCGTCTCCAAAATTGCGTTTGCTCTTCTCCACCTCTCTTTACTACATGTGCAAGTTACTTTCCACTCAATCCTTTCTTCCACCACAGCCAAATCAGTGAGGAGAGTTGAGTGTTGGGGAGATTATCATTTGAAGCACAAGAGCAAGGAGTTCATCATCATCTACAACATCTATTACCTTTTGGAGGGTGGTGCCTCCTAGATTGGTTAGGTGTCGCTTGGGAGCCTCCGTCATCGAGATGTGGAGTTGAACCAAGAAGTTTGTAAGGGCAAGGAGATCGCCTACTTCGTGAAGATCTACCCCGAGTAAGGCTAGCCCTCCGTGGGCGTAGGCCATGATGGAATAGACAAGGTTGCTTCTTCGTGGACCCTTCGTGGGTGGAGCCCTCCGTGGACTCGCGCAGCCGTTACCCTCCGTGGGTTGAAGTCTCCATCAACGTGGATGTACGATAGCACCACCTATCGGAACCACGGGAAAAATCACCGCGTCTCCAAATTGCGTTTGCTCTTCTCCACCTCTCTTTACTACATGTGCAATTTAGTTTCCGCTGCCTATACTCTAGAATTGCATGTGTAGGGTGATACTTGACTTGATCATAATTGTGAAACTACCAAAAACTGTTCTTTGTCAAAAGGCAGAATTTTTTTATTTACAAGTAGTCTAATCACCCCCCCCCCTCTAGACATACTTTCGATCCTACAAGTGGTATCAGAGCTTTGGTCTCCATTGTTTTTGTTTCCATTGCATTGGACTCCATAAGATTGGTTTCACAACCTAGGAGAGTATGGCGTCTAGTGAGGGTAATTATCGTAGAGGTCCTTACTTTGATGGTACAAATTTTGCTAGTTGGAAACATAAAATGAAAATGCATATTCTTGGTCATAACCCAGCCGCATGGGGCATTATTTGTGTTGGTATGCAAGGTGAATTCTTCGAGGAAGGAAAAGTTCCGGATCGCGAAGCTACACCTGAAGAATTGCGGATGTTGCAAAACAATGCTCAAGCTTGTTACATTCTCTTCAATGCCTTGTGTCCCGAGGAGTTCAACAAAATCAGCCGTCTTGAAAATGCAAAAGAGATTTGGGATACTTTGGTTGAAATGCACGAAGGTACCGAGTCTGTGAAGGAATCAAAGCTAGATATTCTTCAAGGTCAACTTGACAAGTTCAAGATGAAGGATGGTGAAGGAGTCGCTGAAATGTACTCTAGGCTTGCTCTCATCACAAATGAGATTGCCGGCTTAGGAAGCGAAGAAATGACCGACCGATTCATCATCAAGAAGATTCTCAGAGCTTTGGATGGAAAGTATGACACCGTGTGCACCTTGATCCAAATGATGCCAAACTACAAGACTCTCAAGCCAACTGAAGTCATTGGAAGAATTGTTGCTCATGAGATGACACTTAAGGATAAGGAAGAGCTTCACAACAAGTCAAGTGGTGCTTACAAAGCTACAAGTGATGCTCCCACAACCTCAAGTGACAAGTTAGTTTCCAATGAAGAGATAAGCCTAATGGTTAAGAACTTCAACAAATTCTACAAGAATAGAGGCAAAGAGAGAATCTCAAAGTCTAGATCATATGATGAAAAGAGATCTTCTAGTCGTGATCGAAACTGCTACAATTGTGGAAGACCCGGACACTACTCAAATGAGTGTACGGCTCCCCACAAGAGAAGAGAAGAATCTCCAAGAAGAAGATCAAGAGATGAGTCACCTCGGAAAGAGAGAATGAGTAGAGATGATCGTTATGAACGAAGACCCTCTCGGAGAAGCAAGGATTCGGAGAGGAAAGACAAGTCATCAAGGAGCTACACAAGAAGAAGACATCAAGCTCATGTAGGTGAATGGGTCTCCGGCTCCGACTCCGACAATCAATCCGATGGAAGCTATCACTCCGACTCCGACTACAGTCAAGATGAAGGTGTTGCCGGTCTTGCTCTCGTATCCTCCAACTCCAACTCCTACGACTTATTTGATTCACCAAATGAGGGAATTGGAAGATGCTTCATGGCTAAAGGCCCCAAGGTATCACACCCTGAATTCATTGACTTCAATAGTGATGAGGATGACTTGCCTAGTGAAGATGAGCTCTTGCATGATAAATCTAGTGAGCCTAGTAACGATGAAAATGCTAGTAGTCTTTACAGTCGAGAAGAGTTGAATGACAATGCTATGAAGGAGATTGAGCGTCTAACTAAAGAACTAAACACTCTTAAGTTAGCTCATGAAACAACTCAATAAGATCATAGAGAGCTCTTAAGATCTCATGAGAAGCTACGCTTCGAGAAGCTCACACTAGAGCAAGAACATGAGTTTCTAAAAGCGATCAATGACGATCTCCGAAAGAAGAGTTCTTCATATCTTGCCAAACGACTTCTCTTGTCTAATTTCTTGCCACCCATTAAGACTAAGCATGACAAGCATAAGAAAAATTCTTCCTCTAGCAGTAACAATAACCATGTTAAATATAATGTTGTTACTTCTAGTAGTTCTCTTGATTCCACTAACAATGTTTCAAGCCAAGTTACACTTGAGCAAGAGAATAGTTTATTGAAAGGGATCATAGAGAAAGGTGTCTACAAGAGCCTTGCCGGAAGCAAGAACTTTGAGGAAATTGTTCGCAAGCAAGGGAGGCACCGGAAGAATCAAGGGATTGGTTTTGAGCGAAAGTTCAACGTCGAAGGTGTTGAGTGGGAAGAAGGTCAATATCCTACTCCACAGTTTGTTTCTCAAAAGGAGAAGTATGATCCTACTTCTTCCAATGTGGAACAAGCTCAAGATGACCTTCCACCACAAGACCACAAGCTAAAAGCCAAGGACAAGCTTCAAGAGGAGATTGATGCATTCATTGAAGCACCTCAAGCCATGGTCAAGTGGGTTCCCAAGGACACGTCAAGTTCTACTTCGTCAAGCTCAACTGCAACCCCAAGGATTCCCATCAAGATGATGTGGATCCCGAAGAAGAAGAACTAGAAGGTTCTTGAGGGTGACTCCGCCAACATACCTCACTCACATTCATTTTGGCAAGAACTTGTGCAATCATCTTCCACATCATGCACTAGTTCATGGAGTCACAAACCCTCTTGTTGGTAAGTCAAGGGACAAGGTAATCATTGCTTTCATGGACATCATCTATTGTGAACTTCAATCTATGTCCATGGATATCCTTGTTTGTTCCTTGTGGGACTAACCCATGTAGGTATTGAAAGTGCCCTAATCCAAAGGATAGCTCCCAACTCTTGATGATCTCCATCAACATTGAGCATCCACATCTTCAACGTCTACATGAAGTCTTCTACGACAACCCAAGGTTAGTTTGACCCTTTAAAAGGGGTTCACACATCTAGGGGGAGCTTTGCTCTAAAAATTGAGCTAAAGCATCTTCAAATGATGTGAACACATCAATGCTTTATGTAAAAGTGGTAACCCCACTTGTGCTTAAACGATGAGTATGACCTATGATCAAATGTTCTCATTTGGCTCCTAAGTCAAAATACTCATATAAAGATGACCTAGTCATCGACAAATTGTGTGTTAGTAGCTAGAGTTTTGGTTGTGCATGTTTGACACATATTTCATTTGCTATCTTATTGTGTGAGCATGTTGAATGCATGATTTTATCCATTCGAGGACATCCATTTGTTGTTTTGGTTGTTTTGATTTTTTTTCTTTTTTCTGGCCAAATGGATGGACAAGAATGCCTAAGTACCTCCCCTAGCTATCTATGCTTTCTTGTCTCAAATTCTATTCATGCTTAAATCACAAACTTTGGACAAGTCATTTTCGGACCCTCCGAGTGAGGAGCACTCGGAGCCACCGATCCGTCAAGGGCTAACTTCCAAAACCTTCTAAGTGATTTCGGTCAAACCAACTTTCTCCAACTCGGTCAAACCGAAAGCATTTAGACTGATCTAGGTTTCATCTCGGTGAAACCGAGTTGTAATTTTCGGCGTGACCGAAATGCATAACTGCCTGGCAGTTATCCATTTCGGTGCCACCGAGTTTTTCAACTCGGTCCCACCGACAGCAAAGGGATATATATACTGAGGGCAGCGCGCGTTGATTACTCCTTCAAACGTTTTCGCTCCCACATCCCCTGCTGCCGTCGCCTTGATCTCCGGATCGTCGCCGTCGTCGCCTGTGCACCCTCGCCGCAGGTCTCCATCGCCGTCAACGGACTTCTCCTCCGCGCCGTTGCCGCCGTAGAGAGACTCCACCAAGTTAGGGTGAGTCTTGATCCCACTCGTGCTCCCATCTCCGATTCAATGCACGTTTGGTTTGCCCAATATCTTGCCACGATTGAAATATTCCTTTACACCAGATCGGTTCGTTTGAACTAGCTTCGAGTAAAATTTTTAGGGTTAGGTTTCCACGGAACACATCTCGGTGAAACCGATTTTAAAATTTCGGTGTGACCGATTCGGCCTCTGGCCATTGCACTGCACCCTTCGGTCCAACCGAGTTGTGCAAATTGGTGTGACCGAAATACAGTTTCTGTGAAACCCTAGTGTTTCGGCAGGACCGAAACCCACTTCGGTCAAACCGAAAGTGGTGTGTAAAGCCTCTGTTTAACACTTCGGATTCACCGAAATTTAAACTCGGTCTGACCGATATGTCTTCTGTGAAAACTTAAAACTAAAATTTGAACTCATTTTGTTTGCAAAAACTTCTGCAGTTTGTGATAACTCTTCTTCTCTGCCTATACCTTATCTATTCACAGGTTGTCAGCCATGTCAGATGCCAGTGACAGTCAGAACAGGTCAGAGTCACCTATCGCAGACATTCCTGAGGCAGACACTAGTCCAGAGACTAGTAGCCCATTTGATGATGGTGAGAGGAGTACACCAAGTGGCTTGCCTCCTGCAGCCACCAGAGCCAGAAAGGAGAAGAATTCCGATGATGAGGATTCTGATTTCGTTGCTGAGGAAGAGGTGACCTCAAAGCCTAAGAGAAAGGTTGTTGCCAAAGAGCAACAAGGTCAGCAATCAAAGAAGGGCACCAGCAAAGTCAAGCAATCAACTGTTGCCAAGAAGCTGAACTTGGGAGAGCCAGCCCCAAGCAAAGTGAAGAAAACCTCCAAGAGAAAGAGGGTTGTGTATAGTGATCCTCATGCAGATGCAGCAGTCGAGGATGAAGAAGAAGAAGAAGCACCCCAGCCTGCTCCTCAGAAGCAGAAGCTCATGGGTGATGCCATTAAAGCCGGAGCCACTTCAAAGCCCAAGAAATCTGCTCAAGCCAAGGCAGCTCCAGCAAAGCCTACTGCCAAGCCCAAGAGGACTACCAGAAACATTCCAGCATCTGAGAAGAACAAGGGTGATGTGCCACCATCTGAGTCTGATGAGGAAGGACAAGTGTTGCTGAAACTCCGTCCAAAACTGCCACTTCACAATGATGCTCATCCTCAAGCCGAGGATATGAAGGCAAGGAAAGATAGAGGTCTCAGGCTATGGAGACAAGCTGATCCATATGCCGTGAGGAGAAGAACTGCTGTAGATCCCAGATTTCACACCAGAGAGCAGCAGGACTTCTATGAGACTGTGCTGATGGACAAGAAGCCAATAGTCGCAGATACCAGATATGTTGACTAGGAATACATTGACAGCAAAGAGCACAGAGATTTCTTTCCACATGTGCATGAAAGCTTCACTGCATGTGGAGTTGCAGAGTTTGTGGGTCAGAAGTTGACCAGTTGGAACGATGAGATGATTATGCAATTCTATGCCACAGCTCATTTCTACCCTGATGGAAAGATCACCTGGATGACTGAAGGTCAAAGGTATTCTTCTTCTGTTGAAGAATGGGCAGAACTTCTGAATGCTCCAGTGCAACGAGAAGATGACATTGATGTCTATGGGATTCCAAAGAAGAATCATGATTCCATGAAGAACATGTACAAGGAGATCCCCGCAGCAGATTTGGAAGTGTGGAAGCTCGGCTCAGTCTACCATCTCCAGGCAGGTCTACCTACCGCTAACACTATTTTGAGGCATACCTTGATGCCCAAGTCTGGAGATCATCGCATGATCAGAGGATAATCTATCAACATGCTGCATATACTTGATGAGAAAGCACCTTTCAAGGTGATGGACTTAATGGTAGAGACCATTAAGAGGACTGCAGCTGACCAGAAAAGGTCATGTGGATTTGCCCCACAGATTCAGATGCTTATCAATGCCAAGTTTGGCACGGGCAAATTCTTGTTCGATAGAAAACACTTACCACTGCAGCCAGAGCATGAAGACAATGTTGTTGTGATGGACGAGGAGGATCCAACATCTGTTGAAGGTCAAGCCAAGATCGAAGCTGCTAGGAAAGCCAAAGCTGATAAAGAAGCAGCAGCAGCAGCAGCTAAACCAAAGAGTTTCGGAGAGCAGATTCTTGAAGCTACCCAGAGGATAGAACAACGCCTGGCCAGCATTGAACAATCTCAGGAGAGCTTAGAGAGGATTGTTGACGAGAAGATCCACGCTCTCGACGTGAAGCTGACTGAAATTCAAGTGACCGTCAACAAGCTTGAGGCAGACATGGAGGAAGCAAAGCAGGACAAGGCAGAGCTTGTGCAGGATGACTTAGTCCAGGACTCTCATCGCCAGACTGCTCCGGTTCCCAGAGGATCCCGATCAGCTGCTATTCCAGTGACTGACACCAGGACTACAACTTCAGCACCTCCTACAGCTCCAGCAGTTACTCCAGCTACAGCTCCAGTGTCCACTCCTCCAGCACAAACATCAGCTGAAGTCTTCGCCGATGCCGTCATATCTACTCCGACATCAACCCAGACGGGAGCCGCCAGCAGAGCCCACAGTGACGTTTAGCTCTATGCTTTTTCAAACTTTTTGGTAACTTGTTGCCAAAGGGGGAGAAATTGTATAGATCATAGGGCTTCGAGAGAGAGAGTGATGTTATCTTTGCGCTTTTGCTCTTTCGTTCTTTTGCGGTCTCTTTGAGATACTTTCGGTTTTCGAAACTTTCAGTGTGCTTGATACTACGTTTGATGCTACCTTAATGAGTGCTTGGTCGTACTATGCTTTAATGTGTGCTTAATGCTTATCATAAGTCATTCCTATCTTGTATGACTATTTACTCATGTCTTGGTGATTGGGTGCATGCTGTTCATTCTTATCATTTTGTGCGCTCCACCAAGATGTATGTGACATGGAAGAGTGACCCATGATCCTAATCGATTGTGCATTTGCATTCAAACGCAAATCTTAAATAATGCACAAATTTAGGGGGAGCTCTTGCTTATCACATACTTCTCAAAGCGACGATATTATTCATTGATTATATCCATTGTCGAAGCTTTGATCTATATGTTGTCATCAATTACCAAAAAGGGGGAGATTGAAAGTGCAACTAATCCCCGGGTGGTTTTGGCAATTAATAACAACATATATATCATTGAACTAATAGTTACTTGAGAATTATTTCAGAGAAGTTCAGTGATATGGGTATGGCAATGACTGAAGAAGTGGACCCCTCAAAATGCTAAGGCAAGCATTGGCAAAAGCTCAAGACTCCATTTTTGGTTTAGTGATCCAAGATCACATTGAGTCCATAGGAAAAGCCAATACTATTAAAAGGGGATGAGGTTATGTTGATGATCTGGTTGCTCAAGTGCTTAGTGATATATCTCCTTAAACTATCAGCAACCTTCACTACAAAATACACTCATAAGTAATCTCGGTCCCACCGATATTCCAAACTCAGTCACACCGAGATGAACCACCTCAGCCATAAGCCAAACCCTAGAAAAATCGGATATTCCGATTTTGAAATCGGTTTCACCGAAACATGGGCTGCCAAGCTTCTGTAACCTTCTGTCATCAAATCGGTGTCACCGAGATGATGAAGTCGGTCCCACCGAAACTGGCATGCTCCTGTCTTTGCTCAAATCGGACTAACCGAGATGGTATCTTCGGTCCCACCGAAAACCCCAACGTTCACATTATTTGAACTTTCGGTCTCACCGAGTTGTCCACTTCGGTCCCACCGAGATTGCTCAAATATGTGTGTAACGGTTGGATTTTGTGTGGAGGCTATATATACCCCTCCACCCCCTCTTCATTCGTAGAGAGAGCCATCAGAAAGAACTACCACTCCTACCTTACATTTCTGAGAAGAGAACTACCTATCCTTGTGTTGAGATCAAGTTGCTCCACTCCCACCATATGAAACTTGATCTCTAACCTTCCCAAGTTGCTTTCCACTCAATCCTTTCTTCCACCACAGCCAAATCAGTGAGGAGAGTTGAGTGTTGGGGAGATTATCATTTGAAGCACAAGAGCAAGGAGTTCATCATCATCTACAATATCTATTACCTTTTGGAGGGTGGTGCCTCCTAGATTGGTTAGGTGTCGCTTGGGAGCCTCCGTCATCGAGATGTGGAGTTGAACCAAGAAGTTTGTAAGGGCAAGGAGATCGCCTACTTCGTGAAGATCTACCCCGAGTAAGGCTAGCCCTTCGTGGGCGTAGGCCATGATGGAATAGACAAGGTTGCTTCTTCGTGGACCCTTTGTGGGTGGAGCCCTCCGTGGACTCGCGCAGCTGTTACCCTCCGTGGGTTGAAGTCTCCATCAACGTGGATGTACGATAGCACCACCTATCGGAACCACGGGAAAAATCACCGCGTCTCCAAATTGTGTTTGCTCTTCTCCACCTCTCTTTACTACATGTGCAATTTACTTTCCGCTGCCTATACTCTAGAATTGCATGTGTAGGGTGATACTTGACTTGATCATAATTGTGAAACTACCAAAAACTGTTCTTTGTCAAAAGGCAGAATTTTTATATTTACAAGTAGTCTAATCACCCCCCCCCCCTCTAGACATACTTTCGATCCTACAGGGGCTAATGTACATCGTTTTTGCATTATCAGTTAATTATATTAGCCCGGCGGCAACATGGTTATTGATGTCTACTACACAACCTTCTTCTTGTAGACGTTGTTGGGCCTCCAAGTGCATAGGTTTGTAGGACAGTAGCAAATTTCCCTCAAGTGGATGACCTAAGATTTATCAATCCGTGGGAGGCGTAGGATGAAGATGGTCTCTCTCAAGCAACCCTGCAACCAAATAACAAAGAGTCTTTTGTGTCCCCAACACACCCAATACAATGGTAAATTGTATAGGTGCACTAGTTCGGCGAAGAGATGGTGATACAAGTGCAATATGGATGGTAGATATAGGTTTTTCTAATCTGAAAATATAAAAACAGCAAGGTAGCCAGTGGTAAACATGAGCATAAATGGTGTTGCGATGGTAGGAAACAAGGCCTAGGGTTCATACTTTCACTAGTGCAAGTTCTCTCAACAATAATAACATAACTGGATCACATAACTATCCATCAACATGCAACAAAGAGTCACTCCAAAGTAACTAATAGCGGAGAACAAACGAAGAGATTATGGTAGGGTATGAAACCACCTGAAAGTTGTCCTCTTTGATCGATCTATTCAAGAGTCCGTAGCAAAATAGCACGAAGTTATTCTTTCCGTTCGATATATCATAGAGTTCGTACTAGAATAACACCTTAAGACATATATCAACCAAAACCCTAATGTCACCTAGATACTCCATTGTCACCTCAAGTATCCGTGGGTATGATTATACGATATGCATCACACAATCTCAGAATCATCTATTCAACCAACACAAAGAACTTCAAAGAGTGCCCCAAAGTTTCAACCGAGAGTCAAGACGAAAACATGTGCCAACCCCTATGCATAGATTCCCAAGGTCACGGAACCCACAAGTTGATCACCAAAACATACATCAAGTGAATAAATAGAATGCCCCAATGTCACCAAAGGTATCCCACGTAAGACATACATCAGGTGTTCTCAAATCCTTAAAGACTCATTCCGATAAGATAACTTCAAAGGGAAAACTCAATCCATTACAAGAGAGTAGAGGGGGAGAAACATCATAAGATCCAACTATAATAGCAAAGCTCGCGATACATCAAGATCGTGCCATCTCAAGAACACGAGAGAGAGAGAGAGAGAGAGAGAGAGAGAGAGAGAGAGAGAGAGAGAGAGAAAGAGAGAGAGAGATCAAACACATAGCTACTGGTACATACCCTCGGCCCCGAGGGTGGACTACTCCCTCCTCGTCATGGAGAGCGTCGGGATGATGAAGATAGCCACCGGAGACGGATTCCCCCCTCCGGTAGGGTGCCAGAATGGGTCTAGATTGGTTTTCGGTGACAACAGAGGCTTTTGGCGGCGGAACTCCCGATCTAGGTTACTTTTCGGAGGTTTCAGTATTTATAGGATTTTTTGGCGTAGGTCTCATGTCAGGGGGGGGGGGTCTCTAGGCTGTCTACGAGACAGGGTGGCGCCACCACTTGGGGTGGGCGCCCCCCCACCCTCGTGGGCAGCCCGTGGCTCTCCTGGCCCAACTCTTTTACTTCGGGGGCTTCTTCTGGTCCAGAAAAAATCATCAAAAATTGGCTCGTCAATTGGACTCCGTTTGGTATTCCTTTTCTGTAAAACTCAATAACAAGGAAAAAAACAAAAACTGGCACTGGGCTCTAGATTAATAGGTTAGTCCCAAAAATCATATAAAAGTGTATGTAAAAGCCCATAAAACATCCTAGAAGGATAATATAATAGCATGGAACAATCAAAAATTATAGATACGTTGGAGACGTATCAAGCATCCCCAAGCTTAATTCCTGCTCGTCCTCGAGTAGGTAAATGTTAAAAATAGAATTTTTGATGTGGAATGCTAACCAACATAATTTTCAATGTAATTTCTTTATTGTGGCATGAATGTTCAGATCCGAAAGATTCAAGACAAAAGTCTATATTGACACAAGAATAATAATACTTCAAGCATACTAATAAAGCAATCATGTCTTCTCAAAATAACATGACAAAAGAAAGTTATCCCTACAAAATCATATAGTCTGGCTATGCTCCCTCTTCATCACACAAAATATCATATCATGCACAACCCCGGTTTCATCCAAGCAATTGTTTTTATATTCAAATTTTTTCAAACCTTTCAACTTTCACGCAATACATGAGTGTGAGCCATGGATATAGCACTATAGGTGCAATAGAGTGGTGGTTGTGGAGAAAACAAAAAGGAGGAAGATACTCTCACATTAACTAGGTGTATCAATGGGCTATGGAGATGTCCATCAATAGATATCAATGTGAGTGAGTAGGGATTGCCATGCAACGGATGCACTAGAGCTATAAGCGTATGAAAGCTCATCAAAAGAAACTAAGTGGGTGTGCATCCACCTTGCTTGCTCATGAAGACCTATGGAATTTGAGGAAGCCCATCGTTGGAATATACAAGCCAAGTTCTATAATGAAAATTCCCACTAGTATATGAAAGTGACTAAACAAGAGACTCTCTATCATGAAGACCATGGTGCTACTTTGAAGCACAAGTGTGGAAAAAGATAGTAGCATTGTCCCTTTTTTTGGGCCTTCTTTTTTCCTTTGGCCTTTCCTTTTTTTGGGACAATGCTCTAATAATGATGACCATCACACTTATATTGATTTACAACTCGATATTATATCTCGATACTAGAACAAAGTATGACTCTATATGAATGCCTCCGATGGTGTACCGAGATGTGCAATGAATCAAGAGTGACATGTATGAAAAATTATGCATGGTGGCTTTGCCACAAATACGATGTCAACTACATGATCATGCATGGCAATATGACAATGATGAAGTGTTTCATAACGAACGGAACGGTGGAAAGTTGCATGGCAATATATCTCGGAATGGCTATGGAAATGCCATGATAGGTAGGTATGGTGGCTGTTTTGAGGAAGGTATATGGTGGGTGTATGGTACCGGCGAGCTAGCAATGGTGGAAGGATGAGAGTGCGTATAATCCATGGACTCAACATTAGTCATAAAGAACTCATATACTTATTGCAATAATTTACGAGTCATCAAAACAAAGTAATTAACGCATGCTCCTAGGGGGGAGGTTGGTAGGAGTTAACCATCGCGCGCCCTCGACCTCCACACAAAGGTTGGCACTCAATAAATACCTCATGCTCTAACTTCGTCACATAGCGGTTCACCATACGTGCATGCTACGGGAATCAGAAACTTTAACACAAGTATTCCTCAAATTCATAATTACCCCACTAGCACGACTCTAATATCACCATACCCATATCTCAAAATAATCATCAATCATCAAACTTCTCATAGTATTCAACGCACTTTATATGAAAGTTTTTACTATACCCATCTTGGATGCCTATCATATTAGGACAAATTTTATAACCAAAGCTTATTACCATGATGTTCTAATAGACTCTCAAAATGAATATAAGTGAAGCATGAGAGTTCATCTATTACTTCAAAATAAAACCACCGTCGTGTTCTAAAAGGATATAAGTGAAGCACTAGAGCAAATAACAAACCACTCCAAAAGATATAAGTGAAGATCAATGAGTAGTTGAACAATTATGTAACTATGTGAAGACTCTCTAAAATTTAAGAAATTCAGATCTTGGGATATTATTCAAACAAGAAACAAAACAAGTTGAAAAAAATGATGCTCCAAGCAAAACACATATCATGTGGTGAATAAAAATATAGCATCGAGTAAACTTACCGATAGATGAAGACGAAAGAGGGGATGCCATCCGGGGCATTCCCAAGCTTAAGCTTTTCGTTGTCCTCGAAATTTACCTTGGGGTGCCTTGGGCATCCCCAAGCTTAGGCTCTTGCCACTCTTTATTCCATAGTCCATCAAATCTTTACCCAAAAGTTGAAAACTTCACAACACAAAACTTAACAGAAAACTCGTGAGCTCCGTTAGTATAAGAAAATAAAACCACCACTTAGGTACTGTTGTGAACTCATTCTAAATTCATATAGGTGTAATTTCTACTGTATTCCAACTTCTATATGGTTCATAACCTCCGATACTACTCATAGATTCATCAAAATAAGCAAACAACACATCGAAAACAGAATCTGTCAAAAACAGAACAGTCTGTAGCAATCTGTAACTTTTGAATACTTCTGTAACACTAAAAATTCTGAAATAAATTTGTGTACGTGAGGAATTTTTCTATTCATCATCTGCAAAAAGAATCAACTAAAAAGCACTCTCCAGTAACAAATGCTAGCCAATCTCGTGAGCGCTAAAGTTTCTGCATTTTACAGCATGATCACATAAACTTCACACAAGTCTTCCCAAAGGTTCTACTTGGCACAAACACTAACTAAAACACAAAACCACATCTAAACAGAAGCTAGATGCAATATTTATTCCTAAACATAAGCAAAAACAAAGAACAAAAATAAAGTTGGGTTGCCTCCCAACAAGCGCTATTGTTTAACGCCCCTAGCTAGGCACAATGATTTCAATGATGCTCGCATAAAAGATAAGAATTGAAACATAAAGAGAGCATCATGAAGAATATGACTATCACATTTAAGTCTAACCCACTTCCTATGCATAGGGATTTTGTGAGCAAACGACTTATGGTAACAAGAATCAACTAGCATAGGAAGGCAAAGTAAGCATAGCTTCAAAACTTTCAACATATAGAGAGGAAACTTGATATTATTGCAATAGGTAGAAACATATGTTCCTCTCTCATAATAATTTTAAGTAGCATCATGAATGAATTCAACAATATAACCAGCACATAAAGCATTCCTTTCATGATCTACTTGCATAGAAATTTTACTACTCTCCACATAGCAAAATTCTTCTCATTCGGAATAGTGGGAATATCATAAGAGACTTGAATACTATATATTGTTTCCACATTAAAAGAGTAATGTTCAGAAAAGGGGTAATCATAATCATGACAAGTTTGATAAATATAATCATCACTACTTTTTATAGCATAAGTGTCATCACAATCATCATCATAAATAGGAGGCATGCTTTCATCATAATAGATTTGCATATCAAGACTTGGGAGGCTAAAAATATCATCTTCATCAAGCGTAGCATCCCCAAGTTTGGGTCCTTTCATATCATGAGCATAATCACTCTCATCATTAATAGTATGTATAGCACCAATAGTATAGCAATTATCATCATCACAATGAGTAATAGGAGCCACATCATTTGGGAGGGATACCTTTTTATCTTTGATTCTCCGTCTTTTATTTTTATTCTTCACATTAGGTATGGGTTTAATCTCCTTTTTGGAGCTCCTTATTAATGAGATTGGTTGAATAGAAGGCTCCTCCTCGTTATCTGATTCATCATAAGAAAGAATAGGAAGATATTGGGAAATCTCTTCCCTTTCATTAGTATTCTCTTCATCTCCTATTTGTTTTCTTGACTTCATGTAATTGGCAATATAAGGATTTTCAATGCAATTCACAGCACAATACATATAAATTTCCTCCAGATCAAAATGAAGAACTTTATCAAGGACAAATTCTGGAAGATCCTTAGTTAAACGTTTTATTTCTTCATAACCCACAAGCAAACTAAGTTCATTATGATGTGCAAGGGAAATCAAGTCATCACAATTTTTGGACACGATTCGATCATGAAACAATTCACATTGGGGGTTTAAATGATCATGTTCATTGCAAAGTTCACAAGGATGGCAAAGAAATTTTAAATTTTCAGCACAATCGTCTAGCCTCTCTAGCAACCATTTAGTTTCCAAATACTTATGCCTCTTGCAAAATCTAGCTTCCCTATTTGGTATGTACTTGCAAACTCTATGCACTCCACAAAAATCGACATGCTTATATGAGATATTTTCATCATGACTAGTGCAATCATCATTAGTACTATGGATATTCGAAGGATTCACACTAACAATATTGCAATCATGTTTTTAGTGCCAAGCATTATATGTAATTCTTATTCTAGTACTTGAGCACAATTTTCCTTCCCATCATTTTCATGAAAGATATTAAAAAGATGAAGCATGTGAGGTAACCATAATTCCATTTTTTTTCCTTTATAAACTACACTAGTGATAAAACAAGAAACTAAAAGATTCTATTGCAAGATCTGAAGATATACATTCAAGCACTCACCTCCCCGGCAACGGCGCCAGAAAAGAGCTTGATGTCTACTACACAACCTTCTTATTGTAGACGTTGTTGGGCCTCCAAGTGCAGAGGTTTGTAGGACAGTAGCAAATTTCCCTGAAGTGGATGACCTAAGGTTTATCAATCCGTGGGAGGCGTAGGATGAAGATGGTCTCTCTCAAGCAACCCTGCAACCAAATAACAAAGAGTCTCTTGTGCCCCCAACACACCCAATACAATGGTAAATTGTATAGGTGCACTAGTTCAGCGAAGAGATGGTGATACAAGTGCAATATGGATGGTAGATACATGTTTTTGTAATCTGAAAATATAAAAACAGCAATGTAGCAAGTGGTAAACGTGAGCATAAACGGTGTTGCAATGGTAGGAAACAAGGCCTAGGGTTCATACTTTCACTAGTGCAAGTTCTCTCAACATTAATAACATAACTGGATCACATAACTATCCCTCAACATGCAACAAAGAGTCACTCCAAAGTAACTAATAGCGGAGAATAAACGAAGGGATTGCGGTAGGGTACGAAACCACCTCAAAGTTATCCTCTCTGATCGATCTATTCAAGAGCCCGTAGTAAAATAGCACGAAGATATTCTTTCCATTCGATCTATCATAGAGTTCGTACTAGAATAACACCTTAAGACACAAATCAACCAAAACACTAATGTCACCTAGATATTCCATTGTCACATCAAATATCTGTGGGTATGATTATACGATATGCATCACACAATCTTAGAATCATATATTCAACCAACACAAAGAACTTCAAAGAGTGCCCCAAAGTTTCTACTAGAGAGTCAAGACAAAAACGTGTGCCAACCCCTATGCGTAGATTCCCAAGGTCACGGAACCCACAAGTTGATCACCAAAACATACATCAAGTGAATCAATAGAATACCCCAATGTCACCACAGGTATCCCACGTAAGACATACATCGAGTGTTCTCAAATCCTTAAAGACTCAATCCGATAAGATAAACTTCAAAGGGAAAACTCAAACCATTACAAGAGAGTAGAGGGGGAGAAACATCATAAGATCCAACTATAATAGCACAGCTCGCGGTACATCAAGATTGTGCCATCTTAAGAACATGAGAGAGGGAGAGATCAAACACATAGCTACTGGTACATACCCTCAGCCCCGAGGGTGGACTACTCCCTCCTCGTCAAGGAGAGCGTCGGGATGATGAAGATAGCCGCCGAAGAGGGATTCTCCCCTCCGGCAGGGTGCCAGAACGGGTCTAGATTGGTTATCGGTGGCAACAGACGCTTTCGGTGGCGGGACTCCCGATCTAGGTTACTTTCCGGAGGTTTCGCTATTTATAGGATTTTTTGGCGTAGGTCTCACATGAGGGGGGTCTCCGGGTTGTCCAAGAGACAGGGGGCGCCACCACTTGGGGTGGGCGCACCCCCCCCCCCCACCCTCATGGGCAGCCCGTGGCTCTCCTGGCCCAACTCTTTTACTTCGGAGGCTTCTTTTGGTCCAGAAAAAATCATCAAAAATTGGCTTGTCAATTGGACTCCGTTTCGTATTCCTTTTCTGTAAAACTCAAAAACAAGGAAAAAAACAGAAACTGGCACTGGGCTCTAGGTTAATAGGTTGGTCCCAAAAATCATATAAAAGTGTACGTAAAAGCCCATAAAACATCCTAGAAGGATAATATAATAGCATGGATGTAATGCCTGGTATGAGACTATACCTCCCACGTGTTGAGGCACAACTTAAAGGCATAATCTCATACTAGAATGATCTCAAGTATGGTATCTTTGCACAACTCATGTAAAAGAGGGATGCAATTGTAAAAGCGTAGTTGGCTTACACTCGCCACGTCACACAATGCATTACATAAACATTCATCATCCAAATAACATCACAGTCCGACTACGGACGAAGATCCAAATGAAAGATACCATGAATAAAGCAACACAAGGTCCTGATCGCCCCTAGTAGGAACCACTACTGATCATCGAAAACGTCACATACATACGGCCAAGCTCTTCAATGAACTCCCATTGAAGTTCTGATCCATCTCCTACATTGTTCTCAGCGGTACCTGCATCTGGTGTTGTGTAGAATCTATGAGCCACGGAGGACTCAGCAATCCTATTCCCGGGTAGCAATACTATCAAAGCCTTGGGTGAGGAACAAGGCTGAAAACAAGGTTGCAGCAGCACTAGCACTAGCTTACGTGTTTAGAGCGAGAAGAGAAAGTGCCAATGAGTGACAAAGTGATCACGAAGTGATCCTAACTAAGCACGTCAAACATAACCCCACCATGTTCACTTCCCGAACCCTTTCAGAAAGCGACCATCACGGTTACTCACACTGGTAGTGTATTATGATCATAGTGTCAAGTTTTCTAGAACCAGATATTAACAAATTCCCATATGCCATTTAACCGCGGGCACGGCTTTCAAAAGATCAAAACCCTGCAGGGGTGTCCCAACTTAGCCCATCACAAGCTCACGATCTGCGAAGTCGCAACTCCAAGGTGGGAAGACCCGAGTATTCTCGGAATCTCGTGCTCAAGATATTCCGAGAAAGGTAAAACTAATCCAGAAAGTCCTCCCGGCATGCCGACACCCTGACAGTAGCCGCGCGTATCTAGTGTCAGGCCACGGCTGGATAGGTCAGCCTACAGGAAAATACCAGCCCTCGGGTTTCCCTAAGGTGGCCCTGCATTCCGCCCAGTTCGGACCAACACTCAAGACGAGCACTGGCCTGGGGGGAAGGGTTGATTAATAAATCCTCGGGTTAATTACTCCCTCGGCAAGTTTTAGTTGTTAGGCAAATATAAAACCAATGTTGGGCCTTGCTGGAAAAGCTTTAGCATTGAGCAAGTTATCAAGGGGGGGCCATAAACCCCATCCGTGTTAGGGACGCAAAATCAAGAAAACATAACACCGGTTTATCGGTTCCTAGGGTGGCATGAGTGGAACAAAACACCAAGAAAGAGGCTTAGCCTTCCACCCATTACCAATATATAGGTGATTTAGTTTAACAGATTATATATTGTGATATCCCAACAATAACTTCAACATGAATCAAGAATATTCAAATATTCACCTGTAACTAACAACGCTATAAGAGGGGCTGAGCGATGCTTACATAGCCAATCAATGGTTTGCTAGGTGGGTGGTTAGAGAGTTTCATGGAAACAATAGGAGGCTGACAAACAGACATAGGCATCGAGGCAATAAGCTAAAGAGCGATACATCTAGCATAGGCAAAGATAGTAGTGATATCTCGGAATGGTCATCTTGCCTGATATTCCACAAGGAAGAAGAACAAGTCCATGAAGTAGTCGAACAAAACCTCACAACTCCGGAGCGAAACTGAAGCTAAAGATAGAAGCATACCGGAAAGAAGCAAACAACATGGTAAACACACATATCATAACCATGGCATGATGCACAAACAAATGTGATGCATATCCGGTTTAAATAAGCATGGCATGGCAAGGTGCACAAGCAATACTACAAGTTAAGTGGAGCTCAATATGCAACGAGTTGCATATTGACGAAACACCACATTATATTTATTTCGTTGACTCCCGTTTATCTACAAGACAAGGTTAAATGTTTGTTAACATGGCAAGAGGTCTACACTATCTAGGCAATTTAAATGGGGCCGGAAACAACAACAATTCCGGAAACTCCCCATGTTCATATTTTGAATTTGGTACTGATCTGCCTATTACCATATTTTAATGTTATTAAACAGCAAAACAAAGCGCACCATGTTATTCTACACATTTTTCCACCCCATTTACATATAAAGTTTATTAAATTTGGAGCCACAGTTATTTAGTTATGAATTAAACCAATTTAACAAGTTATTTACACAAATTAATGCAAACAGCAAGTTAAACATTTTTAACAGGGGTGAAAGTGGCATATTATGAATCTGCACAAAATTCTAAGCATTTTTCATATATAACTTGTTTAATTCTGATGCACGATTGTGAAGTTATTAAATGCATGATCTAGAGGGACTATTCTGTAAAACTGGCAGCCTCAGGAAATTAGCAAAATCGTTGGACAGGGAAAAAAAAGGAATGGGCCGAAATCAGACTGGCCTGATAGGAACAAGGGGCTGCTCACCCCTGGGCTGTGGCCCGTCTGCAGAGGAGGCCGGCTTGGCTGCGGGGCTAGGCCTTGAGGGTCGCGGCCCATGGCGAGCGAGGCCGGCTCGCTGGGCATTGCAGCCGCAGCAGCCCACGCGGGCGAGCAATGGAGCCTCGCGCGGGTGAGATGGAGTGGATCCACGCTGGATGTGGACGAGCGGCAGGAGGTCAACGCACGGGAGGGGGGCGCCAGAACGTGCAACAAAGGAGGTGGGCGCCAGCTGTAGTTCTCGGTCGAGGCAGGAGGGGTGGGAGCAAAGCGGAGACTTGGCACAGCGGCGGCTAGGGAGAGCAGGGCGTCGGGGTGGCCGGATCCGTTCACGGGAACTCGTCGGGGTGCCATCCAGATCGAGCGAAGGCCAGACCTTCAGGCCGTCCATGGCGTCGGCCTCTTTGCACCTGCGAGGGAGACGGCGAGCGAGGTGAGGGAAACGGAAGACCAGGGGGAAAAGGGAGCGGCACGGCGGTAGGGCTCGCCTGGGTCCGCGGCGGCGCTCGGATGGCGGCGGGATCCGCGACGCCGGAGAGCATGGCGATAGGGTCGGGGCTCCTATGGGAGACGGGCACGCGAGCCAGGTGACGAAGCGTGGGTGGCTGACGGAGCAGCTCGCCGGCGCGGCGCATGAGATGGCAGGGAAGCGAGGCCGCTCGGGGCCTGGTACAGCTCGGGCGCAGAGGGGCTCTCATGGCTACGGGCTGGAGGTAGCGCCCCGATCCATTCGGGATTGAGCGCTCGGGCTGGCAGCACGACGGGAAACATGGATTTGGTCGCAGGCTGCGATTGGTCCGATGGGGAAAACAAGGAAGATGCCAGGGGTGGCGGCGCACTGATGGAAGGATGGGACAGACAACCTAATTTCTAGGGTTGTCACTATATATAGCAAGTGGCTTTAGGTAGGGGTCATTTGGATCCCTCCGATCGTAATTGGACGATCCAAGAAAATAGGCTAGGAGGTGCCAAAGAAGAAACCGATGATATTTTAGGGATGTTTGGGGTTGATCCGGACCCATTGGTCATGACAGTCCGGTTCGGGTTCGGGGAAGTTTCAGACGCGCACGTGAGGGGGGTAGCTGGGCCATAGGTGGACTGTGTAGGAGTGCTTAGACTGAGAAGAGAGGGAAGAAGCAGCCCGGCAACAGGTTTCAAGGCACCGAAACGTCCGACGTTTGGCCGGCTATAGTGCCGCTATATGTTTAACGGTTGGGCTATCAAACGGACTCCGAATGCGGTGAAATTTCACAGGCGGTCTACCTACACTACAACAAGACCACACACCAAGTTTCAACCCATTCCGAGAAAAATTTCCAGCCACTTATAAAATAAATATTCGGAGGTGCCGCAGTCATGTGCGAGTGTGTCAGGGCTCAAAACGAACAACGGAGAGAACTGAGAAATGGACAACTACAAACGGATGCAAGTTTTGAAAACTATGCAGATGACATGTAGATGATGACAAGGAAAATGCAACACGCAAGCAAATGGCATGGCAACGACGACGAATAACTGGCTCACACCTGGCGCATCTGTCTCGGGGCGTCACAACTCTCCCACACTAACAGAGGATCTCGACCCGAGATCCTGGAGATGGCACCGGATAAAACGGAAAAAGGAAGAGGTAAAACAAAGTGGCTTCTTCGACAAACGAGTGAAACCACGAACCTTGAGAGGTTGAACAAATTGAAAGAAGAATACACAGAGATGAACGAAGATGAAAACACTCCGTTAGAAAAAGAGGAACAAGGTACATTACGAGAACCTTGTAGGTTGGAAGACATGAAACGAGAGCTTACGAACCAAAAGAATATGAAACCGCAATGGTATAGCCAAGGAATAAGAATGACATAATTTGGACAGCACTCCGTCTGAAAATGGAAGGAATTAACATGAACTTGAGAAGATGGGTTGATAGCTGATGAAATCAACAACACACTGCCTCCGAAACAATTGAAAGAATGGCACGAGGGTTAAGAAAGATTTCAGACAGCACTCCAGTTGAAAAGAGAGGCAAAACTTGATAATATGAGAGAATAAGAATGGAAGTCACAACACTCCGGTTAAATGGACAAGCAAGGGGAGAATGTGATCTTAGCAAAACAAGATGATGGGACGAAGAGAGCAATATCACAAGCCTCCGGAATGAAAGAATAGAATATAGATTTATGACAAAAAAGAACGGAGAAAAATATGACAACTTCTCCCAAAATTGAATTTTAAAGAGAATCCTTACAAAGATGGATTGAACAGAGTTGTTGGAAGAATCAACAAGCACAGAATAAGCTTGATGTGGCTTATGGAAAACATCTCAAAACTTGAGGTGAAATTCTGCCACTAACTTAACAATTGATTGGATTGAAATCAACGAAGAGATGAAAAACTTCTTTCACCGAGAGGATAAATGAAGAATTTGGGTCATTTATAAGCACCACAATAGCAACAATCCTTAGGGAAAGCTTATAGGTGAAATACAACCCAATATAACTCCAACGAAGAAATTGATGGGATTAAATATCTCATGAATGAATAAAATGATGGGTTACATATTTCATTCTTGATAACTTGTGAATCATGAAACATGAAGGAAATTGTCAAGAATGACATAACATCACCTCAAAAGAAAAAAGGTAGAAAGAATTGCACTTCGGAATGCAAGAAGAAGAATACTTGAGATCCAAAAAGAATCTTAAAGAACACTTGAAGAACGATTTAGATCACGACGAACCACCATGAAGAACTCCGGTCACAAAAGGATGATGAGGTAGGAACGAAGGACGAAAAGAATAATGTTAAAGCCTTGCAATGAATTAGACTAAGCTTTGTGATGAGATAATTGAGAGAGCTTAGAACACCGGGAAACAAGACAAACAACTTGAAACCAAGAATTTATTCCTCCTGAACAAACTCCAAAGGAAGGGGTTAACCTCTTGGAAGAAACTAGAATAAGAATTATGTTATGCATATCCTTCGACAATTTAAATTGATGAGAACCAATGGATTTGGCATACTACTTATTCTTGTTGCAAAGAATTAAAGAGAGTTCTCGCACAAATTTGAGAAAGTATTCAACGAATTACCGGTAGGATTATGATAGAACAAATGAATTGGTACGATAACAACGGAAGAGTACTCTTGAATGAACCACCATAAGAATTTAAGCCGAGTGAAGAAAAGAATGAACCACCGTAAGAATATTGAGACAAACAAAGAGGCATCAATTAAGAATAGTTGGAGGGCGAAGATGCAAACTAAGAACGAAGAAATCTTCTGAAATGACGGCCTTCGGAGGATCACAATGGGAAGAATTCATGAAATGCTTCGGATGAGTCTAAAAAAGAATTCTCACAAACGAAAACACTTATGAGGATGGTATGAAGCTATAACCACGAATCTTCAAGAGAACGGGCCAAGATTTAAGAGAAACTCTTCTTAGGTCTTCAAATCTGAGAAGACGATGAGATACACCACCATGAATGTTGAGGCACTCCGGAATGAAGAATTAAAAGGTTGAACCAACGATGAAAAGAATTTGAAAGCGATCTTGGAGAAGGCATATGACTAATGTAATCCATTCTTATGTCACACTTTGAAGGAATTTTAGAATAACTCCGGAAGAATTAGAAGAGTCAGGTAAGATCCTGGAAAAAACGGTGGGTTATGGGCCCACTCAAAAGAAACATCGTTGGAAAAGATTGCTTAAGAGAGATTGCACCGGTTGAATTAAATGGCTTGAATAAGATGACAATCCTCAAAATAGCTGAACGGATTAAGAATTGAAACACGAATCTTCCGAGCTATCTTCAGCACTCCGGAGAAGAATTAGAGTTGAATAAGCAAGAGAGACTTCGGATAAGAAATTTCAACATGTGAAAACATGTGAAACAAAAAGGAAGAGATATGATCAACACCGAATCTTGAATTAATCCACCGGAGAAGAAACGAGAATGGAGAATGAAAAACTTGAAGCTCCTGAGCATCATCCTGAGAAATCACCGGATAATGAAATTGAACGAAAAGAATGAAGAAACATAACATTACTAAAAGGATACTTGATTTGAGATTTTTGGCTCCGAGAAAAAGAAGGGTGGGAGGGTGGGGAAAACAAAGACAACTTGGGATGAATGAAACACACACCATTGAGAAAAACCAAGACTTGATCTTGCACATATTTAAAGGATCAGGTAACTCGAAGAATAGCACGCTGGTTGTAAAGAATTTAACAAAACAATCTCGATGATCAAGAAGGACAAGCACTCCCATGGAATTATGAGAACACCGATTAGGAAAGGTATGGAATCAACACTTGACATCGAAGCAACTCGGATACCACAATCAAAACAAAAAAAAGGATAGATATGTTGCAACATAATCTTCACAATATCATTCGAACAGAGAATTGAACGAATGAATTCCATAAGTTTAATGGTAGCACAACTTGTCGAGAAGCCACTTGGAGAACAAAATGATAGAATAAAACAACAAGGTATATATGGGACAAATACATAATAGAAGTTTCGTCCCACATGTTCGTGCGGAATGCCCCATGGTACGTGTTACAAAGGGTGTTGCAATCCCTGGATCAGCATAGCCAAGGACCCTTTAAGATGCAACTCCCAATTGGAACAATGCCCATGAAACCTCTTCACTAGATGTTGAACCCCAAACCTCATACCATGCACTCGTTGGAAGAATACCTACGATCTACTTGAAACCCACCTATTAATTCCCGAAGGTTTCCGGTTATGCAATTTGGTGTTGGGGATACAGGGGAAGCACCGCGCACTCAACTCAAATCCTACATCCAGCTGTATCCATCCTTCAACACATAACCAGTCATTTTCGGAAACCATTTACCTCGGACCTTCAAAACGCATCGGCTATACAAACTGTGGCAATACTCCCGAACTACCTCCCCAGTACTGGGTGATGTCGGGGTTATCTCACCACTAACCGCATAGAAGAGTTTTCGATGTCGGCCGTCTTAAGTATTCCAGAACTGTTGCGATAGATTTGTGACAACAACACCTCGGAGCTCAACTCCCCGGGACACTGCCACAACCCCTAAATGACAGGAGGCATCGAGAACAATGTTCTCGTCACAAAGATATCGGAATAATCCAAACAATTCTCGCGTGATCCTAAAAAGAATTTGGTGAAATTTTGAGAATAGAGGAGATAGAACAACGTCAGGAGTCCTCACCAAAGCGATGAAGGGATGAGGAGTAAAAAGAAATCCTACTCTTCGATATATATATATATATATATATATATATATATATATATATATATATATATATATATATAGGACTCAAAACATTTTGTGTGTGTGCCTAGACTCAACCGTCAACGATTCGATCAATCAGGGGGCTCCTAGGTCGGAGAAGGCTCTGATACCAACTTGTAATGCCCAGTATGAGACTATACCTCCCACGTGTCGAGGCATGACTTAAAGGCATAATCTCATACTAGAATGATCTCAAGTATGGTATCTTTGCACAACTCATGTAAAAGAGGGATGAAATTGTAAAAGAGTAGTTGGCTTACACTCGCCACGTCACACAATGCATTACATAAACATTCATCATCCAAATAACATCACAGTCCGACTACGGACGAAGATCCAAATGAAAGATACCATGAATAAAGCAACACAAGGTCCCGATCGCCCCTAGTAAGAACCACTACTGATCGTCGAAAACGTCACATACATACGACCAAGCTCTTCAACAAACTCCCATTGAAGTTCTGATCCATCTTCTGCATTGTTCTCAGCGGTACCTACATCTGGTGTTGTGTAGAATCTGTGAGCCACGGAGGACTCAGCAATCCCGTTCCCGGGTAGCAATACTATCAAAGCCTTGGGTGAGGAACAAGGCTAAAAACAAGGTTGCAGCAGCACTAGCACTAGCTTACGTGTTTAGAGCGAGAAGAGAAAGTGCCAACGATCGACAAAGTGATCACGAAGTGATCCTAACTAAGCACGTCAAACATAACCCCACCGTGTTCACTTCCTGAACCCCTTCGGAAAGCGACCATCACGGTTACTCACGCTGGAAGTGTATTATGATCATAGTGTCAAGTTTTCTACAACCGGATATTAACAAATGCCCATCTGCCACATAACCGCGGGCATGGCTTTCGAAAGATCAAAACCCTGCAGGGGTGTGCCAACTTAGCCCATCACAAGCTCACGATCTGCGGAGTCGCAACTCCAAGGTGGGAAGACCCGAGTATTCTCGGAATCCCGTGCTCAAGATATTCCGACAAAGGTAAAACTAATCCGGGAAGTCCTCCCGGCGTGTCAACACCCTGACAGTAGCCGCGCGTATCTAGTCTCAGGCCACGACCGGATAGGTCAGCCTACAGGAAAATACCAGCCCTCGGGTTTCCCCAAGGTGGCCCTGCAGTCCGCCTAGTTCGGACCAACACTCAAGACGAGCACTGGCCCGGGGGGGTTGATTAATAAATCCTCGGGTTAATTACTCCCTCGGCAAGTTTTAGTTGTTAGGAAAATGTAAAACCAATGTTGGGCCTTGCTGGAAAAACTTTAGCACTGAGTGAGTTATCAAGGGGGGCCCATAAACCCCAACCATGTTAGGGATGCAAAATCAAGGAACATAACACCGGTTTATCGGTTCCTAGGGTGGCATGAGTGGAACAAAACACCAAGCAAGATGCTTAGCCTTCCACCCATTACCAATATATAGGTGATTTAGTTTAACAGATTATATATTGTGATATCCCAACAATAACTTCAACATGAAGCAAGAATCTTCAAATCTTCACCTGTAACTAACAACGCTATAAGAGGGGCTGAGCGATGCTTACGTAGCCAATCAATGGTTTGCTAGGTGGGTGGTTAGAGAGTTTCATGGCAACAATAGGAGGCTGACAAACAGACATAGGCATCGAGGCAATAAGCTAAAGAGCGAGACATCTAGCATGGGCAAAGATAGTAGTGATATCTGGGAATGGTCATCTTGCCTGAGATTCCGCAAGGAAGAAGAACAAGTCCATGAAGTAGTCGAACAAAACCTCACAACTCCGGAGCGAAACTGAAGCTAAAGATAGAAGCATACCGGAAAGAAGCAAACAATACGGTAAACACACATATCATAACCATGGCATGATGCACAAACAAATGTGATGCATGTCCGGTTTAAATAAGCATGGCATGGCAAGGTGCACAAGCAATACTACAAGTTAAGTGGATCTCAATATGCAACGAGTTACATATTGACGAAACACCACATTATATTTATTTCATTGACTCCCGTTTATTTACAAGACAAGGGTAAATTTTTGTTAACATGGCAAGAGGTGAAGCTTAAACAACTACACTATCTAGGCAATTTGAATGGGGCCGGAAACAACAACAACAATTCCGGAAACTCCCCATGATCATATTTTGAATTTGGTACTGATCTGCCTATTACCATATTTTAATGTTGTTAAACAACAAAACAAAGCGCACCATGTTATTCTACACATTTTCCACCCCATTTACATATAAAGTTTATTAAATTTGGAGCCACGGTTATTTAGTTATGAATTAAACCAATTTAACAAGTTATTTACACAAATTAATGCAAAAAGCAAGTTGAACATTTTTAACAGGGGTGAAAGTGGCATATTATGAATCTACAAAAAATTATAAGCATTTTTCATATATAACTTGTTTAATTCTGATGCACGGTTGTGAAGTTATTAAATGCATGATCTAGAGTGACTATTCTTTAAAACTGGCAGCCTTAGAAAATTAGCAAAATCATTGGACGGGAAAAAAAGGAATGGGCCGAAATCAGACTTGCCCGATTGGAACAAGGGGCTGCTCACCCATGGGGTGTGGCCCGTCTGCAGAGGAGGCCGGCTTGGCTGTGGGGCTAGGCCTTGAGGGTCGTGACCCATGGCGAGCGAGGCCGGCTGGCTGGGCCTTCTAGCTGCGGCAGCCCATGCGGGCGAGCAAGGGAGCCTCGCGCGGGTGAGATGGAGCGGATCCACGCTGGATGTGGACGAGTGGCAGGAGGTCAACGCAGGGGAGGGGGCGCCAGAACGTGCAACAGAGGAAGTCTGCGCCAGCTGTAGTGCTCGGTCGAGGCAGGAGGGGTGGGAGCGAAGTGGAGACTTGGCGCAGCGGCGGCTAGGGAGAGCAGGGCGTCGGGGTGGCCGGATCCATTCACGGGAACTCGCCGAGGTCCCATCCAGATCGAGCGAAGGGCAGACCTTCAGGTCGTCCATGGCATCGGCCTCTTTGCACCTACGAGGGAGACGGCGAGCGAGGTGAGGGAAATGGAAGACCAGGGAGAAAAGGGAGCGACGTGACGGTAGGGCTCGCCTGGGTCCGCGGAGGCGCTCGGATGGCGGCGGGATCCACGATGCTGGAGAGCATGGCGATAGGGTCGGGGCTCCTGTGGGAGACGGGCACGCGAGCCAGGTGACGGAGCGTGGGCGGCGGACGGAGCAGCTCGCTGGCGCGGCGCAGGAGATGGCAGGGAAGCGAGGCCGCTCGGGGCCTGGTACAGCTCGGGCGCAGAGGGGCTCCTCATGGCTGCGGGCTGGAGGTAGTGCCCCGATTGATTCGGGATTGAGCGCTCGGGCTGGCAGCACGACGGGAAACATGGATCTGGTCGTAGGCTACGATTGGTTCGATGGGCAAAACAAGGAAGATGCCAGGGGTGGCAGCGCACTGATGGAAGGATGGGACACACGACCCAATTTCTAGGGTTGTCTCTATATATAGCAAGTGGCTTTAGGTAGGGGTCATTTGGATCCCTCCGATCGTAATCGAACGATCCAAGAAAATAGGCTAGGAGGTGCCAAAGAAGAAACTGATGATATTTTAGGGATATTTGGGGATGATCCGGACCCATTGGTCATGATGGTCCAGTTCGGGTTCGGGGAAGTTTCCGACGCGCACATGAGGGGGGTAGCTGGGCCATAGGTAGACTGTGTAGGAGGGCTTAGACTGAGAAGAGAGGGAAGAAGTGGCCCGGCAACAGGTTTCAAGGCACCGAAACGTCCGACGTTTGTCCGGCTATAGTGCCGCTATATGTTTAACGGTTGGGCTATCAAACGGACTCCGAATGCGGTGAAATTTGACAGGCGGTCTACCTACACTACAACAAGACCACACACCAAGTTTCAACCCATTCCGAGAACATTTTCCGGCCACTTATAAAATAAATATTGGGAGGTGCCGCGGTCATGTGCGAGTGTTTCAGGGCTCAGAACGTACAACGGAGAGAACTGGGAAACGGACAACTACAAACGGATGCAAGTTTTGAAAACTATGCAGATGACATGCAGATGATGACAAGGAAAATGCAACATGCAAGCAAATGGCATGGCAACGACGACGAATAACTGGCTGACACCTGGCGAATCGATCTCGGGGCGTCACAATGGAATAATCAAAAATTATAGATGTGTTGGAGACGTATCAGTTATTACCACCGGCTCATGGATGGTGTGCAGGCAAGTTCTATGCAATAATAATAAGGCCCGGCTCATTCAACCTGATTAAGCTGGCCCTTGGGGGCTACACATGTAATGTTCCTCAAGGATGGATTTTTCGTTAAGTGGTAGGCCGATTTAAAAGGTGACAATTGGTCTAAAGTCTACAGTATATTCAGTTTTATCATATCCAATAGACTTGGGGGTTGGAAGGACAGTTAGAAATTGGTCAAGAAGGTTACCTCAAATTTTTGGTGCATCTGCTTCACCATATCAATTTCAAGATCGCGATTGCTGTGGACCTGATTGAGAAAACTAGAAAATACTTCGCTGGTACTCAGCTGTGCATACTGAGACGTGTCAAACCTCACTCGTTGCTTTTCAACAAGTTCTTGCTTGGCGGTGTGTTTGGCTAACACAGTTGGGTTGCCCGGGTCTCTGAAACTAGTACCAATAAATGTAATGTGTTCAGACCGGTCTTCTGTCGGCTCAGATGGGGCAGGCGGTTCAGCAGGTGCAGAATCAACCTTGGCAGGATCAGTGGCGGCATCAGGTATCTCAGGAGGAGCGTCATGGGTGGTTTCCTCAGTTGACCTATGAACATCTGTTGCCGACGCCTGCAGCGCCAGTTCAATGACCTTGGGGTCAGCTGCCAGCTTATTTGCCCTGACCCTCTTGACAGGTTTGGCTTGACCTCTCAATTAATTAAAGTAAGTCGTTGCAAGGTTATAAAGATTTAAGGATAAGTTGAACAAGGAAGAAGTCATTTACCCAGGGGCGGTCTTGAAAGCCGTAAGTTGACTCTAAGATGAATCGCCGAAGGATGAATGAGAGGTTTCCTGTTAATTTGAATCGGACGAGTTCAGTGGTTGCTGTATAAGACCCGTTAGCGGATAATGAGAGTTTATGAATGGAAATACCTCATTCTGGCATTTTCGTCAAGGCGGGGTATTGGGTAAGCCGGAGGACAATTCCTCTTCTCCAGAGTTTCGAGTCCGATGCTGACTCTCGTGTTGCTGTTGTTTCAAAAGAAAGTGAGGATCTAAATAAGCTGAAGGGTGTGAAAATCTTACTTTCCGGATAAACCGTCCAACTTTTTGTCTTGGCAAGGATTCTGAGCCAGAGGAAATAGTAATTACCTCTTCATCTACATCCTGACTGGCCTCCGTGTCATCCTAGCAATAATCAGTGTCAATAAGATAATTGAAGTAGGAACCAACAGATTCAAGGACTACCTCCGACTCAGTGCCGTAGTTTAGTTCAAACAATTCGGAAGCACTGGTTTTTTTCTTGGTCTTCTTAACAACTTTTTTGGCGGCTTTCTTGGCGGCTCTGGCTCTCTTGGCAGCTTCATGATCATAAGATTTCTTCCAGAAGGCCGACTTAGCCTATGAGAGGTGGAAAATTCAAGATTGACAAGGGAATTGTAATTATAAAATGGCGACAGTTAAGGTTAAGACTTACCTCTGGTGCGGGGTTAGATTTGCAGAAAGGCAGCAGGCCCACTTTGCTGCTGTCAGACAAGGATTCATTTAAAATAGTTTTTGTCATATCTGCGATGACATTCTCCTCCAGATCCTCAGAGCTATGACGCAAAGGATCATTCTTTTCTCCAATATACTCACACATTAAACTGCACCTGCGGCTTAGAGGAATGATTCGCCAAGCGAGCCAGCACCGGGCCAAATCAATTCTAGTTAATTTGTTTCCCAGTATGGCCTTCACCTTGGAAAGAGTGGGGGCAATTGACTTGCGTTCTGCAGCAGTGAGCTTTTCAGCAAGAGGGTGATTGGTGTCTAAACCTTGAATACGGAGACCCGGTAATGGATGCTCATTAGCCAGAGAAGTGTCTTTACAATAAAACCAAGTTTTATTCCAATCTTTCGGATGACTCGGCAGACATGCATAAGGAAAAATAGAGTCTCTCCTTCTTTGGATGGAGACAGCCCCAAGCTCCAAGCTAGGGCCATTGGTAAATTCGTTCTGGTGGTTTAAATAAAAGAACTCCCTAAAAAGCAAGATGTTGGGCTCCTCTTGAAGATATACTTCACAAAAAACCTGGAAGTTGCAGATATTTAACACGGAATTGGATCTGATGTCTTGGGGATGGAGCTGAAAAAAGTGCAGAACATCCCTGAAGAATTTAGAGCTGGGCGGTGAGAAACCCCGGTTCATATGGTCAGTAAAAACAATAACTTCATCATATGTGGGTGCATGTCTCTCTTCGCCCGGTTTAGGAGCACGATAAGGCATAACTGGAGCATTTGGCAGATATCCGACTTTGACAAAGTCGGACAGTGTGGCTTCAGTAACAATTGAAGGGACCCAGTTGCACATGGTGATTGTCTTTGGTGGCATTGTGAACAAACAGACCTAAAGAAGGAAAGATTATTGCTGGTTCAGGATCAGTTAGTTAAAACTGGAACAAATGTTATACTGCAAGTTCAGTATGGCAGCTTAAATGGGGCCTAATGGCACATGAATAATTATAAGTCGGAAAATTAAGCCGCCATGACAGATGAAAGTATTCAGAAAAGAAAATTTTACTAAGTACTGGGGAAAACAGTTTTTGCAGGTTGCGGCGGTAATTTTGGATCTACAGCTGCTCGAAAATCAAGATTAAAATGACGAACAGGCCAAACCTAAGATCAATATGATACAGTTCTTGGAGATGAATCTATTTTTTCGCAGAGATGAGATATTACAGTATTGACTAAAGGGATAATATCACCATCAGCATATGAAGGGACATCAAGTTCAGAAGAAAACCATAGTTGCAGAGGAAGAAGAAGATGAACTCTAGTGAACTTCACGAGAACCCTAATGGATTTAGGAGGAGAAGGACAAGAACGCACCTGAGAGAGTAAGACGGTGGCGGCACGCGGATGAGACCTGGTCGCGTTGGGTTGACACGGCGGCTGTTGTTGCAGACGAGGTAGAGGGCGACGGCGTCGGCAGAGCTCAGTTGCAGGGACGTCGCGAGGAAGGATACGAAGAGAAAGAGATGAAGGAGAGAATGGAAGGGAGCCTTCGGCCCTATTTATAAGCTAAGTGGATAAAGGTCAGGAGTGAGAATCGAGGAGGTGGAAGAATAGGTAAATAACTATGCAGGCGCCTTGATTCTTGAAATCCCAATAAATGCGGAAGATTTGTTAAGATTTGGACCGTTTGCAAGTAAGTGACACGTGACGTCATGGCGGGTTACCGTTATGTCAAAAACTGACGTCATGGCAGATCACTATCATTTCAAAAGTGGAGGTTACGACGGTTTACAGTCTCTCACAAGAAGATGAAGAAAGATTGACATGAGCAAGTTCAAGATCAACCTGGGGCCTAATGTTGGGGATATAAGTATTTGAAATGACCCGCCCAGGAGGGGTCGGGTTACCCAACGGCGGTTCATGGGCCCAGCCCAGAAGCACGTTAAAGGTGGCGGTTTAGTTAAGGGCCCAAGGCCTGCGGCGGCTTAAAGCCTGTAAGTATCAACCGTCATATATGTGACTTGTGTTGTAAGGCATGTAATAAGAGTCACCGGTCCGGACACGATTGTATGAGTCGGTCGGGACTCCGTAGGCCGCAAGGCGTCAACCCGTGTATATAAGGGGACGACCCGGCAGCAGCTTAGGGCAAAAAACAACTGATCGAGGGATAGGCAAGCGCATCCGCACCCTAGCAATTGGCACCCCAGCAATTCCACCTCAAACTGGATTAGGTTTTACCCTCACCACAAGGGGCCGAGCCAGTATAAACTCCATGTGTCTTTTGTCGTGTTCTTAACCCCTTTAAGCTAACCACATCGCTATGGCTCTGCAATCAAGTCCTTACCTTAGGACATCTACCGTGACACTTCCACGACATATCCCTAGAAAGCTTTATGATGAGTGGGAACCTACTATTAAAATTAAGATTAAAGATCATGAATGCTTTGCTTTGTGTGATTTGGGTGCAAGTGTTTCCACAATTCCAAAAGCTTTGTGTGATATGTTAGGTTTCCATGAACTTGACGATTGTTCTTTAAATTTGCATCTTGCGGAGTCTACCATTAAGAAACCTATGGGAAGGATTAATGATGCTCTTATTGTTGCAAATAGGAATTATGTGCCCGTAGATTTCATCGTTCTTGATATAGATTGCAATCCTACATGTCCTATTATTCTTGGTAGACATTTCCCTAGAACGATTGGTGCAATTATTGATATGAAGGAAGGAAATATTAGATTCCAATTTCCATTAAGGAAAGGCATGGAACACTTTCCTAGAAATAAAATCAAATTACCTTATGAATCTATTATGAGAGCCACTTATGGATTGCCTACCAAAGATGGCAATACCTAGATCTATTCTTGTATCATGCCTAGCTAGGGGCGTTAAACTATAGCGCTTGTTGGGAGGCAACCCAATTTTATTTTCTTTTTTTTTTTGCTTCTGTTTAGGAATAAATATTGCATCTAGCTTCTGTTTAGATGTGGTTTTGTGTTTTAATTAGTGTTGTGCCTAGTAGAACCTTTGGGAAGACTTGTGTGAAGTTTATGCGATCATGCTGTAAAAAAAGAGAAACTTTAGCGCTCACGAGATTAGCTATCATTTTTTACTTGAGAGTGATTTTTAGTTGAATCTTTTTGCAGATGATTAATAGACAAATTCCTCACATCCACCAATTTATTTCAATTTTTTAGAGTTACAGAAGTATTCGAAAGTTACAGATTACTACAGACTGTACTGTTTTTGACAGATTCTGTTTTTCGTGTGTTGTTTGCTTATTTTGATGAATCTATGAGTAGTATCGAGGGGTATGAATCATAGAGAAGTTGGAATGCAATAGGTTTAATACCAATATAAACAAAGAATGAGTTCATTAGAGTACCTTTGAGTGGTGGTTTGTTTTCTTATACTAACGGAGCTCACGAGATTTTTGGCTAAGTTTTGTGTTGTGAAGTTTTCAAGTTTTGGGTAAGGATTCAATGGACTATGGAACAAAGAGTGGAAAAAGCCTAAGCTTGGGGATGCCCATGGCACCCCAAGGTAAAATTCAAGGACAACCAAAAGCCTAAGCTTGGGGATGCCCGGGAAGGCATCCCCTCTTTCGTCTTCATCTATCGGTAACTTTACTCGGGACTATATTTTTATTCACCACATGATATGCGTTTTGCTTGGAGCGTCATGTATGATTTGATTCTTTGCTTTTTAGTTTGCCACAATCATCCTTTCTGGACACACCTTTTGAGAGAGTTACACATGAATCGGAATTTATTAGAATACTCTATGTGCTTCACTTATATCTTTTGAGCTAGATAGTTTTGCTCTAGTGCTTTGCTTCTATCTTTTAGAACACGTTGGTGGTTTTATTTTGTAGAAATTATTGATCTCTCATGCTTCACTTATATTATTTTGAGAGTCTATTAGAACAGCGTGGTAATGTGCTTGGGTTATAAAACTAGTCCTAATATGATAGGCATCCAAGATGAGTATAGTAAAAACTTTCACATAAAGTGCATTGAATACTATGAGAAGTTTGATACTTGATGATTGTTTTGAAATATGAGGATGGTGATATTAGAGTCATTCTAGTAGAGTAGTTGTGAATTTTCGAAATACTTGTGTTGAGGTTTGCAAGTCCTGTAGCATGCACGTATGGTAACCGTTCTGTGACAAATTTGAAGCATGAGGTATTTCATTGAGTGTCATCCTTTGTGTGGACGTCGGGATCGCGCGATGGTTAACTCCTACCAACCCTTCCCCTAGGAGCATGCGTGTAGTACTTTGTTTTGATGACTTGTAGATTTTTGCAATAAGTATGTGATTTCTTTATGACTAATGTTGAGTCCATGGATTATACACACTCTCACCCTTCCACCATTGCTAGCCTATCTTGTACCGCGCAACTCTCGTCGGTACCATACACCCACCTTATACCTTCCTCAAAACAGCCATCATACCTACCGATCATGGCATTTCCAAAGCCATTCCGAGATATATTGCCATACAACTTTCCACCGTTCCATTTGGTATGACACGCTTCATCATTGTCATATTGCCATGCATGATCATGTAGTTCACATCGTATTCGTGGCTAGGCCACCATGCATAATTTTTCATACATGTCACTCTTGATTCACCACCGGAGGCATTCATATAGACTCATACTTTGTTCTAGTATCGAGTTGTAATATCGAGTTGTAAATCAATATAAGTGTGATGATCATCATTATTAGAGCATTGTCCCAAAGAAAAAAAAGAAAAAGAAAAGGAAGGAAAGGCCAAAGAAAAAAAGAAAGGCCCAAAAAATAGAAGAAAAAAAGGGGAAAACAAAAAAAAAAGAAAAAAAGAAAAGAAAAGGGACAATGCTACTATCTTTTTCCACACTTGTGCTTCAAAGTAGCACCATGATCCTCATGATAGAGAGTCTCTATTTTTGTCACTTTCATATACAAGTGGGAATTTTCGTTATAGAACTTGGCTTGTATATTCCAACGATGGGCTTCCTCAAATGCCCTAGGTCTTCGTGAGCAAGCAAGTTGGATGCACACCCACTTAGTTTCTTTTGCTGAGCTTTCATATATTTATAGCTCTTGTGCATCTGTTGCATGGCAATCCCTACTCACTCACATTGATATCTATTGATGGGCATCTCCATAGCCCATTGATACGCCTAGTTGATGTGAGACCATCTTCCTCTTTTTTCTTCTCCACAACCACAACTCTATTCCACATAGTGCTATGTACATGGCTCATGCTCATGTATTGCGTGAAAGTTGAGAAAGTTTGAAAAATATTAATTATGAAACAAGTGCTTGGCTTAAACCGGGGTTGTGCATGATTTGAGTATTTTGTGTGATGAAGATGGAGCATAACCTAACTATATGATTTTGTAGGGATGAACTTTCTTTGGCCATGTTATTTTGAGAAGACATTGTTGATTAATTTTAATGCATGTTCATGACTGTTGTCGGTCTCTAGCTGGTCGCTTTCGAGTCTCTTTCTAGCCTTCACCTGTACTAAGCGGGAATACTCTTGTGCATCCACTTCCATAAACCCCAAAGTTACTCCATATGAGTCCACCATACCTTCCTATATGCGGTATCTACCTGCCATTCCATGTAAATTTGTATGTGCCAAACTCCAAACCTTCAAATGAAATTCTGTTTTGTATGCTCGAACAGCTCATGTATCAACTAGGGATGTCTATATCTTCAATGCTAGGTGGGTTATTCTCACGATGAGTGGACTCCGCTCATCATTCATGAGAAAATGGCTGGTAACAGGGATGCCCAGTCCCATGCTCAAATCATAATAATTAAACAAAAGTCCCCTAGGGATGTTGCTGGTTTGGACGGTACTCGTTGTTTCGGGCTAGCCGTGGAGTGTGCTTGTTGGTGGTTGGGGGAGTATAAACTTTATAATTCTGTTCGGGAACCGCCTATAATGTGTGTAGCACGGAAGATATCGAGATTCTTGGTTGTTATGTTGACAATGAAAGTATACCACTCAAAATATTATTCATCTCTATTTCAAAATCGAGCTCTGGCACCTCTACAAATCCCTGCTTCCCTCTACGAAGGGTCTATCTATTTACTTTTATGTTGAGTCATCGTCCTCTTATTAAAGAGCACTAGTTGGAGGGCACCGCTGTCATTTGCATGTATTGCTATTAATTCACACTGAGTATGATTGTGACTGGATCTCTTTTACCATTAATTACATTGTCTAGTCAGTACTTTATCTGTAAAGGTCCTCTGCATTTATGTTTTGCGGTCTCAGAAAGGTCTAGCGAGATACCATCTTGTCATATCATATTATGATTGTTTTGAGAAAGTGTTGTCATCCGAGGTTTATTATTATTGCTCGCTAGTTGATTATGCCATTGATGTGAGCAGACATGAGACCTGAAAGTTATTATGAATGTGGTTACTTCATGATCTTTGCTGAAAACTTGAATGTTGGCTTGACATATTTACAACAACAAGAGCAAACAGAGTTTGTCAAAGTTTTTCTTTATCACTTTCAGTTTATCAACTGAATTGCTTGAGGACAAGCAAAGGTTTAAGCTTGGGGGAGTTGATACTTCTCCAACATATCTACTTTTCGAAACACTTTTTCCCTTGTTTTGGACTCTAACTTGCATGATTTGAATGGAACTAACCCGGACTGACGCTGTTTTCAGCAGAACTGCCATGGTGTTATTTTTGTGCAGAAATAAAAGTTCTCGGAATGACCTGAAATTTAACAGAGGTTTATTTTGGAATATATAAAAAATACATGCGGAAAGAACCAGACCAGGGGGCCCACACCCTGTCCACGAGGGTGGGGGCGCCCCCTGGGCGTGCCCCCTGCCTCGTGGGCCCCTTGAGGCTCCATCGACATCACCCCTGACTCCATATATTCACTTTCGGGGAGAAAAAGTCAGAGAGAAGGATTCATCGCGTTTTACGATATGGAGCCGCCGCCAAGCCCCAATCTCTCTCGGGAGGGTTGATCTGGAGTCCGTTCAGGGCTCCGGAGAGTGAAGATCGTCGCCGTCGTCATCATCAACCTTCCTCCATCACCAATTCCATGATGCTCACCGCCGTGCGTGAGTAATCCCATCATAGGCTTGCTGGACGATGATGGGTTGGATGAGATTTACCATGTAATCGAGTTAGTTTTGTTAGGGTTTGATCCCTAGTATCCACTATGTTCTAAGATTGATGTTGTTATGACTTTGCTATGCTTAATGCTTGTCACTAGGGCCCGAGTGCCATGATTTCAGATCTGAACCTATTATGTTTTCATGAATATATGTGTGTTCTTGATCCTATCTTGCAAGTCAATAGTCACCTACTATGTTTTATGATTCGGCAACCCCGAAATGACAATAATCGGGACCACTCTCGATGATGACCGTAGTTTGAGGAGTTCATGTATTCACTATGTGTTAATGCTTTGGTCCAGTACTCTATTACAAGGAGGCCTTAATATCCCTTAGTTTCCAATAGGTCCCCGCTGCCACGGGAGGGTAGGACAAAAGATTTCATGCAAGTTCTTTCCCATAAGCACGTATGACTATATTCGGAATACATGCCTACATTACATTGATGAACTGGAGCTAGTTCTGTGTCACCCTATGTTATAGCTATTACATGAGGAACCGCATCCGACATAATTATACATCACTGATCCAATGCCTACGAGCTTTTCACATATTGCTAGTTGCTTATTTACTTTACCGTTGCTACTGTTACAATCACTACAAAAATAGTACCGTTACTTTTATCTTTGTTACCGTTACTTCCATATTAATTTGCTACTAAATATTTTGCTGCAGATATTAAGTCTTCCAGGTGTGGTTGAATTGATAACTCAACTGCTAATACTTGAGAGTATTCTTTGGCTCCCCTTGTGTTGAATCAATAAATTTGGGATGAATACTTTACCCTCGAAGACGGTTGTGATCCCCTACACTTGTGGGTTATCATGGTGACAATGGGGTATCGTATTGATTCACTTGATATATGTTTTGACACTCAACTTGCAGATTCCCACGGTGATATTGGGGTAAGCTATGCATAGGGGTTGATGCACGTTCTTGTCTTTGTTTCTCTGATAGAAATCTTGGGGCACTCTTTGAATATGTTTTGGTGTTATCTTAGTCCGAACTCTTGATAGATCGATCGGGAAGGATAACTTTGTGTTATCTTAGTACGAACTCTTAAAAGATCGATCAGAAAAGATAACCTTGTGTTATTCTAGTATGGACTTTTGATAGATAGATCGGAAAGGATAACTTTATGTTGTTTTAGTACGAACTCTTGATAGATTGAACGGAAAGAATAACTTTGAGGTGATTTCGTTGGGGGTGGATATATGATCCAATTATATTAGCATCATTGAGAGATTGCACTAGCAAAAGTATGGACCCTGGGCCTTGTTTTCCATCATTGCAATATTGTTTGTGCTCACTTTTGTTACTTGATGCCTTGATGTTTTTTATTGTACTACAAAAATCAATATCTACTACCAATATTACACTTGTATCACCATCTCTTCGCCGAACTAGTGCACCTATACAATTTCCCATTGTATCTGGTGTGTTGGGGACACAGGAGACTTTTTATTATTTGGTTGCAGGGTTGTTTGAGAGAGACCATCTTCATCCTACACCTCATACGGATTGATAAACCTTAGGTCATCCACTTGAGGGAAGATTGCTACTGTCCTAAAAAACTCTGCACTTGGAGACCCAACACGTGTCTAGAAAAATAAAGTTGCGTAGTAGACATCACACCACATATAAGCACATGCAAGAGATAAATAAAGTGTTCTCAGATCCTTAAAGACTCAATTTGATAAGATAACTTCAAAGGGAAAACTCAATCCATTACAAGAAGGTAGAGGGGGAGAAACATCATAAGGTCCAACTATAATAGTAGAGCTCGCGGTACATCAAGATCGTGCCAAATCAAGAACGAGAGAGAGAGAGAGAGAGAGAGAGAGAGAGAGAGAGAGAGAGAGAGAGAGAGAGAGAGAGAGAG
>LR738711.1:239371552-239481670 GCA_902687465.1 Secale cereale | reverse complement strand
GAGAGAGAGATCAAACATATAGCTAATGGTACATACCCTCAGCCCCAAGGGTGCACTACTCCCTCCTCGTCATGGAGACCGTCGGGATGATGAAGATGGCCACCGGTGATGGTTTCCCCCTTCGGCAGGGTACCGGAACGGGCTCCCTATTGGTTTTTTTGTGGCTACAGAGGCTTGCGGTGGTGGAACTCCCGATCTAGGTTTATTTTCAAGGTTTTCCCTATTTATAAGAATTTTTGGCCTCAGGGACAAGTCACGGGGACCCTCGAGGCGCCGACAAGGATGGGGAGCGCGCCCTCCACCCTTGTGGTGGCCTCGGTACTCCTCTAGTGCATCTCCGGCACTCCGTGGGATTCTTTTGGTGCATAAAAATCGTCATAATGTTTCAGCTCGATTGGACTCTGTTTGATATTCCTCTTCTGCGAAACTCAAAAACAAGGAAAAAACAAAAACTAGCACTGGGCTCTAGGTTAATAGGTTAGTCCCAAAAATCATATAAAATAGCATATAAATGCATATAAAACATCCAAGATGGATAATGTAATAGCATGAATTCTTCATAAATTATAGATACGTTGGAGACGTATCAGCATCCCCAAGCTTAATTCCTCCTCGTCCTCGAGTAGGTAAATGATAAAATAAATAATTTATGAAGTGTGAATGCTAGCAAGTGCACAAGTTTGATCAATGATAATTTCAATCACTTTTTCTAGCATCATTATATATCATAAACAGTAGCTCATCTCATAAAACTTCTCATGATCAAGTAGCAAGCTATTCACATGTTAAAGCATATATCATAAACTTTCTTGAAAACTAACAAACTAGGTTCTCAGTCATCAAACAATTGCAATTCATCTTATATTCAGGAAGGGTCTATGTAAGAGCTTTGATTTAGAAAATTCCACATACTCAACTATCATATAGTCTTCCATGATTGCTACCGCTCAAAGCATATTTTTAGAACAAATAGCATCCATTGAACAAAGAGAAAGATAGGGGCTTAATGTTTCGCCTCCCAACTTATTTATCATATAGATAATTGTCAACAATAATAATTCATGATCAAATATATTTGAATGGCCATATATGCTTAGATCTTTCCCCACCACATGATGCTTGCCAACTAAATAGTAGGGTGGAATGAGAAGTAATACTACTGACTCTTGCATAAAAGTAAAAGATATGCCATTCATAGAGGGGAGCAGGGATTTGCAGAGGTGTCAGAGCTCAAAGCTTTTAAAACAGAGACCAAAATAGTTTTAAGAGGCATACTTTCATTGTCAACATAAAAACCAAGAGTTCTCACCATATTCCATGCTAGACACATTATAGGTGGTTCCCAAATGGAATGGTAAAGTTTTTACTCCCCCTCCACCAATAATCACACTCCACGGCTAGTCCGAAACAATAGGTACCATCCATACCAACAACAGTCTTAGGGGAGTTTTGTTTAATTATTTCAAATTTAATTTTTGATATTTTGATCATAGGACTGGGCATCCCAATTACCAGCCACTCTCTCATGAATGATAAGTGAATAAACACTCATTGTGAGAATAACCCACCTAGCATGGAAGATACTGACAGCCCCTAGTCACTACATGAGCGATTCGGGCATACAAAACAGATTCTTATTTGAAGGTTTAGAGTTTGGCAGATGCAAATTTACTTGGAACGGCAGGTAAATACCGCATATAGGTAGATATGCTGGACACTCATGGAAGAAACTTGGTTCAAGGATTTTGGGTGCACAAGCAGTATTCCCGCTTAGTACAAAAATTTTGGCTAGAAAAAGATTCTAAATAGAAAGCACCACATGTTGGAGGATAAATAACAATATAACTTCTATACAAATATACCCAAACATAACTCATTATGTTGTCTTCCTTGTCCAACTTCAACTAATTTTCTCAAGTTCGAAAATAATTAATGGGGCTCACAATCATAGTAGATGTTCAAGATAGTATATTCATATGTGAAATATCTCTTCCTTCAATATTCTTTCATGAATTGTTCATGTGACCAATACTATGTTTGCTAACTTTCAATAAATTTACCAACTCTACTTATTATATGTAAAGTCATTACTCCCATGGTATAAGCATATGAAGCATATATAACTTCAGATTTATGATATTCAATTCATTCAACCATTTACTCATAGGATATAAATGAAGCATGAGAGTAAATGACAAACTACTCCAAAAAGATATAAGTGAAGATCAATGAGTAGTAAAACAATTATGTAGCCATGTGAGGACTCTCTCTCATTAAAATAAAATTCAGAACTTAATATTCTATTTGAACAGCGAGCAAAACAAAATAAAATGACATTGCAAGGATAGCACATATCATGTGAAGAAGCAAAAACTTAGGCTAAACCGATACTAACCGATAGTTGTTGATGAAGAAAGGTGGGATGCCTACCGGGGCATCCCCAAGCTTAGATGCTTGAGACTTATTGAAATATTATCTTGGGATGCCTTGGGAATTCCCAAGCTTGAGCTCTTGTGTCTCCTTAATTCTTCTTATGTCATGGTTTCCCTAAATCTCAAAAACTCCATCCACACAAAACTCAACAAGAACTCGTGAGATAAGTTAGTATAAATCAACTCAAAACCTTAACATTCTCTCCTATAGAAAATCAATAAAATTATAATTTGACATTCCATACTAAATGCCTATGGATATTTAATACTCCTTTCCTCAAATAGAATCATTAAACAAGCGAACATGTGCAAACAATGCAAACATAACAACAATCTGCCTAAACATGATACTCTGTAAAGAGTGGAATTGTTCTCATACTTCCCTAACTCTAGAAATTCTTATAAAATTACCACGTTACAAAGAACTTATTCATGCTAAATTTGTAAAAAATTCAAGATTTTATCAGATTCTGACTTTCCAGAAGTATTCATACAATGAAGAAAACCTTTTGTTTTCAAACAGAAACATAATATATTAAAACTTAATATAAATAAAAACAAGAAATCTAAACAAAAGAAAATGATGCTCCAAGCAAAACACATATCATGTGACGAATAAAAATATAGCACCAAGTGAGGTTACCGATAATGTTGGAGACGAAAGAGGGGATTGATACGTCTTCGTCGTATCTATAATTTTTTATTGTTCCATGCCAATATTCTACAACTTTCATATACTTTTGGTAACACTTTATCCTATTTTTTGAGACTAACATATTGATCCAGTGCCGAGTGCCAGTTCCTGTTTGTTGCATGTTTTTTGTTTCGAAGAATATCCATATCAAACGGAGTCCAAACGAGATAAAAACGAACAAATATTTTTTTTTGGAATATATGTGAATTTTGGGAAGAGGAACCAACGTGAGATGATGCCCGAGTGGCCCACGAGGGTGAGGGGTGCGCCCTGGGCCCTCGTGGCCACTCCGTAAGGCGGTTGATACCCTCCTTTCGCCGCAAAAAAGCTAATATCCGGATAAAAATCATGTCAAAAATTCAGCCCAATCGGAGTTATGGATCTCCGGGAATTTAAGAAACGGTGAAGGGACGGAATCTAAAAATGCAGAAACGGAGAGAGACAGAGAGACATGTCCAATCTCGGAGGGGCTCTCGCCCCTCCCATGAAATGGAGACCATGGACCAGAGGGGAAACCCTTCTACCATCTAGGGAGAAGGTCAAGGAAGAAGAAGAAGGAGCGGGGCTCTCTCCCCCTCTCTTCCGATGGCACCGGAGTGCCACCGGGGCCATCATCGTCACCGCAATCTACACCAACAACTTCGCCGCCGTCGTCACCAACTCTTCCCCCCTCTATGCAGCGGTGTAACCCCTCTTATACCCGCTGTAATCTCTACTTAAACATGGTGCTCAATGATGACCCACAAGTGTAGGGGATCTATCATAGTCCTTTCGATAAGTAAGAGTGTCGAACCCAACGAGGAGCAGAAGGAAATGATAGGCAGTTTTCAGTAAGGTATTTTCTGCAAGCACTGAACTTATAGGTAACAGATAGTTTTGTGATAAGGTAATTGGTAGCAAGTAACAAAATGTAAAAGTAAATAAGGTGCAGCAAGGTGGCCCAATCCTTTTTGTAGCAAAGGACAAGCCTAGACAAACTCTTATATAAAGGAAAGTGCTCCCGAAGACACATGGGAATTATCGTCAAGCTAGTTTTCATCACGATCATCTGATTTACGTTCGGTACATTGATAATTGGGTATGTGGGTGGACCGGTGCTTGGGTGCTGTCCTTACATAGAAAAGCCTCCCACTTATAATTAACCTCTAATGCAAGCATCCGCAACTACAAAAGAAGTATTAAGGTAAACCTAACCATAGCATGAAACAAGTGGATCCAAATCAGCCCCTTACGAAGCAACGCATAAACTAGGGTTTAAGCTTCTGTCACTCTAGCAACCCATCATCTACTTATTACTTCTCAATGCCTTCCTCTAGGCCCAAATAATGGTGAAGTGTCATGTAGTCGAGGCTCACATGACACCACTAGAGGAGAGACAACATACATCTCATCAAAATATCGAACGAATACCAAATACACATGACTACTAATAGCAAGACTTCTCCCATGTCCTCGGGAACAAAAGTAACTACTCACAAGACATAAAATTGTTCATGATCAGAGGGGTATTAATATGCATAATGGATCTGAACATATGATCTTCCACCAAACAAACCAACTAGCATCAACTACAAGGAGTAATCAACACTACTAGCAACCCACAGGTACCAATCTGAGGTTTGGGTACAAAGATTGGATACAAGAGATGAACTAGGGTTTGAGAGGAGATGGCGTTGGTGAAGATCTTGATGAATATAGCCCTCCCCAAGATGGGAGAGTTGTTGGTGATGACGGTGGTGATGATTTCCCCCTCTCGGAGGGAAGTATCCCCGGCAGAACAGTGTTGCCGGAGCCGTAGATTGGTTTCCGCCAAGGTTCCGCCTCGAGACGGCGGCGTCTGGTCCCGAAAGCCTCCTTCTGATTTTTTTCCGGGTCAAAACACCTCATATAGGAGAAGATGGGCATCGGGGGGGCCACGAGGCAGGGGCACGCCCAGAGAGGGGGGCGTGCCCCCCACCCTCGTGGACAGCTGGTGGCCCCCCTGGTGATCTTCTTTCGCCAGATATTTTTTTATATTTTCTGAAACGGAGTCCTGTGAAGTTTCGGGGCTTTTTGAGTTGTGCAGAATAGGTTTCTAGAGTTTACTCCTTTTCCAGTCCAGAATTCCAGTTGCCGGCATTCTCCCTCTTCATGTAAACCTTGTAAAATAAGAGAGAAAAGGCATAAGTAGTGTGACATGACGTGTAATAACAGCCCATAATGCAATAAATATCAACATATAAGCATGATGCAAAATAGACGTATCAACTCCCCCAAGCTTAGACCTCACTTGTCCTCAAGCGAAAGCCAATATCGAAAAATATGTCCACATGTTTAGAGATAGAGGTGTCGATAAAAATAAAATACAGACATGAGGGCATCATGATCATTCTCATAACAACAACATACATATATATATTGTCATATGATTCTTATGCTAAAGTAAAAATTCATTCACCATGTCAAGTATGAATCAGAAACTTCATTGAAAATTAACAAACTTTGACCTCGGTCATTGAAGCAATTGCAATTTATCATAACATCGGAAAGAGTCAAAATAAGAGCTTTTCAGCAAGCCTACATACTCAACTATCATATAGTCTTTCACAATTGCTCACACTCACGCAATACTTATGGTTATGGAGTTTTAATCGAACACAAAGAAAAATAGGGGCTTATGGTGTTGCCTCCCAACCTTTTACCTCAAGGGTAATGTCAACAGTAATAGACCATGGAAACTTACATCCAAGTGGGTACATATGTCAGGATCTTTCCAACACGATGTGCTTGCCAAAAGATAAAATGTAAAAAGGAAAGGTGAATTTCACCTTGACTCTTATAAGGCAAGAATAAAAGATAGGCCCTTCGCAAAGGGGAAGCAGAGGTTGTCATGTGTTTTTATGGTTGGATGCACAAAGTCTTAGCACAGAAGAACATCACTTTATATTGCCACTTGTGATAAGGACCTTTATTATGCAGTATGTCGCTTTTACTACTTCCATATCACATATTTTAGCGAGTTTGCAATATGACAACTTACTTGGAAGGATCTTACTCAATCCATAGGTAGGTATGGTGGGCTCTCATGGCAAAACTCGGTTTAAGGATGTATGGAAGCACAAGTAGTATCTCTACTTGGTGCGAGGAGTTTTGGCTAGCATGAGGGGGAAAGGCAAGCTCAACATATTGTATGATCCGTGACAATATACTTTATTTCGGATATTAGAAAACATAACCCATTATGTTGTCTTCCTTGTCCAACATCAACTCTTTAGCATGTCATATTTTAATGAGTACTCACAATCATAAAAGATGTCCAAGATAGTATATTTGTATGCGAAGCCCCTCTTCTTTTATTACTTCCTATTAATTGCAACGATGACCAAAACTATGTTTGTCAACTCCCAACAACTTTTATTCATCATACTCTTTATATGTGAAGTCATTACTTCCCATAAGATCAATATGATCTCTTGGATACTCTTTATGTTTTCTTTCTTTTTATCATGACCAAAGTGAGGAAATCAAGCCCTTGACTCAACACTAATCTTTATTATATAACTCACGCACTCGATTACAAAGGATAAAGCTCACAAAGCAAAAACTCACAACTAGATCATGCTAACTTTATTCTACTAGATCAAGATACTACCAAAAGGATCGAACTAAGAAAAAGGTAAAGATAGGAGTAATGGTGATACGATACCGGGGTCACTCCCCCAAGCTTGGCAGTTGCCAAGGGGAGTGCCCATACCCATATGATTATGTCTTCTTTGTCGGGGGTGGTGATGTAGGAGTTGTTGATGATGTAGGCTTGTTGTCCATCTTCCAAGTCATGGGCTCACCATCGTAGAAGGTTGATTGAGTATCCGGGATACTCAAATCTACAGCCAAACTCATCTTCTTGAATATATATTTATACTCACAGTTTTGGGCTTGGAGGTGTTCGATTTTCTCTTGAAGATTGGAGATAGCTTCCCCGAAGATTCTCTTGAAGATTGGAGATAGCTTCCCCGGAGATCCTTGAGTCCAGCTTGAGGTTGTTGGCGAGCTCCGAGATCATCATGTGGTTGGCGTTGAGTCCTTGTTCCACCATACCTTGGCACTTGAGAACTTGCTGCTCCATTGCTTCGAGTCTTGGCTCCACGCTTCCGGTCCTCCTCAGCCCCTCAACATCACAGATGTGCAGCACCCCCTCATGCAACTCCATGGTTTGAGGGTCATGCAGCACCTCCGCAAGGTAGGGGTTGATGACCTTCTCGAAGAACTTGTCCTTGGGGGTGTTGGAGGATGCCATGATGATCTAGATCTGTCAAAAACAGCAACTCGAAACGAAAATAGAGGATTTTTGTGTGATACAGAGGTCAAAACCTTCGAGAGTATATATAATGATTTTTTATCGACCAAAAGGAGTAACATACAAGAAATCGGAGTCCGGGGGGCACACGAGCTGCCCACAAGGCAGGGGGCGCGCCCTCCACCCTCGTGGATGGCTCGTGTCTCTTCTGGACAGCTACTTATTTTTTCTATTTTTCTAAATATTCAAAAACGGAGAAAATTTGCCTTTAGGACTGTTTGGGAGTCGGTTTACTTACCGTACCACATACCTCTTCCTTTTCGGAGGCTGAATCATTCTGGAAAGTGTCCCTTATGCATTCCTCCGGGGTTACGGTTTCAATAACATTGGTTTCAAAATTTATAGGGTTACCTGAAATATAATGTTTGATTCTTTGACCGTTCACCACCTTCGGATTTGTACCTTCGAAGTTGTTGATTTTTATGGCACCAAAACGATAGTCCTCCTCAATAACGTAAGGTCCTTCCCACTTAGAGAGAAGTTTTCCTGTAAAAAATCTTAAACAAGAGTTGTATAGCAAGACATAATTACCTACATTAAACTCACGCGTTTTTATCCTTTTGTCATGCCAACTTTTAACTATTTCTTTAAACAACTTGGCATTCTCATAGGCCTGGGTTCTCCATTCATCAAGAGAGCTAATGTCAAATAACCTCTTCTCACCGGCAAGTTTGAAATCGTAATTGAGATCTTTAATAGCCCAATATGCCATATGTTCTAGGTCAAGAGGTAAGTGACAAGCTTTTCCATATACCATCTTATATGGAGACATACCCATAGGATTTTTGTATGCAGTTCTATAAGCCCATAATGCACCATCAAGTTTCTTGGACCAATTCTTTCTAGACCTATTGACTGTCTTTTGCAAAATTAATTTCAACTATCTATTACTTAGTTCTACTTGACCACTAGTCTGTGGGTGATAAGGGGATGCAATTATATGGTTGACATCATACTTTGTAAGCATTTTACGGAAAGCACCATGAATAAAGTGTGAACCACCATCAGTCATTAAGTATCTAGGGACTCCAAACCTCGGAAAAATTAACTTCTTTAAGCATCTTAATAGAGGTGTTATGATCAGCACTACTAGTTGGAATAGCTTCTACCCACTTAGTAACATAATCAACAGCAACTAGAATATGTGTGTACCCATTAGAGGCAGGAAACGGTCCCATATATTCAAAGCCCCAAACATCAAATGGTTCAATAACAAGTGAATAGTTCATAGGCATTTCTTGATGTCTACTGATATTACCAATTCTGTGACATTCATCACAAGATAAGACAAACTTACGGGCATCCTTGAAGAGAGTAGGCCAATAAAAAACGGATTGCAATACCTTATGTGCAGTTCTATCTCCAGCATGGTGTCCTCCATAAGCTTCGGAGTGGCACCTGCGTAGGATCTGTTCATGTTCATGCTCAGGTACACAACGTCTAATAATACCATATACTCCTTCTTTATAAAGATGTCCCAGAAGTAATGTCTCAAATCATAGAAGAACTTTTTCTTTTGCTGGTATGTGAAGCTAGGAGGTATAAACTTAGCAACAATATAATTAGCATAATCAGCATACCATGGAGCAGTACAAGAAGTATTTATGACAGCTAATTATTCATCAGGAAAGCTATCATCAATAGGTTGTGGGTCATCAAGTATATACTCTAGCCTAGACAAATTGTCTGCAACGGGGTTCTCAGCTCCCTTTCTATCAATAATATGCAAGTCAAACTCTTCCAGCAAGAGAACCCATCTAATAAGTCTAGGTTTAGCATCTTTCTTTTCCATAAGGTATTTGATAGCAGCATGATGAGTGTGAATAGTTACTTTAGAATCAACAATATAGGGTATAAACTTATCACAAGCAAATACAACTGCTAAAAATTATTTCTCAGTAGTAGCATCATTTTTCTGGGCACTATCTAGAGTTTTACTAGCATATTGGATAACATTTAATTTCTTATCAACTCTTTGCCCTAAAACGGCACCTACAGCGTAATCACTAGCATCGCACATAATCTCAAAGGGTGAGTTCCAGTCAGGAGGCTGGACAATAGGTGCAGAGATCAATGCTTTCTTAAGTATTTCAAATGCCTCTAGACAATCATCATCAAAGACAAAAGGAATATCTTTTTGTAAGAGATTAGTCAGAGGCCTGGATATTTTGGAGAAGTCCTTTATGAACCTCATATAAAATTCGGCATGACCAAGGAAACTTCGTATACCTTTGATGTCCTTGGGGCACGGCATCTTTTCAATAGCATCAAGTTTAGCCTTGTCAACTTCAATTCTTCTTTCAGAAATTTTGTGTCCCAAGACAATGCCTTCATTAACCATAAAGTGGCACTTCTCCCAATTCAAGACAAGATTAGTGTCTTCACATCTGTGCAAAACTCGATCAAGGTTGCTTAAGCAATCATCAAAAGAAGTTCCGTAAAAGGAGAAATCATCCATGAAAACCTCAACAATCTTTTCACAAAAATCAGAGAATATAGCCATCATGCATCTTTGAAAGGTAGTAGGTGCATTACATAAACCAAAAGGCATACGTCTATAAGCAAAAGTACCAAAAGGACAAGTAAAAGTGGTCTTTTCTTGATCCCCTTTTGACACAGGTATTTCAGAGAAACCAGAATAACCATCTAGAAAGCAAAAATGAGTATGTTTTGATAATATTTCTAGCATTTAATCAATAAAAGGCAAGGGGTAATGATCTTTCTTAGTAGCTTTATTTAATTTACGGAAATCAATTACCATCCTATAACCTGTAACAATTATTTGCGGGAACAATTCATCTTTATCATTAGGAACAACATTCATACCTCCCTTCTTGGGGACACAATGGACAGGACTTACCCACTGGCTATCAGCAACTGGATAGATAATACCTGCCTCTAGAAGCTTTAGTATTTCCTTCCTTACCACTTCTTTCATCTTAGGATTTAACCGTCGTTGATGATCAATAACTGGTTTAGCATTTTCTTCCAATTTTATCTTGTGTTGGCATAAAGTGGGACTAATGCCCTTAAGATCATCCAGAGTATATCGAATAGCAGCAAGGTGCTTCTTCAGAGTTTTCAATAATTTTTCCTCTTCCTGCTCTGAAAGGTTAGCACTAATAATAACAGGATATATCTTTTTTTCATCAAGATAAACATACTTAATATTATCAGGTAAAGGTTTAAGTTCAAATATGGGATCACCTTTGGGTGGAGGTGGACCCCCTAGGATTTCAACAGGCAAGTTATTTTTCAATACGGGTCCCTGATTAAAGAATATTTCATCTATTTCCCTTCTCTCATTCATATGCATATCATTTTCATGGTCTAGAAAATATTGTTCTAAAGGATCGTTAGGAGGCACATCAATAGAAGCAAGACCAACAATTTCATCTTTACTAGGTAGTTATTTATCAAGGGGTTGTCTACGAAATTTAGCAAAGTTAAAATCATGAGACATATCCCCTAAACCAACAGTAATGATATCTTTCACGCAGTCTATCTTAGCATTAACAGTATTCAAGAAGGGTCTACCTAATATAATGGGACAAAAGTCATCTTGTGGGGAACTAAGAATAAGAAAATCAGCAGGGTATTTAACCTTCCCACACAAGACTTCAACATCTCTAACAATCCCAACTAGTGAAATAGTGTATCTATTAGCTAGCTTAATAGTAACATCAATCCCTTCTAACTCAACAGGTGCAATATCATGCATAATTTCTTGATATAAGGTATGAGGTATTATGCTTGCACTAGCACCTACGTCACATAAACCATGATAGCAATGATCTCCTATTTTAATAGAGATAACAGGCAAGCCTACAATAGGTCTATGTTTATTCCTAGCATCGGGTTTGGCTATTCTAGCAAATTCCTCTTGGAGGTAAATAACATGTCCATCTAAATCTTCTACCAAGAGATCTTTAACCATAGCAACACTAGGTTCAACTTTAATTTGCTTAGGGGGTGTAGGTGTTCTAGTATTACTCTTACAAACTACAGTTGAAGCTTTAGCATGATCCTTTATTCTAACAGGGAAGGGTGGTTTATCAATATAAGCAGTAGGAACAATAGGATCAACATTATAAGTGATAGTCTTTTCTTCAACTTTAACAGGTTCAACTACTTTTACTTTAATAGGGGGATGGTATTTAAACCACTTCTCCTTGGGAAGATCAACATGAGTAGCAAATGATTCACAGAAAGAAGCTACTATCTCAGAGTCAAGTCCATACTTAGAGCTAAACTCACAGAAAACATCGGTATCCATAAAAGCTTTAACACAATCAAACTTAGGGGTCATACCTGACTCCTTACCTTCGTCGAGATCCCAATATTCAAAGTTGCGTTTAATTCTTTCCAATAAATCCCATTTTAATTCAATGGTCTTCATCATAAAAGAGCCAAAACAAGAAGTATCAAGCATGGAGAGATTATTAAGAGAAAGCCGAGCATAAAAATTTTGAATAATCATTTCTCTTGAGAGCTTATGATTGGGGCATGAACATAACATTGACTTAAGCCTCCCCCAAGCTTGAGCGATGCTTTCTCCTTCGCGAGGCCAAAAATTATAAATATAATTACGATCACGATGAACTTGGCGCATAGGGTAGAACTTCTGATGAAATTCCAACTGCAGATGATTATAGTTCCATGAACCAATATCATCACATAGCCTAAACCATGTCAATGGATTTCCCTTCAAAGATAAAGGGAAGACCTTCTTCGTAATAACATCCTTGGGCATACCTGCAAGCTTAAATAATCCACACACTTCGTCCACATAGATTAGGTGTAAATCCGGATGCAGTGTTCCGTCTCGTGTAAAAGGATTATCTAGCAGTTTCTCTATCATACCCGAAGGAATTTCAAAGCAAACATTTTCAGTAGGTTCAGTAGGTTGAGGAGCAACTCTTTCCTCTTCTAGTCGGGGTGAAGATATCCCGAACAAGCCCCTCAAAGGATTATGAGCCATAGTAACAAGTGATAATAAATTTCAGCACACTATAAAAATTATTCCGTACCAAATTCCAGTTACCAAAGGCGCTTCACTCCCCGACAACGGTGCCAGAAAAGAGTCTTGATGACCCACAAGTGTAGGGGATCTATCGTAGTCCTTTCGATAAGTAAGAGTGTCGAACCCAATGTGACGCCCGAAAACCGACGTCCCAGAAGATTCTAGAAGATTCCAGAAGATTCCAGATGTTCCGGGGTCTCCCGTGTGTTTCGTTTGTGCTTGTGTTATTTATATTTGCATTGCATCATGTCATCATGCCATCATGTCATATTTATTTTGCATCTCAACTTAAATAAATCGTGTGGGCCTTCGGTCCACTTAAATCGAGGGAAGAATGTCTTCTCTTTAAAACATATAAAAGCCTCTCAATATTATTAGGGAGCTATATTTTTAAATATTTCATTTGTTTGGAATTAACCAACACACGTGCATAATTTTCCCCATGCTTTTCCTACTTCGAGTTTCTCCTTCAAAAACCTTCCCTATAATTCTTTTCCGTTGTTTCGAGGTTCCTCCGAAAATTCGAACATTTTTGGACACTTCAATAATCAAGTCTTAGTTCAAACCCATTTGATTAAATTCAAATATGTTTGAATTATTTCTTTCGATCTTGCCTTTTCTATTTTTCTCGGACCGTGCTCGTTTTTATGATGCCCGAGAAAAATACTCCCATGTGCTAACTTTTTCCCTAACCCCCTCCTCATTTTATTCTCTTCTCTTATTTTTTTGGGTTTCTGTAAAAATCCTGAGAAGGGAGAGGACCAAACTCCTCTTCCCGGCCTCTAGGCCTTCCAGCAGCCAAACCTCCAGCCGCAGCTGGCCTCCAGCCGGCCCAACCGCCTCCCTCCTGGCCATAGGCCTCAGCTTCTCCTCCCTGGCCCACTCCAGCCCGAGGCCCAGCCACCACCGAACCATAGCCCGACCGAGCCAGCGTTCCTCCCTCGCTCATGTTTTCTTCGTCCGCCGCCAGAGGCTCGAGCCTCGATCTCTCTTTCTCTCCCTCGCTAGCAGCGCCCGAAACCCCAGCTCTCCCCCGATCCTCCCCTTCGCTCCCTCACGCGCTCGATCTCACCCTCTCCCCTTGCCCCGCATCGGCCAGGCAGCGCCCCTCCGTCCTCCCCCCCTGCATCGGCCTCTATCTCCTCGTTTGGCCTCCTGCCGCTACACGGCCTCGACGCCCCAAGCCTCTGCTCTGGCCATCGGCGCCCCCAAGACTGTTTTGCTTGCTGCCATGATGCCGTTGCCATGGCCTCGTGGTCCCTTCAGCGAAGACCTTGTTGTTGTTTTGTTTCGCCAAGTGCACGAGGGACCCCAAGTTTCGTCAAGTTCGACTACACGAGGAATCAACAAGTACCCCCTTCATTTTAGTCAAGACCGGCAAGTTGAAGACCCAAGTACCACTACCGACGCCCGGAGCACTTCGACGCGACAAGTACCCCTCCAATGACAAGTACATCTACGAACGGGAACGCCTACACGACGACACAAGACGATGACAAGTACCTCTTCGGAGACGTGAATGACTACGAACGGGAACAACTACACGGCGATACGTCAAGTACCTCGACGCCCGAACGCCTACTTCCTCTACAGACGACTTCTACATCTACGCAACGTGAACGACTACCGTCGTCCCAGAAACGAGGAATTCGCCAAGTACCTCGAAGAACGTGAACGGCTACGATTCGTGTACCTCTACTTCCTCGATGAACGTGAACGTCTACTTCCTCTACGACCACGAGTACCACTACTTCCACTACGATCTCGAACCGCTCCGAGAACGTTTGTTCCGAAGGTATAACCCCGAGTCGACCCCGTGGATGACCCGTGGAATGCTTGTTGTGTTGCATGAAATGTCTCCCGTGTGTGCTCCGTGTCGTTTCGTCCGTTTGTCATGTTCCTCGGTTGCCTCGTCGCCGACTCGTGGGAACCCGGTGACGGGATCGCCCCACCTTTCATCTCGTTTGGCCCGCTCACGCCATCTTTCCTTTTGCACTGGACTCTCAACGAGTTACCGGCACCGATATGATGCCGTTGCATCATTTTCGGATCGTTGCCGTGGCACCCTTTTTCATTCCACCACGGTGACGATGCTTCATATCATCTTCATGTTAACCTTCTAATAAAATTGCATAAACTTGATCATGTCATCCGCATCATGTTAACAACACTAAAATGTTTAATTGTTGTTGCTTATAATTATTAAACATGCTCATGGGGATTTTCCGGATATGTTGTTGTTATTTCCGGCCTCATTTAAAATGTCTTAATAGTGTAGTTTATTGTGCTTCACCTCTTGCCATGTTAACCAACATTTAATCTTGTCTTGTAAATAACGAGAGTCAATTAAATAAATAACATGTGGTGTTTCGTCAATATGCAACTCGTTGCATATTGAGCTCCACTTAACTTGTAGTTTTGTTTGTGCACTTTGCCATGCCATGCATATTTAAACCGGACATGCATCATACTTGTTTGTGCATCGTATGCCATGTTTATGCTTGTGTGTTTACCGTGTTGTTTGTTTCTTTCCGGTTTGCTTCTCTTGATAGCTTCGGTTTCGTTCCGGAGTTGTGAGGATTCTCTCGTCTGTTGCTCCGTCTTCTTCGTGGACCCGTTCTTCTCCCTTGTGGAATCCCAGGCAAGATGACCGAACCGGATACCATTACTATCTTTGCCTATTGCTAGTAGTCTCGCTCTATAGTTTTGCCTCGATGCCCATGCCTTTCTTGTCAGCCTCCTACTTGTAACCATGACCATGTTTAACCACCCTACCTATGCAAACCGTTGATTGGCTATACGTAGGCTTCGCTCAGCCCCTCTTATAGCATTGCTAGTTGCAGGTGAAGATTGAAGATGCTTGCTTCATGTTGAAGTTTGTTGGGTTATATCACACTATATAAATGCTTAAATGAAATCATCTATATATTGGCAAGGGTGGAAGGCTAAGCCTTTTGCATGGTGTTTTGTTCCACTCATGCCGTTAGGAACCGTATAAACCGGTGTTATGTTCCTTGATTATGCGTTCCTAACACGGTTGGGGTGTATGGGACCCCCTCGATAAACCGCTAAGTGCTAAGTCTTTTCCAGCAAGTCCCAACATTTGGTACTATTCGCCTAATAACTAATAAAACTTGCATAGGGACTAGCTATCCCTTTTATTTTAATTCAACAACCCCGGGCCAGTGCTCCACATGAGTGTTGGTCCGAAACGAGCAGACTGCGGGGCCACCTCAAGGAAACTTGAGGTTTGGTAAAAACCTTTAGGATGACTCATCCGGTCGTGTCCTGAGACTTAGATACGCGCGGCTACCTATCAGGGTGTTGACACGCCGGGAGGATTTGCTGGATTAGCCTTACCTTAGTTCGGAGTATCTTGAGCACGGGATTCCGAGAATACTCGGGTCTTCCCACCTTGGAGTTGTGACTCCGCGGATCGTGGGCTTGTGATGGGCCAAGTTGGAACACCCCTGTAGGGTTTGAACTTTCGAAAGCCGTGCCCGCGGTTATGTGGCAGATGGGAGCTTGTTAATATCCGGTTGTAGATAACTTGACACATTGTTCTAATACACTACCAGCGTGTGTACCGTGACTGTCATTTTCCGATTAGGGATTCGGGAGATGAACATGGTGGGGTTATGTTTGACGTGTTTTAGCTAGGATCACTTCGTGATCATCTTTCGACCGAGGCACTTCTCTTCTCGTTCTCTTTTACGTAAGTTAGTGCTAGTTGCTGCTGCAGACTCTTGTTATTCCTTCACCTCTTATTCTTTCTTCAGCCTTGTTCCACACCCAAGGCTTAAATAGTCGTGTTACCCGGGAACGGGATTGCTGAGTCCTCTGTGGCTCACAGTTACTTCACCACACCAGATGCAGGTTCAGCCGAGTTTGATGCAGGAGCTGGTTCAGTTCTTCACCGGGAGCTCGATGAAGAGTTTGACCGTATGCTTGTGACATTTCGACGATCAGTAGTGGTTTCTACTAGGATTCGATCCTGACCGGTGGCTTTATGTTGTTTGGTATCTTTCTTTTGGATCTTCGCCCGTAGTCGGGTTGTGATGTTTTGTATGATGAATTGCTTATGAATTGTATTGTGTGAAGTGGCGAGTGTAAGCCAACTATCTCCTTTTGCAATTTAATCCCTCTTTTACATGAGTCGTGCAAAGATACCAAACTGAGATCATTCTAGGATGGGCTTATACCTTTAAGTCGTGCCTCGACACGTAGAAGGTATAGTCCCATCCTGGGCATTACAAGTTGGTATTCAGAGCCTTCTCCGACCTAGAAACCCCCACTGATTGATCGAATCGTTGACGGTTGAGTCTAGGCACACACTTGAAAATTTTTTGAGTCCTATATTTATATCGGAGAGTAGGATTTCTTTTGCTTCTCATCTCTTTTCATTCTGGTGAGGACTCCTGACGACTACTCTTGTCTCTTCTACTTTCAAAAATTGCACCAAATTTTTTTTAGGATCTCGCGAGTATTGTTTGGATTGTTCCGATGTCTTTGTGACGAGAACATTGTTCTCGATGCCTCCTGTCATTAGGGGTTGTGGCAGTGTCCCGGGGAGTTGAGCTCCGAGGTGTTGTCGTCACAAATCCATCGCGACAGTACTAGAATACTTAAGACGGCCGACATCGAAAACTCTCCTATGCGGTTAGTGGCACGATAACCCCGACATCACCCAGTACTGGGGAGGTAGCTCGAGAGAATTGCCATAGCTTGTATAGTGGATGCGTTTCGAAGGTCCGAGGTAAACAGTTTCCGAGAAAGACTGGTTATGTGTTGAAGGATGGATACACCTGTATGTAGGTTTAGAGTTGATTGCGCGGTGCTTCCCCTGTATCCCCAACACCTGATTGCATAACTGGAAACTTTCGGAAATTAATAGTTGGGTTCATCCAGTAGTTCTAGGCATTCTTCCAACGGATGCACGATATGAAGTTTGGGGTTCTACATTGAGTGAAGTGGTTTTATGGACTTGTTCTGATCGGGAGTTGCATCTTAAAGGGTCCTTGGCTATGCTGATCCGGGGATGGCAAAACCCTTTTGTAACACGTTCCATGAGCTTTCAGCACGAAGATGTCGAATGAAGCTTCTATCTTGTATTTGTTCTATCTGATCCTTGTTCCCTTTTATTTACCCTTTGTTCTTCCAAGTGGCTTCTCGACAAGTTGATGTACCTACGGAATTCATTCGTTCAATTCTCTGTTCGGATAGATATGTTGCAATATAATCTTCTTCATAAACATATATATCCGTTGTTTTGTTTTGATTCTGGTATTCGAGTTTGCTTCGATGTCAAATGTTGATTACATACCCTTCCTAATCGGTGTTCTCATATTTCCATGGGAGTGCTAATTCTTTTTGACCATTCAGATATTCATGTTAATCCTTTTCAACCAGTGTGCCTTCTCTTCAAGTTATTCCATACGGACGTCGTTGAGAAATCTGACGATTTGTCTGTTTCATTCATCCCAATTTGTCTTTGTTTTCCCCACCCTCCCTCCCTTTTCTTTATGGAGCTGGAATTCTTAATGAAGTATCCATTTTATTCATGTGATATTTCTTCATTCTTTTCCATCAATGTTCTTATCCGGTGCATTATCGTGAAGATGCTCAAGAGCTTCAAGTTCATCATTCTTTTGTTCTCAAATTCTGCCGGTGGATGTAATTCAAGATTTCGGTGTTGATCTTATCATTTTTCTCATTTCACAATGCTTTCTTATTCCGGTGCACCAATTAATCATTCTCCTCTTGCTATTCATATCCGGAGTGCTGAAGATTCATAATTCCATTCTTATTCCGTTCAAATTATTTTTGAGGATTGTTATCTTATTCAAGCCATTTAATTCAACCGGTGCAATATCTCTTAAGCAATCTTTTTCCATCGGTGATTTCTTTTGAGTGGGCCCTAACCCACAGGTCTTTTCCCAGGATCTTACCTGACTCTTCTTTTCCGGAGTTATACTCAAATTCTTTTCAAAGTGTGACGTAAGAATGATTTCCATCAGTCACATGCCTTCTCCAAGATTGTTTCCAATTATTTCCATCTTTAGCTCCACCTTCCTCTTGTCATTCGTCCGGAGTATCTCGAAATTCTTCATGGCATTTCTCGTCTTCATTCTCAACATTTGGAGACCGGAGAAGTGTTTCTCTTAAATCTTGGCCCGTTCTCTTGAAGATTCGTGGTTCTAGCTTCTTGCCATCCTCATTATTGTTCCGATTGTGAGGAATTCTTTTATACCCATCCGAAGCTTTTCATGGATTCTTTTCTTTGTGATCCTTCGAAGGCCATCATTTCAGAATATTTCTTCGTTCTCAGTTTTCAACTTCGTCCTCCAAATATTCTTCATTGATGCCTCTTCGTTCGTCTCCATATTTTTACGGGGGTTCGTTCAAGTTTACCCTTCCTTTGTTATCGTATTAATTCACTCGTTCTTTTCACAATCCTACCGGCGATTCGTTGTTTACTTTCTCAAGCTTGTGCTAGATCTCTCTTTAATTCTTTCCAACGAGAATAAGTAGTATGCCAAATCCATTGGTTGTCACCAATTTAAATTGGTGAAGGAGATGCATAACATAATTCTTATTCTTATTCCTTCAAGGTGATTTAATTCTTTTGTCTGGAGCTTGTTCATCATATCATATCCTCAGTTCTAAGTTGTTCATCTTGTTTTCCGGAGCTCCAAGTTATTTCAATTATATCTTTTCAAAGCTCCATCTAATTCATCGCAGGCCTTGAATCTTATTCTTTTCATTTTTCACTTCTCATGCTTCCTTACCGGAGTTTTCATGGTGGTTCATCAAGATTTAATTCATCCTCGAAGTCTTCATCAAGATTCTTGTTGGAGCTCAAGCTTTCTTCATCATGCTTTCCAAGTGCAATTCTTGCTCCCTTATCTGTTGAGATGGTGTTATGTCATTCTTGACAATTCCTTCACGTTTCATGATTCACGAGTTATCAAGAATGAGATATTTAAACCCATCATTTTTCCTTGTTCAGGAGATCCTTTCAACCCTTCAATTTATTCGTTGGAGTTATCTTGGGTTGTATTTCACCTAAAAGCTTCCCTAAGGATTGTTGCTAGTTATGGTGCTTATAAATGACCCAAGTTCTTCATTTATCATTCCGGTGAAATAAGTTTTTCGTCTCCTTGTTGATCTCAATCAAATCCATTGTTTTCCATTAGTGGCTGGTTATCACCTCTTAATTTTGAGATGTTTTCCATGAGCCCACACCAAGCTTATTCTTTTCGTTGTTGATTTCCCAACAACTCCGTTCAACCCTTCTTCGTAAGGACGCTCTTTCAAATTCATTTGTTGGAGAAGTTGTCTTTTCTTCTCCATTCTTTTCTTTCGTTGATTTATATGCTATTCTTTCATTCCGGAGGCATTGTGATGTTGCTCTCTCCAAACCATCATCTCGTTTTTATCGAGATCATGTTCTTTTCCCTTGCTTATCACTTAACCGGAGTGTTGTATTCTTCATTCAGTTCCATCATTTATCAAGGTTTACCTCTCCTTTCAACCGGAGTGCTGTCTGAATCCTTCTTAACCTTGTGCCATTCTTTTAATTGTTTCGGAGGCAATATGTTGTTGTTTTCATCAAGTATCATTCCATCTCCTCAAGTTCTTGTTAATTCCTTCCATTTTCAGACGGAGTGCTGTCCAAATTCTGTCATTCTTATTCCTTGGTTATACCGTTGCGGTTTCTTATTCTTTTGGTTCATAAGCTCTTGTTTCATGTCTTTCAACCTTCAAGGTTCTCATAGTGCTCCATGTTCCTCTTTTCTAACGGAGTGTTTCATCTTCGTTCATCTCCGTTGTATTCTTCTTTCAGATTGTTCAACCTCTCAAGGTTCTTTGGTTTCACTCGTCTGTCAAAGAAGCAACTTTGTTTTACCTCTTCCTCTTCCGTTTTTACCCGGTGCTATCTCTAGGATCTCGGGTCGAGATCCTCTGTTAGTGTGGGAGAGTTGTGACGCCCGAAGACCGACGTCCCAGAAGATTCTAGAAGATTCCAGAAGATTCCAGATGTTCCGGGTCTCCCGTGTGTTTCGTTTGTGCTTGTGTTATTTATTTTTGCATTGCATCATGTCATCATGCCATCATGTCATATTTATTTTGCATCTCAACTTAAATAAATCGTGTGGGCCTTCGGTCCACTTAAATCGAGGGAAGAATGTCTTCTCTTTAAAACATATAAAAGCCTCTCAATATTATTAGGGAGCTATATTTTTAAATATTCCATTTGTTTGGAATTAACCAACACACGTGCATAATTTTCCCCATGCTTTTCCTACTTCGAGTTTCTCCTTCAAAAACCTTCCCTATAATTCTTTTCCGTTGTTTCGAGGTTCCTCCGAAAATTCGAAAAATTTTGGACACTTCAATAATCAAGTCTTAGTTCAAACCCATTTGATTAAATTCAAATATGTTTGAATTATTTCTTTCGATCTTGCCTTTTCTATTTTTCTCGGACCGTGCTCGTTTTTATGATGCCCGAGAAAAATACTCCCATGTGCTAACTTTTGCCCTAACCCCCTCCTCATTTTATTCTCTTCTCTTATTTTTTTGGGTTTCTGTAAAAATCCTGAGAAGGGAGAGGCCCAAACTCCTCTTCCCGGCCTCTAGGCCTTCCAGCAGCCAAACCTCCAGCCGCAGCTGGCCTCCAACCGGCCCAACCGCCTCCCTCCTGGCCATAGGCCTCAGCTTCTCCTCCCTGGCCCACTCCAGCCCGAGGCCCAGCCACCACCGAACCCTAGCCCGACCGAGCCAACGTTCCTCCCTCGCTCATGTTTCCTTCGTCCGCCGCCAGAGGCTCGAGCCTCGATCTCTCTTTCTCTCCCTCGCTAGCAGCGCCCGAAACCCCGGCTCTCCCCCGATCCTCCCCTTCGCTCCCTCACACACTCGATCTCACCCTCTCCCCTTGCCCCGCATCGGCCAGGCAGCGCCCCTCCGTCCTCCCCCCTGCATCGGCCTCTATCTCCTCGTTTGGCCTCCTGCCGCTGCACGGCCTCGACGCCCCAAGCCTCTGCTCTGGCCATCGGCGCCCCCAAGACTGTTTTGCTTGCTGCCATGATGCCGTTGCCATGGCCTCGTGGTCCCTTCAGCGAAGACCTTGCTGTTTTTTTATTTCGCCAAGTGCACGAGGGACCCCAAGTTTCGTCAAGTTCGACTACACGAGGAATCAACAAGTACCCCCTTCATTTTCGTCAAGACCGGCAAGTTGAAGACCCAAGTACCACTACCGACGCCCGGAGCACTTCGACGCGACAAGTACCCCTCCAATGACAAGTACATCTACGAACGGGAACGCCTACACGACGACACGAGACGATGACAAGTACCTCTTCGGAGACGTGAATGACTACGAACGGGAACAACTACACGGCGATACGTCAAGTACCTCGACGCCCGAACGCCTACTTCCTCTACAGACGACTTCTACATCTACGCAACGTGAACGACTACCGTCGTCCCAGAAACGAGGAATTCGCCAAGTACCTCGACGAACGTGAACGGCTACGATTCGTGTACCTCTACTTCTTCCTCTACGACCACGAGTACCACTACTTCCACTGCGATCTCGAACCGCTCCGAGAACGTTTGTTCCGAAGGTATAACCCCGAGTCGACCCCGTGGATGACCCGTGGAATGCTTGTTGTGTTGCATGAAATGTCTCCCGTGTGTGCTCCGTGTCGTTTCGTCCGTTTGTCATGTTCCTCGGTTGCCTCGTCGCCGACTCGTGGGAACCCGGTGACGGGATCGCCCCACCTTTCATCTCGTTTGGCCCGCTCACGCCATCTTTCCTTTTGCACCGGACTCTCAACGAGTTACCGGCACCGATATGATGCCGTTGCATCATTTTCGGATCGTTGCCGTGGCACCCTTTTTCATTCCACCACGGTGACGATGCTTCATATCATCTTCATGTTAACCTTCTAATAAAATTGCATAAACTTGATCATGTCATCCGCATCATGTTAACAACACTAAAATGTTTAATTGTTGTTGCTTATAATTATTAAACATGCTCATGGGGATTTTCCGGATATGTTGTTGCTATTTCCGGCCTCATTTAAAATGTCTTAATAGTGTAGTTTATTGTGCTTCACCTCTTGCCATGTTAACCAACATTTAATCTTGTCTTGTAAATAACGAGAGTCAATTAAATAAATAACATGTGGTGTTTCGTCAATATGCAACTCGTTGCATATTGAGCTCCACTTAACTTGTAGTTTTGTTTGTGCACTTTGCCATGCCATGCATATTTAAACCGGACATGCATCATACTTGTTTGTGCATCGTATGCCATGTTTATGCTTGTGTGTTTACCGTGTTGTTTGTTTCTTTCCGGTTTGCTTCTCTTGATAGCTTCGGTTTCGTTCCGGAGTTGTGAGGATTCTCTCGTCTGTTGCTCCGTCTTCTTCGTGGACCCGTTCTTCTCCCTTGTGGAATCCCAGGCAAGATGACCGAACCCGGATACCATTACTATCTTTGCCTATTGCTAGTAGTCTCGCTCTATAGTTTTGCCTCGATGCCCATGCCTTTCTTGTCAGCCTCCTACTTGTAACCATGACCATGTTTAACCACCCTACCTATGCAAACCGTTGATTGGCTATACGTAGGCTTCGCTCAGCCCCTCTTATAGCATTGCTAGTTGCAGGTGAAGATTGAAGATGCTTGCTTCATGTTGAAGTTTGTTGGGTTATATCACACTATATAAATGCTTAAATGAAATCATCTATATATTGGCAAGGGTGGAAGGCTAAGCCTTTTGCTTGGTGTTTTGTTCCACTCATGCCGTTAGGAACCGTATAAACCGGTGTTATGTTCCTTGATTATGCGTTCCTAACACGGTTGGGGTGTATGGGACCCCCTCGATAAACCGCTAAGTGCTAAGTCTTTTCCAGCAAGTCCCAACATTTGGTACTATTTGCCTAATAACTAATAAAACTTGCATAGGGACTAGCTATCCCTTTTATTTTAATTCAACAACCCCGGGCCAGTGCTCCACATGAGTGTTGGTCCGAAACGAGCAGACTGCGGGGCCACCTCAAGGAAACTTGAGGTTTGGTAAAAACCTATACGATGACTCATCCGGTCGTGTCCTGAGACTTAGATACGCGCGGCTACCTATAAGGGTGTCGACGCGCCGGGAGGATTTGCTGGATTAGCCTTACCTTAGTTCGGAGTATCTTGAGCACGGGATTCCGAGAATACTCGGGTCTTCCCACCTTGGAGTTGCGACTCCGCGGATCGTGGGCTTGTGATGGGCCAAGTTGGAACACCCCTGTAGGGTTTGAACTTTCGAAAGCCGTGCCCGCGGTTATGTGGCAGATGGGAGCTTGTTAATATCCGGTTGTAGATAACTTGCCACATTGTTCTAATACACTACCAGTGTGTGTACCGTGACTGTCATTTTCCGATTAGGGATTCGGGAGATGAACACGGTGGGGTTATGTTTGACGTGTTTTAGCTAGGATCACTTCATGATCATCTTTCGACCGAGGCACTTCTCTTCTCGCTCTCTTTTACGTAAGTTAGTGCTAGTTGCTGCTGCAGACTCTTGTTATTCCTTCACCTCTTATTCTTTCTTCAGCCTTGTTCCACACCCAAGGCTTAAATAGTCGTGTTACCCGGGAACGGGATTGCTGAGTCCTCTGTGGCTGACAGTTACTTCACCACACCAGATGCAGGTTCAGCCGAGTTTGATGCAGGAGCTGGTTCAGTTCTTCACCGGGAGCTCGATGAAGAGTTTGGCCGTATGCTTGTGACATTTCGACGATCAGTAGTGGTTTCTACTAGGATTCGATCCTGACCTGTGGCTTTATGTTGTTTGGTATCTTTCTTTTGGATCTTCGCCCGTAGTCGGGTTGTGATGTTTTGTATGATGAATTGCTTATGAATTGTATTGTGTGAAGTGGCGAGTGTAAGCCAACTATCTCCTTTTGCAATTTAATCCCTCTTTTACATGAGTCGTGCAAAGATACCAAACTTGAGATCATTCTAGGATGGGCTTATACCTTTAAGTCGTGCCTCGACACGTAGGAGGTATAGTCCCATCCTGGGCATTACACCCGACGAGGAGTAGAAGGAAATGATAGGCAGTTTTCAGTAAGGTATTTTCTGCAAGCACTGAAATTATAGGTAACAGATAGTTTTGTGATAAGGTAATTGGTAGAAAGTAACAAAAGGTAAAAGTAAATAAGGTGCAGCAAGGTGGCCCAATCCTTTTTGTAGCAAAGGACAAGCCTGGACAAACTCTTATATAGAGGAAAGCGCTCCCGAGGACACATGGGAATTATCGTCAAGCTAGTTTTCATCACGATCATCTGATTCGCGTTCGGTACTTTGATAATTTGGTATGTGGGTGGACCAGTGCTTGGGAGCTGTCCTTACTTGGACAAGCCTCCCACTTATGATTAACCTCTAATGTAAGCATCCGCAACTACAAAAGAAGTATTAAGGTAAACCTAACCATAGCATGAAACAAGTGGATCCAAATCAGCCCCTTACTAAGCAATACATAAACTAGGGTTTAAGCTTCTGTCACTCTAGCAACCCATCATCTACTTATTACTTCCCAATGCCTTCCTCTAGGCCCAAATAATGGTGAAGTGTCATGTAGTCGATGTTCACATGACACCACTAGAGGAGAGACAACATACATCTCATAAAAATATCGAACGAATACCAAATTCACATGACTACTAATAGCAAGACTTCTCCCATGTCCTCAGGAACAAAAGTAACTACTCACAAGACATAATATTGTTCATGATCAGAGGGGTATTAATATGCATAATCGATCTGAACATATGATCTTCCACCAAATAAACCAACTAGCATCAACTACAAGGAGTAATCAACACTACTAGCAACCCACAGGTACCAATCTGCGGTTTGGGTACAAACATTGGATACAAGAGTTGAACTAGGGTTTGAGAGGAGATGGTGCTGGTGAAGATGTTGATGAAGATAGCCCTTCCCAAGATGGGAGAGTTGTTGGTGATGACGGCGGTGACGATTTCCCCCTCCCGGAGGGAAGTATCCCCGGCAGAACAGTTTTGCCGAAACCCTAGATTGGTTTCCGCCAAGGTTCCGCCTCAAGACGGCGGCGTCTGGTCCCGAAAGCCTCCTTCTGAATTTTTTTCCCAGGTCAAAACAACTCATATAGGAGAAGATGGGCATCGGGGGGCCCACGAGGCAGGGGGCGCGCCTAGAGAGGGGGGGCACGCCCCCCATCCTTGTGGACAGCTGGTGGCCCCGTGGTGATCTTCTTTCGCCAGGTATTTTTTATATTTTCTGAAACGGAGTCCTGTGAAGTTTCGGGGCTTTTTGAGTTGTGCAGAATAGGTTTCCAGAGTTTGCTCCTTTTCATCCCAGAATTCCAGTTGCCGGCATTCTCCCTCTTCATGTAAACCTTGTAAAATAAGATAGAAAAGGCATAAGTAGTGTGACATAACGTGTAATAACAGCCCATAATGCAATAAATATCAACATATAAGCATGATGCAAAATGGACGTATCACTCAACACTATATATTATTTCCCAATAATGTATGGCTATCCTATGATGTTTGAGTAGATTCATTTTGTCCTATGGGTTAATTGATGATCGTGATTGGTTTGAGTTGCATGTTTTATTATTGGTGCTGTCCTATGGTGCTCTTCGTGTCGCGCAAACGTGAGGGATCCCCGTTCTAGGGTTTGCAATATGTTCATGATTTGCTTATGGTGGGTGGCGTGAGTGACAGAAGCACAGACCCGAGTAAGTAGGTTGTTTGCGTATGGGAATAAGAGGACTTGATACTTTAATGCTATGGTTGGGTTTTACCTAAATGATCTTTAGTAGTTGCGGATGCTTGCTAGAGTTCCAATCATAAGTGCATATGATCCAAGAAGAGAAAGTGCGTTAGCTCATGCCTCTCCCTCAAATAAGATTGCAATAGTGATTACTGGTCTAGTTATCGATTGCCTAGGGACACATAACTTTATCTTGACAAAAATCTCTCTACTAAAACTAATTTAGTTGCGTCTTTATCTTAACAGCCCCTACTTTTTATTTAAGTGATCTTTATATTCTTGCAAACCTATCCCACAAAAACCACAAAGTACTTCTAGTTTCATACGTGTTCTAGGTAAAGTAAACGTCAAGCGTGTGTAGAGTTGTATCGGTGGTCGATAGAAGTTGAGGGAATATTTGTTCTGCCTTTAGCTCCACGTTGGGTTCGACACTCTTACTTATTGAAAGAGGCTACAACTGATCCCCTACAGTTGTGGGTTATCAAAACCTTTTTCTGGCGCCGTTGCCGGGGAGCAATAGCGTGGGGTGAATATTCTCGTGTGTGCTTGTTTGCTTTATCACTAAGTAGATTTTATTTTCTATTCTAAGTTGTTCTCTATCTTTAGTTGTGGATATGGAACACGAAATACCAAAAACTTTAGGTGTACTTGCTACTCATGGAGATGGGGAACCTCCTAAAACCCTTGATGCTCAGTATGTGAAAGATATTATGTACTACTTTGATAATCCTAAGAAAACCCCATTCAACTATATAATGGGAGTAACGTTGGATCAACATGAATACTTTAGGGATTATCGCTTGACACAAATAGGGAAACTATTATGGGATCAAATTTATATGTTGCGTTGGTATGCTCAGCAACTATGCTTGGGATATGATTATACTTATTGCTCCAGGATGAAGGGTCCACACCTTCCCTTTACATGGAAATTTAATGATAATGAAACCTTAGCTTCTTATGCTAATGGTATATATGATTATTATGATGTGGAACAAATAGAAGAATTCGTTGCTTTTAAGGGTGCTTATGAAATTGAATCTATGTTTAAAAAGTAAGATGCTTTTGATGATGATGTTTCTAGGCCTGAAAATCTTGCTATATTGAAATATTGCTATTTGAATTATGAATATAACTCCAATATTGATGCGTTTATTGAGAAGGTCTCCGATGTCCAAGAAGAGACTAATATTTGGCAGGAGTCTATGGAAGAAGAAATTAATGACATTGTGAGCTCATTGGATGAAAAACATGAGGAGGAGAGCGAAGAACAAAAGGAGGAAGAGTGGATTAGCTACCCGTGCCCACCTTCTAATGAGAGTAACTCTTAAACTCATACATTGTTTAATTTCCCTTCGTGCTTACCGAAGGATGAATGCTATGATGATTGTTATGATCGCGTGGATTCTTTTGAAATATACCTTTTTGATGATGCTTGCTATGCTTGTGGCCAAGATACCAATATGATTTATGCTTATGGAGATGAACTTTCTATAGTTCCTTATGTTAAACATGAGATAGTTGCTATTGCACCCACACATGATAGCCCTATTATCTTTTTGAATTCTCCAAACTACACTATGTCGGAGAAGTTTGCACTTATTAAGGATTATATTGATGGGTTGCCTTTTTCCGTTACACATGATGATTTTGATGAGTATAATATGCATGTGCTTGCTTCTCCTACTTGCAATTATCATGAGAGAGGAACTACATCTCCGCCTCTCTATGTTTCCAACACGATAAAATTGCAAGAAACTGCTTATACTATGTGTTGGCCTTTACTTGATGTGCATGAATTGTTCTTGTATGATATGCCTATGCATAGGAAGAGAGTTAGACTTCGTATTTGCATGACACATATCACTTTGTTCTCACACCTAAATGCCAAATCATTGCTAACTAAAATTGGCTTTGATATACCTTGGGATCCGGGTGGATCCATTACTTGAGCACTATATGCCTAGCTTAATGGCTTTAAAGAAAGCGCTGCCAGGGAGACAACCCGTAAGTTCTAGAGAGTCATTTATTTCTGTTGTGTGCTTTTATAAAGTTTAAAAACAAAAAAATAAAGAGGGGAACCTAAATCTTTTTCAAAAAGAAAAGCGAAAGTGAGAAAGACGAGCATTGTTAAAGTGTGAGCTAGCCTTGAACTTTGTTCATGCCGATGGAAACTTTGTGAACCTTGATTACAGAAAATTTTCAAAAAAAATAATTATCCCCTTGTACAATTCCATTGTATTATAAAAATAATGTGCCAAGAGTTTCCTTTAGGATGATTATACTACTTGTTGGTTTGTGCGGTGCAAAAACAGAAACTTTGGTTGTAGTGCGCGATTTTACATTTCTCACTGGAACGTCGAAAGGATCTGAATTTTTTTGCAAAGTCTTTCTATACAAATTTTTGATTGTTCCTAATTTTTCCTTAATTTTTAGGGTTACATAAGTATGGTTAATGTTCAGATTACTACAGACTGTCCTGTTTTCACAGATTGCTGTTATAGCTTCATTATTTGCATATGTTTGAATTCTTGTTGAATCCTCCTTGACTTGGGGCCATAGAATTGTGATAGCATACAGTGGGTAATTTTTGTTCATAATTATACAATAATATTGGAGCAGTACATGATGGGATTTCATTGATCATATGCACTAACTCCGCCACTAAAAGTTCGGTTTAGTTTTATGTGGATGAACTGTTCGAAGATCGAGGAGGTCTCGATGTGAGAAGGAGGAGAGGCAAGAGCACAATCTTGGGGATGCCCAAGGCACCCCAAGTAAATATTCAAGGAGACTCAAGCGTCTAAGCTTGGGGATGCCCCGGAAGGCATCCCATATTTCTTCAACAAGTATCAGTATATTTTCGGATTCGTTTCGTTCACATGATATGCCTAAACTCTTGGAGCGTCGTGTGCTTTTTATGTTTCTTTTAATAAATGCACCATGCTGGTATGAGATAGTCCTTGGTTGATTTATAGAATGCTCTTTGCACTTCACTTATATCTTTTTAGTATGGCTTTATAGAATGCTTTATGTGCTTCACTTATATCCTTTGAAGTTTGGATTGCCTATTTCTCCTCACATAGAAAACTGCCATTTGTAGAATGCTCTTTAGCTTCACTTATATTTGTTAGAGCATGGGCATATCTTTTGTAGAAATAATTAAAACTCTCTTGCTTCACTTATATCTATTTAGAGAGTTGACAGGAATTGGTCATTCACATGGTTAGTCATACAATCCTACATAAACTTTTAGATCGCTGAATATGATATGTTTGATTCCTTGCAATAGTTTTGCGATATAGAGATGCTAATATGTGGGAGGTACTAGTGAATGATTGTGGTTTAGTAATAATATTGGTGGTAAGGTTTGTGATTCCCGAAGCATGCATGTATGGTCTCCTAACTATGTAACCAAATTGGCGCGCATTGTATTTTGATTGTTTATCTTTGCGTGAAGGTCGGGGGCGCGCGATGGTTAACTCCTACCAACCTCCCCCTAGGAGCATGCGTCGTAGTATTTTTTCTTTGAGGGCTAATAGATTTTTCGCAATAAGTATGTGAGTTCTTTATGACTAATGTTGAGTCCATGGATTATACGCACTCTCACCCTTCCACCTTGCTAGCCACTCTAGTACCACGCAATTTTCGCCGGTGCATCAAACCACCTTATATCCTTCCTCAAAATAGCCACCATACCTACCTATTATGGCATTTCCATAGCCATTCCGAGATATATTTCCATGTAGCTCCATTGTTCCGTGTATTATGACACGCACCATCATTGTCACATTGCCTTGCATGATCGTAAGATAGCTAGCATGATGTTTCCATGGATTGTCCGTTTTTTGATGCCATTGCTATGCTTGATCATTGCACATCCCGGTACACCGCCGGAGGCATTCATATAGTCATATTTTTGTTCTAGTATCGAGTTGTAATATCGAGTTGTAAGTAAATAGAAGTGTGATGATCATCATTATTAGAGCATTGTCCCTTGAAAAAAAAAGGCCAAAAGAAAAAAAAAGGAAAGGCCAAATAAAAAAAGAGAAATGCCAAATAAAAAAAGGAAGGCCCAAAAAAAGAAAAAGAAAAAGAGAAAAGAAAAAAGGGGACAATGCTACTATCTTTTTTTCCACACTTGTGCTTCAAAGTAGCACCATGATCTTCATGATAGAGAGTCTCCTATGTTGTCACTTCCATATACTAGTGGGAATTTTTTGTTATAGAACTTGGCTTGTATATTCCAACGATGGGCTTCCTCGAATGCCCTAGGTCTTCATGAGTAAGCAAGTTAATGCACACCCACTGGTTTTCTTTTGATCTTTCATACACTTATAGCTCTAGTGCATCCGTTACATGGCAATCCCTACTCACTCACAATGATATCTATTGATGGGCATCTCCATAGCCCATTGATATGCCTAGTTGATGTGAGACTTTCTCCATCCTTTTGTCTACTACCACCTACTATTCCACCCATAGTGTTATGTCCATGGTTCACGCTCATGTATTGTGTCAAGAGTTGAAAAGGTTAGAAAAATTAAAGTATGAAAAAAATTGCTTGGCTGACACCGGGATAGGTATGAGGGGTACCTTGTGTTAAGAAAAGGGAGCATAAAAGAATATATGACTTTGTAGGGATAACGTTCTTTAGCATTGATATTTTGAAAGACTTGATTGTTTGTTGGGATGCCTGAGTATTAAATTATTTTATGTCAAATGATAGACTATTGCTTTGAATCACTCGTGTCTTAATATTCATGCCATGATTAGATTACATGATCAAGATTATGCTAGGTAGCAATCCACATCAAAAATTATCTTTTTTATCATTTACCTACTCGAGGACGAGCAGGAATTAAGCTTGGGGATGATGATACGTCTCCGTCGTATCAATAATTTTTTATTGTTCCATGCCAATATTCTACAACTTTCATATACTTTTGGCAACTATTTATACTATTTTTTGGGACTAACATATTGATCCAGTGCCCAGTGCAAGTTCCTGTTTGTTGCATGTTTTTTGTTTCGCAGAATATCCATATCAAACGGAGTCCAAACGAGATAAAAATGGACGAAGATTTTTTTTGGAACATATGTGAATTTTGGGAAGTGGAACCAACGTGAGACGATGCCCGAGTGGCCCACGAGGGTGAGGGGCGTGCCTAGGTGGGGCAGGCGTGCCCTGGGCCCTCGTGGCCACTCCGTAAGGTGGTTGATGCCCTTCTTTCGCAGCAAGAAAGCTAATATCCGGATAAAAATTGTGTCAAAAATTCATCACAATCGGAGTTACGAATCTCCAGGAATTTAAGAAACGATGAAGGGCCAGAATCTAAAAACGCAGAAACAGAGAGAGACAGAGAGACATATCCAATCTCGGAGGGGCTCTCGCCCCTCCCAGGCCAGACCATGGACTAGAGGGGAAACCCTTCTCCCATCTAGGGAGAAGGTCAAGGAAGAATAAGAAGGAGGGGGGCTCTCTCCCCCTCTCTTCCGGTGGCACCGGAGTGCCGTCGGGACCATCATCGTCACCGCAATCTACGCCAACAACTTCACCGCCGTCATCACCAACTCTTCCCCCCTCTATGCAGCGGTGTAACCCCTCTTATACCCGTTGTAATCTCTACTTAAACATGGTGCTCAACGCTATATATCATTTCCCAATGATGTATGGCTATCCTATGATGTTTGAGTAGTTCATTTTTGTCCTATGGGTTAATTGATGATCGTGATTGGTCTGAGTTGCATGTTTTATTATTGGTGTTGTCCTATGGTGCTCTCCGTGTCGTGCAAGCGTGAGGGATCCCCGCTGTAGGGTTTGCAATATGTTCATGATTTGCTTATGGTGGGTGGCGTGAGTGATAGAAGCACAGACCCGAGTAAGTAGGTTGTTTGCGTATGGGAATAAGAGGACTTGATACTTTAATGCTATGGTTGGGTTTTACCTTAATGATCTTTAGTAGTTGCGGATGCTTGCTAGAGTTCCAATCATAAGTGCATATGATCCAAGAAGAGAAAATATGTTACCTCATGCCTCTCCCTCAAATAAGATTGCAATAGTGATTACCGGTCTAGTTATCGATTGCCTAGGGACAAATAACTTTCTCGTGACAAAAAGCTCTCTACTAAAACTAATTTAGTTGTGTCTTTATCTTAACAGCCCCTACTTTTTATTTAAGTGCTCTTTATATTCTTGCAAACCTATCCCACAAAAACCACAAAGTACTTCTAGTTTCATACTTGTTCTAGGTAAAGTAAACGTCAAGCGTGCGTAGAGTTGTATCGGTGGTCAATAGAAGTTGAGGGAATATGTGTTCTGCCTTTAGCTCCTCGTTGGGTTCGACACTCTTACTTATCGAAAGAGGCTACAACTGAACCCTTACACTTGTGGGTTATCAGGGATGCCTTCTGGGGCATCCCCAAGCTTAGTTGCTTGGATCTTCCTTGAATATTACCTTGTGGTGCCTTGGGCATCCCTAAGCTTAGGGTCTTGGCACTCCTTATTCTCCTCATGTCGATGTCTCACCCAAAACTTGAAAACTTCAATCACAGAAAATTTAACGGAACTTCATGAGATATATTAGTATAATTAAGCAAATCATTCACTTGGGTATTTTCAAAGACAAGATTCATAATTGTTCTCAAACAATGCCTACTGTAACTTATCATTTCCACAATTTATATCATGTAATATAAGCTATGGAAACACTAAAAGAAGCAAAGTGTGCATGGAAAACAGACTCTGTCAAAAACAGAACAGCCTGTAATGATCTGGACAACCATCATACTTCTGGAACTCTAAAAATTCTGACAAATTAGGAGAACATAGGCAATTTGTATATAAATAATGTGTAAAACTTTCAGCTAATTATCATGTTCCAGTGATTTATTGAATTTTCTGCACTGGACGCAAAACTTTCTGTTTTTTGCACGGGATCAAATCAACTATCATCCACACTATCCCAAAGGCTTTACTTGGCACTTTATTGAAACAAAAGCTATAAAGCATGATTACTACAGTAGCTTAATCATGTGAACACACAAAAACAGTAGGTAAGAGTATTGGGTTGTCTCCCAACAAGCGTTTTTCTTTAATTCCTTTTAGCTAGGCATGATGAATTCAATGATGCTCACGTAAAGATAGGAATTGAAATATAAAAGGGAGCATCATGAATCACATTGCAAGCACATTTAAGTCTAACCCACTTCCTATGGATAGAGATTTTGTGAGCAAACAATTGAAGTGAGCAAGAATCATCTAGCATAGGAAGGAAAAAATGTTCCTCTTTCATAATAATTTTCAGGGGCATCATGAATGAATTCAACAATATAGCTATCACATACAACAATCTTTTCATGTTCTAGAATCATAGAAATTTTACTACTCCAAACATAAGAAAATTTATTATCATGAATATTAGTGAGAGCGTCATATGAAACTTGAATACAATAAATTGTTTCCACATTAAAAGAGTAATGTTCAGTAAAAGGATATTCAAAATAATGACAATAATTATCACTACTTCTTATAACATAAGTATCATCACAACAATCATCATAAGTAGCAACTTTGTTCTCATCATAGTCAATTGAAACCTCTTCCAAAATAGTGGAATAATTACTAAATAAAGTCATGACCTCTCCAAATCCACTTTTATCATTATAATAAGATTCAACACCCTCCAAAATAGTGCGATAATTATCATCTGAAGTTGACACTCTTCCAAACCAACTTTCATAAATATTGCCATCATCATAAATAAGAGACATGCTATCATCATAATAAATTTGCACATCAAAACTTGGGGGACTAAAAATATCATCTTCATTAAACATAGCATCCCCAAGCATGTGGCTTCGCATATCATAAGCATAATCACTCTCATCATTAATAGTATGAATAACACCAATAGTATAGGAATTATTATCATCACAATTTTCTAAGTTGGTGCCAAAAAGATTCTCAAGATTATAACAAGTATCATTACTTTCCCAATCATAATCATCACAGAGAGTAATAGGCATAACAAAATCATCCTCAATAGTTTCTTCGGACATTGTACCATAAGACAAAGAATCACTATCATCATCAAGTATATCATCTTACACATTTATTTTTGATTCACTCTCATGAGGCAAAACAATAATAGGAGCAACATCATTTGGGAGGGATACCTTTTTACCTTTGCTTCTTCATCTTTTCTTTTTCTTCTTCACATCATGTGTGGGTTTAATCATCTTTTTGGAGCTCCTTATTGATGAGATTGGTTGAATAAAAAGCCCCTCCTCGTTACCTGATTTATCATAAGAAAAAATAGGAGGATATTGGGAAACCTCTTCCCCTTCATTAGTATTATCTTCATGTTCTATTTGTTTTCTTGTCTTTAAGTAATTCACAATATAAGGATTCTCAATGCAATTTACCACACAATACATATAAATTTCCTCTAGATCAAAATCAAGAAATCTCTCAAGGTTATCTGCCAGACTATCCTTAGTTATACGTTTCATTTCTTCATATCCCACAAGCAAACTAAGTTCATTATGGTGCGCAAGGGAAATCAAGTCATCAAAATTTTTGGACATGATTTGATCATGAAACAATTTGCATTGGAGATTTAAATGACCATGTTCATTGGAAAGTTCACAAGGATGGTGAGAAAAAATAAAACTTTCAGCACAAACATCTAGCCTCTCTTGCAACCATTTAGTTTCTAAATACTTATGTCTTTTGCAAAAATATCTTCCCTTTTTGGTATGTATCTGCAAACTCTATGCACTCCACAAAATTTGACATGCTTATAAGAAACATTTTTATCATGACTAGTGCAATCATCATTAGTACTATGGATATTCAAAGAATTCATACTAACAACATTGCAATCATGCTCATCATTCAAATATTTAGTGCCAAACATTTTATTGCATTCTTCTTCTAGAACTTTGGCACAATTTTCCTTTCCATCATCTTCACGGAAGACAATATAAAGATGAAGCATATGAGGTAACCTCAATTCCATTTTTTGTAGTTTTCTCTTACAAACTAAACTAGTGATAAAACAAGAAAGTAAAAGATTCGATTGCAAGATCTAAAGATATACCTTTAAGCACTCACCTCCCCGGCAACGGCGCCAGAAAAGAGCTTGATGTCTACTACGCAAGCTTCTTCTTGTAGACTTGTGTTGGGCCTCCAAGCGCAGAGTTTTGTAGGACAGTAGCCATTTTCCCTCAAGTGGATGACCTAAGGTTTATCAATCCATGGGAGGCATAGGATGCAGATGGTCTCTCTCAAACAATCCTGCAACCAAATAACAAAGAGTCTCGTGTGTTCCCAACACACCCAATACAATGATAAATTGTATAGGTGCACTAGTTCGGCGAAGAGATGGTGATACAAGTGTAATATGGATGGCAGATATAGGTTTTTGTAATTTGGAAATGTAAAAACAGCAAGGTAACAACTGATAAAAGTGAGCACAAACGGTATTGCAATGCTTGGAAACAATGCCTAGGGTTCATACTTTCACTAGTGCAAGTTTTCTCAACAATGATAACATAATTAGATCATATAACAATCCCTCAACATGCAACAAAGAGTCACTCCAAAGTCACTAATAGCGGAGAACAAACAAAGAGATTATTGTAGGGTACGAAACCACCTCAAAGTTATTCTTTCTGATCGATCTATTGGACTATTCCTCTAAGTGTCACAAACAGTCCTAGAGTTCGTACTAAAATAACACCTTAAGACACACATCAACCAAAGCCCTAATGTCACCTAGATACTCCAATGTCACCACAAGTATCCGCGGGTTTGATTATACGATATGCATCACACAATCTCAGATTCATCTATTCAAACCAACACAAAGAACTTCAAAGAGTGCCCCAAAGTTTCTACCGAAGAGTCAAGACGAAAACATGTGTCAATCCCTATGCATAAGTTCACAAGGTCACAGAACCCGCAAGTTGATCACCAAAACATACATCAAGTGGATCACGTGAATATCCCATTGTCACCACAGATAAGCACATGCAAGACATACATCAAGTGTTCTCAAATCCTTAAAGACTCAATCCGATAAGATCACTTCAAAGGGAAAACTCAGTCCATTACAAGAAGGTAGGGGGGAGAAACATCATAAAATCCAACTATAATAGCAGAGCTCGCGGTACATCAAGATCGTGCCAAATCAAGAACACGAGAGAGAGAGAGAGAGAGAGAGAGAGAGAGAGAGAGAGAGAGAGAGAGAGAGAGAGAGAGAGGAGAGAGAGATCAAACACATAGCTACTGGTACATACTCTCAGCCCCGAGGGTGAACTACTCCCTCCTCGTCATGGAGACCGCCGGGATGATGAAGATGGCCACCGGTAATGGCTTCCCCCTTCGGCAGGGTGCCGGAACGGGCTCCCGATTGGTTTTTCGTGGCTACAGAGGCTTGTGGCGGCGGAACTCCCGATCTAGGTTTATTTTAGGGGTTTTCCTTGTGGTGGCCTCAGGATTCCTCTTGTGCATCTCCGGTACTCCGTGGGCTTCTATTGGTCCATAAAAAATCATCGTAAAGTTTCAGCTCGATTGGACTCTCGTTGATATTCCTTTTCGGCGAAACTCAAAAACAAGGAAAAACAGAAACTGGGACTGGGCTCTAGGTTACTTGGTTAGTCCCAAAAATCATATAAAATAGCATATAAATGCATATAAAATATCCAAGATGGATAATATAATAGCATGAGTACTTCTTAAATTATAGATACATTGGAGACGTATCAGCCGCTAGCCTTTTTCGCACTAACCGCCATGCAGGATGAGTTATGGGCACTCGGCGTCGTACGATTTCTTTCGAGACCGATCCAGATGTCACGGTTCAGATATACAGGCTGAGTGTTGGGGTTATCCGCGTAAGCACCTAATTTGTATAAAGAGGTAGCCAGGACTGAACCCCCACCAGTCACGCAACATACAGGGGGCAAAGGGCGATGGGCCCAGTACCCCTGAGCATTTAGGATGTAGATCGGCGTGCTGACCTCTCTGGAGAGCCTAGGTAGGACTAAGATGTGTTGATCTTTCGAGGTCGGACATTACCTAGGAAAATGTGTCCGACCAGAGGTGATTGAGCGTATCAGGTAATGTGGTGTACCCCTGCAGGGAAGTAAACTATTCGAATAGCCATGTCCACGGTAACAGGACGACTTGCAGTTGTATTCCGATGTTTTACAACTAAAACTGGATACTTGATAAAAACACACCCACATAGGTGACAGATACAACCCGGTAATCGCTCTCTCACAGGGAGACGAGGAGAGGATCTCCGGGTAGGATTATGCTATAGGATGATACTTGTTACCATTTCAGCTACTCTCTTCTACTACTTTAAGATGGTGGCCGCGAGAAGACGTAGTCTTTGATAGGATTAGCTTCTCCCCCCTTATTCTGGCATTCTACAGTTTACTCCACATATACTACCCCTCTTATTGATACTGGTGCATATGTAGTGTAGATCTGATGTAAGTCTTGTGAGTACTTTGGATGAGTGCTCATGGTTGCTTTGCTTCTCCTTTTCTCTCGACTCGGTTGCTACAACATATGATGGCACCGCAGATGTAGGTTACCCTAGTGGAGTCTACTACGTTGAAACTAATGACCTGGAGTAGTCCGAAGGCCCCAGGCAGGAGGCCCCGCCTTTCGATCTAGTGGTGTTGTTTTGCTCACCCTTCTTAAGGAAGACTTATCTAACTATGTCTTTACTCAGATACTATTTGTTTGATGACTTATGCATCGGGTCCTCGTGACCCCTGACTTGTAATATAAATATTGATGCTTATCATTTGGGTCGTAGAGTTGTGTTGTGATATTTTCCCGTGAGTCCCTGATCTTCATCGTGCATGTTTGCGTGTATGGTTAGTGCACGATTAAATCGGGGGCCACACCACGATAGGGTGCGTCGACTGCAAATTAAAAATTCCAACCCATGAAACATCAAGGAACATGCTACGAGAGACAAATCACAAATCGTTACCACTAGACATGTAGTGCCGTGCAGCGGAAGTAGAGTTGGGGCAGCGCGTCTCCGGAGTCATCTCCTCCGCATCCGATCTCCCTCGAACAACCAGTCGTCAGATCCCACATACTGGTTCGCCAGAGCAGCGCAAGTGCACCGCCTCTAACGGTATTCGCGCGTGCGGGAGGAACACCGTGTGGCGGACTGCTAGATCTGATCACACAGTCGGCGGCGAGTGGAGCTGGCTACTTGCAACACATGCAAAACCTAGTGACGGCGCTAAAGAGAACAACCAATGAGTGTGCCGTACCTCCACTTTATATAGGTATCCGTCGTGGGCTCAACACTTGGGCCTCACACGAATCCTAAAGCCCAATGTTTGTTCGGCCTGGATCCGTGTCCGAGTAGGATCAGACCTGACTCGTGGAGTCGGATCCAGCCTCTCAGTTTCCTTCCCTTAAGCATGCGACCCTTAGGTTCTCATTCACTTGGTTGCGATTCAGATCACATCCGGCTCAGCTAGTCGGTAGCGGCATCTAGCAAAGCATGCTGACTCCAAGTGTCTAATGAAGCTGGTTAGGTGAACATGTACAACATGTCACACTTCTTTTCCCGTTGCCACACAATATATGTTATCGGGCTCAAGGCGAGTCTGTCATCCTTGTGCTAGCCCGGCCTCTTTCTCATTTCAGTGATGTCGACCACAAACCGAATTGTCTCATAATCCCTATCGCATGGCCATGCTTGTCTTGGTCGGATCACACAAGGGCCCCAGAGTATATCCCTCCTGGTCGGAGGGGCAAATCCCATCTTGCTCGACCATGTCTCGCGGCATGGGTCTGGACAAGCCCAAAACCTACCTTTGTAACTACATAGTTACGGAGTAGCGTTTGGTCGACCCAAAGCAGGTCTGTCACCATCCAGAGTACATGTGCCGACTCAAGTCTTAGGACATAGAACATACGTTGTACTAGATACTCACATATGACATATTGTTGCATGTCATGGTTGGGTCTGTTCAACTCGGACCTTATCTCGCCATGCATGTGCTCTCACATCAGTTGAGTTTCAAATACAATCCAACATAGAAAATTTCACATAATGGAGTCTTTTTTTTTGAGGGATATACGACCTACGGTTAGAGTGTCAAATTCATGTACCTCTTGCTCCAGCCGGGCGCCTGAGAATCATCTTTGCCAGCTGTCTGCTCTGAGATTCGTGTTGAGACTGTCGCTCCCTCACAAGTACTGTTTAAATCTGCTTTTATTGTCAGTGTTGTGTCACCCGCATCGCTCATGCTTGACTCGGAGACGTGCAGACCAGAATCTTAGTGGGTTTGTTGCGCACCATGGAGTCGCCGTTAGCTAGATCCGGCAGGGGAAACCTTTGAAAAATCAAGGGAGCGTACTAAATAGAATGGTCTGCTAGTTACCGAGCCACAACTACAAATGATAAAGTCATGGCATCAAACATACCTATCAACCGAATCTGACAAGAACTCCAATCCTTCGTCTCCCGCCTCCCCAATCGCCATGGACTTGAGCTTTGGAGCTTCTGCAGCAGCCCAAGGATATGTTTCTCTTTTTTTTTCAAGCGCCGAGTAAAGGCAGGGGTTGGGGGAGCGCCCGATCCACGCCCTCATGATTGTGTAATGATTGCACAAAACGGGGTTAGTCCTCATGAGTTATGTACCGTCAGGCGAAGCCATGTACCAACAGAACATATACAAAGGCACCATCGGCTAGCCCCCATTAATCACGGCGTGGTCTTCGTATGATCCCGTTCAATGGTCGTATGATATACTTTTTCTATACGATCGTACGCATAACATGCGTGCACACGGCGTTATCCTATTGGCACGCGTTCCAGCAGCAGACGAGCCCGTCCTATTTATCACCGCTCTCCATATATTGTACTCCCTCTGTAAACTAATATAAGAGCTTTTAGATCACTAAAGTAGTTATCTAAACGCTCTTATATTAGTTTACGGAGCGAGTATGATTCTTCTAGATGTATTATTTCATTTGTCATTCTAATTGTCGTCAGTTTCATTGGCCCGGTGTGAAATGTTTTATTGCCGGTTACCTATGTTAAATGTATGCACGTTCATATATCAATGTAATCCATGCGCGTTACTAATTGAGGCTTGCTCGTTGATATTTTATTTCTTCACTTCATGCTGTAGGCAATTGAATGAATCAAAAATTCACTTTGTGTTATTGTTTTGCATTTTAATTTATGTTAAAATAAAAATATAATATTATACTATAGTTTAATTTATAAAATACATCTCCAAATGTACCTAACAATTGTGGATTTTAACTAACGTGAAGTGGAATTTTTCTATTGTTACATAACCACTACATGAGGAGTGGGCCGTTATGGAGCTCGACCTCCATGGAGGCCGAAATGTTTGAAAAAAATCAAAATTCAAACTTTTCAGTTTTAAAAATAAAAGACAATTATACCAGTATACAAATATGTGATATGTATGTGTGTAAAATTTTAGGATGAAATACATTGAAATGCGATCTGTACAAAAAATCATGGATTATGGGGATGAACAGGATCATCGGATTTTCTTTTCACCGCCCTCATTTCAAAGTATTTCGTCCTGAAAAATTACACACACGCGTGTTATGCTTTCATGTGTTCTTTTCATAATTTTTTTAAATGTACAAATATGAGTTTTGATGAATTTTTTATTTTTCTTAAAAACCGACCTCCAAAAGCAACTTTCGCTTCATGAGTCGGTCAAAACAATTAGCTAAGGGACAGAGCAATGAGAGAAATTATTAACCTGACTTTTCCTAGGGGAAATTATTAACCTACCGACATTAGAATGATGTCATCCATACAATGCATATCCGTACAACCCATCTAGCATTTTTTTTTTGCCCAATGGCCTGCCCACTATTGCTTGTGGCTCAATAGAACATCTGTTTTTCGAGAGCAACTAGTTAACGAGCCTTTCTTCTGGAGCCACACAACGATCAACACCACTTGGCACGTTCTCAGCCATTCGACACGTGTCACGCTCTGGGCACTTCCTCCAGATTATATATTTTTTATTTTTCCGCACGAGTTTTCGGTTTTTTAAAACGGTTTTTTCCTGGGGGGTTTTGACGTTTTTTTTCCACCGGTATTTCTTAGATTTTCGATAACAAAAATTGAATTGCGCGAAATCGTGTTTTCTTTTTTTCCCTTTCGTGAGAGTCACGGTTTTGCTTCCGTGAGATGCACGATTTTGATTTCGCGAGAGTCACGGTCGTGCCTCTCGGAAACGAAAAAAACTTTTTTTTTCCTATTGCCAGAGTCATGGTTTTGCTTCCGCAAGAGGCACGGTTGTGCTTTAGCGAGAGTCACGGCTGCGCCTCTCGGAAACAGAAAAATACGTGTTTATTTATTTATTTATTTCCTTTCGCGAGAGTCACGGTTTTGCTTTCACGAGAGACACAGCCGTGCCTCTCAAAAACAAAAACAAAAACACATTTTTTTCTTTTGCGGTAGTCACGGTTTTGCTTCCGCGAGAGGCACAGTTGCGCTTTCGCGAGAGTCACGCCCGTGCCTCCTCAGAAACGAAAAAAATGCGTTCTCTTTTTTTTCTTCCGCGAGACTCACGGTTTTGCTTCCGCGAGAGGCACGGTTGTGATTTCTTGAGAGGCACGGGCGTGCCTCTTTCAGAAAGGGAAAAAACCCGTGCTCCCGGTTTGGTTTTTTCATCCGGTTTTTTTCGTGAAAAAAAGTACGTCAAAACCTATCAACATGGGGATCTAGTTTTGAAGATCTCGACGCGGGGAATCCAATGGTGAAAGCGATTCGAGATTTGGACGCACGGTTTAAGAGATAAAACGTTTTGAATAAACAGATCTACGAAAAAAGGAAAACTTTCTGGTGGCGACGAGTGGCGCACATGCAGAGTGTCACTTGTCGCAACCTGAGGAGGTTGGAGTGATATTTGCAACGAGTACTCTTCAACTAGTGATTTTGCGTGAACCAACATGTGGTTGGATGGTTAGAGGGACTGTGTTATCCTCAGCCCACCAGGATTCAAATCCTCGTACTCAAATTTATTCCTGAATTTATTTCAGGATTTTCGACGATGCGCATTCAATTGGAGTAGACGTTCCCATCGACGACGGCTCAGCTTTTTGGAGATGCTCACAAAGGTATGTGTGTGTGCGTTCATAGGGTGCGTGTATATGAGCACTTGGGTTTGTACTGTGTTCAAAAAATAGTGATTTCGTTGTTTATCAATAAGAGGGGAGTATGTTTGCTTTTTTTAGGAAGCCATTGCTATTTTTTTATTTAAGGGAATCACACTTACTTTTTTAGTTTGCCAGGGGACACATATTAGTTGGATAAAGTCGTATAGGTTACAACTTACAAACACATGTTTTATTTTCGTGGATTTCGACTGGATTTAGGGCCTTACCTTTTTCTGCGGTCAGATCTGTCAGAGGTTAAAAAGTGTATATAATATTGTTTCAAGTAAGATCTAAATATTTTAATCTTGAGCCATTGCAATCTAAATCAATTTAACCCTCAGAGAATCATACCTGCTTCACTGGATTATCCAAAGATTGGACAAAAATTGAAAAATCAAAACTAGCGTAAAATTGAGAAAGGCCTCTTTGTATTCCCCTAACTAATAAAATCAAGGCCATTTATAGGTGCCGGTGCGCCGGCCCAAATTTGGGCCGGTCGTACGATCAGCGTCCGATCTAACGAATATTAGTCGTACGATGCCTTCCTTCCTCTTTCGTACATATTCTTTCAGGAAACAATCCGCATCGCGTCGTCATTAAAAAGCGACACGCCCGGCCTCCAAGCGCCGCCCGCGCGTTTCTCGCATGTCGCTGCCGTCGTCGCCGGTCACCGTCGTCGCCCTCATCATCGGTCTTCGTCGAAGCTGCCGGTTGCCGGCTTCATGCATGCAGCAGCCCATGGCGCTCCCATGGCGACGGTCACAACTCCGTAGCCAACCATCCTCGTCACCGATTGCAGCATCAAAATGGCACGGCCGCGTCGCTCGCAGCCAAAAAAACGGTGGTAGCAAAAACCTGGGCCGATTCTAGCAAAACAAGCACACGGTTCCAGCAAAAAACATGCACACGGTGGAACCAAAAACATAAGACGCTGGTTCCAGCAAAAACACGATACAATGGAAGCAAAATGAGACACATGTTCCAGCAGAATCAAGACTGTGGTAGCGAAAAAATCGATCGTTTCCAGTAAAATCCCTTGAAGCAAAATATTTCACTGGTTCCAGCAAAAAATTAATACGGTTCCAGCAAAAATGCGTCGCCGCCATCCAGTGGTAGCAAAAAATCTCAAGCAACAAAAAAACTCCAAAGAGTCGACGCCGTAGCAAAATCATTTGCTGGTTCCAGCAAAAATTAATACGGTTCCAGTAAAAATGCGTCGGCGCCGCCCAATCGTAGCAAAAAATGATGGTAGCAAAAAAAATGGTTGAATCCAGCAAAAAAAAAAAGAACACGGTGGAAACAAAGATGAGGCCCGGTGCCAGCAAACAAAGGATGATGGTAGCAAAAGAGTTCGCTCGATCCAGCAAAAACAAAACACGATGGAAGCAAAAAACAGCATCCGTTCCAGCAAACAAGGATGGGTGTAGCAAAAAAACTTGGCTGGATCCAGCAAAAACAGGACAAGGTGGAAGCAAATTTTGGAGTTGTTTCCAGCAAAAACAATCTAGTTCCAGCCAAAAAAAAAACACCATCTCCACCGCCGGTCGCCCAGTCGGTATGAGCGTCTATTCCAGCATCTGCAAAAAACCACTGTTGAAGCATTCCAAGCTACCAGTCCCAGCATTTGGCGCCGTCGGACGCAGCACGCCGTGGCCACAGTCGCCTTGGGCGGCAGGCCACCAGGCGTTGGTGAAAAAAGAGCATCGGCGTCGGCTGGGGGTCGAGCATGCAAAGATACCCCCTCCGCTCGACCTCCCAAGCCTGACGCCCTCGCGCCTGGCTTGCCTCTCAGCTAGCATCCATTGGTGATTTGGGGTAGGATTAAAGGAGGAGTGTTGTTCAGCTCGGCGGCGGCGAGAAGCTGGGGGCTGGGATGCGGCAACAAACATAGATTGGGGGAAAATGAGTGGCGATAGATGGTATGCGCGCGAGAGGATAAGAAAAACGCTTCAGCGGTGGGTGAGGCCTAGCAGAACACGTGGCTTAGCATTGGCTGGCTGGATCGCACAGGATCCACGACGCACGCGAGTCCGGCCGAGTGTTCGGCCGGTGCGCCGGGTATAAACATTACCCTAAAATCAATTGGTTTGACCTCTTGTTGAAATTTTAAATTTTGCTATCCTTGGAAGGAGCAGTTTTGCTACTCTTGGAAGGAGCAGTTTGCGAGTTCTACTCTTGGAAGCAGCAGATTGCGTGGTGCTGCAGAAATTAAGCAGTCTTTGCCATGACTGATATCCAAGCACATCTTGAATATTGAGGAGAAATACTATGTACATAACATATACGACGCTGATACATATGCTCTTATAAAAACTTAATGCATGCACGACGGCTCGCCTAATACTTAGACGTTACCGATCTGACATCACATAAAAACAGTCAAACTTCAAGTGGATATAAGCAAAAGTACTTGGTAGCCGATTAAACAGGGTTGCTCAAACTTAATTAGCACTAAACTTGTTCGTGCGACCATCTCAGAGTGAGATTGCCATAAAGTTAGCCAAAGGGATCAGGTGCACCAAATACTCCCTTCAAACTAAGAACAAACAGTTTCAGCTAGCTGTGGATTCTTCTTCAGGCTCTCCCCTTCCTGTGCTTCATTGGCCCACGCTTAACCAATGATTTCAGTAGTTCTTCTTTCGAGGTCTTAACACCATGAGCTTTCACCATTTCATCCCAGACTCGCAAGCAAGCATGCTTATTCATGAATAATTCATATCTATGTGCATCATTCGCCAGTCTTATTGCCTCATCTTTGGAAACCTGGAAGAAACATGATTTGGACTGAGTGACAAGTTTGCAAGATATGGGATAGCATGCAGCGGGCAAGACGTCCACAAAACAGTATCTACTATTTACCACACAAGAAGAGCCAACTTCTTCGGGCTGCCATATCATCTTCAGAGCTGTTGCAATTTCCAGTAAGCTCCAATCCTCAGTGCTGATGTCAGACACACCCTTAATGAGAGCGGCTGCTCTGATCAAGCTTGTAGAATGGTCCTTCTCAACTGAATCACAGGCAAACAAGCCGACAGCCGCTGCAATAATTTGCTTATTTACCTGGAGACAAAGAATGCTTCATCGCTAAATCAAAGATGCAAAACATAATTTTGCTATTGTAGTTGCATACAAAACTTTGGTCCATGGCAACTAGTTAACTCACCATCTCTGGTTTGACATTACAGCAATGACGCTTCAAGACTTCTTGCAATCCCTTACTCATCGGGAGGCGGTCCTCTTCAGCCAGCTGTGATTTTTCTCCAGGCACCAAAGCTGGCATGCAATTCTGTATGCCCCACATTACCTCCATCACAGCTGGATTGTACAGGCAGTCTATTTTCTGCAAGAAGCCACAGCAAAAACGGTGACCGAAGTTGTTCAAAAGTATAGGTAAACCAGGAACTTATACTCACCAATCTCTCTTCAATGATTGCCTTGTATTCAGGCTTTCCAACAGCCATTTTCTGCCCCTGACGGAGCGACTTCCTGATCATCACAGTAAGCCTTTCATTGACACCGGTGTTCTGATTAATGGCACTGGACTTGTCCTCAAAAGTTTGAAACTCTTTCAGCGTAACAGCCTGATGACGAAATAAAACAAGGATAAGCATGTTCAGGGGTAAAAGAAAAACAATTAATCAAGTGTCATGTGTGTCCCTCGATAAGGAGGGGTGATTCAGTTGGTATATCTCAACCGTAACGATACAAACATGTACCAATCCCTCATTCATTAAAATACTAGTGTAATTCAGATTATTTCCATAAACCAAGGTAGTGCTATATAATTTGACAACAGAAGACAGTGCTGCTATTCATAGCGGCACATTAAACTAATATGTTAGAAATATTGTTACAGCCATGGTGGACATTTAGCAGAAGTAGTTTTTGGTGCGCATGGATTCACGTCCAGGCTACATGCTTTACAGCCAGATTTATGGGGGAAACTTGTGTTAACCTTAATTATTTAAGAAGTAAATGAACAATGTGTTTATGTTCCTCCCTCAATGCAAAACAAAATAAATTAATAGGAAATGATGATGCAATCATGAATGGTAGGAATAATTTGGCCGTGAGCAACACCAGCAAATAAAATCAGAAGCAGGGAACCGAAAGTAAGGAGGAGGGACTAACAAGTTTTGCATCCCAACCGTCAACGAAATTAGACCATATGTCCTGGAGGAGACGAGGATAAAACAGAAAAGTAGGTAAATTACATAGACAACAAGAGAAAGCAAGCAAGCACATCAGTAACCAAGGAAGAACATATAGTACCTCTAGAGGTTGGTCAATGAGGGCCACACAAAAATGAAACACTGCAAAGCCAGAGGGCGTCTCAAACAGAAGCAGCATAAATTCACTGGTCAGATATTGTTCAGCTGCAACCAAGAAGGTAGCAATCTTAAGCAAGCATGATTACCAAGAGAAAAAAATAGAATATAATTCAGATATAAAGCATTGTAATACATAGCTTGGGCATTTCAGAATGCCCAGTTCGACCACCCCTGGCACAGCCAGCCCATCGGTCATCTTTCACCCTGTGCTTCCGTTGGAGCGGGGCAACCCCGTCTGGTGGTGCTCACCTCCACTCAGATGCCACCGCCTGGGCGTCGCACCACCTGATCCTCCACAGATTTTAAAGCTACCCATGGCGAGCCCTTGAACCATATATATTGTCTTCAGCCAGTGCACTAACTGTTCCATCCCATTCACTGGAATGTTCCAGCGACGGAAGGCAATTGTTCAGGCAGTTGGAAGTAAACTTCCCATGGGCGCAGCTGGAGTAAGAGTTCCAGCGGCAGCCCAAAGGTGTGCACGGTGGCGACTGGTAAGCAGCCGATGCTGCCATTTTGCTGCCAGGAAGGACCAGCCGATGATCTACGGGCTCAAGAAAATTTCAGAGGAATCCTAAAAGACCAACCAACTGTGTGAGAGGCGAGGATGACGGCGGGCGAGTGGCTCACCGAGTAACAGTCTCGACGGATTACGAGCGCGCCCGCTTCGTTTCCTCTTCATCGCCGGAGAGGATATTGAGGAGAAGCTCGCGGTTTGCGGCGGCGTGTGGATTTTACAGAGTCGAGTCGGTTAGGTTTTAGCAGAGACGGATCGGTGCTTCTTAACCTCGTACAAGCCCACGCGCACCTTACACGCCTTGTGTTGTAACACGCGAGAGGTCCTATTCGGTGCTGGTGGCGCCGGTTTACTGCACTGGCGCCTGAAGGCCCTGCTATGGGCCGACCCATCTACTCCTAAGGCCGTGTTCGGATTCCATCCCATCCACTCCAACTCCACGGATTTGTGGAGCTCAGTTTAGGCCGCTCCGTAAAAATGAGCTAGAGGCTCGTCCGCTCCGGAGCGGAGTGGAGGGAGTGGAGAGGAGCCGAACGCGGCCTAAATGTAAGTCCTTTTATAAATATATAAATCCGAAATCACTAATTAAGGAGTACTCATTGCAAAGATCATCCCCAAACCTCATGTTGCGACAAGTGGTGTGCTGCATGTGCGCCACTTGTCGCAACCTGAGCGTTTTTCTTCGTAGATCCGTTTATTCAGAACGTTTTATCTCTTAAATCGTGCGTCCAAATCTTGAACCGTTTTTACCGTTGAATTTTTCGCATCGAGATCTTCAAAACTAGATCCCTGTTGATAGGTTTTGGCGAACTTTTTTTCAGGAAAAAAACGGACGAGAAAACCGAACCGGGCGCACTGGTTTTTTTCCTTTCCGAAAGAGGCACGGCCGTGACTCTCGCAAAAGCACAACCGTGCCTCTCGCAGAAGCAAAACTGTGACTCTCGCGAAAGAAAAAAAAACAGAAAACACATTTTTTTCCTTTCCGAAAGAGACACGGCCGTGACTCTCGCAAAAGCACAACCGTACCTCATGCGGAAGCAAAACCGTGACTCTCGCGAAAGAAAAAAAATAACGTGTTTTTTTTCCTTTCCGAGAGGCACGGCCGCGACTCTCGAGAAAGCACAATCGTGCCTCTCGCGAAAGCAAAACCGTGACTCTCGCGAAAGAAAAAAAACAGAAAATACATTTTTTTCCTTTCCGAAAGAGGCATAATCATGACTCTCGCGAAAACACAAGCCTTTCGTGGAAGCAAAACCGTGACTCTCGTGAAAGAAAAATAAATAGAAAACACGTTTTTTTTCCTTTTCGAGAGGCACGGCCGTGACTCGCGAATGCACAACCGTGCCTTCGCGGAAGCAAAACCGTGATTTTCGCGGGAAAAACGTGTTTTTTCACACAAAAAAAATTCAAATTTTTTTCCCGTTGAAAAGATAAGGAAGACGGGTCGAAAACCAAAACGTCGAAAAAAATGAGGAAAAAACCATTTAATAAGCCGAAAACGTGTGCGGAAAAATAAAAAAAAATCCGGAGGGAGCGTCGGGAGCGACACGTGACGAATGGCTGAGAGCGCGCCAAGTGGCGCTGATTGCTGCGAGGCTCCCGAAGGAGTGCTCGTTAACTAGTTGCTCCCATATAAGTCATTTTAGATATTCCAATATATACTACTCCCTCCGTTCCTAAATATAAGTCTTTCTAGAGATTCCAACAAATGACTACATACAGAATAAAATGAGTGAATCTACACTCTAAAATATGTCTACATACATCCGTATTTTATTGTCTATTTGAAATGTCTAAAAAAGCTTATATTTAGGAACGAAGGGAGTACATACGAAGCAAAATGAGTAAATTGACACTCTCAAATACATCTATATTCATCTGTATGTAGTTCATATTAAAATATCTAAAAAGACATATTTAGGAAAACATGAATTTTCCCTTCGTTTCCTTCCCTTGACTCTGAATTTGGAAAGAGTTTGTGAGTTTTTTAAACAAATCTTAGAAATTTTACAATATTTAAAAAAATCACAAATTTGGAAACAAGTTCACGTATTTGAGGGGAAAAGGTCACAAATTTTAGGCAAAAAATCATGAATTTGTATTTTTCAGGATTTTTTTTGAAAAAGTTTTTGAATTTAAGAAAAATAGTTCACGATTTTGAAAAAGAAAAGGAATTATGAAATTTATTAAAGTGGAAAGGAAAAAAGGAAAAGGAAAGGAAAAAATAGCCTAATAGTGGATAGAAATAAAATAGGAAAAAACGTCCAAAAAATTGAGAAGACCCAGACTAAATGGGCCGGCCCGTTTTGGTCAAGGGGGTGTGCGTCGCGTATCGAGTAGAAGCGCACGACCATCCACATTGGACATTTTGAATAAATCATACATAGTGTGTAATGCCCAATATGCGGTCCTAGCCACAACAAAGAATTTGCAATTTTGCGGAGGCTGGAAGCGCATATTGGTCGCCTCAACATATGACTTCATAACATACATGAATTGTGAGTCTTCAGTGAATGTCTTCAATGATGCTCAATTGAAATTGCTAGTTATCGACCAAAAAGGGGTGTGAATGGGAGATTTTTATGGAAGTCTCCAAAACAAGCAATGTCCTCGAAGATGCGAAAGCTAAATAGATGCAAAGTAAAGCATGACAAGAGTAAAACAACACTAAGCATGCAATCAATGAGAAGCTAACGAAATTAGGATCAAAGATGGCAGACAAACTAGGTAGCGGTTAATGTAGAACTGGCAAACATACCTTAAAAACTACAAACTGGAAGTAACAAAAGAGTATCATGATGAATGTTTTCAAGCAAAGTCTTCACACAAGGATGAGCAAGCAAAGGCTTCACAAAAACAAAACATAAGTAAAAGTGGTGAAGAGATAGGACCAGTTGCTCGGTGCAGACACAATATTTGTGTGACCAGTTCTAGTTGTTGTGTGAACTGTACATCTGGTTGGACAGGCTAAGATTTAACTCGGAAGACCAAGTATTCACCTTATTCTCCTTGAACTAAGATCACTTAGACCTCATTAAATCACTCAAGTAAGTCTTCAAGGTAGACTTCCAAAACCTTCACAAACTCGTTCACCCGCAATTCACAATGACTCTCGGATGCTCATAACATGACATCTAACCATCTGGAAGATCAACAGTCTTCAAGTGTAACAACTCTTCGATTCACTCAGAATAGAATGTCTTCAGTGATGCTCAATCACTTTGAGCTCTAGGAGTTCGGGTTTTTCCTCGCGAGAAATCTCTTACAAAAGCTTCGAGGTGGGTTGCTCTAAAACGACAAAACTGATGCAATAACTCAGAGCAGCCACCAACTTATGGTGGATGGGGCGGCTATTTATAGCTAGGGCAACCCGACATGACATGACCAAAATGACCCTAGGTCAATGGCCAGCCGACACGTGTACCAACGGTCGAATTTCAAACACACGCAACAACTTTGCTTGGGCTAAAAGCAAAGATGACTCAACCAACTTGTGATGGTGTCCTACATAGGGGGTGCTAACCACATCGCCCCCATGCATGGTGTCACGCCAAATATGTGACCCTATCCTAGGGGAACTCGGAGGCCCCACCAAGGATAGAAGCACATCACTGGTACGCGTCGGTGCTATACAAACAGTTTTTAACCCCTTTCCGCGAGGGCATTTGGAACCGTCGCCAAATGACTATGGGCGATAGGGGGGTCCTTCCTACACGACCCAGAAACCGTCGGGATAGGGAGCCTCGATGCATATAGTTGTCCCTATATAACTGTTTCCGATATCTCGAATATCCCAAACGCTTTATCCTTGCTACTCGTTGGTGCTCGCATTGTCATCGCAGTCGGAGTTTTGTGGTTTTACCTAAATCTAGGCAGATTCCAGGTAGGGCAGTTTTCCAGGCAGATTCCAGGCACGTGATTTTTACGATGGGTAGACAATCACACACATTTAGTTTTCCCGCACCGTATGTGATAGTGGCTAACATCACACACGCTTTGCAAACGACAACTATGTGCATGCTTACACATGTTTTCTCTCTGTGAACCATCTCGGATTATGGTGTATATCGCAAACGTTTGTGTTTTACCAACCGTGTGTGCCGTAATGACCTGCACAACATAATTTCGCCCTAATTTAATTGCTGTTATTTAAAATTGTACCTAATTTAAACTTGAAAGTAGGCTATAGCTTTATTCATATCCATCAGCCATCAGGTTCAAACAACCAATGCATTATTCGATTCACAGATACATATGTTTAAGAATTACATAAGCACCAAATAAAGAATGATGAACCAGGGTTCTATACTTGTAGTATTACAGATGATAAAGAAAGAGGCGACAGACATTCCAGTTGCTGAACAAGGTGAAGCGGAATGGCCCTATTGTGCTCTTCTGGATGCAGAAGGCATGCAGGACTTTAGTCCAACCCCTTGTGATGGCCGACCGCCAATCATGTAGTTTGAGAGGTAATCTTGAGTAAACTGCTTCAGGATCCACTACAAAAGAAAAAAGATTCAGATATTCTCATCTAACACAACTCATTACGGGCAGTAAAAAGAAGGCTACGGGGTTCTTACTTAAAGATTCAGATATTGTCATCTAACACAACTCATTACAGGCAGTAAAAAGAAGGCTACAGGGTTCTTGCTTACCATCCTGTAGTTCACTATTGTCTTGCATAAAGTGTAAACAAATAGTTCGATTGACATCTTTTGACCCATTTTAATAACAATCTTTATCAGTTTCCTCACTTGATGCTGGTTCATGAATATCTCATTGCCCCATACGCAGAAAGGGTCAAAGTGTGGATCTTTGGCAATAATATATGTACCTAAAAGCACCAAGTTAATATTAGAAGCTAAACAACAATTGAAAAATGATGTAGTACGACACTCCATCCATCCCATTATATAAGATTTTATTACATGTATATCTAGACTCCCTAGACATCATCAGAACATTAAGGTAACACTCTTCCTTGTTGCTATGTAGTCTGGGATTGCATATTTAGTCATTCAGTACAATGCATGTTGCTAAACAACAATTGAAAAACAAAAATGCATGTTAACTACAATATCCTTAACAGTGACCAAATATCATAATTCATAGTGGTATTGTTGAAATTGTTATTGATGAAATTGAACTGCACGACAAATAGTTGCACATATAGAGTATCACATTGTGAAGAACTGAAATAAACATGTCATAAGGACATCTCTAGGCGATCCTTAAAAAGTTAAAGGACTAAAACCCTTAGTGGATATATATATACTCCAGCAATTTTTGGCCTTTTCTACTCGATCCCCTAAACTTAAGGTTGTAAACTTCAATTTGATCAAGTTCAAAGCAGGTTCAACCGAAAGTAGCATGCATTCAGACATAAACATAGCTAGTTTTGCATAACCGAACATAAAACATAAATTTAAACTACGCTAAACTACTTTCAGTCGAAGTAGAGGTCGAGCCAATCCTTCCTCGTCATGTACGGTGTGCCGCGAGCCGGGTCCGGGCCAGTACCATCGTCGGGGTCGTTGGGGGAAGGCACTCCTCCACTCATCGACGTCGATCTCCTCGTCCTCGGGGCCCACCTCAACGGCCTCCGTGCCGCAGTCGCCGCCGCCTTCGACCTCGTCATCAGAGGAGAGCGCGATAACCTTGCCGCCCTCCGCGCCGTCGTCCTCACCGCCTTTGATCTCGTCATCGGAGGAGAGCGCGATAACCTCGCCGCCCTCCGCACCGATAAAGATCGCCCGCTCCGCCTCCACGAGCTCCGGGTGCTGGCGGCGGAGCTCTTGCATGTAGGCCTCGTCGACGGCCTCGGCCTCTAGTCGCTCCCATGCCTCGCGGTCCTCCCGCGCCATAGCCGAGCTCGCCGCCCCTGGCTTCAACGGAACAAGGTGGACCGAACGTGTGCCGAAGGGGAAATTGAGCCTAGCCGCCGCGCCGTGGTAGCGGACCTGCCAGCGGTCTGATACGTCTCCAACGTATCTATAATTTTTTTATTGTTCCATGCTATTATTTATGAAGTCTTGGAAGTTTAATGGGCTTTATCATTCACTTTTATACCATTTTTGGGATTAACCTACTAACCCAAAGGCCCAGTCCAGATTGCTATTTTTTTGCCTATTTCAAGGTTTTGCGGAAAAGGAATATCGAACGGAGTCCAAACGGAATGAAAACTTCGCGAGAGATATTTTTGGAGAAAATCACGCCAGAGGAACTTGAGAACCACGCCAGGGGAGCCTCGAGTGGCCCTCGAGGGTGGGGGCGCGCCCCCCTTCCCAGGGCGCGCCCCTGCCTTGAGGCCCACTCGAGCGTCCCCCAGTGCCCTCCTTCTTCCTATATAAGTCCATGTACCCCAGAAACTCCGTACGCAGAGAGAAAACCCTAATTCCACCGCCGTAGCTTCTGTTCCTGTGGAGATCCCATCTTGGAGCCTGTTCCGGAGCTCCACCGGAGGGGGATCCATCACGGAGGCCTTCATCATCATCATCATCGCCCTCGCCATGAGTTGTGAGTAGTTTACCACAGACCTTCGGGTCCATAGCTAGTATCTAGATGGCTTCTTCTCTCTCTGGATCTCAATACAAAGTTCTCCTCGGTCTTCGAGGAGATCTATTCGATGTAATCTCTTTTTGCGGTGTGTTTGTTGAGATCCGGTGAATTGTGAGTTTATGATCAAGGTTATCTATGAAAGATATTTGGTTCTTCTCTGAAATTTTTATGTGTGCTCATAATATCCTTGCAAATATCTTCGAATTATTGGTTTGGTTTGGCCTACTAGATCTATAGTTCCTGCAATGGGAGAAGTGCTTGGCTTTGGGTTCAATCTTGCGGTGTCCTTTCCCAGTGACAGTAGGGGCAGCAAGGCACATATTGTATTGTTGCGATCGAGGATAAAAAATGAGGTTTACATCATATTGCTTGAGTTTATCCCTCTACATCATGTCATCTTGCTTAAGGCGTTACTCTGTTTGTATGAACTCAATACACTAGATGCATGTTGGATAGCGGTCGATGTGTGGAGTAATAGTAGTAGATGCAGGCAGGAGTCGGTCTACTTGTCTCGGACGTGATGCCTATATACAATGATCATGCCTAGATAGTCTCATAATTATTCGCCTTTCTATCAATTGCTCGATAGTAATTTGTTTACCTGCCGTAGAATATCGCTATCATGAGAGAAGCCACTAGAGAAAACTATGGCCCCCGGGTCTATTCTCAACGTATCAATCTACATCTACTTTAATTTTACCGCTTTTATTTGCTGTTCTTATAAATCAAAAATACCAAAACGCTACTATGCTGCATCTCCCTTTCCTCTTCGAGGGAATACAACGCAAGCTCAAGAGGTAGCACGGTCGTACTCCATGGCCGCGAGCTCGGCCGTGTGGAAGATACCTAGCCACCGACGGGTGTGGGTCTCTCGATCTGTAATCTAGGCGGTAGATATTTTCGAGATTGCGAGGGATGTAGAGGCGGAGTTTTTTGGGAGTGAGCTAGTGTGCTTGACACACCAGCTGTAGACTGTAGCCGACGCACCTTCTCGCATACTATACATCGACGGTGCTCCAAGATATTTTGTACTACATCTCACACGGTTGGTGATAATAAACTGTGTGGGATCTACTTGATTTGAATTACAAAATAGGGTCACAACAGCAATGGGCGATGCTTGAATTGCTAGACCATTTATCTGCAGTGAACATGCAACTATATGTGTGTCGTAAAAGAATTGGAATTATTCAGGGTTCGTTTGGAAATTTTATACATTAAACTGATTTTCTAGCCATTTCACGTGCACAATTCAAAATTAAACTGGATGCACATGCACTGGTGCATACAAATTGGTTGAAAAATCAAATATGTGTCCTTTAGTGCATGCTTAGGTCACATGCAATAAATGAGAATGATTTTTTCGGGGTTCGTTTGGCCTTTTTTATACATTAACTGGGTTTTCTAGGCATTTTATGTGCATAATTAAAATTTGAACTACAAGCACATGCTCCAATGCACCAAAGTTGGTTGAAAAATCACATGTGTGTCCTCGGGTGAATTTCTAGGTCCCATGCAAGAGATGAGAATGAATTTCAAACACCAGGGCATTGTTGATTGCCGGCAAAACATTGAGATACCTGGTTTTTAAATTCTACTAAATCCAAAACTCGTGTGAAATTCATGAAACTTGGCATTCTATCATGGAGCGGCATCAACACGCCATGGTGACAATTTTGTCCCACTTGGGGCAGGTTTGGGTATAAGCTTCTCACAAACCAGAGCTTCTCACAACAAGCATGATGGTTTCAATAGGGAACGTACCACCGTTGGGGATGAGACGATATCCGTTGCCTCTTATTGCTTTCAAAATATTTCTAGTGTCAACATAAAGCAACATGAGTGTTGTGTTTAATCTTGGAATTTTTCGGCGTTCGTTTGGCCTTTTTTATACATTAACTGGGTTTTCTAGGCATTTTATGTGCATAATTCAAATTTGAACAACAAGCACATGCTCCAATGCACCAAAATTGGTTGAAAAATCACATGTGTGCCCTTGGGTGTATTTCTAGGTCCCATGCAAGAGATGGGAATGAATTTCAAACACAAGGGCATTGTTGACTGCCGGCAAAATGTTGAGATACCCGGATTTAAAATTTTAGTAAATCCAAAAATCGTTTGAAATTCATGAAATGGAACATCCCAAATTTTCAATTTGGAATGTTATACATAGATCATATTGCATTGCATGTTTATTTGCATTTTTATTCGTGGCGATCCTCGAAATTCTAAGCAACTCAAGGACCTATGGAGAGAGTTGAGAATTCTACCGTTTTCGTATTTGAGTTCACTCGAATACCGGTACGAGGACAGTGTTGGTTTTAATTATTTTTATCTCCTACAAATATTTCTAAGTAAAGTATATGAGCGGAGATAATCTGACTTCTCCAAAATAACAGAAATATTGGAGGAAAAATGTTAAAATCCCTTTTGGTAATTTTCTGGATTTATTTGTGATTTTATTTGCATAGGAAAAATGCACGTTTTTCAAAATTTCATTTAGGTCCGGGAAAAATGTTCACTTTGTCCAAAATATTATTAGAGGACGGTGAAAATTTATTTCGGGATTTTTGGAGTCCGTTTAGTATATCTTTTGTTAGTTTTGCTACGTCACGACTCTTTAAAAAAACGAAACCGCCTTTGGGCCGTATTCGGCGAGGACTCCTCTGACCTGGGGCCTTTATAAGCCGCCGTCCCCGGCCCGTGAAGCCGCCCCGGCCCGCCTGCGCCGCCCCTGACCTAGCGCCGCCACCGCCTAGCGCCGCCGCCGCCGCCTGTTGCCACCGTCGCGCCACTCGCCGCCGCCGCCTGCCGCCCGCCGCCACGTCGCCCGCCGCCCGCCGCCGCAGCCACCCGCCGCCGCGTCGCCCGCCGGAGCCGCCGCCGCCGCCGGAGCCGCCGCCGCCGTCGAGGTAGTCATCCTCCGCCATTGGTTTTTCTTTAGAAACCGATAGTTTTTTAGGTACCCTAGATCCGTTTTTTTAGGTTAGATCGTTTTTTTTGGTTTAGTTATTTAGCGGACGTTCGTCCGTACGTTCGTTTTAACGAACGCTGTTCGTCCGTTAGCCGCAGACAGCGAACGTTCGTTCGTTAGCCTGTTCGTCAGTTTTCTTTTTCGGGGTATTTATCCGCGATTATTTCGATCGTGATTTCTGCCCTGATCTTGTTTTTCGTTTTTCTTTCCGCTCGAGAGTCGGAATCAGGTGATTCAAAATCCCAGATCTTCGTCTCGACGCCCTCTTTCCGTTTAACCAACTTGAACAAAGTTTTGCTACTGTAAAATTTGACTTTAGATCAATTAGTAACCGGAGCTCGTTTCCTTAGCAGTTTGAGTTTCGTTGCTTCTTTCGATTTGATTATTTTTGCAAACCGAAGTTCTTAAGTTGAACTTTCTGGTTAGATCTTATATTTTGGAGTTTTGTTTGTGCATCATTGCTTGTTTGCTTATATATGCTATTGTTTGCTTGCGATAGAATACCCGGACTGTGAAGCGTGCTACTACGAGTCTCTAGGTTTTGCGAATCGTCGGCAAGGCAAGTAACACTTTGATCATACCCTTTTATTACTCAGTTTTATGCATTAGATCAAACCCTCACACATTGCATGCGTAGGATCTCTTAACTTGTGGGACTGGGAAGTAGTTTGTGGTAGAACCTATTACCTGCATTATTTTCAAACCCTTGGGAGTTACTTCTACGTTTGCTTAGGTTGCTATGCTATGCTCGTAGACGTGGTTTGGGTTTGAGTAAAATCCATGACAGATGTGAGTTGTTAATTAAGGATTCAACTTAAGGTGGCTACTTGAATACACATCTGGGTGGATTGGTTGCAGGGCACCTGGAGAATCCAGTGTTGTCCTAGGAAATCCCGTGGTTCCGTGTGATTTTTCCTATGGAATGCCACCCAGGCTCAAAGGGATCATAAAACTATTCATGCTAGAAACTTCCGTGTGCAGCCATAATGCCATTATGGGCTCTGGCATAGTTGAGTAAGTTGTGGGAAACCTTTCCATGATGGGCTAGCATATGTAGAGGAATTGTAGGTGTACCGGCCTATCTATCTGGTTAAGGGGACCTCTTCGGAAAGACTGTGTCTCGGTCGTCCATTTCTCAAACACCATGCAGTGCGAGAAACCAAACAGAGGCGATCGATTCTTGTGGGAAAAGTGCACAAACCTCTGCAGAGTGTACAAACTGAGTGTCCCCGGTTATGGACATCTTGAGTATCTGGTACTTGAATTATTGGTTGATCTCATCACTCTTTAATTTAACTTGTTGGGTTAATGATTACTTTAATTGCGATTGATTTGGAGGTACCTTCTCAATGATGTTTGAACTACCATGATAGTTAAAATAAAATTTATCCCTTTGTTGGAAAAATTGGCTTTACGCAAAAACTTTAACCTTAGAGCCTCCACCAGCCAAATATGCATATAGTATAGCCTTTATTCTGTTACTTGCATTTCTCTATGTTATCTTGCCAGCATATTCCATGTGCTGACCCGTTTTCGGGCTGCAACATATTACGTTGCAGACTTTTCAGACGAGGAATAAGACGTTCTAGGTCGTTTGTCATGCACTCAGCTATGCCGTTGGAGTTGATGGACTCACTTGTCTTCCAAGCCTTCCGCTGTTATTTTGTTAGATGGCCTTAAGCCATAGACTTTTGTAATAAGTTCTCATTGGAGACATTCGATGTAATAAATGTGTGATTGCCACTCTGTTATAAATCCTTCAAGTACTGTGTGTGTCAGCATTACCGATCCAGGGATGACACTGAAACACAGAGACTTCGGTCCATTCGGATCGTGGTCGCTACAAGATGGTATCAGAGCACATGCTGAATGTAGGACACGACCACTAAGACAGACCCTAGGTCACTCTTCTCTACTCATTTCTGACTTCTCTCCATTTTCTACTTCTTTAGGATGGTGGACCCAAGGAACAAGTTCACTCAACCAGATGAAGACACACCTTTTGGACGACACTTGAAGGAAGTCACTAGGTACCTGAACATAGGAATACCAAGCTTTACTGGGACCTACACCGCCACTTTACCAGAAGAGGAGCGATGGAGCATTCAAGTTCAAATTCCCGGAAGAACCTTCGCACCATCCACTGAGCCAATAGAGTTTTCTTTTGATGCACCAACCTGGAGCCTAGGCAAGAGTATGGCAGCCCACATCAGTATGGGAAGGATAGGAGAAGTCTACAAGCAGGAGCTGAAGGACACCATCTACCAGATTTGTGGACGCCAAGATGAGCGTTGGGACATGATCAGCACCCGGAAGGATAGGTCCATTGCAGCATTCATCCAAGAATTAAACCAGCACATTCGACGACAGGAGCACTAGATGTGCGCTGGAATGATAGAATTGAAGAAGGCACTAAACAGGAATTTGGAACTAGATGAAGAACTTAAGTCTACTCGTGACGGATACGAGGAGGAGATGTTGATACTAGTGGAGAAGAATGATGATTTGACAAGGAAGCTAGGAGTATTCATGGGAGATCCAGCACCCGGAGGTGAAGAAGAGGAAGAAGAACCCAAGGAGATTTGTCCTGAAGATTACATTATCATCGACGACACAGATTCAGACCCCGATGACAGTGAAGACAAAGACTATGAAGATGAAGCGGGAGCAGACATCATGGAATCTTCCGCCGATCAATATTTTTAGATGACCACCCTATGACTAGTAGTTTACCCCCACATAGTAGTATTTAGAGCACTTTCGTAACGGTAGTTAGATTTGTAATACCTTGTTTGAAATTGATTGGTGTGATATGATTGTGTTTGTCTCATGTGCATATGGGTAGTGATTTTCCCTTAGACCTTAATTCTATTCTAATCTCTTCCCTCTACACCCATCAGATGCCTCCAAGACGTGAGCCCGGATTTGAGTTTCCCCCTGAGCTCACCCAGTTGATCCAGCAGCAGAACACCCTGATGCAACTACTTGTCCAGAACACTCAGAACAACCAGAACAACAACAACAACAACCCTCCACCACCACCCCGTGGACAACCCGACACGTTTCTTAAGGTTGCAACCACCAGTGTTTGCTAGCAGCATCGAACCAATAGTGGCTGATGACTGGCTGCACAAGATTGGAAGGAATTTGACCACCACCAATTGCTCGGATGCTGAGAAGGTGCGATTTGCCGCACACCAGTTGTCTGGACCAGCCGCAGCATGGTGGGAAAATTACACAGCCACCTTCCCCATAGCCAATGTCACTTGGGAGCAGTTTCAGCAAGCTTTCCGTACTGCCCATGTCTCAACTGGAGCTATGAGCATGAAGAAGTGGGAGTTTCGTAACTTGCACCAAGGAAATCGTATTGTAGCTCAGTACGTAGATGAGTTTAGTACCCTATCTCGTTATGCCCCAGATGATGTGGCCACACACGCCGCTAAGCAGGAGAGATTTATGGAAGGGCTGAATGATGAGATGAGCGTACAGTTGATGGTGGCAACTTTCAACAACTACCAGGAGTTGGTAGATAAAGCTCTTATGATTGAAGGTAAGCAGCAACAGATTGAGAGCCGCAAGAGGAAGTATGGACAAGGAAGGAATAATTCTGGAGCCCAGTAGAAGCCCCGATTCACTCCGAATTTGGGAGGATATACCCATAACCATGGAAGCCACAACCACACTGGAGGAAGTTCCCACAACCACAATGGCCCTAAGAATGGACATTATGCCACGGAATGCCCTGAAGCTAAGAATGGGAATGGCAATGGAAGCGCCGGGAAGAAGCCCAACCCGTTCAACAAAGGACAAGTGAACCACGTGACTATGGAGGAGGTTGAAGAGCAACCAGATGTTGTTGTCGGTAAGTTTTTGGTTAAGACATTTACCGCAATAGTTCTTTTCGATACTAGTGCATCGCATTCATAAATTTCTAGGGGATCCGTAAATAGACATAGGATGTCCACCCAAGTTCTTAAGACCCCCATGTTAGTAAGCTCACCAGGAGCAGAGTATATGGCACACCAAGGATGTTTTCAGACACCATTGATCATAGGACGCCATACTTTCCCCTCCGACCTAATCGTTCTGGAGTCACAAGGATTAGATGTGATATTAGGTATGGATTGGCTATCGAAGTATGGAGGTAACATCGATTGTGCCAGCAAGTCTATTTTGCTTACCACCTCGAAGGGAAAAAGGATTAAGTATGTATCTAGGCATTCGCCTATAAGGACGCAAGTACATTCTCTCACGAGAGTTGTTCAGGAGGAAGTGCCTGTAGTAAAGGATTATCCGTATGTGTTTCCAGAGGAGCTACCTGGCATGCCACCGGATAGAGACATTGAGTTCTTGATAGAGTTGTTGCCTGGCACCGGACCGATATCTAAGAGATCGTATCGGATGCCAGCGAATGATCTGGAGGAGATCAAGAAGCAGATTAAGGAGTTGTTGGAGAAAGGATTTATTCGCCGAAGTTCATCACCTTGGGGAGCCCCAGTGCTTTTGGTCGAGAAAAAGGATGGATCTTTAAGAATGGTCGTTGATTATCGTGCGCTGAATGAAGTGACTATTAAGAATAAGTACCAGCTGCCGATGATCAATGATTTGTTCAACCAACTCCAGGGAGCGAAAGTATTCTCCAAGATAGATCTACGATCTGGATACCACCAATTGAAGATCGGAGAGAAGGATATACCCAAGACAACCTTCACCACAAGGTACAGGCTATATGAGTATACTGTTATGTCATCTGGATTGACTAACACACCTGCCTATTTCATGAGTATGATGAACAAGGTGTTCATGGAGTTCTTGGATAAGTTCGTCGTGGTATTCATTGATGATATTCTGGTGTACTCGAAGGATGAAGAGGAACATGCAGACCATTTGCGTTTGGTATTGGAGAAGCTCAGAGAACATCAGTTGTATGCCAAGTTTAGCAAATGCGAGTTTTGGTTGAAGGAAGTTGGATTCCTAGGGCATGTTATATCAGGAGAAGGTATAGCAGTGGACCCTGTCAAAGTGCAGGCAGTCACTGAATGGTTTGCACCCACTTTAGTTGGAGAGATCCACAGTTTTCTTGGACTCGCGGGATACTACCGGAGAGTTATAGAAAATTTCTCCAAGATTGCTAAGCCAATGACAACGTTGTTGAAGAAGGAGACAAAGTTCGATTGGACTGAAGAGTGTGAAGTGAGTTTTCAGGAGTTGAAGAAACGATTGACGACAGCCCCAGTGCTGATATTGCCAGATAGACGCAAGGATTTCCAAGTGTACTCGATGCCTCACGCTTAGGACTTGGAGGAGTACTTATGCAGGATGGAAGAGTTGTTTCCTATGCATCCCGTCAACTGCGACCGCACGAGTTGAACTACGCGACGCACGATCTGGAGTTAGCAGGTGTAGTGCACGCACTGAAAACCTGGAGATATTTCCTTATTGGAAATCGTTGTGATGTGTACACGGATCACAAGAGTTTGAAGTAAATTTTCGCCCAGAAGGAGCTGAACCTATGACAGAGGAGATGGTTGGAGCTTATAAAGGATTATGATATGAAGCTGCACTATCACCCAGGGAAGGCCAATGTCGTTGCAGACGCTCTAAGGCGGAAGAGCTATGCAAATACCTTAGTAAAAGTGGGAATGCCACAGGAGCTAGCAAAATATCTCAGGGAGCTTCGTTTGGCGATAGTCCCTAGAGGTTTCGTGGCAACGTTGGAGGTTCAGTCAACATTACTGTGAAAGATACGCGAAGCCCAGAAGGATGACAAGGAAATTGCCGAGATAAGGAAAAGGATGAGTGAAGGATAAGCCAAGGGGTTTCGTGAGGACGAATACGACACCTTGTGGTTTGAGGATCGAATCTATGTGCCCAACGACCCGGAGATCAGGAAGTTGATACTGCAGGAAGCACATGATTCGCCATACTCGATACACCCCGGAAACACCAAGATGTATTTGGATTTGAAGGAACGTTTCTGGTGGACGGGAATGAAGAAGGATATTGCCGAGTATGTAGCCGTATGTGATGTATGCCAGAGAGTAAAAGCAGAACATCCGAAACCAGCAGGATTGCTACAGCCTATGCCGATACCCGAATGGAAGTGGGAGAAGCTTGGCATGGATTTTATCATCGGATTGCCCAGAACCAAATCAGGATATGACTCAATCTGGGTAGTAGTGGATCGATTGACGAAGGTAGCCCACTTTATCCCCGTGAAAACCACATACACCAGTGCGAAGTTGGCCAAGATATACATGACCATGATCGTATGTCTGCACGGAGTTCCGAGGACCATTGTATCAGATAGAGGAACACAGTTCACCTCAAAGTTTTGGCATCAGCTACACCAAACTTTGGGAACGAGGCTGGAATTCAGCACCACTTTTCATCTACAGACCGATGGACAGACCGAGAGAGTCAACCAGATCCTGGAGGACATGTTGAGAGCCTGTGTGTTAGATTATGGATCTAGTTGGGATGATAATTTGCCCTACGCGGAGTTCTCGTACAACAACAGTTACCAGGCCAGTTTGAAGATGGCACCATTCGAGGCATTGTATGGAAGGAGATGCCGAACACCGTTAATGTGGGATGAAGTTGGAGACCGACAATTGTTTGGACCAGACTTGATCAAAGAGTGTGAGGAGAAGGTTAAGCTGATTCGAGATCGATTGAAGGTAGCTCAGTCCAGGCAGAAGAGTTATGCAGACTCGAAACGCAAGGAGATAGCCTATGAGATCGGAGACAAAGCGTACTTGAGAGTATCGCCTCTACGAGGAGTTAAATGTTTCGAAGTTAAAGGAAAGCTAGCCCCGAGATTTGTGGGACCTTACCGTGTTTTGGAACGCATGGGAGAGGTTGCCTATAAGTTGGAGTTGCCCGAAGGATTGTCAGGAGTGCACGGCATGTTTCACGTTTCGTAGCTTAAGAAGTGCCATGCGGAGATGACCGATATACCGCTTAGATACACAGTACCCCTGGAAGCAATTCAGTTAGATAGTGATCTGACTTACGAGGAGAAGCCTGTTAAGATTCTCAAATTTTCGAGCAGAGTCACCCGCAGTAAGGTTATCAAGTTTTGCAAAGTTCAGTGGAGTCACCACACCAAGGAAGAAGCCACCTGGGAACGAGAAGATGATCTACGCAAGGACCACCCACACCTGTTCTCTAGCCAAGTCGAATCTCGAGGGCGAGATTCATTCTAAGGGGGAGGGGGGTAGGTTTGTAACATCCCAAAATTTTAATTTGGAATGTTATACATAGATCATATTGCATTGCATGTTTATTTGCATTTTTGTTTGTGGCGATCCTCGAAATTCTAAGCAACTCAAGGACCTACGGAGAGAGTTGGGAATTCTACTGTTTTCGTATTTGAATTCACTCGAATACTGGTATGAGGACAGTGTTGGTTTTAATTATTTTTCTCTGCTACAAATATTTCTAAGTAAAGTATATGAGCGGAGATAATATGACTTCTCCAAAATAACAGAAATATTGGAGAAAAAATAATCACTTTTGGTAATTTTCTGGATTTATTTGCGATTTTATTTGCATAGGAAAAATGCGCTTTTTTCAAAATTGTATTTAGGTCCGGGAAAAATGTTCACTTTGTCCTAAATATTATTAGAGGACGGTGAAAATTTATTTCGGGATTTTTGGAGTTCGTTTAGTATTTCTTTTGTTAGTTTTGCTACATCATGACTCTTTAAAAAAACGAAACAGCCTTTGGGCCGTATTCGGCCAGGACTCCTCTGGCCTGGGGCCTTTATAAGCCGCCGCCCCAGCCCGCCTGCGCCGCCCCTGACCTAGCACCGCCACCGTCAGCCGCCACCACCACCGCGTGGTGCCGCAGCCGCGCCGCTCGCCGCCGCCGCCTGCTACCGCCGCCGCGCCGCCACCCGCCGCCGCCTGCCGCCCGTCGCCGCCGCCACCCACCGCCGCGTCGCCCGCCGGACCCACCGCCGCCGCCGCCGGAGTCGCCGGAGCCGCCACCGCCGTCGAGGTAGTCATCCGCCGCCGTCGATTTTTCTTTAGAAACCGATCGGTTTTTTTAGGAAACCCTAGATCCGTTTTTTTAGGTTAGATAGGTTTTTTTTCCGGTTTAGTTATTTAGCGGACGTTCGTCCGTACGTTCATTTTAACGAACGATGTTCGTCCGTTAGCCGCAGACAGCGAACGTTCGTTCGTTAGCCTGTTCGTCAGTTTTCTATTTCGGGGTATTTATCCGCGATTATTTCGATCGCGATTTCTGCCCTGATCTTGTTTTTCGTTTTTCTTTTCGCTCGAGAGTCGGAATCAGGTGATTCAAAATCCCAGATCTTCGTCTCGACGCCCTCTTTCCGTTTAACCAACTTGAACAAAGTTTTGCTACTGTAAAATTTGACTTTAGATCAATTAGTAACCGGAGCTTGTTTCCTTCGCAGTTTGAGTTTCGTTGCTTCTTTCGATTTGATTCTTTTTGCAAACCGAAGTTCTTAAGTTGAACTTTCTGGTTAGATCTTATCTTTTGGAGTTTTGTTTGTGCATCATTGCTTGTTTGCTTATGTATGCTATTGTTTGCTTGCAATAGAATACCCGGACTGTGAAGCGTGCTACTACGAGTCTCTAGGTTTTGCGAATCGTGAGCAAGGCAAGTAACACTTTGATCATACCCTTTTATTACCCAGTTTTATGCATTAGATCAAACCCTCACACACTACATGAGTAGGATCTCTTAACTTGTGGGACTGTGAAGTAGTTTGTGGTAGAACCTATTACCTGCATTATTTTCAAACCCTTGGGAGTTACTTCTACGTTTGCTTAGGTTGCTATGCTATGCTCGTAGATGTGGTTTGGGTTTGAGTGAAATCCATGACAGATGTGAGTTGTTAATTAAGGATTCAACTTAAGGTGGCTACTTGAATACACATCTGGATGGATTGGTTGCAGGGCACCTGGAGAATCCAGTGTTGTCCTAGGAAATTCCGGGGTTCCGTGTGATTTTTCCTATGGAATGCCACCCAGGCTCAAAGGGATCATAAAACTATTCATGCTAGAAACTTCCGTGTGCAACCACAATGCCATTATGGGCTCTGGCATAGTTGAGTAAGTTGTGGGAAACCTTTCCATGATGGGCCAGCAGATTTAGAGGGATTGTAGGTGTACCGTCCTATCTATCTGGTTAAGGGGACCTCTTCGGAAAGACTGTGTCTCGGTCATCCGTTTCTCAAACACCATGCAATGCGAGAAACCAAACGGAGGCGATCGAGTCTTGTGGGAAAAGTGCACAAACCTCTACAGAGTGTACAAACTGATCATGATTAGCCGTGTCCCTGGTTATGGACATCTTGAGTATCTGGTACTTGAATTATTGGTTGATCTCATCACTCTTTAATTTAACTTGTTGGGTTAATGATTACTTTAATTGGGATTGAGTTGGAGGTACCTTCTCAATGATGTTTCAACTACCATGATAGTTAAAATAAAATTTATTCCTTTGTTGTAGGAAAAAATTGGCTTTACGCAAAAACTTTAACCTTAGAGCCTCCACCAGCCAAATATGCATATAGTATAGCCTTTATTTTGTTACTTGCATTTCTCTGTGTTATCTTGCCAGCATATTCCATGTGCTGACCCGTTTTCGGGCTGCAACATATTATGTTGCAGACTTTTCAGACGAGGAGTAAGACGTTCTAGGTCGTTTGTCATGCACTCAGCTATGCCATTGGAGTTGATGGACTCACTTGTCTTCCAAGCCTTCCACTGTTATTTTGTTAGATGGCCTTAAGCCATATACTTTTGTAATAAGTTCTCATTGGACACATTCGATGTAATAAGTGTGTGATTGCCACTCTGTTATAAATCCTTCAAGTACTGTGTGTGTCAGCATTACCGATCCAGGGATGACACTGAAACATAGAGACTTCGGTCCATTCGGATCATGGTCGCTACAAGAAACTTGGCATGCTATCATGGAGCGGCATCAACATGTCGTGGTGAAAAATTTGTCCCATTTGGGGCAGGTTTGGGTATAAGCTTCTCACAAACTAGAGCTTCTCACAACAAGCATGATGGTTTCGATAGGGAACGTACCACCTTTGGGGACGGGACGATATCCGTTGCGTCTTATTGCTTTCAAAAAAATTCCAGTGTGAACATAGAACAACAGGAGTGTTGCGTTTAATCTTGGAATTTTTCGGGGTTCGCTTGGCCTTTTTTATAAACTAACTAGGTTTTCTAGGCATTTTATGTGCATAATTCAAATTTGAACTACATGCACATGCTCCAATGCACTAAAGTTGGTTGAAAAATCACATGTGTGTCCTTGGGTGAATTTCTAGGTCCCATGCAAGAGATGGGAATGAAATTCAAACACCATGGCACTATTGATTGCCGGCAAAATGTTGAGTTGCCTGGTTTTTAAATTCTGGTAAATCCAAAACTCATCCGAAATTCATGAGACTTGGCATGCGATCATGGAGCGGCATCAACATTCCGTGGTAAAAAAATTGTCCCATTCGGGGAAGGTTCGTATATATGCTTCTCACAAAGGAGAGCTTCACAACAAGCATGATGGTTTTCGGTAGGGAACATCCCACCTTTGGGGACGAAACGATATCCATTGCCTCTTATTGCTTTCAAAAAAATTCTCGTGTCAAGATAGAACAAAAGGAGTGTTGTGTCAATTTTTGGGGTTCGTTTGGACATTTTTATGCATTAACTGAGTTTTCAATGCATTTATGTGCATAATTCAAATTTGAACTACATGCACATGCTCGAGTGCATATAGATTGGTTGAAAAAAATAATCAAATTTGTGTCCTTGGGTGCATGCTTAGGCCCCATGCAAGAAATGGGAATGAATTTTAAACACGAGGGAACCATTGATTGCCGACAAAACATTGAGATGCCTGGTTTTTAAATTCTAGTAAATCCAAAACTTGTCTGAAATTCATGAAACTTGGCATGCTATCATGGAATGGCACCCGACATGCTGTGGCATTTTTCGTGTCCATTTTGAGAGAAGGCCCACTCGAATAATGACAGCCAACAAAGGCATTTTGAAAAAATAGCTACCACTTTAATATCTCAAACGTTTATAGAATTCAAACCGTGCGTGTTCTGTTAATCATTCATGTGACGCCATGTGTCTTGGTTTTAATGGCTGTAGGAGGTGCCGTGCGGACAGCTGCTTGACCTTGACTGAACGGGAGGCGTGCGAGCGCAGTTCGGTGCGCAGGCTGACCGAGAGGCATGCAAGCTGTCCTCCAATGCGTAAGCTCACCAGGAAGCATGCGAGTTGTACGTTGCGCAGGCTCACTGGGAAGCGAGCCCTTTGACTTCCATGGCCGCCCGCCTTCCTCTCCATTAATGGCACACAAGCTACTATTTACTATGGGCGGCCTTACTATTCGCCTCCCATTCCCCTCCCTCCCGTAGACCTCCGCCAACGCCATGACGCAGAATGATCATCTGCCACTAGTCTTCAAGTTTGGTGAAGTCAACTCCAAGCCGGAGGAGATAGAAAATAAGGAGGAATGGGGCCTCATGGACATGGCCCAGAATGAGCTGGCCGCGGCGGTTGCTGCCCCCGCTCCCGTCCTAGCTCCCATCCCCGCGCCCGCGCCAGCGACCATCCCCATAACATTGAAGGGCTGGTTGCCGAGCACTATCGTAGAGCTGGAAGCCGCGGGCGTCAACGATGTCTCCACGGACTCGCACGAGCTCGTGTACATGCCAGCGCCAGCGCCCGTGCCCGTGCACGCCCCTCCACCCACCGTGGCACCGGGCCACATGCATTTGGTTGCACCCGCCACGCCCGTGCTGGTGCCCGTGCGTGCGCCCCCCTTAACGGCATGGGACGCTGCCGTCGACCGCTACCTCTCAGCGGCGCCGGTTGCCATCCTCCCGCGCCTCGCCCGTCGATCGCCCGACGACATGATGTTTGATTTACAAGTGAAGAACATTTTGTGTTGCCTTGAAGACTTCAACTACGGCGTCCGGAGAACGACAACGACAACGACGGCGCGACATGCCGCCTCCGCCACCGCCGGAAATAGTTTTTTGGGAGGTTTAATACTGTATCTCGAATTCTCGATCATACAAATATAAATTCGCAGTGTGACTAAATGAAAGATATGGTTTGAATGAACTTGCGTTTTTCTCACTTAATGTACAGACTTATCAAACGATTTTATTTTGAAAAAAACGTCAATGGTTTTCAAATATAAGACACTCATCGAAAACGTTTTAGTTAGAACACCCAGATGCAAACCGACAGCTTCCCAAGGAAGCCAAGGGAAAATGTGCCGAGCAGGATTTATGCACCCCTACAACGCAAATGATTGTTTTGCATGACCCGTGTGCAACCACGTACAAACAATTGGGTAAGATTTGCATATCTGCCATTTTGGGTATGTTGCCATTTGTCAAACTAGAAAGATTGACATTTGTTTATCTAGTAACATTGCCATTTGTCAACCTTGTAACACTGCAATTTGTCAAAATATGCAGCTAAAAATCACTAGCACTATCTAATTGTTGCAACTAAAATCACTAGGACTGTTCATATGGACACCAATACAAAGTGGCATTATACTCTTTTTTTGTCATCCAAATAGAAAAATAATATACGTGCCGCCACGCGACCCGTGTGACGTGCGAGCATGCATGAGTTGATGGGACACATATGCAAATGTACCATTCATTACATACAACAAGTCATCAATACACAACAACAACGAGGATACATGTTGGATTATAGATTATTTCCAACAAAACATTCTAGTAAAGTAAAGTTTTTCTCACACAACAAATAACAAAGCGATGAAATGAACTTCAGCTCAAGCAATCCTCGGCGTTGGAAACGCTTGCTTTGAACCATAACTGATCCTCAGCTACTGTCAATCTCGAGACCAACGCAGGACTGATCATCCAGGCTGAAGCGGCCTATATCAGGACGCATATTGTGATAGCCAGGGTAGGGAACCATAGCAATGTTCAAGGTATAGATACAGTTGCTTCTCATAAATGGTAGCAACGTTGTGTCAACAACAACTGGATCACCTTTCACCATCATTGGATAGTTTTGTCCAAGGAAGAGCAAGTTTTCTCCAAGACTATCAATACTGAACTAGGGAGAAGGAGCTGTTGGCGCTAGTACACAAGTATCCATCCGGAATACCCTGCAACGGATGTTGGAATAGGTCCGGATAGTGCGACCATGGGAGACAACACCTGCTTCGTTAGTAACATCAACAGTGCCCTTTATACATACAAGAAGAGGTGATCCATCGGAATAAGTTGCCAAGTGCCAGTGAGTATATGGGTCCTACTCGTCCTCATGCTCATGATCATCACCATCGTCATCTCCCCCTTGGTTATAATTGTTTTCAAGTATACGTGGTGGAATGTTCACATGACCTTGGAAACATAAGAAGGTTAATTAGTGTTGGGTAACGTAGTATTTCAAAAAAATTCCTATGATCACGCAAGATCTATCTACTAGATGCATAGCAACGAGAGGGGAGAGTGTGTCCACGTACCCTCGTAGACCGGGAGCGGAAGCGTCTAGTGACGCGGTTGATGTAGTCGAACTTTCTTCGCGATCCAACCGATCAAGCACCGAGCGTACAGAGCCTCCGCATTCAGCACACGTTCAACTTGATGACGTCCCGCGAGATCTTGATCCAGTAGAACCTCACAGGAGAGTTTCGTCAGCACAACGACATGGTGACGGAGATGATGAAACTACCGATGCAGGGCTTCGCCTAAGCACTGTAACAATATGACCGAGGTGTGTTTCCGTGGAGGGGGGCACCACACACGGCTGGGAGAGATCAACTTGATCAACTTGTGTGTCTAGAGGTGCCCCCTGCCCCTGTATATAAAGGAGCTAGGGGGAGGCGGCCAGCCTAGGAGGAGGGCGCGCCAAGGGAGGAGTCCTACTCCCCCTAGGAGTAGGACTCCTTCTTTTCCTAGTTGGAGTAGGAGGGGAGAAGGAAAGGGAGAGAGGAAGAGAAGGAAAGGGGCGCGCCACCCCCCTCCTTGTCCAATTCAGACTAGAGGGGGAGGGGGCGCACGGCTGCCCTGGCCGCCCCTCCTCTTCTCCCACTAAGGCCCATGAGGCCCATTTAGCTCCCCGGGGGGTTCCGGTAACCCCCCGGTACTCCGGTATATGTCCGAAACCTTCCGAAACCTTTCCGGTGTCCAAACATAGTCGTCCAATATATCGATCTTTACGTCTCGGACATTCCGAGACTCCTCGTCATGTCCGTGATCTCATCCGGGACTCTGAACTACCTTTGGTACATCAAAACTCATAAACTCATAATATTGATCGTCATCAACGTTAAGCGTGCGGACCCTACGGGTTCGAGAACTATGTAGACATGACCGAGACTCATCTCCGGTCAATAACCAATAGCGGAACATGGATGCTCATATTGACTCCTATATATTCTACGAAGATCTTTATCGGTCAAACCGCATAACAACATATGTTGTTCCTTTTTTCATCAGTATGTTACTTGCCCGAGATTCGATCATCGGTATCTCAATACCTAGTTCAATCTCGTTACCGACAAGCCTCTTTAATCGTTCCGTAATACACCATCTCGTGAATAACTCATTAGTCATATGCTTGCAAGGCTTAGTATGATGTGTATTACCGGGAGGGCCTAGAGATACCCCTCCGACATTCGGAGTGACAAATCCTATTCTTGATCTATGCCAACACCACGAATACCTTCGGAGACACCTGTAGAGCATCGTTATAATCACCCAGTTACGTTGTGACGTTTGATAGCACACAAGGTGTTCCTCCGGTATTCGGGAGTTGCATAATCTCATAGTCATAGGAACATGTATAAGTCATGGAGAAAGCAATAGCAGTAAAACTAAACGATCATAGTGTTAAGCTAACGGATGGGTCTTGTCCATCACATCATTCTCCTAATGATGTGATCTCGTTGATCAAATGACAACTCATGTATATGGTCAGGAAACATAACCATCTTTGATCAATGAGCTAGTCTAGTAGAAGCATACTAGGGACATACTGTTTTGTCTATGTATTCACACATGTACTAAGTTTTCGGTTAATACAATTCTAGCATGAATAAAAGACATTTATCATGATATAAGGAAATACAAATAACATCTTTACTATTGCCTCTAGGGCATATTTCCTTCAGTCTCCCACTTGAACTAGAGTCAATAATCTAGATTACAAAGTAATGACCCTAACACCCATGGAGTCTTGGTGCTGATCATGTTTTGCCCGTGGAAGAGGCTTAGTCAACGGGTCTGCAACATTCAGATCCATATGTATCTTGCAAATTTGTATGTCTCCCTCCTTGACTAGATTGCGGATGGAATTGAAGCGTCTTTTGATGTGCTTTGTTCTCTTGTGAAACCTGGATTCCTTCGCCAAGGCTATTGCTCCAGTGTTGTCACAAAAGATTTTCATTGGACCCGATGCACTAGGTATCACACCTAGATCGGATATGAACTCCTTCATCCAGACTCCTCATTTGCTGCTTCCGAAGCAGCTATGTATTCTGCTTCACACGTAGATCCCACCACGACGATTTGCTTGGAACTTCACCAACTGACAGCTCCACCGTTCAATAAAAATACATATCCGGTTTGTGACTTTGAGTCATCGGGATCAGTGTCAAAGCTTGCATCGGTGTAACCGTTTACGACGAGCTCTTTGTCACCTCCATATACGAGAAACATATCCTTTGTCCTCTTCAGGTACTTCAGGATGTTCTTGACCGTTGTCCAGTGATCCACTCCTGGATTACTTTGGTACCTCCCTGCTATACTAATAGCAAGGCACACATCAGGTCTGGTACACAGCATTGCATACATGATAGATCCTATGCTGAGGCATAGGGAATGACTTTCATTTTCTCTCTATCTTTTGCAGTGGTCGGGCACTGAGTCTTACTCAACTTCACTCCTTGTAACACATGCAAGAACCCTTTCTTTGACTAATCCATTTTGAACTTCTTCAAAACTTTATCAAGGTATGTGCTTTGTGAAAGTCCAATTAAACGTCTTGATCTATCTCTATAGATCTTGATGCCTAATATGTAAGCAGCTTCACTGAGGTCTTTCATTAAAAAATTCTTATTCAAGTATCCTTTTATGCTATCCAAAAATTCTATATCATTCCAATCAACAATATGTCATCCACATATAATATCAGAAATGCTACAGAGCTCCCACTCACTTTCTTGTAAATACAGGCTTCTCCAAAAGTTTGTATAAAACCATATGCTTTGATCACCTCATCAAAGCGTATATTCCAACTCCGAGATGCTTGCACTAGTCCATAGATGGATCGCTGGAGCTTGCACACTTTGTTAGCACCTTTAGGATTGACAAAACCTTTTGGTTGCATCATATACAACTCTTCTTTGAGATATCCATTCAGGAATGCAGTTTTGACATCCATTTGCCAGATTTCATAATCATAAAATGCGGCAATTGCTAACATGATTCGGACATACTTAATCATCGCTACGAGTGAGAAAGTCTCATCGTAGTCAACTCCTTGAACTTGTTGAAAACCTTTCGTAACAAGTCGAGCTTTGTAAACAGTAACATTACCGTCAGCATCGGTCTTCCTCTTGTAGATCCATTTATTTTCGATGCCTTGCCGATCATCGGGCAAGTCAACCAAAGTCCACACTTTATTCTCATACATGGATCCCATCTCAGATTTCATGGCCTCAAGCCATTTTGCGGAATCTGGGCTCTTCATCGCTTCCTCATAGTTCGTAGGTTCATCATGGTCTAGTAACATGACTTCCAGAACTGGGTTGCCGTACCACTCTGGTGCGGAACGTACTCTAGTTGATCTACGAAGTTCAGCAGAAACTTGATCTGAAGTTTCATGATCATCATCATTAGCTTCCTCACTAATAGGTGTAGGAATCACTAGAACTAGTTTCTGTGATGTACTACTTTCCAATTCGGGAGAAGGTACAATTACCTCATCAAGTTCTACTTTCCTCCCACTCACTTCTTTCGAGAGAAATTCCTACTCTAGAAAGGATCCATTCTTAGCAACGAATATCTTGCCTTCGGATCTGTGATAGAAGGTGTACCGAACAGTCTCTTTTGGGTATCCTATGAAGACACATTTCTCCGACTTGGGTTCGAGCTTATCAGGTTGAAGCTTTTTCACATAAGCATCGCAGCCCCAAACTTTAAGAAACGACAACTTTGGTTTCTTGCCAAACCACCGTTCATAACGCGTCATCTCAACAGATTTAGATGGTGCCCTATTTAACGTGAATGCAGATGTCTCTAAAGCATGACCCCAAAACGATAGTGGTAAATCGGTAAGAGACATCATAGACCGCACCATATCTAATAAAGTACGGTTACGACGTTCGGACACACCATTACGCTGTGGTGTTCCGGGTGGCGTGAGTTGTGAAACTATTCCACATTGTTTCAAATGAAGACCAAACTCGTAACTCAAATATTCACCTCCATGATTAGATCGTAGAAACTTTATTTTCTTGTTGCGATGATTCTCTACTTCACTCTGAAATTCTTTGAACTTTTCAAATGTTTCAGACTTGTGCTTCATCAAGTAGATATACCCATATCTGCTCAAATCATCAATGAAGGTCAGAAAATAATGATACCCGCCGCGAGCTTCAACACTCATCGGTCCACATACATTAGTATGTATGATTTCCAACAAATCTATTGCTCGCTTCATTCTTTCGGAGAACGGAGTTTTAGTCATCTTGCCCATGAGGCATGGTTCGCAAGCACCAAGTGATTCATAATCAAGTGATTCCAAAAGTCCATCACTATGGAGTTTCTTTATGCGCTTTACACCAATATTACCTAAACGGCAGTGCCACAAATAAGTTGCACTATCATTATTAACCTTACATCTTTTGGCTTCAATATTATGAATATGTGTATCACTACGATCGAGATCCAACAAGAATAGACCACTCTTCAAGGGTGCATGACCATAAAAGATAAATAGAACAACCATTACTCTCAGATTTAAATGAATAACCATCTTGCAATAAACAAGATCCAGATATAATGTTCATGCTTAACGCTGGCACCAAATAACAATTATTCAGGTCTAAAACTAATCCTGAAGGTAGATGTAGAGGTAGCGTGCCGACGACGATGACATCGACTTTGGAACCATTTCCCACGCGCATCATCACCTCGTCCTTAGCCAATCTTCATTTAATCCGTAGTCCCTGTTTCGAGTTACAAATATTAGCAATCGAACCGGTATCAAATACCCAGGTACTACTACGAGCATTAGTAAGGTACACAACAATAACATGTATATCACATATACCTTTGTTCACCTTACCATCCTTCTTATCCGCCAAATACTTGGGGCAGTTCCGCTTCCAGTGTCCAGTCCCTTTGCAGTAGAAGCACTCAGTTTCAGGCTTGGCTCCATACTTGGGTTTCTTCGCGGGGGTAGCAACTGTCTTGCTATTCTTCTTGAAGTTCCCATTCTTTCCCTTGTCCTTTTTCTTGAAACTAGTGGTCTTGTTAACCATCAACACTTGATGCTCCTTTTTGATTTCTACCTCCGCAGCCTTGAGCATAGCGAAGAGCTCGGGAATTGTCTTTTGCATCCCTTGCATATTATAGTTCATCACGAAGCCTTTATAGCTTGGTGGCAGTGATTGAAGAACTCTGTCAATAACACTATCTTCGTCAACTTTGCAACCAAGTTGAGTCATATGATTGTAGTACCCAGACATTCTGAGCAAGTGTTCACTGATAGAACTATTCTCCTCCATCTTGTAGCTATAGAACTTATTGGAAATCTCATATTTCTCAATCCGGGCATTTGCTTGAAATATTAACTTCATCTCTTGGAACATCTCATATGATCCATGAAGTTTAAAACGTCGTTGAAGTCCCGGTTCTAAGCCGTAAAGCATGGCACACTGAACTATCGTGTAGTCATCAAACCGCGTCTGCCAGACGTTCAAAGTGTCCACATTAGCAGGAGGGGGCTTGTCACCTAGCGGTGCTTCAAGGACATAATTCTTCTTTGCAGCAATGAGGATAATCCTCAAGTTACGGACCCAGTCCGTGTAATTGCTACCATCATCTTTCAACTTAGCTTTCTCTAGGAATGCATTAAAATTCAAACGAACAGTAGAACGGGCCATTGATCTACAACAACATATATATGCAAAAACTACCAGGACTAAGGTCATGATAAATTAAAGTTCAATTAATCAAATTACTAAAGAACTCCCACTTAGATAGACATCCCTCTAGTCATCTAAATGATCACGTGATCCAAATCAACTAAACCATGTCCGATCATCACGTGAGATGGAGTAGTTTTCAATGGTGAACATCTTATGTTGATCATATCTACTATATGATTCACACTCGACCTTTTAGTCTCCAGTGTTCCGAGGCCATATCTGCATATGCTAGGCTCGTCAAGTTTAACCCGAGTATTCTGCGTGTGTAAAACTGGCTTACATCCGTTGTATGTGAACGTAGATCTTATCACACCCGATCATCACGTGGTGTCTCGACACGACAAACTTTCGCAACGGTGCATACTCAGGGAGAACACTTATACCTTGAAATTTTGTGAGAGATCATCTTATAATGCTACCGTCGATCTAAGCAAAATAAGATGCATAAAAGATAAACATCACATGCAATCAATATAAGTGATATGATATGGCCATCATCATCTTGTGCCTTTGATCTTCATCTCCAAAGCACTGTCATGATTACCATCATTACCGGCGCGACACCTTGATCTCCATCGTAGCATCGTTATCGTCTCGCCAACTATTGCTTACATGACTATCGCTACCGCTTAGTGATAAAGTAAAGCAATTACATGGCGATTGCATTTCATACAATAAAGCGACAACCATATGGCTCCTGCTAGTTGCCGATAACTTTACAAACATGATCATCTCATACAATAACGTATCACTCATCATGTCTTGACCATATCACATCACAACATGTCCTGCAAAAACAAGTTAGACATCCTCTACTTTGTTGTTGCAAGTTTTACGTGGCTGCTACGGGCTTAGCAAGAACCGTTCTTACCTACGCATACAAAAACCACAACAATTTTTCATCAAGTATGTGTTGTTTGAACCTTCACAAGGACCAGGCGTAGCCACACTCGATTCAGCTAAAGTGAGAGAGACAGACACCCGCCAGTCACCTTTAAGCAACGAGTGCTCATAACGGTGAAGCCAGTCTCGTGTAAGCGTACACGTAATGTCGGTCCGGGCCGCTTCATCTCACAATACCGCCGAACCAAAGTATGACATGCTGGTAAGCAGTATGACTATTATCGCCCACAACTCATTGTGTTCTACTCGTGCATATCATCTACGCATAGACCTGGCTCATAATGCCACTGTTGGGTAACGTAGTATTTCAAAAATATTCCTATGATCACGCAAGATCTATCTACTAGATGCATTGCAATGAGAGGGGAGAGTGTGTCCACGTACAATTGTAGACCGGGCGCGAAGGTCTAGTGACGCGGTTGATGTAGTCGAACTTTCTTCGCGATCCAACCGATCAAGCACCGATCGTACGGAGCCTCCGCGTTCAGCACACGTTCAGCTTGATGACGTCCCGCGAGCTCTTGATCCAGTAGAACCTCACATGAGAGTTTCGTCAGCACAACGGCATGGTGACGGAGATGATAAACTACCGATGCAGGGCTTCGCCTAAGCACTGTAACGATATGACCGAGGTGTGTTTCTATGGAGGGGGCCACCGCCCACGGCTGGGAGAGATCAACTTGATCAACTTGCCTGTCTAGAGGTGCCCTGTGACACCCCGAGACCGGTGCACCAGGTGTCAGCCAGTTATTCGTCGTTGTTGCCATGTCATCTGCTTGCGTGTTGCATCTTTGCCATGTCATCATGTGTGTTGCATCAGCATGTTTTCAAAACTTGCATCCGTCCGAGTTCCCTCGTCCTCTCCGTTGTTCGTTCTGAGCCCAAACACACTCACACGCGCCCGCGGCGCCTCCGAATATTTATTTTATGAGTGGCCGAAAAATGTTCTCGGAATGGGTTGAAACGTGGCATGTGGTCTTATTATAGCATAGGTAGAATGCCTGTCAATTTTCGTCGCGTTCGGAGCTCGTTTGATAGCCCAACCGTTAAATATAGCGGTACTAGTAGCCGGTCTAAACGTCGGATGTTTTCGGTCTCCGAAAACCTCCGCGGGCCTCTCTCCTCTCCCCTCATCTCAGCCCACACCCCTCTTCACAGCCCACTAGGCCCAGCCTACTTCCCCCTCCTCTCCGTTGCCGTTGGATCGTGATCCGATGGCTCCGAAACGGCCTCAAACCCCCAAACCCTAGCCCTCCTACTATAAAAAGACCCCTCCCTTGCCATTTTGGGCTTAACCCTAGCCTTCCCTAACCTCCTAGCCCCCCTCTGCCTCAAAATCCGCGCTCCCTGCTCCCTGGCCGCCACTTGTCACCGGCCAGCCGAAGCCACCTCGCCATCGCCACTTGGCGGCCTCTGGTTGGCTCCCCCCCGCCGCCAATCAGCGCCCTGACCAGTGGGACGCCGCCACCTCACCGCCTCTAGCCCCACTTCCCAGCCAGCCCGCCTAAGGCCCGGGCCAGGCCCGCCCCTGGGTTGATCTGGGCCTGAGCCGCCGACGCGCCACAGGCCGCCCGAGCCTCTGCGCCTCCCCGAGCCTCCGTCCCCCGCCGCCTGCGCTCGACCCCGTCGCCGCAGTGCTCGCCGCCGGCAGCCGCCGAACCTCCACGACCGCTGCCCGTGCCTCCCATCCCGCCGGACCTCGCCCCTCCGTCTGCGCCCTCCGGTGCCCCTCGTCGCCGGTGCCCCGAGCCCGCTCCCTCCAGCGAGCTCAGATCCGCAGCGCCGCCGTGCTCTGCCTCCTCGCCCTGGAAGTTTGCTACCGCCCCGCCAGAGATCCCTCGCCGGCCGCGTCCTCCGGCGGATCCGAGCCGCTGCCGGCCTCCCGTCCTCCTCTGGATCGGGTAAGGCCCGATCCGCTGCAGCGCCCCGATCCGCATCCGCCCGTGACCCTGCCAGTGGGCCCCGCGCCCGGTGCACCGACGGACATGTCCGGGAGGAGCCCGGACGTGTCCGCCCCTCTCTCTGCCGTGTGGGTCCCGCCGCAAGACATGTCCGTCTGGACACGGACATGTCCATCCCGAGGTTGCCTTTTTTCCACCAAGTCCCAGAAAATGCATATTTTGTTGCTATGTTCATGTGGCTGTAATTAATTGTGTGCTTATCCAAATTGTGTGAATGATATGTCAAAATGACCGTGGTGATATGCTCTACACTTTGTTCCATTGTGCCATGCTTGTTTGAGTTCATCTAGATGCCCTAATCCCTGTTGCAAAAGTGCTACTTGTTATAAACTGCTACAACTTGTTATTTTCATGCCATGTTTGAGATGTGATAACTTGGTGCATGTTTATCCAAATGATGCATATGATATGTCAAAATGTTCATTGTGAAGTGCTATACATGATGGTTGCTGTAGCATGCTTGTTTGAGTTCATATTGCCATGTTAATCTCTGTTGCAAAAGTGCATGTGGCTGTTATGTGCTGACACTTTTTATGAGATGCTCATTTCACTTGATCATTGCTGTGGATGTGTTTGTCTTCATGCCACATGTTTAGTTGTTTTAGAAGCACAATAATATGGTCTTTGCTCTGGTGCAAACCACTTTCCATGATATTCCTTTAGGTGACTTAAACATGCTTGTAAACATGCCATGTTGTTATTGTTGTTTTATACTTAGTGAAAAAACTGCCAAGTCTGGAATGTGTTATAACCTGATGCTATGTTTGCTTGATGCCCTAGTCAAATCCATGCTTGGTTTGGAGTGGCCAATGATTATGTCTTGTTGTCCATGTTTTTGTCTATCCATTCATGCCCTTACTTGCTCATATGACCTGCTGTAGCTTAATTATTTCTTGCTCTCAAGTTGCTATAAATTATACCTGTCAGGATTTTATCGGCATGTTCAATTTGGTGTAGCTTGTTGCTATTGATCCATGCCTCCTATGGGGTTGCTCCAATGGAGTTGTTTGCTGTAGGATATGTCTACTACATGTCCATGCTCTTTATGTTCTTATTAGAGTTGATATGCTTGTTGTTTTGTGCCTCCGAAGGCAGCATCGTGATGATGTTTTTGCCTTCCCAGATTTTGGCCAAGTCTGGATAATTTTATTGCAACTTGCCATGCTTGTTTAAATGTGTTCCAGTAAGCTTTTGGGTGTGTTCTAAGTTCCTACTTGTTAAGTATCATGTCTAATTCACATCCATGCTTCTTTTTATCTTGTTTGGGTGATGTAGCATATATTTACCTTGCTCCAAAGTTGCTATGTGGCTGTTAACTTCAGCTTGTTGTTATATCTTGTTTCATGTGTATCTTTTAGCCCGTTGCTCCGTTTTGGGTGTGCCTTATATGAAACTTGTGTGATTTTGCATGTAGAATCATAATATCATGTTGTTTGCCTATTTGGAGTGTGTTTGCCTGATGTTTGGGTGCATCTTGCACCGTTGCCATGTTTGTCTTGTTTTGCTCATATCTTCTAGGACGTAGCTCAGAATTAAATGAACTTTATATGAAACTTGACTAGAATTTCGTGTAGATCATCATGGTGCATGTTAACCTGCTGTTTAACAACTTTAACTTAAGGTTTGTTCAGATCTGGACTAATTTCACAATATGCATATGAGGACTTACCGGAGTTGTTATATGTAGTTTCCGGCCACATTTAAACTTGTTGTTTGGTGTTGTTCTTGTGTGCTTCATCCATTGCCATGTAGTGCATCATATATAGACTTGTCTTGCATCATACTTGTTTGAGCATATTGTCATGTTCTTGTGTTGTGTGTTTACCGTATTGCTTGCTTCTTCTCGTTAGTGCTTGTTCCGTTGCGATCGTGAGGATTCGTTCGTCTACCCGTGGTTCATCTTCAAGGCTTCTTCTTCGTCTTCTTCACGGATCTGTTCTTCCTCCTTTGTCGATCTCAGGCAAGATGACCACACCCTTGGATACCTTTACTATCATTGCCATGCTTAGTTGTCTCGATGCTATCGTTATATGTCGCGCTACCCATCATTATTGTCAGCCTCTCCTTGTTGCCATGAAACCTCTAACCTTTGAAACCTTCCCAGCAAAACCATTGTTTGGCTATGTTACCCGCTTGCTCAGCCCCGCTTATAGCATTTTAGTTGCATGTGAAGATGAAGATTGATCCATGTCGGATCTTGATGCTTTAGGAATATCACAATATGTCTTGTATATATTAACACACATATATACCTGGCATGGGTGGAAGACTTGGCCTTTTGCTCGGTGTTTTGTTCCACTCATGCCACCTTAGGCGCCGATAAACCGACATTATGTTCCTTGATTTTGCGTTCCTTACACGGTTGGGTATATGGGGACCCCTTCACACTTCGTCTTTGAATAAAACTCCTCCAGCAAGGCCCAACATTGGTTTTAATTTGCCTCATAATAACAACTAAATTAATTAATTAAATTGTATAGGGGGAACACTCCCTCGAGATTCTTTTCTACATAGAAGGGGGGGCCAGTGCTGATGGTGTTGGTCCCAAATGGGGAGCCAGCGGGGCCACCTCGTGGAAACTCGAGGGCTGGTTTTACCTGTAGCATCACCCATCCGGACGTGTCCTGAGACGAGATACGCGCGGCTACTATCAGGGTGTCGGCACGCCGGGAGGTCTTGCTGGACTTGTTTTACCATTGTCGAAATGTCTTGTGCACCGGGATACCGAGCCTGATTGGATTTCCCTAAGATAAGGGGTAATAATTATTATTACTTCAGCTGATCATGAGAGCTTGTGATGGGCTAAGTTGGGACACCCCTGCAGGGTTATGATCTTTCGAAAGCCGTGCCCACGGTTATGTGGCAGATTGGAATTTGTTAATGTCCGGTTGTAGAGAACTTGACAGAGGATTCGAAGTAAAACACACAACTGTGTGAGTAACTGTGACTGTCTCTTTTCATTTTGAGAAGAGAACACGGTGGGGTTATGTTCGACCCGTAGGTAGTTCAGGATCTTTAGCGATCACTACTAGTTGCGACCGTTTGCGTAGATGCTCTTCTTATTCTTGTACTCATAAATTAGCCACCATACTTTTGCTTAGCCGCTGCTGCAACCTCACCACTTTACCTCTTCCTACCCATTAAGCTTTGCTAGTCTTGTTACCCATGGTTATGGGATTGCTGAGTCCTTGTGGCTCACAGATACTACAACAACAGTTGCAGGTGCAGGTTTCCGATGTCTTGACGTGAGAGCGATGATCGTTGTGTTGGAGTTCTTTCTTCTTCTTCAGTCTTGGGTTAGGTTCCGGGTCGGCAGCCTGGGATAGCAGATGGATGTCTTTGTGTTTTTCATGTTTGCATCGGTAGTCAGATGCCTTGTATTGATGTTGTTATATTCATGTGACTTGTATGTATTGTTGTATCCCCATGTATGTATGTAATGGTACGATGTAATGATATCCATCTTTCTAAGCGCCCGAAATGTGATTGTGCCCCAATCACGTAAGTGTCACGTGATCGGGATAGAATCGCATCTTGGGGCTGACAAGTTGGTATCAGAGCCTCGACCGACCATAGGAGCCCCCTTGATTGATCGTAGCTTGGCCGTTGTCGAGTCTAGTAGAAAAACTTTTCGGAGTCTAGTTTTATCGGAGAGTAGGAATTATTTTTACTCCCCTGCCCCTTCGTCGCTTTGGTGAGGAATCTTGACGTAGGTGTTGTGAATTACCCCTCTTCCCCTTCATTTTTTTTTAGGATCACGCGGTTAGTTTTCGTTCGTTGCGTTGTCAGTCTTTCATCTGGTGCATCTCTTGTCAAGTGGATTCAACCCTCTTCTTCTTTGCAAGTTCATCCTCAGTTCTTTTCAACCGATGTTGTTTTTCCCCGTCCGAAGTGGACTTTCTTTTTCCCACCCACCCACCCCTTTTGCTTCTCGGAGCCAGAGTCCTTAATCGAGTATCCATCCTACTCGTGTGAAGTCTTTGCTTTCTTTCATCAATAGTTTCAACTGGTGAATTCTCGTCTAGTTCATCTTCATTCATCTACTTTATTCTCTGATGAATTCTCCTCTCGATTCGATATTCTTCACCTCTTCTTCTTTTCCGATGGATTCAACTCAAGTAGTTGGTGTTGTTCATACTCTTTTCCCTCGGCTCGGATATTCCCCTTGCTCATTTATCTCTTGCCATTTAATTATCCAGAGTTTCTGCAGGCATCTCAGATTCGTCTGTCTTCCAATTAATTCGAGGTTGTCACCTCATTCGAGTTTTTTTATCGTTCCGGTGCATCATCTCCTTTCGATCCTTTTCAACGGTGTTTCTCTTCGGTGGGCTCATAACCCACAGGTCTTTCCTAGGATCTTACCTGTCTCTTCTAATATTTTTCCCGGAGTCTTCTGAAACTCTTTTCAAGTGTGACATAAGTATGGATTCCATCAGTCATATGCCTTCTTCAAGTTCGCTATTAAATTCCTTTCATCTTTGGTTCAACCTTTCTTCTTTTCATTCATCCGGAGTAGTTATTGAATTCTTTTCCGTGTGTTCCTCCGAAGGCCATCATTCCAGAAGACTTTTTCGTTCTCAGTTTCAACCTCGTCCTCCAAATATTCTTCTTTGATGCCTCTTCGTTCGTCTCACATTTGTCCGGTGCTTCGTTCAAGTATTCTTTAATCAGTTCACGATCCCTTAGCTCTCTTGTATCTAAATTTCCCCAAGTGTTTTGATTCTTCCCGGTGATTCATTCTCTTGTGTTCACTCAATTTCAATTCTTACGGTGGTCGTTCTTTTTCATCACTTGATTTAATTCTTCCCGGTGGTTCTCTCAAGAGCTCTTTTCCGGTGCTGTCATATCAATTCATTCATTCTATTCCAATCTTACCGGTGTTTCATGAAGATTGTCGCAAGTTCGCGATATATCCTTCTTTAATAATTTCAATGAGAATAAGTGGTATGTGACCCATTGCTTCTCATCAATGTAATTGGTGGAGGATAAACATAACATAATTCTTATTCTTTTCCATCAAGTTGATTAATTCCTTCCTTCGGAGTTTATTCTTGATGAATAAATTCTAGTTTCAAGTGCCTTTTCTTTCCGGAGTTCATAGTTTTCTTCGACCATCTCGTCAGAACCCCGACTAATCATCGGAAGGCTTTAATCTTATTCCTTGTGTTCATCATTTCTATATCATCATCCTTTCATTACCGGAGTTCTTCGTGATGGTTCTTCATCATTTAATTCATTCTTCGAATATTCATCTATTTCTTCTAGAGCAGCTCAAGCATTCTTATTCTTTTGCCTCTCGAGTGCAAATAATTCTCTGTATTCTTTTGAAGTGGAGTTTTGCATTTCTTTCTTCATTCTCATCTATTCATTATTTTGGTTGTGGCATAATTCACCTCAAGTTTTGAGATGTTTTTAATTAGTCCACAACAAGCTCATTCTTTTGTTGTTGATTTTATAAACAACTCCATTCAAGTCCTTCTTTGAGGATGCTCTTTTAAATGCATTCATGGTGTAAGTTGTCATCTTCTTCTCCATTCTTTTAATTCCATTATTTCAATTATTCCGGAGGCATTGTCTTGTTCATTTCGTCATGTTTTTATTCCATCTTCTCAAGTTCTCGTTCTATTCCATTTGTGTTCAACCTGTGTGCTATTCCTTTCATTTTCAGCCAGAGTGCTGCCCGAATTCCTTCGTGAAGTTACATTTCTATCTCTTCTTAACCGGAGTGGTTTCGAATTCATTCTCGTTCCTTCAGCTCTTGCTTCGTGTCTTTCAACCTCCTTGGTTCTCGTCATATTCCTTCTTCCTTTTGGCTAACGAAGTCTTGCAACTTCATTTTCCCCGTCGTGTTCGTCCTTTCAAGTGGCTCATCCTCTGAACATTCTTTGGTTTCACTCTTTTGTCCTCGAAGAACTTTGTTCTTCCTTTTCCCTCCCGTCTCATTCCTAAGATCTCGGGACGAGATCTCTTGTTAGTAGGGGAGTGTTGTGACACCCCGAATCCGGTGCGCCAGGTGTCAGCCAGTTATTCATCGTTATTGCCATGTCATCTGCTTGCGTGTTGCATCTTTGCCATGTCATGATGTGTGTTGCATCAGCATGTTTTCAAAACTTGCATCCGTCCGAGTTCCCTCGTCCTCTCCGTTGTCCGTTCTGAGCCCAGACACACTCACACGCGCCCGCGGCGCCTCCGAATATTTATTTTATGAGTGGCCGAAAAATGTTCTCGGAATGGGTTGAAACTTGGCATGTGGTCTCATTATAGCATAGGTAGACCGCCTGTCAAGTTTCATCGCGTTCGGAGCTCGTTTGATAGCCCAACCGTTAAATATAACGGCACTAGTAGCCGGTCTAAACGTCGGATGTTTTCGGTCTCCAAAAACCTCCACGGGCCTCTCTCCTCTCCTCTCATCTCAGCCCACACCCCTCTTCACAGCCCACTAGGCCCAGCCTACTTCCCCCTCCGCTCCGTTGCCATTGGATCGTGATCCGATGGCTCCGAAAAGGCCTCAAACCCCCAAACCCTAGCCCTCCTACTATAAATAGACCCCTCCCTTGCCATTTTGGGCCTAACCCTAGCCTTCCCTAACCTCCTAGCCCCCTCTGCCTCAAAATCCGCGCTCCCCCGCTCCTTGACCGCCACTTGTCACTGGCCAGCAGGAGCCACCTCGCCATCGCCACTTGGCGGCCTCTGGTTGCCCCCCCCCGCCGCCAGTCAGTGCCCTGACTAGTGGGACGCCGCCACCACACCGCCTCTAGCCCCACTTCCCCGCCAGCCCGCCTGAGGCCTGGGCCAGGCCCGCCCCCGGGCCGATCTGGGCCCGAGCCGCCGACGCGCCCCAGGCCGCCCGAGCCTCTGCGCCTCCCCGAGCCTGTGCGCCTCCCCGAGCCTCCGTCCGCCGCCGCCTGCGCTCGACCCCGCCGCCGCAGTGCTCGCCGCCGGCAGCCGCCGAACCTCCACGACCGCTGCCCGTGCCTCCCGTCCCGCCGGACCTCGCCCCGTCGTCTGCGCCCTCCAGTGCCCCTCGTAACCGGAGCCCCGAGCCCGCTCCCTCCGGCGAGCTTAGATCCGCAGCGCCGCCGTGCTCTGCCTCCTCGCCCTGGAAGTTTGCCGCCGCCCCGCCGGAGATCCCTCGCCGGCCGCGTCCTCCGGCGGATCCGAGCCGCCGCCGGCCTCCCGTCCTCCTCTGGATCGGGTAAGGCCCGATCTGCTGCAGCGCCCCGATCCGCATCCGCCCGTGACCCTGCGAGTGGGCCCCGCGCCCGGTGCACCGACGGACATGTCCGGGAGGAGCCCGTACGTGTCCGCCCCTCTCTCTCTGCCGTGTGGGTCCTGCCGCCAGACATGTCCGTCTGGACACGGACATGTCCATCCCGAGGTTTCCTTTTTTCCATTAAGTCCCAGAAAATGCATATTTTGTTGCTATGTGTGGCTGTAATTAATTGTGTGCTTATCCAAATTGTGTGAATGATATGTCAAAATGATCGTGGTGATATGCTCTACACTTTGTTCTATTGTGCCATGCTTGTTTGAGTTCATCGACATGCCCTAATCCCTGTTGCAAAAGTGCTACTTGTTATAAACTGCCGCACCTTGTTATTTTCATGCCATGTTTGAGATGTGATAACTTGGTGCACGTTTATCCAAATGATGCATATGATATGTCAAAATGTTCATTGTGAAGTGCTCTATATGATGTTGCTGTAGCATGCTTGTTTGAGTTCATATTGCCATGTTAATCTCTGTTGCAAAAGTGCATGTGGCTATTATGTGCTGAAACTTGTTATGAGATGCTGATTTCAGTTGATCATTGCTATGGATGTGTTTGTCTTCATGCCACATGTTTAGTTGTTTTAGAAGCACAATAATATGGTCTTTGCTGTGGTGCAAACCACTTTCCATGATATGCCTTGAGGTGACTTAAACATGCTTGTAAGCATGCCGTGTTGTTATTGTTCTTCTATACTTAGTGAAAAAACTGCTAAGTCTGGAATCTGTTATAACCTGATGCTATGTTTGCTTGATGCCCTAGTCAAATCCATGCTTGTTTTGGAGTGGCCAATGATCATGTCTTGTTGTCCATTTTTTTTGTCTATCCATTCATGCCCTTACTTGCTCATATGACCTGCTGTAGCTTAATTATTTCTTGCTCTCAAGTTGCTATAAATTATACCTGTCAGGATTTTATCGGCATGTTCAATTTGGTGTAGCTTGTTGCTATTGATCCATGCCTCCTATGGAGTTGCTCCAATGGAGTTGTTTGCTGTAGGATATGTCTACTACATGTCCATGCTATTTATGTTCTTATTAGAGTTGATATGCTTGTTGTTTTGTGCCTCCGAAGGCAGCATCGTTATGATGTTTTTGCATTCCTAGATTTTGGCCAAGTCTGGATAATTTTATTGCAACTTGCCATGCTTGTTTAAATGTGTTCCAGCAAGCTTTTGGGTGTGTTCTAAGTTCCTACTTGTTAATTATCATGTCTACTTTACATCCATGCTTCTTGTTATCTTGTTTGGGTGCTGTAGCATATATTTACCTTGCTCCAAAGTTGCTATGTGGCTGTTAACTTCAGCTTGTTGTTATATCTTGTTTCATGTGTATCTTTTAGCCCGTTGCTCCGTTTTGGGTGTGCCTTATATGAAACTTGTGTGATTTTGCATGTAGAATCATAATATCATGTTGTTTGCTATTTGGAGTGTGTTTGCCTGATGTTTGGGTGCATCTTGCACCGTTGCCATGTTTGTCTTGTTTTGCTCATATCTTCTAGGCCGTAGCTCTGAATTAAATGAACTTTATATGGAACTTGATTAGAATTTCGTGTTGATCATCATGGTGCATGTTAACCTGCTGTTTAACAACTTTAACTTAAGGTTTGTTCAGATCTGGACTAATTTCACAATATGCATATGAGGACTTACCGGAGTTGTTATATGTAGTTTCGGCCTCATTTAAACTTGTTGTTTGGTGTTGTTCTTGTGTTCTTCATCCCTTGCCATGTAGTGCATCATATATAGACTTGTCTTGCATCATACTTGTTTGAGCATATTGTCATGTTCTTGTGTTGTGTGTTTACCGTATTGCTTGCTTCTTCTCGTTAGTGCTTGTTCCATTGCGACCGTGAGGATTCGTTCGTCTACCCATGGTTCGTCTTCAAGGCTTCTTCTTCGTCTTCTTCACGGATCCGTTCTTCATCCTTGCGGGATCTCAGGCAAGATGACCATACCCTTGGATACCTTTACTATCATTGCCATGCTTAGTTGTCTCGATGCTATCGTTATATGTCGCGCTACCTATCATTATTGTCAGCCTCTCCTTGTCGCCATGAAACCTCTAACCTTTGACACCTTCCCAGCAAAACCATTGTTTGGCTATGTTACCCACTTGCTCAGCCCCTCTTATAGCATTTTAGTTGCAGGTGAAGATGAAGATTGATCCATGTCTGATCTTGATGCTTTGGGAATATCACAATATGTCTTATATATATTAACACACATATATACATGGCATGGGTGGAAGGCTTGGCCTTTTGCTCGGTGTTTTGTTCCACTCATGCCATCTTAGGCGCCGATAAACCAGCATTATGTTCCTTGATTTTGCGTTCCTTACACGGTTGGGTATATGGGGACCCCTTGACACTTCGTCTTTGAATAAAACTCCTCCAGCAAGGCCCAACATTGGTTTTAATTTGCCTCATAATAACAACTTAATTAATTAATTAAATTGCATAAGTGGAACGCTCCCTCGAGATTCTTTTCTACATAGCAGGGGGCCAGTGCTGATGGTGTTGGTCCCAAATGGGGAGCCTGCGGGGCCACCTCGTGGAAACTCGAGGGCTGGTTTTACCTGTAGCATCACCCATCCGGACGTGTCCTGAGACGAGATACGCGCGGCTACTATCAGGGTGTCGGCATGCCGGGAGGTCTTGCTGGACTTGTTTTACCATTGTCGAAATGTCTTGTGCACCGGGATACCGAGCCTGATCGGATTTCCCTAAGATAAGGGGTAATAATTATTATTACTTCAGCTGATCGTGAGAGCTTGTGATGGGCTAAGTCGGGACACCCCTGCAGGGTTATGATCTTTCGAAAGACGTGCCCGCGGTTATGTGGCAGATTGGAATTTGTTAATGTCCGGTTGTAGAAAACTTGACAGAGGATCCGAAGTAAAACACACAACTGTGTGAGTAACCGTGACTGTCTCTTTTCACTTTGAGAAGAGAAGACGGTGGGGTTATGTTTGACTAGAAGGTAGTTCATGATCTTTAGCGATCACTACTAGTTGCGACCGTTTGCATAGATGCTCTTCTTATTTTTGTACTCATAAGTTAGCCACCATACTTTTGCTTAGCCGCTGCTGCAACCTCACCACTTCACCTCTTCCTACCCATTAAGGTTTGCTAGTCTTGTTACCCATGGTTATGGGATTGCTGAGTCCTCGTGGCTCACAGATACTACAACAACAGTTGCAGGTGCAGGTTTCTGATGTCTTGACGTGAGAGCGATGATCATTGTGTTGGAGTTCTTTCTTTTTCTTCTTCTTCAGTCTTGGGTTAGGTTCCGGGTCGGCAGCCTGGGATAGCAGATGGATGTCTTTGTGTTTTTCATGTTTGCATCCGTAGTCGGATGCCTTGTATTGATGTTGTTATATTCATGTGACTTGTATGTATTGTTGTATCCCCATGTATGTATGTAATGGTATGATGTAATGATATCCATCTTGCTAAGCGCCCGAAATGCGGTTGTGCCCCAATCACGTAGGTGTCACGTGATCGGGATAGAATCGCATCTTGGGGCTGACATGCCCCATGCCCCTATATATAAATGAGCTAGGGGGGAGGCGGCCGGCCTAGGAGGAGGGCGCGCCAAGGGAGGAGTCCTTCTCCCCCTGGGAGTAGGACTCCTTCTTTTCCTAGTTGGAGTAGGAGGGGAGAAGGAAAGGGATATAGGAAGAGAAGGAAGGGGGGGGCGCCACCCCCCTCCTTGTCCAATTCGGGCTAGAGGGCGACGGGGAGCGCGGCTGCCCTGGCCGCCCCTCCTCTTCTCCCACTAAGGCCCATGAGGCCCATTTAGCTCCCCGGGGGGTTCCGGTAACCCCCCGGTACTCCGGTATATGTCCGAAACCTTCCGGAACCTTTTCGGTGTCCAAACATAGTCGTCCAATATATCAATCTTTATGTCTCGGACATTCCGAGACTCCTCGTCGTGTCCGTGATCTCATCCGAGACTCCGAACTACCTTCGGTACATCAAAACTCATGAACTCGTAATACCGATCGTCATCAAACGTTAAGCGTGCGGACCCTACGGGTTCGAGACCTATGTAGACATGACCGAGACTCATCTCCGGTCAATAACCAATGGCGGAACCTGGATGCTCATATTGGCTCCTACATATTCTACACAAGACGCTCGTATTGAATTGCATCACAGTACTCATTCGTGTACAGAAATTGATTTTTGAGCAATATCCATTCATCCATGGAAGAAGAGATGGCAACAAGCTTGTCGAAGATAGAAACAACATCATAGTTCTTGTATTCCCAAGAGCGGTTGGGAACTCAAGAAATTACTATCTTCCATAGATGACAGTCATGATGATCGTATTTGAATGTACGTAGACTATCTGTGTGCTGAACCTCATGGCAGTTTGAGATTTTTGGAAGTGGAACCCGGTGACGAGTGTACACATTCACAAGTTCCCACTCGCAGTTGTTCCCAATATAAACAACCCAATCTCCATTTGTGCCTGCCCAGGCCTTACCCTTAAGCGATGGAATCTTAACATCAGATGTATCATTATCAAGCGACATCAACTTGCACAAGGCAAGGCTTCCGTCGTCCTCGCGACAGCGAGCAGGGTGGCAAAGAAGATAGGGGAGATCAAACCGCTCCTGAACCCTTGGGTTATTTGTAATGATCCTATTTGTTGAGCCGAGAATGGTCTTGTATGAACCTGCCATGCTAGCCGAGGTGATGACGTTGCACCGGTCAATGAATTCCTCCACCACGTCATCTTTCAGATCGGGGCAAGAATAACGGGGTCGTTTCCGGCCTGTTCCCTCCATGGAGAAGACGATCGAACAATGGCAGAAGGAAGGGTGAAGGCAAATGGAGGGAGGAAGAGCGTGCGACAGTAGTTACAAATCGAGAGGGAAAGGCGAAGAGCGGTGGGCGGTTGCCATGGTACAAGAAGAGGCTAGTGGGGAGCGAACGGTTGCCACAGAGTTCACACACAGACGACAAAGCCAAGTGAACCGCATGCCGCATTTCGCACGCACCTTGATCTGGCTGACCGTTTCTTTTGTGTTGCCTAATCACAAACAGTTCATCCGAGTGAACCGTATGTTGTATATCGCACACACCTTCATCTGGCTGCCCGTTTCTTTTGTGTTGCCTAATCACAAACACTTCATTTGAGTGAACCGTATGTTGTGTATCGCACATGCCTTCATCTGGCTGCCCGTTTCTTTTGTTGCACCTCATCGCAAATTGTTAATTGAACTGAACCGTATGACCTTCATCGCACACGCAACTAAAATCTGAACCGTGTTTGATGCATCCGTCTTTGCAAACATTTTACACATTTTTGACGGTTTCCATACACCACCTTTTGCGATGATTCCATCGCACATAGTTTCTCGAAGGGTCTCTGATCGTAGTGTTGCGTTAGTGCATATTGAAGACGCTTTGCAAGGTAGATATCGTTACATCATACCATGTATATAATAGATGGGAATATATACAAAGGCATACACTTGCCACATGAATACATCAACACACAGCAAACAACATACAAAAGTGTAGAATCTAACTACAGATGAAATCAAACGAAAAACACAAACGGCATCCACCCTGCTAGCCCAGGCTGCCGACCAGGAACCTATCCCAAGATTGACGAAGAAGAAGAACTCCAAAACAAGAAAGCATCACTCTCACGTTAGATCATCACATTACCTGTACCTGCAACTGTTGTTGTAGTAATCTGTGAGCCACGAGGACTTGGCAATCCCATTACCATGGGTATCAAGACTAGCAAAGCTTAATGGGTATGGAATGGTTAAGTGGTGTGGTTGTACCACACGCTCAGCATTGTACGGTGCCTAACTTACAAGTACAAGAATACGAAGAGTAAACTAGGCATATCGGTCGCAAACTAGTAATGATCAAGAAGTGATCATGAACTACTTACGAGTCAAACATAACCCCACTGTGTCCTCTTCCCGAACTCCCTCGAAAAGATACAGTCACGGTTACGCACGCGGTTGGTGTATTTTAATTTGGGTTTAGTGTCAAATTCTCTACAACCGGATTATAAATTTCCAAGTCGCCACATAACTGCAGCACGGCTTCCTAAAAGATTTAACCCTGTAGGGCTGCTCCAAGTGGTCCATTATAAATTACCACGCACATCCGATGGAACATCCTCACACCATGAATAACATGATGCTTATGATAAGGAATCCCGGTGGACAAGCCACTCAGCAAAGGTAAAACTAAACCAGCAAGACCTCCCGACATGTCGACGACGCCGATAGGAGCTGCACGTATCTCGTTCTCAGGACACGATCGAATAGGTCAGTGATATGTGTCCAACGTATCTACTTTTCCAAACACTTTGCCCTTGTTTTGGACTCTAACTTGCATGATTTGAATGGAACTAACCCGAACTTACGTTGTTTTCAGCAGAATTGCCATGGTGTTATTTTTGTGCAGAAATAAAAGTTCTCGGAATGACCTGAAAATCCATGGAGAATATTTTTGGAATTTATAAAAAATACTGGCGAAAGTATCAAGACCAGAGGACCCACACCCTGTCCACGAGTGTGGGGGCGCACCCCCTGTATCGTGGGCCCCCTAAGGCTCCACCGACCTCGACTCCAACTCCATATATTCATTTTTGGGGAGAAAAAAAAATCAGAAAGAAGGGTTCATCGTGTTTTACGATACGGAGCCACCACCAAGCCCTAATATCTCTTGGGAGGGCTGATCTGGAGTCCGTTCGGGGCTCCGGAGAGGGGAATCAGTCGCCATCGTCATCATCAACCTTTCTCCATCACCAATTCCATGATTCTCACCACCGTGCGTGAGTAATTCCATCGTAGGCTTGTTGGACGGTGATGGGTTGGATGAAATTTACCATGTAATCAAGTTAGTTTTGTTAGGGTTTGATCCCTAGTATCCATTATGTTCTAAGATTGATGTTGCTATGACTTTGCTATGCCTAATGCTTGTCACTAGGGCCCAAGTGCCATGATTTCAGATCTGAACCTATTATGTTTTCATGAATATGCATGAGTTCTTGATCCTATCTTGCAAGTCAATTGTCACCTACTATGTGTTATGATCCGGCAACCCCGAAGTGACAATAATCGGGACCACTCCCGGTGATGACCGTAGTTTGAGGAGTTCATGTATTCACTAAGTGTTAATGCTTTGGTCCGGTACTCTATTAAAAGGAGGCCTTAATATCCCTTAGTTTCCAATAGGACCCCACTGCCACGGGAGAGTAGGACAAAAGATGTCATGCAAGTTCTTTTCCATAAGCACGTATGACTATATTCGGAATACATGCCTACATTACATTGATGAACTGGAGCTAGTTCTGTGTCACCCTATGTTATAACCATTGCATGAGGATTCACATCCGACATAATTATCCATCACTGATCCAATGCCTACGAGCTTTTCATATATTGATCCTTGCTTAGTTACTTTTCCGTTGCCACTGTTACAATTACTACAAAACTGCTACTGTTACTTTTGCCACCGTTACCATTACTTCCATACTACTTTGCTACTAAATACTCTGCTACAGATATTAAGTCTTCTAGGTGTGGTTGAATTGACAACTCAACTGCTAATACTTGAGAATATTCTTTGGCTCCCCTTGTGTCGAATCGATAAATTTGGGTTCAATACTCTACCCTCGAAAACTGTTGCGATCCCCTATACTTGTGGGTTATCAAGACTATTTTCTGGCGCCTTTGCCAGGGAGCATAGCTATATTCTTTGAGTCATTTGGGATTTATATCTGTTGATCACTATGAAGAACTTGAGAGACGAAAAAACCAAGATCTTTCCCTCAACTACGATGGGAGGTAAGGAACTGCCATCTAGCTCTGCACTTGATTCACCTTCTGTTATGAGTAAATTTGCGACACCTACACCTGCTATTGAATCTGATATGTCGCATGTTCTTGATGATGCCACTTTTGCTATGCATGATACCTATGATGAAACTACTTCTCTGCTTGATAATATTGTGCCGTTAGGTGAATTTCTTGATGAACAACTTGCTAGGGCTAGAGAGAATGAAATTATTGAAACTGATAATATTGATGAAAGTGATGATGAAGATTCTCCCCCTAGATATGAATTGCCTGTTGTGCCTGAGGGTTATGTTACGAATGAAGAAACTGCTAGAGATCTTTTGGCTTGCAAAGATAGATATGATCTTAAGAAACTATTAGCTAAGTTGAAAGAAAAGTCTTTGAATGCTAGAATGAAATATGACCCTGCTTTTTCTACTTCACCTATCTGTATTTCTGATAAGGATTATGATTTCTCTATTGATCCAGAGTTAAATAATTTGGTTGAATCTGATCCTTTCCATGGCTATGAATCTGAAACTGTTGTGGCACATCTTACTAAATTAAATGATAAAGCCACCCTATTCACCAATGAGGAAAAATTCGTTCCTATTATATCCTTAAGTTATTTCCGGTCTCATTAAAGGGTGACGCTAAAACATGGTTTAATTCTCTTGATCCTGGTTGTGTGCATAGTCCCCAGGATATGATTTACTACTTCCGTGCTAAATATTTTCCCGCTCATAAGAAACAAGCTGCCTTAAGGGAAATATATAATTTTGTGCAAATTGAAGAAGAGAGTCTCCCACAAGCTTAGGGGAGGCTTCTCCAATTACTTAATGCTTTGCCTGAGCATCCTCTTAAGAAAAATGAAATACTTGATATCTTTTATAATGGACTAACCGATGCTTCCAGGGACCACCTGGCTAGTTGTGATGGTTGTGTTTTCAGGAAAAGAACAGTTGAGCAAGCTGAATTGCTATTGAATAATATGTTGAGTAATGAAAATAATTGGACACTTCTTGAAACAACTCCTAAGCCAACTCCAAAGAAAAGGGGTATTCTATTTCTCAGTCCCGAAGATATGCAAGAGGCAAAGAAATCTATGAAAGAAAAAGGGTATTAAAGCTGAGGATGTTAAGAATTTACCACCTATTGAAGAAATACATGGTCTTGATAATCCGACACATGTAGTAAAGGTAAATTCTCTCTATAGATTTGATGAAGGTGATATTCCTCATAATAAGTCTGCTAGCCAATGCTTAGATGAGTTTGACAATTTTATTGTTAAACAAGAAAACTTCAATGCTTATGTTGGTAGACAATTGAAACGTAATGCTTATATGATTGAACACTTGAGTGATTATATGTCTAGAGTTAGAGGTGAACTTAAACTCATTAGTAAACATGCTTCTATGGTTACCACTCAAGTAGAACAAGTACTTAAAGCACAAAATGATTTGCTCAACGAATTAAATAGTAAGAAAAATGATAATGTTGTTAGAGTTATGACTAGAGGGGGTAGAATGACTGAGGAACTTTTGTATCCCGAGGGCCACCCTAAGAGAATTGAGAAAGATTCTCAGAGAACTAATGTTGATACACCTAGTCCTTCTAAGAAGAAGAAAAATAAAAATGATAGGACTTTGCATGCTTCTAGTGAACCTGTTGTTGACACACCTGAGAATCCCAATGATATTTCTATTTCTGATGCTGAAACACAATCTGGTAATGAACATGAACCTAGTGAAAATGATAATGATGATGTTCATGTTGATGCTCAACCTAGCAATAACGATGATGTAGAGATTGAACCTGCTGTTGATCTGGATAACCCACAATCACTGAATCAACAATATGATAAAAGAGACTTCGTTGCTAGGAAGCACGGTAAAGAAAGAGAACCATGGGTTCAGAAACCCATGCCTTTTACTCCTACACCATCCAAGGAAAAGGACGATGAAGTTTTTGAGCGCTTTGCTGAAATGATTAGTCCTATCTTTTTGCGTATGCGTTTGACTGATATGCTTAACACAAATCCTTATGCTAAGTATATGAAAGCTATTGTGACAAATAAAAGAAAGATACCGGAAGTTGAAATTTCCACCATCCTTGCCAATTATACTTTTAAAGGTGGAATACCAAAGAAACTAGGAGATCCAGGAGTACCAACTATACCATGCTCCATTAAAAGAAACTATGTTAAAACTGCTTTATGTGATTTTGGAGCCGGTGTTAGTGTTATGCATCTCTCTTTATACCGTAGACTTTATTTGAATAAGTTGACACCTACTGAAATATCTTTGCAAATGGCCGATAAATCAACTGCTATACCTGTCGGTATTTGTGAGGATGTGCCTGTTGTGGTTGCAAATGTTACTATTTTAACAGACTTTGTTAATCTTAATATTCCCGAGGACGATAGTATGTCTATTATCCTTGGTAGTCCCTTTTTGAATAATGGAGGGGCTGTTATTGATTGCAACAAAGGCAATGTCACTTTTCATATTAATGGTAATGAGCACACGGTACACTTTCCGAGGAAACAACCTCAAGTCCACAGTATCAATTCTATTGGAAAAATTTCAACGATTACCATTGGAGGTTTTGAACTCCCTCTTCCTACTTCCAAGAAGAAATATGATATTCTTATTGTTGGGGACATACATATCGCCGTTGAGGTAACTTAGTGTTATTCGAAAATTCTCCGGTTTCATGTTATTTGAAAAGAGTTTGTTAACAAGACTTGATCAACCTTGTTAGTAGATTCCTTTTGATGAGCATGAGATGGATGAAGTTAGAAAGCACAACTCTCTGTACCCTCCTTTTACTTTATGTTATTTAGATTAAATAAAGCAAAAAATAGTATTTTCTGTCTCTTTTTATGAATTATCCTTACAATAAAATACCTCAAAAATAAAAGTTCTCCAAATGTCCCGAAAATGAAATATGATTTTTTGTAGAGTATTTAAGAATATTGGGCACTGAGAACACACCAGGGGGCCACACCACCTGGCCACGAGGGTCCAGGGCGCGCCCACCCCCCTAGGCGCGCCCCCTACCTCATGGGCCCCACGTGCCCCCTCCACTTATTCCAGCACCCACACACTTCGTCTTCCTCCAGAAAAAATCCTCCCATAGCTCAAACCCGTGTTCTAGCTCATCTTGCTGCCATTTTCGATCTCCTTGCTCAAAGCTCCATTCACAAAACTGTTTGGGGAGATTGTTCTTTGGTATGTGACTCCTCCAATGGTCCAATTAGTTTTTGTTCTAGTACTTTATTTATTGCAAATTTTTGCTGCTTAGGTGACCCTGTTCTTGTGTTTGCATGTCAAATTTATGTGGTCAAAAGTAGTTATAATGCATGATATAGCCTCTAGGCACAATAGTTGCTATCAATCTTGTTGAGTTTGGTTCACTTTTGTTTTGAGTCACTAAAATTTTTAGAAATTTTCTGAGGAAGAAAATGTTGAAGAGACTATTGAGAGGCTCTTCGAGCTGAAGCTCGGAAGATAAGCAGAAGGAGGAGAATAAAAAGCCCAAATACGGTCTTCCTCGCACTGCGGAGGTTCATCCGTGTGAATGGCCTTGTGATGAGTTCTTGAGAGCCGCTGGAATTTGTGAAGACTTTTATTACTTGGCTGAGAATGCAGGCCTCACCGACTTCCTTCACGACCCGCACAAACAGTATCTCTTACTCACTAATATTTTCGTGCAGAATTTTCATTTCCATGCTGAGAAATCACCACCTTCAGTGGAGTTTCACTTATATGATGAGGTTAGGGAGATGTCACTATATGATTTTTGTCAGGTCCGTAAGATACCCTTTGCGGGTAGCTTAGAGGAACCACATCGTAAGGATGTGGAGGGGTTTATTGATACAATCGCTATAGGGGAAACGAGGAAAGTTTCAGAGGCAAGAATTACTAGTATACATTTTCCTGTTCTACGCTACTTTGCGATATTTGCTAGTAGATGCTTAATTGGTCGCGGGAACAGTGGAAATCTTAGTGCCCCTGTGTGACTCCGAGATAAGTAAGCTACAGTAATCCTCTTTTAATGAGGCCACCTCACCACTGTTACTGTTGCTAATCTCTCTTTGTTTCGAAATAGGTTCAAATTCAAATTTGAATTTAAATTTCAAAATAAAATTCTTCAAACTGTAAAACTAAAATGCTCATAATGTTGCAGATATTCACTAGGGAATTATCATGATGAAACCAACATTTTATAAAGTGGTTAAATGCCTTAACCTAATTAAAATAGTGCGCAAAGCAACCTTTTTAATCAAACTGTGTTTAAGTAAAATTCAAATGAATTTATTTAACTCTCTAACCTTTTGTGGCAGTGCCAAATATTGCAGGGCATTTATGTGGCACAATTCCATAGTTTACAAAAGTATTTTTGTGTCCTAAGAATTTGCAAAACAGAAAAGGACTTAAGAAATAGTAAATTTAAAACAAAAAGAAAAGAAAAGGAAGAAGCCATAAGGCACTCAGGCCCAGCGTACATTGTGCCAGGCCCAGCTTACCCTATGCCAGGCCCGGTCCATTGCCCCGGCCTTTCCTCCACCTCCTACCACTGCTCGAGGCCGAGCATGCCATAGCCGCACACGTCTCCGATGGCCACGTGCAGAGCATCCCGCGCCTCCCCGCCATCTCCTCCGGGCGGATAAGAGCCTCCCCGCCACCCCCCTGAACCCTAGCACATCCCCATCCTGCCCCTCGCACCCCACGCTCTCTCTCCCGAGCTCGCCGCCCACTGCCGTCACCTTATCTTCGTCGTCACCCTGGCCACAGACTCCCACTCGCCGCTCCGTTGTGTCCAGGAGCCCCGGGGGTCTCCTCTTCTTCAACCGCAGCACTGTATCGAGGCCGGCGAGCACCCGCGACGTCGCCCGCAACCATTCCTCTCGCCCAAATCCGCTGTGGCCACCGCTTCGATCCGCCGTCGTCCAGCCACCCTGGCTCCCCTGAGCTCCCCTCCGACCTTCACTCTGAGCGCCGCCCCATTCCAACTTCCCACCTGTGGTCGCTATCTTCCTCTAGCTCGCCTTGCTGCCGTAGCCAAACCTCGCTGCCGCCTGTCGCCACGGCCAGTGGCCTCTGAGCTCACGCGCGAGCTTCGTCTCGTACTTCCGGAGACCCAAGAAGCCGTTGCGCCCATCACCTCAGCCGCTAGCGCGTCGTAGCTCCGATGCGCACCTGCACCCTAGCGCCGCCGCCGCTTCCCTCGTCGTCGTGCTCCTTTGCGGTCTCCATCGGGACGAACCGTTCCCACCACTAGATGCGCCCCTTCGCGCTCGTTCGAACAAGCCCAAGCGCACACCAATCCGTGCCCTGTGCATGTTTTCCGACGAACTTCGGCAGGCCAGCACCGTGATTTTGGTCGCCGGCGGCGAGAGCCGGCCGCGCTGACCTCGCCTCGCCCGGGCTCCACCTGGGTCACTGCCTGGTGAGACCCAGGGGCCTGATTGACCGCGTTGACTCAGGTCAACATGCTGACTGTGCACCCCAAGTCACTGCCAGTAGGGCCTAGATCTCCCAAACTATTTAAGACCGAAATTAACCAATTAATTTAATTAGTTACACTAAGTAGACACTAGCAGTGGGTCCCACTAGATAATTAGGTTATTTAGTTAATATAATATTCTGTTAATTAGTCTAGACTATGACAGGTGGGTCCCACCTGTCAATTTTGACTGGTCAACCGACTAGCTGACCTGTGACATCACTCTGATGTCATGCTTGCGTCATCGTTCACTGTTCTGGATAATGTTGGATTTAAATAAAAAATAATTTCAAAAAATCAATTAAACTTTTGGAAATTAATATAAAATAAACCGTAACTCAGATGAAAATGTTGTATATATGAAAGTTGCTCAGAAAAATCCAATGAACCCGAATGCGCAGACCGTTCGTCTACCACATGCCCCTAGCATAGCGAACATGCAACTTTCCCCCTCCGATTCATTTGTTCGAAAACACAAAACACCGGGGATACTTTCCCGGATGTTATCCCCCTTCGCTGGTATCGTGTGGCACCGCGTTAGAGCACCCTAGCACTGCGTGTTGACTTGTCATGCTTCATTGTTGCATCTGTGTGCTTTGTATTTATTGTTTCTTCCCCCTCTTTTCTCCGGTAGACCTCAAGGCTGATGCTACCCCGGTGATCGACTACGGTATTGACGACCCTCCTTCTTGCCAGAGCAACCAGGCAAGCCAACCCCCCTTGATCATTCCGATATCGCCCACTCTCTTCTCTCTTATGCTTGCATTAGAATTGCTACTGCTTTTGTATGATCCTATTCTGATGCATAGCCTGTTGTTGATACCTGCTTTCATACCTTACATGTTTATACTAAACTGCTTAGTATAGGCTGGTTAGAGATCCACCAGTGACCCCCACATTGTCCCGACTGCCCCGTTGGATTATTAGTAGACCCGATCAACGGGATCGAAGACCAGGCCCCGGCACCGCACATCACTTTCCCCTTAGTTGCTCGACACTACTGGGTTACTATCGAGTGCCGAGGGTGAGACCTCATCAGCTTTTCTGATGATAACCTTGTGGGTTAGTTCATCGATTTATGGTCATCGAGGGTGAATCCTCCTCCACTCCCGATAACGACACTGTCATGCAACTCCTCAAGAGTGGACCTCGAGGGTGGCTCCTCTTTCATTCACCTTGATGATAAACATCAGGTGGAATTCCATCAAGGGTGATTTCCTCAGGTTTCCCTTTGGTGTTAGACACACAGTTACTATGGTTACTATGACTTTACCCTGAACCTTGTTACTAAAGACGGGTCGACCTTGAGGGGTACCCGCGCGAGCTTAATTGCGAGTGATTTGTAGTCTGGTTGACCTGGAAGGTGCCCGCGAGATAATTACGAGACGTGACCGGGCATTCTTAGCCCTTGCCGTAAGTCCTCGAGATGGGGCGATGGGGTCACATGATCGTGAGTCTCTGGTCGTTACCGCGCGTTCCCAAGACACTAAACGGTTTGGATATTTGATCCAAGCGGCCTCTGGCTTGATAGCGCTAACCATCGCGTGGGCATAGTATGGGCGTTCTATGTCGTATGCATCAGCTGAAGCTTAACTGACGTCATGGGACCGAGCGGGGCGCGCCGGGTTGGACCGCGTAAGCACCTGCCTTTTTAAGGAGGTAGCCCATGTCTGCTCACCGGCCGCGTACGCAACGTGCAGGAGTTCCCGGGGAGATGGCCCATGACCCCTGGGGGCATAGGTTTAGTCCGGTGTGCATGACCTCTCTATTTAGAGCGGTTTCTTCTGATCGCTTGATTTGTAAATCATAAATCCTTTGCATTTGAGATTTGAATTAGTCAGTTGTTTCTATAAACTGATATCACTACATTCTTTCTTCTTATGGTTGAGTACCGATGCTCACATCAGATCCCTGGTAGACCACCAGATCCTTTGATGGATTATTATCCGACAGTGCCCCTCATATTTAATCTCCTTATGAGTTCTTCCCGGATACATAATGCCTTGGTAAATTGTATCCTCTCTCTTTAAGTTTGTGGTATATGTTCCTAAGATGCTCCTATGGGTTGAACCTATGCCTTCCCTAATCCGTGTGAACCCGAGAGTTTTCACGAGTTATATTTTGCTGGTGTTTTGCCAGATATAATTTCAACACTACGACTTCATCGGAAGCGAGAAGTGAATGGAAGGTTATGCATTGAAGAAGTGGGAGTCGACCTTGAACTTTCTATTCATGCCCATGGACACGATGTAGATCTTATCATTAAGGCTTCTCTTAAAATTAATTATCCCCTTGATATAAGTTCATCTTATATCAGGGATCTAGCCTTTTGCAATCGTGGATCTGGCCATGCTCTCCTTTAAATACCATTTCTCGTGCAAGCTTAAGCACTTGTCTTCTGCAGAGCAATACCCTAGCCCAACCTCTACTTTGATCTGTCGTCGAGTATTACCCCCCTTGTATCTCAAGATTACCACGGAACTGCATAGCTTCTTATGAGTTCTCCATTATGTATTACATTTTTCACCGACTCCAAGTTTCCTCGGGTTCTGAGTAGTTTGATACTCGAGGATACCGATAGGTGAATCAAATCCGCACTACAATTTAGTACTTCTAGTACTAAATTGCTGGGAAGTGTAATACTTCATCACGTCATTTCCAGCCAGTTCGGCTATACCATTAATATGATAAATGTTAACTGTGCTACAAAGTCTTTCTTCCTAGAGCACAATTTTCGACGACGAGCTAATACTACGTCAATCTTCCTTGTCATATCGTTTCGCCTTGAACGTCAAGCTTGATTCCGAGTTTGTGTCGTATCCGTGGATCCAATAATCTTCCGCTGCATCAATCCTTTTGCCTGATGCATTCCCTGTACGATTTCTTCTTCATGGAGCCTCTCGACCAAATTTGTGTGATCAACATCAACATTTTTTCCTCGTCCCGAGATATCTATCGGATCTTGATGAGAAATACCATCCTTGCCCCCGATGATTTTTGCTATCATCTGCAACTTTGTTGCCTTCCCTCCAACACAAACTTGTTCATGTTTGGTGTTGTACCTTGAGTTCCTTACTATCCAACTCATGTTATGTTCTACATTTGAGTATTACCATCTTTTATGTCAAGGATGTCATGAGAATTGCTCCACATATTAATTATTGATATAGTAATACTTCTCGCCATCCCCGTTCATATCTTGGTCTCAGTGTAGCTTCTAACCGGAATACCGACCATTGAATGGCGATGTGCGAATTCTAAAACATCTGGCAACCCTATTGCTTTGAAGTGAATGGTCGATGGTTTCATCCCAACCACTAAAAAAGGACACATCCATGACATTTTGGGCCGAACGATTTTTTTTCTGTCCTACTTATGACACTTCTATGACGATAATTGTGACAAAACCCGGTATCATCATAGATGTGGTGGGGTCCTACTTCTATGACAAAAAATCATGACAGAAAATGGGCTTTTCGTCCTGGGCGGGCCAGAGACGCAGCTGCACGACATTCTTAGGGCCGTCCATGACGGGAAAAACCGTTGTAGAAGCAAGGGCGAGGAAAATATCGGGGTGTTCCTGGTTACGGTGGGTGGTCGGGGCCGAGCGATGCACGTTTCTCTCGTACACGCACGCGCGTGGGTGCGAGGCATTGGGCTCTAACTGAACCCGAGTGAGGCATTGGGCTCTAACTGAACCCGAGTGATTGCATTATAGGCTACGCGTTATTGAACCCGAGCGATCGATCGATGGCTGTTAACTGAACCCGATCGAGCGATTCCTTCGCTACTGCTGCTAACTGAAGCCGATCGATGCTGCCTTTGGATGAATAGTGAGTGTTGCTGCGGGGTTTGGATGAACAGTTCCCGGTGGGGGTGGATGAACAGGACCCCGTGGTGTTGCCTCTGGATGAACAGGACCCCGATCGATCAAGCCGGTTGGGGCTGGATGAACAGGACCCCGTGGAGGGCTGGATGAACAGGACCACCCCGTGGAGGGCTGGATGAATAGTAGACGGTGGAGGGCTGGATGAACAGTAGCCCGTGGAGGGGTGGTTGAACATGAGACCGTGGAGAGAGCTGGTTGAACAGTAGCCGGTGGAGTAGCGCGTGGTGGAGGCTGGATGAACAGGAGCCAGTGGATGAACAGTCGCAGGTGGAGGTTGGAGGAGGTCGACGGTGGATGAATAGTAGCCCGTGGAGGTTGGAGGGGGTCGACGGTGGAGATGAACAGTATCCCGTTTAGTCCCGTTTTGTGGTACGCCACACCCCTCCCGATGAACATGACCCCCGTTTCGACCGTAGCGCTCCAACACAAGTCCGTTTCCTCCATTTTGCGGTACGCCACACCCCTCCCGATCAACAGGACCCCCGTTTCGACCATAGGAGGTCCGTTTCCTCCGTTTTGCAGTACACCAGACCCCTCTCGATGAACATGATCCCGTTTTGAACGTGGCCGATCGAACACAAGGCCGTTTCCTCCGTTCTGCGGTATGCCAGACCTCATTTCCATCGGTTGTTCCGTCCAAGCCCTCCCAATGAACACGACGACGCATTCCATTCCGACCCAGCCGGTGGGCTCCCCATGAACACGACGACGACGTTGTTACTCCGTTCCAACCCAGCCATCTACACGAGCCCTGGCCGTACGTACGCGCGAGTAGGCGTTCAAGACCCCGCCCGTATGTACGTACGTGGCCGTATTTACTTTCTTGCACCCTGGCCGCTGTACGTACATGTACATGCTACGTGCGCGCCTCTACTACGACACGTGTGCACCTCTACATCGACCAGTATGTACGTACACGTTCGCGACCAGAATGACAACTCTACGTACGCTTCGACCAGGTGGGTCTCGATTGTCAGGCACTTTCTTGCGTGCGAAGATGTAGCTGGTGGGTCCCAGCAGTCAGGTGGGCGAATCGTTTTTTAGCCCGGACGCACTTCCTTGCATGCGAAGACGTAGCTGGTGGGTCCCAGCAGTCAGGGGGAAACATTTTTTTTCGTGAAATACGATGGCCCGTTTGGTGGGTCCCCGCTATCAGGTGGAGGAATAATTATTTTGCGCGTAATAAGGAGGCACTTCCTTGCTGCAGCCATGGACCTAGCTGTCAGCCTCTCCACGTACAGTCCACGTCCGATGGAAGCCGTTCCTTGACCATGTTGACCACGCCGCGCCGAGAGCACCAGGGCGATGGACGACGGTGAGGCCTAGGAAGGGGACGACGCGGAGCCGGGGAAGATGCAGCAGTGGAAGCCCACGCGGAGAGGAGTACAACGGTTCACTGGTTTGGCTGCGGTGTGAGGCTGCCATCGCCGCAGGGCCTCACCAGCGGTGGGAATAGTAGGGGGCGGTGAGGCCTCCGTGGCAGTACAGCTGGCCACGGGAGGCAGGAGCATGCGGCACGACCGGCGCTGCTTTAGGCGGTGATGACCCACAAGTGTAGGGGATCTATCGTAGTCCTTTCGATAAGTAAGAGTGTCGAACCCAACGAGGAGCAGAAGGAAATGATAGGCAGTTTTCAGTAAGGTATTTTCCGCAAGCACTGACATTATAGGTAACAGATAGTTTTGTGATAAGGTAATTGGTAGCAAGTGACAAAAGGTAAAAGTAAATAAGGTGCAGCAAGGTGGCCCAATCGTTTTTGTAGCAAAGGACAAGCCTGGACAAACTCTTATATAAGGTAAAGCGCTCCCGAGGACACATGGAATTATCGTCAAGCTAGTTTTCATCATGATCATCTGATTCGCGCTCGGTACTTTGATAATTTGGTATGTGGGTGGACCGGTGCTTGGGTGTTGCCCTTACTTGGACAAGCCTCCCACTTATGATTAACCTCCAATGCAAGCATCCGCAACTACAAAATAAGTATTAAGGTAAACCTAACCATAGCCTGAAACATATGGATGCAAATCAGCCCCTTACGAAGCAACACATAAACTAGGGTTTAAGCTTCTGTTACTCTAGCAACCCATCATCTACTTATTACTTCCCAATGCCTTCCTCTAGGCCCAAATAATGGTGAAGTGTCATGTAGTCGACGTTCACATGACACCACTAGAGGAGAGACAACATACATCTCATCAAAATATCGAATGAAGACCAAATTCACATGACTACTAATAGCAAGACTTCTCCATGTCCTCAGGAACAAAAGTAACTACTCACAAGACATAATATTGTTCATGATCAGAGGGGTATTAATATGCATAATGAATCTGAACGTATGGTCTTGCACCAAATAAACCAACTAGCATCAACTACAAGGAGTAATCAAAACTACTAGCAACCCACAGTTACCAATCTGAGGTTTGGGTACAAAGATTCGATACAAGAGATAAACTAGGGTTTGAGAGGAGATGGTGCTGGTGAAGATGTTGATGAAGATAGCCCTCCCCAAGATGGGAGAGTTGTTGGTGATGACGGCGGTGACGATTTACCCCTCCTGGAGGGAAGTATCCCCGATAGAACAGCTTTGCCGGAGCCCTAGATTGGTTTCCGCCTCGGTACCCCCTCGAGACGGTGGCGTATGGTCCCGAAAGCCTCCTTATGATTTTTTCCATGTCAAAACACCCCATATAGGAGAAGATCGGCATCGGGGGCCTTCCGGCTGGCCCACGAGGTAGGGGCGCGCCCTAGGAAGGGGGCGCGCCCCCCACCCTCGTGGGCAGCCAGTGCCCCCCCTCGTGGACTTCTTTCGCCAGATATTTTTTATATTTTCTGAAACGACGTTCTGTTGAGTTTCGGGGCTTTTGGAGTTGTGCAGGATAGGTTTCCAGAGTTTGCTCCTTTTCCAGCCCAGAATTCCAGCTGCCGGCATTCTCCCTATTCATGTAAACCTTGGAAAATAAGAGATAAAAGGCATAAGTATTGTGACAAAACATATAATAACAGCCCATAATGCAATAAATACCAACATATAAGCATGATGCAAAATGGACGTATCAGGCGGCTGGAGCAAGAAGACAAGAGGTTGAAGAAGCACTACGGCCGTTGGATGGACATCGTACAGTCACTGGAGCTAGAATCGTTCATATTGACTAAGTTGACAAAGCACTCCGTCCCCGTCAACTTAGTAGGCCCACAAGTCAGCCTCCCACCAAGGTGGGTCCCAACTAGCAGGGGGAGTATTCAATTTTTGTGCGTAATAAGGAGGCACCTCCTTGCGTGCGAAGATATAGCTGGTCGGTCCGACCTGTCAGCGGTGGGAACATTTTTTCGCGAAATACAGAGGCCCTTCTGGTGGGTCCCAGGTGTCAGGTGGAGGAATCATTATTTTGCGCGTAATAAGGAGGCATTTCCTTGCATGCGGCCGTGGACCCAGCTGACAGCCTCTCCACACAAAGTCTACTTCCGATGGCGTCGTTCGTTGATCACGTTGACCACTCCGCGCCGAGCGCATCCAAGGTGGTGGATGACGGCGAGGCCCCGGACAGCAACGAGCCGGAGATCGGAAGTCGCGGGAGTAGAGTCGCAGACGGAGAGGTGTACGAGGATTAACTGGTTCTGGTGCGGTGTGGTTCGGCAGTCGGTGGAGAAGAACAGGAGGTGTTGGGGGGTGGAGGGATGGCCTGGCCAACGGTGGAGTAGCGCTTCACAACGAAGCGTGCTAAGCAGAGCTGCTAGCAGTAGGAGGCGGGAGCAGGTGGTCCCGTTAGCGCTGGAGGAAGAAGACGAGAGATTGAAGATGGATGCCGGTCGTTGGATGTAAATCCAACGGCTAACGATGTCAGAATCATTTGTTGACTAAGTTGACAACAACTTGCATTGGCTTCGGCCTATTGGCCCACATTTCAGCCTCCAAAAATGTGGCACATATTCAACCCATTTTTATTCAGAATTTACAGTCTTTTTTTTGTGGGGTGGAATTTACAACCCATTTGATCTTTTTTTAATTACAGCCCATTAGCTGGGCTGGGTGAACAAATAATGTAGCGTCCATGCGACCCATTTATGTTTTTCCTAAAAAATTACAGGCCATTTGCACTTTCTCTAAATACACGATTTTGTTGTGCTGATTCTAATTATAATGTTGGGGTGGGCGCAGCAATGTTATCAAAAAATAAACAGGGGCTGAGCATTTTGTCATATATATATATATATAAATAATAAGTGATTTATCATTACATCGGTCCTTAAATCTCACCAAGCTTTTGTACACAATCACCAGGATTTTCGTTGCAAAATAAAAATCCAGAATTTTATTGTTAAGAAATTATTTTTATAAGTTAATAAGCTGTGGGATATTGTTTTCTTACATATGTAAGTATCTGATAAATATATGATGACAATAACAATAATATATAATAACATATAAAATAATTTAAATATATATAATATAGTTAGAAGGGAAACATAAGTTGGACCACGCGTTCCTATTCTTATATAGAAAAATAGAACTGACCTCAGCGTTTTCTTAAAAAAAAACATAAATTGGGCTGCCGATGTTTCAGGAAAAATAAAACCTCGGATGGGAGGTCCATAGGCCGGTCGTTACATGACGGCCCTCAAGAAAATACAAACATGCCTATGGACCTCCCATCCGAGGTCGTGGGCTGCGCATGTTAAAAAAAGAAAGCCTAGACGGGGCAGCCCAAAACCCAGCTGATACTTGCTGCCCCAGTGATAATAAATGATACCTGCCAGCTCCCCGGCTTCGTTGTGAAATTATCTCCAATAGTAACTACGTTGAAGAACCTAAAAAATGTAAATATGTTGACAAACCCGTGGGCCCCAACGTCAGTATAGCATTAGGAGGAAGTATTTTTTTCGATGAGGCACTTGCTTGCGTACGGCCATAGACCTGGTGGGTCTCGACTGTCCGCCTCTCCACGTACAGTCCTATAAAGATTCCTCTCGTTTGTTCAGCATGTTCACAACGGCAGACAGCGGCATCGCGGCGAGCACGCAAAGGCGTAGGAGGGGATCCGACCACCTGAGGAAGTGCCTTATTAGTAACGAAACAACTGAACTAGCCGAGTGGCCGAGTGACACTACCCGACAGCTGTTCCGCCCGGGTTCGATTCCACCCGTGCAGAGAAAATATCTCCAAATTTTTTGCCTCTGGCTTTATTGACACGTGTGTCCCAATTATCATCTACGCACACCACGTCCTACACTTGCCAAAACTTCGTCCCTCATTTTCTTTGTTTTTCACACACTCGACATTGTGTGGGCATTTTGAAAATAGCATATCTATTTGACTATGCATCATATGAAGATGTGCTATGCATGAATGTTGATCATCATGACGTTAACTAGCTGGTAGTTCCAGTTTCGACCATGAATAAAACTTCTAGCATGATGTTAACACTGTTTGCAAAGGCTGTGTTAATATAAATGCTCTGCCTCTGAAAGTTGCAGTTTCTTATCTGAAACTGAACTTGAATTTTCTTATCTGAAACTGAAACTTGTAGTTTCTTCTCTGAGAATCACATTGTCTGCACTTTTATACTCCTATGAAACTACATTTTTTAAGTGCAGAGAAAATATCTCCAAATTTTTTGCCTCTGCCTTTATTGACATGTGGGTCCCAATTGTCATCTACGCACACCACGTCCTACACTTGCCAAAACTTTATCCCTCGTTTTCTCTGTTTTTCGCACACTCGACATTGTGTGGGAATTTTGAAAATAACATATCCTTTTGACTATGCATCATATGAAGATGTGCTATGCATGAATGTTGATCAGCATGATGTTAACTGGCTGGTAGTTCCAGTTTTGACCATGAATAAAACTTTTCCAACATGATGTTAACACTGTTTGAAAAGGCCGTGTTAATATAAATGCTCTGCCTCTAAAAGTTGTAGTTTCCTATCTGAAACTGAACTTGGAGTTTCTTATCTGAAATTGAAACTTGCAGTTTCTTCTCTCAGAATCACATTGTCTGCACTTGTATACTCTGATGAAACTACATTTTTTTAAGTGAAGAGAAAATACTCCAAATTTTGTTGCCTCTACCTTTATTGACATGTGGGTCCCAATTGTCATCTACGCACACCACGTCCTACACTTGCTAAAACTTCGTCCCTCGTTTTCTCTGTTTTTCGCACACTCAACATTGTGTGGGCATTTTGAAAATAGCATATCTTTTTGACTGTGCATCATATGAAGACGTGCTTTGCATGAATGTTGATCAACATGTTGTTAGCTGGCTGGTAGTTCCAGTTTCGACCATGAATAAAACTTCCAGCATGATGTTAACACTGTTTGAAAAGGCCGTGTTAATATAAATGATCTGCCTCTGAAAGTTGCAGTTTCTTATCTGAAACTGAAACTTGCAGTTTCTTCTCTGAGAATCACATTGTCTGCAGTTTTATACTCCTATGAAACTACATTTTTAAGTGCTAAAAATAGATCTCTAGAATTCATAAAATACTTCATATGCTCAATACTGCAAATCTGAAATTCAAAAGACATACATATCTGAAAGTACTTTCAAAATACACAACACAAAGCACAATTCACAACCTGGAAATACTAACAACCCTAAGCTCCTCCTGACAATTCACAACCTGCCCGACTATTGGTCTTGGGGG
>LR738711.1:239356447-239371442 GCA_902687465.1 Secale cereale | reverse complement strand
GGGGGTAATCCCTCCTATTCCTCGGTGGCAGACAACCGCCCCGTGAGACGATGTGAACGGCGAGGGAGAGGATGGCGGGGAAGCGTCGTCGGGCCAACTGTTTTTCTCCTCTTGCAGTTGGGTTCGGTCGATGAAGACTCCACCGGCTCGCTCTGGCACGACACCCTCACAAACGACACCCTGTAGATGCTCGATCCTTCAATCTCTGGTGGATGCTCCATCTCGGATCGATACTCCACAGTGAGCGCCACACATCCCACTGATGGTGGTAGGGATGGCAATGGGGACAATACCCTATGGGGATACCTACAACATCCCCATCCCCATCTATTCCCTATTATCCCATCCCCATCCCCGTTTACATGACTGGGGATGAAATTTCCCCATACCCATGCCCCACTGGGGAACGGGGCCCCATTAGGGTCCCCATCCCCATAAACAAATACTCATATACATAATATGACACCCTATAATCAACATACATAAATGGTGTTGGCCTTGTCATGCTAATGCATATCTAGGTCGTACTAACTTCTTGGTCATGGTGGCAGCTGAGATGAGGACGTGAGATAGGTTTAAGGTTTTTTCTTCAGAGCTTTTTTTGTTTTCGCAAGTTTGTTTGTGAATATTTTAAGGTTGACCGCAGTGTCATAGTTACTAACCGGGTCCCCGATGGGTATTGGGTCTGGGGAATAGGATATCGTCCCCATCCCCATTGTACCCTATGGGGAATAAATTAGTTTGGTAAATATCCCCATGGGGATGTTTTTTGCCCATCCCCACCCCCTAATAGATGAAATCCCCATGGGTTTGGCGGGTATGGGGCCCCGTTGCCATCCCTAGATGGTGGTGGATGCCAATGCTTAGATGGAGCAGGGTTGGTGTCATTAATTTTTACTTGGCAACTCGCACTCTGCATATATGCCACTTCCATCCGTACATTTGTGCAGTTCCACCAAAATGCAGCTGAATAACCCTGTTTGCACAGATAATGAAAAGGCGTGATTAGATTATAGTGGCACTAGCTGATGAAACATACACTAATAAACAGAAGAAAATATTACATCATACTGGAAATCAACCCAAGTCTCCCCGATACACCTTCTGCCAGTGATGAACATCAGTGTACAACGGTAGTACAAGGAGGGGCCTTGAGACATTCAAATCTCTATTTTTGTGCAGATCAACTAAAATTAAGCACCCTGGTTTGCAGAAACGCTTAAACATTAACAGTGGGACTAGTTGATGAAACATACATTAACAAAGAGAAGCACTTTCTTTATCTACATTGGAAATGAAATGATAGAGAGGACACTAGCTCTATTTTAACTGTATTATTACTTCATTTTATCAGTGACACTAGGGTCAAGCTGGTGGCAAACGAGGTGTACTGTGCGTCGCAAGGATGAAGGCCGGGGGTGCTTAGACTGGGATGCTGAAGCTGGCTCTTTCAGTCCATATCTTCCCCCTGATGTTTCTGTGGTAGCATTTGGGTTATAATCCAAACTTGGTCGAGCTGGTGCTGCGTCCCCTACCAGCCTAGCTTATGTGGCAAACTTGTCTCCTTCTAGTACTCAGTCCGTTCTAGTCGTAGTTGCATAACTGCCCGTTTACACTGAGATGTTGTCGGATAATGGTTCTCTATGGTTGGGTTTCTTTAATAAAATTGGAGGGAACCCCCTCTTTCGATATATAAAAAAAAACAGTGGCACTAGCGGTGCCAAAACATTGCCTCAAATTAATAGTGCCACTAGATTAAGGTGCAAAATAATAACACTACTGCTTTATCATGGCAGTGCCAAAACAGTAGCACAAGAGCAGGATCAACATGCAGGATCTTTGGCAAACGGTCAGACCAAAAAGGAACATACCTCATGATGGGAACCATATCTACAGTCAACGCCATCATAGAAGGGATGACACCAGTCACCAAATGGATGATTCAATTCATGTGACCTTTTGGTGCAGTTCACCTAAAATGAAGCAATGTCCCATGAGCTAGCAACTTCTTCTCCTTCTTCTTCTTTTTTAAGAAAAGGGCTCCAGCCCCGGTTCCCTTTCCATCAAAAAATGAAACCCACAGAGCTTCTTCTTCATTAGTTGCAATAAAATTGAGCAACATCAAGGTTGGTCGTGAAGCTCTTAGAGAGTAGGCGGACCAGGACAGTTGCATCTCTAACGAAAAGAAGCAACTTATCTTAATGGGAAATTTAGCAGGACATGAAAAAAAGTGCCATTGATTCATATTACTGGAGGCATTACATTGAAAACAACATTGGTTTAATGTGTCCTTACTTTTAACAGTGCGACTGCTACATTTTACCAGTGGCATTACATAAGAGCGGCTCGGGGCAACAAACATCAGAAGAGGATATCTGGTTTGGTCCCATTTTTGTTCAGTATATAGCCATCCTATACCGTGTGAGGCTAGCAAATCTAGTGCTGGACTTACTCTGTTGACTTGTCCCCTAGTCCCCACTTTCTTTCCTTTTTTTCAACCAATAGATCGGGTTTATATTGAGTTTGTACTGTGTTCCCTTTATTTCCCTATTAGACCTAGAGACCAGTTGGATAGCCAGTCTCTGCTACTTTTCGCCCCCATTATTTCCTCTTTCGACCAAGTCCTAGATTCAGGTAACAAATCGTCCCCCACCCCCACCCCCTTTCTTCCGTGTTTGAACCAAGTACTACTAGATTCGAGTACATGAACTAGTTTTACCTCTTAACAGTAAAAAATTAGGTGGTTTTCGAACAATCGATCGATCCTATCTACACGAGGGGGCCTGAGAAATAGTAAAAGATACAAATGCAGTGACGTCAGGAGCTCGGGAAGTAGAGCAAGGCCGGTTTCGAAGGAAGTTATACCTGAGGGTCGCCGGGATGTTGCTAGGTGGGTGGCGGGAGGACGGCTTTGCCCACACTACGGCAGCGAGGAAGAATGGGTGGGAGCCCCTCCCCCGCCAGCGATGCTTGGGAGAGAACGGCAAGGTACGCTGATCGGGACGCGCCGACAGTGGGTAAGAGCCATCACCGAGGACGACCGCGTGAATGTTGCACCTTCTCACCTTCCCCGGCGGAGAGGATCCGGCTGGATCTGTGACCAACTATGAGTAGAGAGAGAGAGAGTGTGTGGCCACCACTGTCGTTTTTAGATCTGGAGAGGACGAGATAGTGTGAAGAGAGCAACAGTAGCAAGCAAGCGCGGAGGCTCCTGCCCATTTAGTGGAGTACTAGTTTTCTTTTGTCTACCGGCCGGAGCCGGCTTGACCTCGGCCATGACTGTCGAGAAGTCTTCATGCACGTGCCCTGGAGGCGCAGTTGTCGTCATTTTGATCTGAAGCACCGGATTATAACATATAACATGAAAAAATGCCACATGACAATAAATCATAACCTCAAATTAAAGATAAACTCATAGAATAGGGGTCCGTCGATAGATTTCCTAATTAACATAGCCGGCTTGACCTAGATGGCAGCCGAGTAGTCTTCGTGCATGTGCCCCCAATGACTAGCCCAACTCAGTTGTCGTTGTTTAACCCTCGTAGTGATCCGAATCACATGACACCTAATTTTGCGAGATGACAAGAAACCTTTTTTAGATTTCTCACCAGAACTATAGCCCTATACAACACAGCTTGCATGATATGTAGACGATAGTCAATCCAGGCGTGTCTATTGGAGTCTAGTCACATGCATGGACGAACTGATCTTCCGTGTCTTGCATGGATCGTCTAGGTACCAACGTATGTACTTCTATTGACTCACCCGACTTGCGGGGCCGGGGAGTGTGCCTATGGTCGGTTCTCAATTGCGGTCCCACATGTGTGTGCAAACGCAATATGACGCATGTTCCATTCAGAGAGCAGCGTGCCAGACCGACCGACCGTCTGGGGTGCGACACGAATGCGACGGGCGTGCTGTATACTCCGTGCATGTGTATCGCCATTTTCTTGAGGCTTTGCTCCATGGCACAATCCATGGATACAAAATTAGTATACTGTACTATTTAAAAGTCAAGGGCGGGGCTTTTCCCGCGCGGTAGGCAGGGTAGTTCCGCCTAGTCGGTTCGACAAAGACGTGAGAAGATGAGGGAGTAGGCTGCTGCAAACGTAGGGCTGTGTGATTTGAAAGTGAGTTAGTACTGGACATGTGGGGCCCGGTGATTTGACTTGCCATTATCATTTTAACTGCCAAGCCGGATTTCTGACCACCTCCACTTTTTACAGGTGCCTCTCCCGATGCTCCACCATGTAGAGGCTGGCTCTTGCTTGAGAGCCCACTCCTCCACTTTTTCCTTGCCTCTTTCCCCCACATATGCAAAAATGCCATGTAAAGCGGGCTTATAGCCCACTATTGTACTTGATCCTACAGGTGCTAAGCCTGCCACATAGGCATAAAGTATGATGTGGCAAGTTAATTAAGAAGAGAGAGACTAGTTTGGTGACCCCAGGAAGAAACGGTGATAAGCGCGTGTACCTAGATGAAGCAAACTTAGCAACAAAAAACTAAGCACCTATGCATTGGAGACTTGAGTTGCTAAGCCATTTAATGCCCATAGCACCTCATCTAAGCACCATTTCATTGGAAGAGGTCACTCCTTGGCAAATGCAATAAATACTACGAAGAAAGAGATAGAGAGAAGTAAACAAAAAGTACTCTTATAGCCAACCTTATAGCTAACCTTGTTGTATGCGTGACTAAGTGATGGCTATGTATGACATGCCAACATCAGAGAGCCTAACGCACCGTGTTAAATCTCCAAGGGCATGACCGTGCGAGCGAGGCGACGGTCGTAGTAGGCGCGACCATGATACGGGCTGCTGGCAGCCCTTGGATCTGAGATCGAACGGTCGCATGCTAAGTTGCTGAAAATTTGCAGAATAACCCTCTAGGATAGGATATTCACCCATAGGTCTAGAATCACGCCATGCAACCGTTCAATCTCATATCCAAGGGCTCTCGGAAGCACGTATCATTGGAGAATGGAAAGCTTCGTGTCACTTGTAATTTTTCCGACGCTTGACATGACATCAAAAGCCATTTAATTGGGCGTCGAGTAGACATGACATCTAATTGGGCCCCCAGAGTACTATGCATGAATCCATTTATCCACCAGGCAAGCCACTACCCTGCCATTCGCACGCGCCCCCCGACTCAACATTTTTACAATCGATAAACCGCTCCTAGTCGTCCCATCCTTTCACATTACGGCAGTTCCACTAATCCTAACCCTCCTCCCAAATCCACGGCGTCCCAAATCTCCATGATCGGCGGTGAGTACAAGGTTAGAGCCATCATCGGCGATGAGTTCGAAGTCATCTACACCCGTTCTTCCGCAACGGTGAAAGAATGCCTTGCTCGCTTCAAACGCATGTTCGAAAACTCAAATGATGAGTGGGTCGCTGGGTTAGATGTTGAGTACACCACAGTCCTGGGAAGCGAGAAGAAACTAAAGGAGGCAGAAGAATAAGCCCGCCATGATCAAGGTTTGCGTGCATGACTTATGCTTGGTCTACCACATATGCCATGCCGACATTGAGTGCGAGGAATTTAAGAACTTCCTCAAGGGCGGTCGAGTCAAATTCGTTACTATAGACTTTAGGAACGACAAGGAAATCCCGGTTCGGATAGGCCTCGTTGTAGGCGACCCCTTCGACCTCCAGAAGGAAGGGCTGGTGCCCTCCCTTGACCAGCCTTCAATGCTGACCCTGGCAGGAGCCATGGTTCATCCTATGTACGGTGAACTGAAGAAAGCTCCGCACACATTTCATCGTGCATGGCAGTGGAATGTACTAGATATAGACCACATCCACTACACTGCAATGAATGGCTACCTTTGTTTCAATATCTACAAGGATTGGATGAAGAGCAAGAGCCAAGTGTGTGGTTCAAGCAAAGAAGTATCGCCCAAGAGGAAGAGGGACAAGGACGAAGTTGAGGACGTGGACGAGGACTCCGAGGAAGGTGGCAGTGCCGTTGCTCATGGTGGTTCTAATGCAGTGTCTACCGAATTAGTTGTTTAGTTTAATTTTTGGTGTGCTTTGTTTTATTTGAGGGGTGTGTTGTGCCGAGCCCCCAGCAGAACTATGTTATGTTTCCTCTCGTTATATTTCGTACATTTCATCTTTTAGTTGGTATAGTACTACCACTCGTTTCTTGACAATATATACGTACAATATATATGGCCAACATCATATAGCCAGCAGTTTAGTTGTCAAAGAATTTCAGGGTGCTTAGTTTTGTCAAAGAATTCCAGGGTGCTTAGTTTTATTTGAGGGGTGTGTTGTGCTGGACACCATTAACTTATCATTATGAGAATATGCTTATTTTTGTCATGTGACATGGTGAACGGGTTTGACGTGAAAATAACAATGTGTAATGGCATTTCTGAGCAAACATCTAACTTAGCGATGGCATTTTTTAGATATCTAATTGCATTTTGAGCAGGCATCTCACGGATCGATGGCATTTTTTGAGTAGCTGTAACTTCTAATGGCAAAACTGAGTAGTGATACACAACTAGTGGCATAAATAATAAGAACCCAAGAATTAAGTAGGGCTAATTTCTTTATTTCTTTATTTCTTTATACCTTTGTGTGCGAAACAATATACGCTGCCTCCTGCCAGATTTTCTTTACAGAGGCAACATAGAACTATATGAGTGCCCTGTTAAATTTTGGAATTATTTCGGGTTCGTTTGGCCTTTTTATACATTAATTGAGTTTTTGGTCATTTAATGTGCATAATTCAAATTTGAACTACAAGCACATGCTCCCGTGCACCAAAGTTGACTGAAAAATCACATGTGTGTCCTCGAGTGAATTTCTAGGTCCCATGCAAGAAATGGGAATGAAATTCAAACATCTCGGCATCGTGGTTCAGCTGAGAACATTGAGAAGCTTGGTTCATCTTGTAAATCCAAAACACGCCTGAAAATCATGAAACTTGGCATGGTTTCATGTCATGGTACTACCATGTTGTGGTAAAAAATTTGCAGAATAGGAACAAGTTTTGGTATAAGTTTCTTGCAAACCGGAGCTTCTCTCAAGAAGGCTCGTGGTTCTGAGAGGGAACGTGTCACCTTTGTGTGCATAATTCAAATTTTAAATACAAGAACATGCTCCAGTGCACCAAAGCTGGTTGAAAAATCACATGTGTGTCCTCGGGTAAATTTCTAGGTCCCATGCCAGAAATGGGAATGAAATTCAAACATCTGGGCGTCATGGCTCGGCTGGAAACATTGAGAAACTTGGTTTTTTAATTCCTGTAAATCCAAAACACGCATGAAAATCATGAAACTTGGCTTGGTGCCATGACATGGCACCAACATGCTGTGGTAATTTTGCTGTCCGATTTGTGAAGGCGCACACATTAACAATCAACAAAGTCATTTTGGAACAAGTGCTGTCACGTTACAATCGGAAACACAAGTATTATGAAACCGTGGGCGTTCTATTTACCATTTACGTGCCACCACACGTCCCCTTTTTTTATTAGCTAGGAGGCGCCGTGCAGGGTAGCTATTTGAGTACGGGAGGCGTGCGATCAGACCCCTGCGCGTGCTTATTGGGAGGAGAGCCCTTTGACCTCCATCTGCCATCCACCTCTCTCCCAAGGTCTCCATTAATGGCGCCCTAGCCTTGAAAAGAAGTTTTTGCATGGATCTTGATGTAAGATCCAACGGACCTAGCATCTACTGCGACTTATAGCAAGACTGATGGATATATATATATATATATATATATATATATATATATATATATATATATATATATATATATATATATATATATATATATATATATATATATATATATATATATATAAGGACAACGAGAGTGGATAATAATTGTCTTACATAATTAGGAAGATAACTAAAAAAGCCACATGCGTCTACACCCGAAATACACAAGGGCAAAAGAAGAAGGAAGACACATACAACGATCTGGCTCGCTGATCTCTACTTTCCATATGCGCTGCAGGTCGTGGAGACTAGTTCTTGCGGCGGGCGATGATCTCTTTCATCAGTTTCATGTCCTTAATACGCTGCTTGGCAGCATCCATGGATTCCTCCACCAGCCTGTTGCGCTCGATGTGGAGCATGACATTCTCGTTCATAAGTTTCTTGATGATGATGCATGTCCTCTGCAACATGGCAGCGGTCTCCTCCTCCTGCTTCGCCCTTCCGACGATCTTCGCCCTCAGCAGGTCGCGCTCACCCCGGAGCTTCGCAGTGCCCCCCAGTTGCCGGATGACGTCGGTAGCCTCGTCCTGCATCCTCACCCAGCCGGAGATCTGATCCATCTGGCTATGGACTATCACATGCATGTGCCTGTAAGAGTCCTCGCCTGCCCGCGAGAAATTTTCCCAGGCTGCCGCGGCGCGGCGGGACCTCCCCGCTGCTTTGGCGGCGCGATGGGACATCTCTGCTGCTTCCGCGGCGTGGCCGGACCAGTCTGCTACATCGACGGCGCGGTGGGACCTCCGTGCTGCTTCGGTGGCGCGGCGGGACCTCTGTGCTGCTACTACTGCGCGGTTGGACATGTCGGCTGCTTTCGCGGCGAGGCGGGACGTCTCTCGTGCTTCCTCTTCCATGCTCACCTCTCCCTGGTGGAAATCTCTCGACCCAGAACTCACGCTGGCTATGGCTTGATTGACTTGATTGTTTTTTGTGGATGATGAGTTGAGGAGGAATGTGCAGTCATCTTAACATAGTAGTATTTATAACCGAGTACTACTAATACGCTCCTAAGTGGGAAACCGTTTAGGTTGTGATCGGTGTGAACAGGTTTGCAATTTAATATAGCGTGGTAGTAGTAGTAATTTGGAATGTGATGAGACGCACTCAAAATTTATTGACGGTTCTAGTTTCGAAGTGCGGCACTATTCCTAGATGGCGTAACGTCGGCATGTTTTCTCGGCCGTGGTGTAGCATATGCCATGGTACTAGTTCTTTTTCTACTGCTGTGTACGTGCAAAAACTAGCACCGTGAGATACATATCTTACGCTTGGTTTTCGACAGGAATAGCCTCGTGGCGAGCTATAGACTAGTCATTTTTCTTCAGACGCATTACACCTATCTCTCAGGACTTCTCGCACGCACCATCACTGCTCCCTAGGTCGATGCCACCCACATACAGTTGTACTCTGAGAAGAGGTGCACACACGCACTCGTCCTCTCTCAGACACACATCTGTAGCTACGAATTGTAGTGTTCTCAACCATCTGATTGGCTCTATCATAGGTTTCACGTTGATCCTTGGCCTTGAGATTGAGATGTTTTAAACGCAGAGGCTAAGATGGAGGCACGAGGTTTTGGTTAATGTGCGGGCCGCACACGGCACCAACACGACACAAGCTTCGTCTGCCTGGTGCGCATGCAGTCAGGTGAGTTGTCCAAGTATAGACACAACCAGGCCCTCGTTGGTATCAACGCCTCGACTTTGGCTGGACATAGTGGAGAGTAACATAGACCAGTTACTAGTCTATGTTACTAGTACCTTCATAGTGGGTAGTGTCATATAGTATATGCATAATTTGGCGACGAGCGCTCTCTATATGTACCACCTTTTTTCTTTAATTACATCTTGTTAGTTTTGTTCCATGGCGCAATCCATCCATACTACTACTACACAAATGTATACATTTTCTAAAAGGCTAGAGGGCGGGGCAGTCTAGCTTGGTCCTTTTCACGAGAGGCAAGGGCCTTTGTGATTTGACGACTCATTACTGCTGGAAGGCGGGGCCTTGTGATTTGACTTCTCGTATAAATGTGCCGATGACCCGAGGAGGACCAAAGAACCGTGTGGTATACTCAAGTTTTCCACTGGAGTACGATGGAGGAGCACGAAACATGGCAACCGAGTGCCATATACTCTACTCTCTACTCTTATTATATATTACTAGCAAGAGGCATTGTTCTATTGGCGATAAAGAATGATCTAATTTGCAAGTCATCTCATTTTTAGCATTGTTCTATTCATGCCTCGCAGAGAAGGTGACACGTGTGGCGAAACACCCGAAGCAAAATAATAAACACAGGAGCAAAAGAAGAAGGCGGATTATCACCCGAAAAAAGAAGGAAGACGCACACACAAGTTTGGGGCGCTGCTCTCACTACATGAAGGGTTGCTGGCCGCAGAGTCGTAACTGCTTCTTCATCACCTCCACGACCTCCATCTCCTTGCGCGTGTCCTCCGCCATCTTCATCATTGTGTCCATGACGCAAGATTTCTTGACGCGAGCCTTCATCATCTGTTCCACGGCCGCATTATGTACCTTGACAGCAGCCGGGTGCTCGATGCGGAGCTTCGCCAACTCCTCCTTCTGTTCCATGACGATGGCCTGCAACATCTTCATCGAGGAACTACTATTCTCATGCAGCTTCTTCCAGCCGGCGTTCTCCTCCTTCAGCAGGTCGAGCTCGTGGCAGAGCTTTGCCTTATCCTCCTAAAGTTGCAGGATTTCACCGGTCGCCTTCTTCTCTGAGGCAATGCTCTTGTTCAGCAGCATCACCAAGCCGGTGGTCAAGCCCCCTGCTCATTGAGCTCAGCGGGCATGTCTTCGAGGCTCTCCTTCAGTAGCTCCACCAAGCCGTGGATGAACTCCTTCTACTTATTGAGGTGCTTATTGTGCTGATCGGGCATGCCGTCGAGGGTTAATGACTCCAGCGCTGCTAGCTCGGCATGTTCGTCTCCGCGTCTAGGGCGCTCCTGGGAGCCATCGCCTGCCTGTGAGAGATCTTTCGAGGTCTCTGTGTGGCGGCGAGCCCTCTTTTTTTCTGCAGCCTTGGTTGCCGCTCCCTTGTTACGAGTAGTTCTCGACCTAGAGCTCTGCACACCGGCCATGGCAAGGACGAAGGAAGATGGAGGACTTATGAGGAGGAAGGTAGAGTAATTTTCGGTTAGGTAGTTCCCCTTTTTATAACCTAAGTACTAGCACTAGTACTAAAACCTGCATAGTGGGAACACGTTCAGGTTTGGTACGTACTGGTAGGTGTGAGCAGTCTTGCACTTAATTGTAGCACTAGTACTTTCGAATGTGATGGGAACAAGGTAAAGATTAATTCATGGTTTTTGGTTTCGAGGCCTGAAACGGCTCGCGATGAGTTTAGTGGAACATAAATTTCAAGTAGACTACACTGCTCAGATGCGTAAATATTATGTTACTGTCAAAAATTGGCACAAAATACGAAGGTGACAAATGGAAGTACTACTAGCAACCCATGATTTAACTACTCGCATGCGCGCATTGGAGTAATAATGTCTTTCTTCTGCCCTCACGTCCACTCAATTTGCATGCGCTGTATTAATTGACCATCAATGAAGTGAAGGACTTTACACGTGTCAAATTATCACATGGGGTGGATCTTGGTACAAAATTGCGTCCGCCCGTTTACCCACGTGTGCGTGCGAGGGAATTAGTGCGTGCGTGGCGTGCGTGCACATCTTCGCTTCGTGCATGTACCACCAGTGCGGCTCAGGGAGGACGAGTACATTCTTCTGGAACCAACATCACGTCTCTGTGATCAATCCACACAAGGATGTCGCGACAACGCCTCCACATGTGCCACGTGGCTTCATGAACTGTAAGAGAGACACTGTGTATCGTGCCATTGTGTTTTGCACGTACTCAAAGTACTAGTAAGGTACACGGGCATTGCACGCGTCAGATTTTGCAACCAAATTATGAATAAATACCACACTATAGCATGTAAGCTCTGAGTCATATATGCCTAATGTAGACCTTAGTTTAATTCATATAGTTCATCTCATTAAAAATCAATTAGTTTTTATAAAAAACCTAGGGCCTCTTTAATTCGTAGGATTTCCAAAATGTGGGAATAGGAAGAACATGGGATTTGAGTGGAATGTCGACTTGAATCCTACAGGATGGTACGAGTGTTTGATTGTGCATAGAAAAAAATGCAGGATTCTTTCAAAGAGATTTGAGTGGATGTGATGTTTCCTATGAAATCTAGTGCAAATGAATCATATGGAAAAATTCCTATGGTTTACAATCCTACGAATCAAACAACCAAGATAGGAAAAATTCCTAAGGATTAGAATCCTCCAAAATTCCTTTGATAATCCTTTGAATCAAAGAAGCCCTTAATCTATTTTGTGATTCATGGAATTGTGCATTGTAAAGCATAAAGTAAAAATAAATAATGTCAATTCAACTAGAAAAAAGTTTGGGAAGTTATGATACGGAAGATTCTAGAACAAAGGAGAACCACTGTTGTTTTGAGATTTGTGCATTATGATTAAGTTCAACCATGGAGTCTGCTAGATTGTACATGTGGCAAAATCCGGTGGGGGGCTAGAAGATGGTGCGAGGGGCCGAGTGGAGGGAGGCTATGAAGGAGTGCACAACTGCGAGATCGATATTTAGAGAGAGAGAGGGGGCGAGAACGTGCGCTGTTGCGCGCAGTGGCGGAGCCATGAAAAATGTCCCATGAGCTAGGGGGCCAAGCATTGCCAATCCTTTACGAGGAGGGTCAATTCATCAATTTAAACCATTTTTACCAGCAATTGTCTAATGATCACATTCATATTAGCCTCGATATATAGCGGTGTTAGGGGGAGGGCGTTTGCTGCCCCCTGTCTTCGCTATTGTGCGCGCGTCTGAGAGATGAAGCGGAAGGCATGCATGATGAGAGGGGGGCGTTGGATATATAATTAATTTGGGTGTATTAGCTATATATGCAATCCTATGTAGAGAGATATAGATTGATCGATGTGGACGTGGGAAAGAGGGTGAGACCTCACTAGATATACAGATTGATCGGTTTATGTGGAAAACTATGAAAGACCTAGCTATACACACACAAACATAGAGGAACATCGATCGTTGCGCATGCACGTGAGAGATAAAGAATGCCTGATATGATGGAGAGGGGTGTGTGTGTGTGCCTTCATGGGAGATCGACCTGAAGAAAAAGATTGCATGTGTGCGATGGATAATGCTGACTGGTTGTGTGTGTGCATGCATGCACGAGAGAAAGTTTGTTGTACAGTTATAAAGAGAAGACTAATGTGTGGGTGTAAAAGACTAGGTGAAGTCATAATCAATGTAAAGTTGAATTCAAATATTTGAATAAGAGATCATGATGTTTGAAACCCATGCATGCATGAATATAATGGAGATCTGCGCGGTGTGGTTTGGAAACGAGCATGTTGCAATGTATACACATTGTACAAGGTCAGATTGGTTTGAATTTGAGATACCGATGGCAGACATCGTTTGGCCACATTGCATCCGTGAATGGACACATTATTCTAATTGGAGATGATGGGTGGCTTTCGCATCACATATCTATATCTATATACCTCTATATATATATATATATATTATATTTTTATATAGTGTGCGGATAACTTTAACTTTGAAAGATGGTCGTTGGATGAGGCCAATCCGATGGTGCAGAGCTGGCAAATTTGAGCACTACTGGCTGTTGGATATCATCTAGATTCCACCAGATTTTACCACATGTACAATCTAGAAGACTCTATGGTTGAACTTAAGCATAATGCACAAACCTCAAAACACAAGCACTTCTTCTTTGTTCTAGAATCTTCCATATTAGAATTGCCCAAATGTTTTTCTACATGATTTTTTTTACTTTATGCCTTACAATGCACAATTCCATGAATCTTAAAATATATTAGCTTTCTTATAAAAACTAGATGATTTTGAATGAAATGAACTATAAGAGTTAAACGAACATCTACATCATGCATATATGACTCAAAGCTTACGTGCTATAATGTGGTATTTATTCATAATTTGGTTGCCAAATCTCATGCGTGCAATGCACGTGTACCTTACTAGTCTAAATGGTGTTTGTGTGTGTGTGTGTGTGTGTGTTGTGTTTGTTAAACACATTGTACATAATATATCATACTAGTCTAAATTGTCTTTTTTTGGGTACACGTTAAGCTTGTTTCCCGAAATTTCAAGCCGCGCCTTGTTATGCCGAAATTTCAAGCTAGCGTCTCTGTCTATCGTGCTGCGAAACTCCTGCCTCTTCAACCCGCGCCTTGTTAGCCCGAAATATTTAAGATATATCTTTGTCTCGTTGTGCTCCGACAACTCCCTCCATCTCAACCCGCACCTTGCTATTCCAAAATTACAACGCCCGCGAATACTCCCACCTCCTGTGAAATCCCGACACGCGAAACGCCCGTGATATCCCTGAACCGAAAGAACCGCCTCAAATCAGTGGGGGTACTTTCGTAACTTACCCCACATTTCGGAAAAACGCGTCCCTAAGCCATGGTTCTCCACTCCCATCCCATCCGCCCACCCATTCGTACACCGAGGCCGGCAAAACCAGCAAAGCCCCACACCCTCCTCCGTCCGCCACCTAGCCGAAGCCTCTTCCCCGACGACGTCGTCCACAACAACACCTCGACGTGCCTCATCCACCGTACCGTATGAGGATCCGTCGTCGATCTGGTCATCACGCTGGTTTAGCCACCCCGTCCTCCACCTCCAAGGAGCTTCCACGACGTTCCCCTCGTCTTTCGCGCCACCTCCATTCCCACACCGTCGTCTTCACCTGCAGCACCAGAAGAGCATCATCATCACCGTTTCCTCGAATGAAGCTGCGGCCTAATCGACTCCACCAAAGAGTTTGTACACTAATCGCCGCATTTTCTTCTTGATTCGATCTCATGGTGCCGTCGACGCTCGGTCCCGAGCCGACACGGCGCGACTCCATCCACGGCGGCGTCGCCGACCACTTCCTCCACGACGTCGCTCCCTAGGTGGCGACGTCCACATCAGTAGGAGCTGCTGCTGCTTTAGGTCTCGCTTGCGCTGCTGCTTTGCTCTTGCTCTCGGTACCCTCCCTGGTCTGCTCTTGCTCTTGCTCTTGCTCACGCTGCTGCTCTCACTCTTGCTCTTGCTTGCGATGCTGCTCCGATTTAGCTAAACTTTAGTCGACTGAATCGACTTTTGTGTCAGTCGATTTTCAGGGGGTGGGGGGGG
>LR738711.1:239325709-239356359 GCA_902687465.1 Secale cereale | reverse complement strand
AGTTAAGGAAGAACCAGCCGCAGCGGGGAGGGGGGCTCGCCGGAGAGGTACCCCACTATCTATCTTAGGGTTCATGGTGGGGGCGGTGGTCGCCGACGGTGGAGGGTCGGTGGCATGGGATCGCCGAAGAAAAAGCTTCACGAGGGGGCCTACAGGGATGGCTGGTGCGGCGGCGGCAGACCGACGGTGGGGAGTGTTTTCGAGGCAGGAGGGGCGACGCACTACCGGCCGCGGGCGGCGGGGGGCGGCTGTTTGGTCGGTGGTGGCTGGCGGCTCAGGGGGGTGGAGATTGAAAATGAACTGCAGGCCCTTGATTTCATATCCAACAGCTGCAAAATCGACTGACCAAAGATGAAAAAGTCAATCGACTGACGTGTAGCCTCACCTCTAGTCCGTTCAGTTTCGATAGTAAAATTCAGTTTCGACAGCAAAATTCAGTTTCAACAATTAAGTTCAGTTTCGACAGTTAAATTCAGTTTCGACAGTTAAGTTTAGAGATGAGCGGCTGATGTATACATCTAGCACTTTGTGGTTATGTATTTTACGTCATCTATTGGAGATGCTATTGGAATTCCACTCAGGTTAACGTTGTCTCTCTTGTCCCGCTTCAGCCTCGACGTCGTACAACTCACCAGAGCTACTCCAACGACGAAACCCTCCATCACAGCGGAGCAGTACCTCGGGCTCCATCTCCAGACGCCTAAGATCTTTCCCCCTCCTCCGACAGCCAAGTCAGCCGGAGCATCCTCACCGGCCAACCCAATCACGCTGAGATCTACATGGCTTCGCCAAAGAGGTTGTACACTTCTTGTGGTTTGACTTAATCTCTCCATGCTTCTTTGCATCCTGTGATCTTCCAATTCTTGTGAACCAAACACCCAGATTGGCAGAAATCCTGTGTTTTAAATTTCTCTGTTTTGCACGTGCATTTCTATCCTATTCCTGTCTATTTCCTATCCTTGCATTGTTAGAATCCTCAAATTCAAACAAGCCCTTACACAATTATTTCTGTTACAGATATGTGTCAAAGAAAACCTTGTGTGGTTTGTCTTGGTCCTGCGATGCTGTGTTCCACCCCAGCTCAGCTGCTCCAACGAAGGAAGGGTTCACCACAACAGGGATCCGCTCTCCAGACTGTCTTTTGCCGCCTCAGATCTTCTTCCCCGCCACCGGCAGCCACGACAACTACATTACCATCATCAACTGAGCAGATGACCTTGAGGACTACACGGGTCTGCAAGAGAGGTCGCACTCTTCCGAGTCTGCTTATGTTATGCATCGCTTAATATGATGACATGCTACTTTATCGTCGTGTTCACCTATTAGACTCCGACTCAGGTCCAAACTTATGCTGAAACTTGAGTTTTTAAATGGTTGCGGGGTACATATTGGGGCATCAATCAATACTATCTTGTTAACTTGGGTGTCTACTATGAGTTTCATGTTGGGTGCAAACAAACATTAAAGAAGACATTATCTGTATTTTTAACTAAAGATATTATCTGCCTGCTATCATTTGTTATGGGTCTATCCACAGTTTGCTACCATCATTCTGGATTTGTGCATGCACTCCTTACATAATCTCACTATGTTTTATTCCTATGCATGCCAGTTATTGTACACAATGGAACTGAACATGTAGAGAAAAAGAGACGAGCCTTGCGTGGCAATAAAATTTCATGCAGACGTCGCTCCATGGTGGGCGCAAAGGCAGCCCCCTCCACCCATTTTGGATCGTAATCAAGAGGAAGATAACTGTTCTGAGGGGGATTCAGAAGCAGAAGACCCTTCCTATTTACCCCATGAGGTCTTCGCTCTAACTTGGCATGCTGATGTTGGTAATATTATGCATATGGTGCCTTGCATTGCTTACTGTATACATTAAAGATGTCATCTGCTTAGTTTAGACATGCTTTGTGTCAATGCCATCTGTTTAGTTTCTTTATCATATATTTGAATCATGCAATGCCATCTTGTTTAGCCACGCATCATATATGTGAATTTTGCAATGCCACCCAAGTTAGCCAGTCATCTTATATGTGAATTATATCATGACATCATTTTTTTATTACGTGTTAAATTTGTCAACAATTTTAGTACATTCAATTACTCTTCCTGTGCATCAGCCATCCGGCACGGTCATGAAAAAAATCTGGAGTGGAAACAAGGTCTTCAGAGCAGACAATGCTATCCGACGAAGCGCATGTCTTGCTGGTTACAGATAGCTCCTCAAAGGAGGATTCAGAGACAGATGACCAGTCCTATTCCCCCCCGAGGTGCATGCTCTAACTTGGCAGGGTTATGATGCTCATATCGTGCGTATGGTATCTTGCATTGCTATGTCATTTGCTTAGTTTAGACATGCTTTGTGTGAATGCCACTTGTTTAGTGTCTAATTACCATATATGTGAATTATGCAATGCCATCTTGTTGCAAGATATTATATATGTGAATTATGCAATGCTATCTTATTGCAAGGCATTATATATGTGAATTATGCAATGCCATGCTGTTTAGCCAAGCATAATATATGTGAATTATATCATGCCATCCTTTTTTTGTATTTCTCATTGCTTTTGTCGACAATGTTTGTATATTCAACTGGTCTTCCTGTGCATCAACCATTTGAATTGGTGATGGAGAAATCTGGAGTGAAAACAAGGTCTTCAGAGCAGACAATGCTACCTGGTGAAGCAGATATCTTGCTGGTTACAGATAGCTCTTCAGAGGAGGATTCAGAGGCAGATGACCAGTCCTATTATCCCCCTGAGGTGTATGCTCAAACTTGGCAGGGTTATATTACTCATATCATGCATATGTTGTATTGCAATGCTTAGTTTTTACATCATATACACGATATTGAATGCCATCTCCTTAGTTGACACATCATATATGAGATTGCCCTCTGCTCACTTCCTTAGTATATAAATCATATATTTGAATTATATCATGCCATGATGTTTACATAGATAGCATGTATCTAAATTATGGCATGCCAACCCATTTTCTAAAGACATAATATAGTTATATCATCTCATCCTGTTCACATAGTCATCATATTTTGAATTATGTCATTCTATCCGTGAATTATATCATGCCATCATGTTTCCATCGATGGCATGTTTGTGATTTATGGCATGCCAACCACTTTAATAGACACATCGTATAATTATATCATGTCATCATGTTTACATAGTCATCATATTTTGAAGTATGTCATTCTATCCTGTTTAGTTAGCCATCATACATGTGAATTTGTGTCATGCTATCCTGTTTAATTAGCCATCATATATGTGAAATTATGTCCTGCTATTCTGTTTGGTTAGACAACATAAATGTGAATTATTTCATGCCCTGTTTTCTTCCCTACTATCCATTGCACCTGTCTATCTTACAATGTCTGTATATTCAATTACTTTTCTTGTTTACCAGCCAGTTCAATTGGAGGGGGTGATGGCAGTATATGTGGGAGTAAAAACATGATCTTCAGAAAAGATCGTGCTACATGTCTATGGAGATAGAACCACAGTTGTACTTGCCCAAGAACCAGCCCCACCACACATAACCCAGACTCACGCAGATTGTACCCCTACCCAGTTGGACAGAGAACCAGCTACACGCCTTCTAACCCCAACCCCATCAGATAGTAACCTAGTTCCCGTTGACACATCACCGTCTCCACCATAGAGCACCCAAACACGAGCAGTTAGTAAGGCAACTGCAATGCCCAAAGCACGAGGACCACCACTCCGAACCCCAAGTCAACGCTTAAAGCAGAAGAAGAATTGTTCTTAGGCCAGGTTCCGTAGCTATGGTTCATACTACTTTGCTCTTGCATCACTGTATTTACTCATACCAACTAATTTCAAATTTGAAGGATGCAATTGAAACTCCAATGGCGCAGCAGGTATGTTCTAAACCTGTTTCTATAACGTGTTTGCTGTTGTAACTTGCTCTATGTTGATTTCAGTTTCAATTGAATAAACAATTATATTCTCATGCCATGCACCTTACAAGTGTTGTTATTGCTGTGTAGTTTCCCACACTTATATTCTGTCTAAGATGCTTTGTCTTAAATAGATATGATTCGAACTATATCTATCTTGATTTGGCAACATAAACTAGAAAGATATAGACCATACAGTGACCATACTACATAGATATATGTTTGTTTCATGATGTTATCCTGTCCACCTTACTACTGAACTAGTTTACCAAAATGAGTTTCATATACTACATTGTAAACCTGTGATGTGTTTGTTTGTTTCTCTTTTAGAATGCGGATAAAATATTGGAGAAGAGTACCCCGTTATGCAATGGTACATGAAGTAATGCAGATAAGGATCAAGCTAGTGAGACATCCCTGTTGGTCTCCAAGAAAGCTGATAAAAACTATATTGAAGACACTAAGACAACCCCAAAGTCCCGTCTTGATGTAGTGTTCGAGTTACTGGCTACTACTGCTGGCACCAGCTCTTCGAACTCTCTGCCTGAATCAGTTCGGCTTCTTGAGTCTCAACTTCAAGTTGAAAGACATCGATCAGATGTTATGCGATAGGAAGACGAAGGACTGAGGAAGTCCCTGCAGAATTCAGATGCATACTTTCTGGTGCAACAACAAGTGCTGGAGGATTTAAGCGCCAAGCAAGAGAAATTTAATAAGCATGCTAAGCATCTTGCCAACATTATGGGTACCCAGGATATTGTTTCTTGAGATCTTCTGAAGTGGTTTCAGTTCTGGACTTGTTTTGCTGCGGCGTTTATATGCTGCTTTGTTCCCTATATTTGCACTGGTGGAGAACTTTCATGCCTAGTGGATGTAATATGTGTAATAGCCGTGATAGCCTAGCTTAAGTTGCTTGCCTATTTATTTACTTATTGTCTTGTTTATTTGTTTTCTGGTAGTCAGTGCAGTCTTTTTTCCACGGTTTGCTAGTGGCCGCAATAGCCTATTTTTTAAAATTAGGCCACATTAACTATGGGCTACATATTTATTGTAGTTAACATGGGCCTCTTACGGGTCGTAGAAACAATGGGCCTTCTAAGGGCCGTAGAAACAATGTACCTTCTACGGGGAGTAGAAACAATGGGCCTTATACGGGCCACAGACTCAATGGGCCTTCTACGGGCCGTATCATCAATGGGCCTTCTACGGGCCGTATGATCGGTTGGCCAAACATGGGCCAATAACAGACCACATTATGGCCGTAAATGTGCTAGAGTTGAAATCGTCCGTTCATGGGCCGACCATAATGGGCCATCGTTAATCGGTCGTATTTGATGACGCTATGAAAACGACCCAACGTATTAAGGGGCCACAAACGGGCCGACTGTAACCATGGGCTGAATTTGGCCCATAAGCAGAAAATGACAGTAATGGGCCGAAAGTAAATGAATGCTGGAAATGAGCCCAAGAATAAATGGGCCCTGAGAAGGCCGAAAGATAACATGGGCTGGAAATGGCCCAACAAAATAATGGGCCGTTAATGGGTATAAAGTGATACACTGTTCATTACAGGCCAGTTTTACCACGGGCCGTTAATGGTCCGAGGGTTACTAAGGGCCTCATATGGGCCGAAAGACGTCATGGGCCATACATGGGCCGGAAGTTAAAATGGGTTGGAATTATATTGGACGGCCTAGATGACGCTACTAGGCCTAATTCGGATAGGCTGTAAATGGGCCCTGGGTTAGCGGGCTGTAAATGGGCTATATGCGAACACGCCGTTAACAGGCTTGCCATGGGCCGGCCCGCCACCTTTTGACCAAGTCAAACGGGCCGGCCTTTTCACATGAATGGGCCTCTGTTGGGCCGTGCCATGTGTCGACGTATCATAGGCGCTTTGGGTCCAATGAGTGGATGACATCTGTCCCAACGGCGAGCCGACACGTGTTCCCTCCAGCCAATGATAATTTTACACGTGGAAAATCCCCATTGGTCGGGGCTGTTAACGGGTTATCGGATCCAAAACCGGACCCGATAGCTTAACGGCGTTTCGTTACGGTGGATGCCACATTTCGGTCTCCCTTGACGAAAGCACTTCTGTGACACGCGATTTATCGTCATGGAAGTGGACACTTCCGTGATGATAATTTTGGTAATGTCATGGAACACTTCTACGACAGCACAGGTTTGACTATCTTGATCCTGTCATAAATTTGTCATGGATGTACATGCATGACAGAAAACGTGACCTACTGTGACAAACACGTATCATGACGGAACTGTATTTTTTTTGGTAGTGAACCTTTCTGCTTATTGAATCTCCATTCTAACATCGATCGTGCTACTTGGTCCATATTTCCATGTGCTTTTCGTTCAGTGCTTAATTGTGGATGTTCTCCACAAATATACTTCATTATATACCTTAGTGTGTCCAATGCTACCGCCTTGTTCACTTAATTGTAAAAATTCATGTCTATGAAAATCTCGAGGACTTGTTGCTGAGGCCGTCGGCCACATCCTCATCTTCTCCTCGAAGAAATTGTATAACTTATTTAATAAGTTGCTTCCGATGGATCCTTTGTGTATCCAAAGTCTGACCTTTACATACTGACCATGTCAATGCTATCCCGAAGCATGACTGTGGTACTCAAATATCAACAAGAACATTGGAAGTGCAATGCTAAATGTTTCTTGATCCGTTATCCAAACACCATGTATGGGTACATATCATGATTCTTATTAACCCTTTTTATCCAAATGGTCATGTCTTGGATCTCCTGTCACGTATATCACGCCCTGCTTATCATTGGGAAGGATATACTCCCATTACCTGTGTTTAAACACATTTTCCTTTCCATTTGTGTGTTTAACCTTTCATTGATCTACATATAATCTAAGCAGTAATAGTTTTCTGCTAATGTAAACACCTTGTTGTACAACTCTGTCAGTAAAACCCTGTTACTATTGTTGATAACATTCCAGTAACCACCGTTGGAATAGAAATTTTCCTATTTGGTCCGCCTCGTTTCAACGAGCAAGAAAAATGGTTCTCTTTGTCCCTCGCCCTTGGTATCGATGTTGTTGCGGGCATAACTGACATGCTATCCTCTGACATGCCTTGCTTACATGATCGTGTAAGACGTCACCGTCCTTCCTACTTTCAACCCACATGGTGGGCCCATAACCCACAGTTCCTCAGGATCGAAACCAGACTCTCTTGTACATTCCTGTTTTTGCAAAATTGATCCTCGCACTTGGCTTCGTATGTAAATCACGAGCCACATTCCTAGTGATCTATTTTGGTATCAGACGCAATACTGATTCTCGTTGCTCTGGACCCCTTTCACACCTTATTTCAGACATCGAACGGTTGCCTACCCGCTTGCAACTTCTTATTTGCACATTTATACCTTGCTCTTGATGACTTACTTGAATTTCAACTCGAGAGATAGCCCTCGGGTACATATCTTGTGTTGAGCTCCGTCCTTCCCGAGTCTTTCCCCCTTACTCCACCCCTTAAATCTCGGGATGAGATTTCTTGTAGTGGAGGAGAATTGTGATGCCCGGATAATTAAGCTACAGTAATCCTCTTTTAGTGAGGCCACCTCACCACTGTTACCGTTGCTAATCTCGCTTTGTTTTGAAACAGGTTCAAATTCAAATTTAAATTTAAATTCCAAAATAAAATTCTTCAAACTAAAAAATTAAAATGCTCATAATGTTGCAGATATTCACTAGGGAATTATCATGATGAAACCATCATTTTATAAAGTGGTTAAATGCCTTAACCTAATTAAAACAGTGCCCAAAGCAACCTTTTTAATCAAACTGTGTTTAAGTAAAATTCAAATGAATTTATTTAACTCTCCAACCTTTTGTGGCAGTGCCAAATATTGCAGGGCATTTATATGGCACAATTCCATATTTTACAAAAGTATTTTGGTGTCCTAAGAATTTGCAAAGCAGAAAAGGATTCAGGAAACAGTAAATTTAAAACAAAAAGAAAAGAAAAGGAAGAAGCCATAAGGCACTCAGGCCTAGCGCACACTGTGCCAGGCCTAGCTTACCCTGTGCCAGACCCGGTCCATCGCCCCGGCCTTTCCTCCACCTCCTACCATTGCTTGATGCCGAGCACGCCATGGTCGCACACGTCTTTGATGGCCACATGTCAGAGCATCCCGCGCCTCCCCACCATCTCCTCCGAGCGGATAAGATCCTCCCCGCGACCCCCGCTGAACTCTAGCACATCCCCATCCTGCCCCTCGCACCCCATGCTCTCTCTCCCGAGCTCGTCGCCCACTGCCGTCACCTTGTCTTCGCCATTGCCGTGGCCATAGACTGCCCCTCGCTGCTCCGTCGTGTCTAGGAGCCCCGGAGGTCTCCTCTTCTTCAACCGCAGCACTGGATCGAGGTCGGCGAGCACCCACGATGTCGCCCGCAACCATTCGCCTCGCCGGAATCCTCCGCGGCCACAGCTTCGATCCGCCGTCCTCCAGCCACCCTGGCTCCCCTGAGCTCCCCTCCGACCTTCACTGTGAGCGCCGCCCCATTCCAACTCCCCCTATGGCCGCTCTCTCCCTCTAGCTCGCCTTGCTGCCGTAGCCGAACCTCGCCGCCGCCTGTCGCCCCGCCGCCATGGCTACTGGCCTCTGAGCTCACGCGCGAGCTTCATTTCGTACTTCCGGAGACCCTAGGAAGCCGCTGCGCCCATCACCTCGCCTGCTAACGCGTCGTAGCTCCGATGCGCACCTGCTCCCGAGCGCCGCTGCCGCTTCCCTTGTCGCCGTGCTCCTTTCCGGTCGCCATCGGGACGACCCGTTCCCACCACTAGATGCGCCCCTTCGCGCTCGTTCGAACAAGCCCAAGAGCGCGCCAATCCGTGCCCTATGCACGTTTTCCGGTGAACTCCGGCGGGCCAGCGCCGTGATTTTGGTCGCCGGCGGCGAGAGCCGGCCGCGCAGACCTGGCCTGGCCCGGGCTCCCCCTGGGTCACTGCCTCGTGGGACCCAGGGGCCTGATTGACCGCGTTCACTCAGGTCAACATGCTAACTGTGCACCCCAAGTCACTTCCAATAGGGCCCAGATCCCCCAAACTATTTAAGACCGAAATTAACCAATTAATTTAATTAGTTACACTAAGGAGACACTAGTAGTGGGTCCCACTAGATAATTAGGTTATTTAGTTAATGTAATCTTCTGTTGATTAGTCTAGCCTATGACAGGTGGGTCCCACCTATAAGTTTTGACTGGTCAACTGACCAGGTTGTGACGCCCCCGATTTGTCCGTACACTAATCATGCACGCAAATGTGTACGACCAATATCAGGGACTCACTGGTAGATATCACAACACAAATATAAAAGGAAAATAAGTCATACAAGCTTCATATTACAATCCAAGGGCCTCGAGGGCTCGAATACAAGTGCTCGATCGTAGACAAGTCACCGGAAGCAACAAATATTTGAGTACAGACATAAAGTAAAACAAGGTGCCATAAGATGGCTAGCACAAACTGGGATACAGATTGAAAGAGGAGCATGCCTCCTGCCTGGGAGACTCCTAAACTACTCTTGGTCATCGTCGGCAGACAACACGTAGTAGTAGGCGCCTCCGGTGTAGTAGGAGTCGTCGTAGGTGGCGTCTGGCTCCTGGGCTCCATCATCTGGTTGCATCATCCGAGAAGAAGGAATAGAAGGGGAAACGGGGGAGCAAGGCAACCGTGAGTACTCATCCAAAGTACTCGCAAGCAAGGATCTATACTACATATGCAATGGTAACAATGATATGGGTAATATCGGTGGGCTGAACTGCAGCAAGCCAGAATAAGAGGGGGATAGCTAATCCAAACGAAGACTACGCTTCTGGCAGCCTCCATCTTGCAGCAGTAGAAGAGAACAGATGGTAAGTTCACCAAGTAACATCGAATAGCATAATCCTACTCGGCGATCCTCCCGCACATGACCCTGTGAGAGAGCAACCACCGAGTTATATCTGGAACTCATCTGGATGTGTTTTAACAAGTGTCCGGTTCTAGTTGTAATGAGGTCGGACTACAACTCTGGGTCGTCCTTTTACCGAGGGACACGACTATTCGAATAGATTAACTTCCCTGCAGGGTTGCACCACATAACCCAGCACGCTTGATCCCATTTGGCCGGACACACTTTCCAGGGTCATGCCTGGCCTCGAAAGATCAACACGTCGCAGCCCTACCTAAGCACAACAGAGAGGTCAGCACGCCGGTATAAGTCCTAAGCACACAGGGGTCTGGGCCCATCGCCCAATGCACACCTGCACGTTGCGAGGGCGGCCGGTGAGCATACCTAGCAACCTCCATTACTAAGGAAGTTACGTTACGCGGTCCAACCCGGTGCGCGACGCTCAGTCGCTGACGTCAAGAAGGCTTCGGCTGATACCACGACGTCGAGTACCCATAACTATTCCCACTTAGCTGGTTAGTGCGTATTGGCCAACGGCTAGACTCATATCAAATATCCAAACTCGTTAAGCGTGTTATTATGAAATAACCGCGGACAACGACCAGGGCCAGGCCACCTCTCGACTGGGTGTCTCAACCTGCCCTATCGCTCCGCCACAAAGATCCACACAGAGGGCCGTCGGGAAAGTATGTCCTTTCAGCCCCCAATCCGTGAATCAACCGCGGGTACTCAACGAGACGACCCGACTTTAGTATATACCCGGGATCACACCCAAGTGATCACGGCCCGATAGAATAGCAGGGCAGACGGACAAGGGTGTAGGGCCACTGATGGAATACTAGCATCCTATACTAAGCATTTAGGATTGCAGGTAAAGTATCAACAGTGGTAGCAACAATGACAGGCTATGCAGTAGTTAAGGATTATTGAAAGCAGTAACATGCTACACTACTCTAATGCAAGCAGTAGAGAGAAGAATAGGTGATATCAGGTTGATCAAAGGGGGGGGGGGCTTGCCTGGAAGCTCGTCAGCAACGGTGGGGTCGTCAACACCGTAGTCGATCGGGGCAGCAGCAACGTTGGTCTCGTAGTCTACCGGAGAGAAGAGGGGGAAGAAACAGTGAATACAATGCAAACAGATGCATGACGATGCAAGACATGACATGTAACGGTGCTAGGTGTGCCCTAACGCAGTATCGGGTGATACTGGCGAAGGGGGGAAACATCCGGGAAAGTATTCCAGGTGTTTCGCGTTTTCGGGTAGATGAAACGGAGGGGCAAGTTGCGGGTTAAGTATGCTAGGGATGTGTGGTTGACGAACGGTGTGCGTTTTCAGATGCGTCTCGAAATTCTGAGTAACTTTCATATATAAAGTATTTTCATCCGAGTTACGGATTATTTTATATTAATTTTTAAAGTTTTTAAAACATTTTCTAATTTATTAATTTATTTTAATTCAACAGTATCCAGAACAGTGCCTGGTGACGTCAGCATGACGTAGAGGTGACTTCATCGGTCAACGGTCCGCTAACCAGAGTCAAACCTGTCCGGTGGGTCCAGTGGGACCCACCTGTCATAGTCTGAGACTAACTAATCAGGTATAATTAGATTAGTTAATTGATTAGGTTAATTACTGATTAGATTAATCTAAATATGATTAATTAACTTAATTAATTAATTAATTAATATAATTTTTTTCTAAAATTCTTTTTTTATTACAACGTTCTGGGGCCACGTGGCCCCACCTGGCAGTGGCCCAGGGGACCTTAGCGGGGCGGGTTTACGGGCGCGGGCGTTGGGCGCCGTAGCGCCCGAGCGGGGAGAGGCCGCCCGAACGGCGCGCCGGCGGGGAGCGTCCAGGGGCCAGCGCAGGGCGTCGGCGGGGAGCGCCCCGGCCGGAATGGTCAACCCCAGCGCCGGGGCCGAAGGGGTGTCGGCTCGGGGAGGGGGCACTGGCCATGGGCGTGGTGAGGCCGGGCGGCACGGCTGCAGCGGCCGGTGGTCTGCGAGGCCTACGGTGGATGGGGCCGGCGGCCCTAGGCGGTGGCGAGCGGCTGCGCAAGGCGATGCCATGGCGAGAGCGGCACGGTAGGCGGAGCTACGGTGGGGGGAGCGGGGCAGTGAAACGGCAGCAGGGGAGGGGGGCGCCGGTGGAGATTGGTGGCCGGGGCCGGGCATCGCAGTGGGGCGCGCAGAGGGCGCCAGAGGCGAGCGCGCACAGCGGCGGTGCCTGCGCCGCAGCACAACATGGGTGCTCGGCGAAGAGGATGGGGCGTGCGGCCAGACAGCGATGGTGACTGAGGGCAGCAGTCATAGAGCAGAGGCAGCACGACGGGAGCCGACGGTTGGCGCGGGCGTTGTCGTGCCGTGTGGGAGGGAGACAGGAGGAGGAAGGGGAGGGAGAGGCCCAGGGCCTCACCGGCATTGCAGAGTAGAGGGGGCGGCGAGGCTCGATGAGGTCCGATGGGGAGGAGGACGGCGACGATGTGCGGCGCAGGGGAAGAAGGGGCGGCTTCAGGCGGATGATTCCAGCGTCGAGCGGCGGGGCGGCGTCGGGCGTCGAGCGAGGGAGAAGGGATCGGGCTCCTCCCGATACAGATCCAGAGTGAGGGGGGTGGGAGTGTCGGTGGTAGAATTTTAGGTCAGGGGGAAGGAAGGGCCATATAGGCCAAGGATTGGGCCGCCCTGGTAGGCCACTGGCTGGGCCGAGGCCCAGTTGGCCTGGGTGGGCGGGTTCCTTTTATTTTTGTTCTGTTTTTGTTTTGTATGTTTTTCTTTTCTTTAATTTATTTAATTTTCTATTTTAATTAATTTTAAGTATTTAAGTTATTTATAAAGGCATGGATCCCTCACCATAAACACCTAAGCATTTATTTGCATACTCTGAACATTTTAGTTTAATATTTTGGAAACCTTTATTATTTGCCACATTTTCAATTTGAATTTTAGTCGGTTTCAAAGTATCGCGAGAATAGCAACAGTAATCGAAGTGACGTGGCATCATTAGCGAAGTTTTACTGTAGCCAAATTATCCGGGCGTTACAATTCTCCTCCACTACAAGAAATATCGTCCCGAGATTTAGGAGGTAGAAGGAAACAGTGCGGGGTATTCTTCACAAAGTCGATCCTCGCGTTCCCAAGTGGCTTCGTCTTCAGAGTGATGCGACCACTGGACTTTGATGAACTTGATCGCCTTCTGACGTGTGCGACGTTCAGCTTGGTCGAGAATGCGGACCGGATGCTCTTTATAGGAGAGGTCCTGTTGCAACTCGAGCACTTCGTGATCCACTGCGCGGATTGGGTCCTTGAAGCAGCGGCGGAGTTGAGACACGTGGAACACATCGTGAACCTGAGAAAGGTTCGGTGGCAGCTCCAATTGATATGCCACCTTTCCACGCCTTTCAAGGATAGTGAATGGACCAATATAGCGAGGAGCTAATTTTCCCTTGATCCCAAAGCGGTGAGCACCCTTCATTGGTGTAACTCGAAGATAAGCCTTTTCGCCAGGTTGATAGACCATGTCTTGATGATGACGGTCATACTGACTTTTCTGACGTGACTGAGCATTCTTCAGATTCTCGTGGATGACGCGGACTTGCTCTTCAGCGTGTTGAATAATATCTGGACCGAAGAGTGAACGTTCCCCAGTTTCTGACCAGTTCAGAGGGGTTCGGCACTTTCGTCCATATAACACTTCGAAGGGAGCCATCTTCAGACTAGCTTGATAGCTATTATTATAAGAGAACTCAGCATACAGGAGAGATTCCTCCCATTTCTTGCCGAAGGAAATTACACAAGCTCGAAGTATGTCTTCAAGAACTTGGTTGACGCGTTCAATTTGCTCTTGCGGCTCAGGATGAAAAGCGGTACTGAATGACAGATGTGTTCCCATAGCTTCTTGGAAACTTGCCCAGAATCTTGAAGTGCATAAACTGCCATGGTCTAAACTGATAACCAGTGGAATACCGTGAAGTGAAACAATTCTGGACATGTAGAGAGTTGCCAGCTGACAAGCAGTAATCGTTTCTTTGACAGCCAGAAAATGTGCAACCTTAGAAAGCCGGTCAATGACGACAAGAATGGCATCATTACCTCTATGCAATTCAGGAAATCCAGTGACGAAGTCCATTTCAACATGGTCCCATTTCCATTCAGGAATAGAGATAGGTTGCAAAGTTCCAGCAGGCCTTTGATGTTCTGCTTTGATACGACGACAAACGTCACACTCCTCAACATAATGAGCAATGTCTTGCTTCATATTAGACCACTAGAATCTCTGACGAATGTCTTGGTACATCTTGGTACTACCGGGATGAATAGACAAAGGTGTATCATGAGCTTCTTTCATAACCTTTGGAGTCATATCCAGGTTTTTCTTCGAACATGGTACCACTAAGCGGCCTTTGAAATACAAGGCAGCATCATCGGCAATAGTGAAAAATGAGGGCTTTCCCCTTTTGAGATAGTGTTTAATCTTCTCGACTTCAGAGTCATAATGTTGAATAGTCTTGATACCGCCCACAAGACCTGGTTCGACAGCCAGGGTATTTAGAGAACCCTGAGGAACAACACGAAGATTCATCTGGAGGGACTCTAAGGGAGGGGGAGTGAGTGCCCCAGGAGGAACAATATGGAGGTTCAGCTTTCTGAATTCTTCAACAAGCGAGGGCTGAACCTTGTGAACCTGGATGTGGTTGCAATATGACTTGCGGCTTAAGGCATCAACCATCACATTAGCCTTGCCCGGGGTATAGGAAATACCGAAGTCAAAATCTGCTACGGTCTCCATCCATCTCTGCTGACGGAGGTTCAGGTCTGGTTGAGTAAACAAGTACTTCAGACTTTGGTGGTCGGTGAATATCTCGCAACGATTACCAAGAAGGTAATGTCGCCACGGTTTTAGAACATACTCCCTCCGTCCCAAAATAAGTGTCTCAACTTTGTACTAACTTTAGTACAAAATTGTACTAAGCTTGAGACACTTATTTTAGGACGGAGAAATATATAATAGCAGCAAGCTCAAGGTCGTGAACTGGGTAGTTCTCTTCATGAGGACGCAATTTACGAGAGGCATAAGCAATTACTCTGCGCTCTTGCATTAGGACACAGCCTAATCCTTGACGAGAAGCATCGTAGTAAATGACGAAGTCCTTCTTAGTATCAGGTGAAGCAAGCACTGGAGTAGAAGTCAGCTTGTCCCTGAGCGCCTGAAAACTTTCCTGGCATTTGTCTGTCCACTCGAACTTGACGCCCTTGTGAAGTAGACCAGTCAGAGGCTTGGCGATCTTAGAGAAGTTCTCGACGAATCAACGACAATAGCTGGCGAGACCGAGAAAACTTCTGACTTGCTTGACATTCTTCGGAGGAGTCCAATCGAGAATGGCCTGAACTCGTTCAGGGTTGATGACAATACCATCATTAGAGATGACATGCCCAAGGTAGGTTACTTCAGGAAGCCATAACTCGCACTTGGAAAATTTAGCATACAATTGATGCTCTCGAAGCTTTTCTAGCACAAGGCGAAGATGTTCAGCATGTTCTTCCTTATTTTTGGAAAATACAAGGATATCATCCAGATAAACCACGACGAATTTGGCGAGGTATTCCATGAATATGTAATTCATCAGGCGAGAGAATGTAGCTGGAGCATTTGTCAAGCCGAATGACATGACGGTGTACTCGAACGAACCGTATCGAGTTACAAAGGCGGTCTTTGGAATATCCTCTTCACGAACACGGATCTGGTGGTAACCCAACCTCAAGTCGAGTTTAGAGAACACTGATGAACCAGCCAGTTGATCATACAGATCATTGATCCGAGGAAGCGGATATTTGTTCTGAACTGTTGCTTGGTTGATAGGACGGTAATCTTGGACTAATCGATTTGTCCCATCCTTCTTCCTGACAAAGAGGGAAGGTGCTCCCCAAGGAGAGCAACTCGGGTGAATGAAACCACTAGCAAGAGATTTTTCGATTTCCTCCTTAAGCTCAATGAGTTCATCAGGCGGCATCTTGTAGGGTCGTTTGTCTATAGGAGTGGTGCCTGGTTTTAAGTCGATGATAAACTCGACAGCTCTAGCAGCTGGAATCCCTGGAAGTTCTTCAGGAAAGACGTCCTGGAACTCGCATACGATAGGAATGTTTTCGATGCCCTCGAGTGGTGAAGCGTTCAATGCATTCAATGCATAAAGACGTGCTTCATCATTTTGAACCAGACAAGCTTGATATCTTACTATCTCGTTAGAAGGGTGTAATAGGTGGACGGTTTTTGTGCCGCAAGCGATAGAAGCGGTATGCGCTTTCAGCCAATCCATTCCCAGGATGAGGTCAATGTTACAAGACCCCAGTATGATAGGAGAGGCATAGAATTCCAGTCCATCGATTTCAACGAGGACGTCATGGCAAACCATGGAGGTTCGACATTGGCCCGCAGGGGTGTGTACTAATACCGAAGTTTTCATGTTCTCACTTCTAATACTATGCTTGTATGCAAAATCTTCCGATATGAATGAATGCGATGCTCCCGAACCAAATAAAATAGATGCAGGTACTGAATTAACAAGGAGAGTACCCATCACAGCAGCAGGTTGGTCTTGAGCTTCATTGAGATCAACGTGGTTGGCCTGAGCACGACCATAAGGCTTGGCATTGTTGTTGCGGGGCTGATTGTTCCCACGACCAGCTGTAGGCAGTGCAAGCTGGTTCTGATTCTGGAAGCAGTTCCTGGCAAGGTGCCCTGGTTGACCACACTTGTAGCATAGGCCATCATTGGGGAGAGAAGCAGGAGCTGGGAGTGCTGCAGCTGGAAGTCTTGGCTGCCTAGGTGGTGGAGGCAGACGAGGTGCAGCATAGGACTGCCTTGGAGCAGGTGCAGCTGGATGGTACACATTGTTGGGAATCCAAACCCTACGCTTCTGTGAGGGAGGGCCCGAGGATGAGCCCGGTTCACGGTTGCACCTGAGAGTGCTCTGGTGTTCCTGCAGACCAGTTTCAACCTAGATAGCTTTGTTCACCAAGGTGGCGAAATCTCCAAAGTCATGCACAAGAAGTGCGAGCTTGATGTCAGCTTGAAGTCCATCACGGAACTTTTCCTGTCTGCGGGCATCAGTGGCAATGTCTTCTTCAGCATAGCGGGATAAGTCCAGAAACTCCCGCTGATAAGCATCCACAGTCTTGTTGCCCTGGGTGAGGTTGCGGAACTCACGCTTCTTCCTATCCATGATTCCCTGAGGAATGAAGCGGGCACGGAAGGCAGCTTGGAATTCCGGCCAAGTGATGATTGTTCCAGTAGGTAGTGTACGCCTATGGCTGTCCCACCATTGAGCAGCGGGACCCTTCAGATAGTATGCCACAAAGGTGACATAGTTGGCAGCGGCAACTCCAACAGACTCCAGTTCAAAGGCAATGTCACGGAGCCAGTCATCAACATCAAGAGGCTGAGTTGAGCTGCGGTAGATGGATGGGTTGAGGCGAGCAAAGTCATTCAGTGTCACTGCGCCATGCTGCTGATCCATGTTGGGACGAGGGAACTGAGCCATGATAGTCTCCATGAACTGGCGATTCAGCTCAAATTGTTGGATCATACCGGCCATGTATTCGGGCGGTGGTGGGGCGTTGCCACCACGACCACGGCCAGCTGGTCTAACCATCTTGCTAATATATTACAGGGGTAGTTCAGCATTGAGAAATTTGCAAAAACAAGAATCATTTATGAATGAAACATGCATAATGAAAGGAGCACGTAAAATACCACATAGTAGTCGGCATATACTAAAAAAGGGGTGCATGCATATAGTTCAGTACACAGAGTTTAGTACATAAACTAAGGACATCATAGGCGGCACACAGGCTCGCGGCGAATGGATCTAGTACTAATAAGTAAGACTACATCAGTCCCAGGCGGAACTGTGGAGGTAGGGGTAGTCTGACAGCTGGCAGTGCTGCAACGAAAAGTCCTCCACGCCATCAACTTGAGGGCCGTGGATACTCTGGTGCAGAACCCGACGTCCAGGTGGCAATAGAGGACCAAGTGCGGGAGTGTCGCCTCCCACATCTGGCCAACCGACACCAGGAGGCATCACGGTCCTAGATGGGTAGATCAAAGTAGGCGGCAACTGTCTAGATAGGACAAAGGGGTGCAACAGCGTCAAGGCGCGGTACAGGTGCTGACGAGTGGTGTACAACTCGTGGTGAAGAGCTCGGTTAGCTCGATCCAGCCCATCAGCATGCAGAACAAGGTTCTGATGATGGAAGGGCTCTCGGGTGATGGCGGAGTAGGCAGCAGTGTAGTATCCCTCCGCTCCATCGTCGGAGGCGATTGCAACGTGCCTGAAAGGGGAAGTGTCCAACGCCTGATACTCTCCATGAAGGCGTGTCAGAGAAGTGTAAGCAGCATCGTGAACTGCCATATCGATGGTCACTCCAACACCATGAGCAGTGTGCACCACAGTAGAGGAGTTATCTGCACGCGAGTAGAGGCGGACGGTGGCACGATACTGCTCCTGGTTAAAGTCCTGGTACTGCTTGTACACGGTATACTCAGGATGCCAGCGATAGCCTAGATAGGTCATCATCTCAGCTAGCACAGCAGGTGATCCCGAGGCGCCAAGGGCCTGCGTGTGGTGCACGACCTGCCTCGTGGGTTCCATCTGAAAACAAAGATGTTTCAAGGGATTCAAATGACAGTGTGGGGATTATGCAAAATACTATTCTAAGCAATAACTATGGCTTATCCAACTTTGGGGTGAGGGCTCTCGGGGATCCTAATGTTAGATTTAGTCAAAATCGTTTTACCCGAAATAGGAGAGTGTTCAGAGTCTCGGAGTATAGATCGAGGAGTAAAAGAATCTAGTACCACCCAAATGGTGATGTGGGCCTGTAAGCCACACAACCATGTTAGTAAAAGTTTTGCAATGTCTAGACTCGACTTCGGCCAAGGAATGTGGAAGGGGGATTCCTACAGGCAGTCGGCTCTGATACCAACTTGTGACGCCCCCAATTTGTCCGTACACTAATCATGCACGCAAATGTGTACGACCAAGATCAGGGACTCACTGGTAGATATCACAACACAACTCTAAAAGTAAAATACGTCATACAAGCTTCATATTACAAGCCAGGGGCTTCGAGGGCTCGAATACAAGTGCTCGATCCTAGACAAGTCAGCGGAAGCAACAAATATCTGAGTACAGACATAAAGTAAAACAAGGTGCCATAAGATGGCTAGCACAAACTGGGATACAGATCGAAAGAGGAGCAGGACTCCTGCCTGGGATCCTCCTAAACTTCTCCTGGTCGTCATCGGCAGACTGCACGTAGTAGTAGGCTCCTCCGGTGTAGTGGGAGTCGTCGTAGGTGGCGTCTGGCTCTTGGGCTCCACCATCTGGTTGCATCATCCGAGATGAAGGAACTGAAGGGGGAAAAGGGGGAGCAAGGCAACCGTGAGAACTCATCCAAAGTACTCGCAAGCAAGGATCTATACTACATATGCAATGGTAACAATGATATGGGTAATATCGGTGGATTGAACTGCAGCAAGCCAGAATAAGAGGGGGATAGCTAATCCAACCGAAGACTACGCTTCTGGCAGCCTCCATCTTGCAGCAGTAGATGAGAACAGATGGTAAGTTCACCAAGTAACATCGAATAGCACAATCCTACTCGGCGATCCTCCCGCACATCACCCTGTGAGAGAGCAACCACCGAGTTATATCTGGAACTCATCTGGGTGTGTTTTAACAAGTGTCCGGTTCTAGTTGTAATGAGGTCGGAATACAACTCCGGGTCGTCCTTTTACCGAGGGACACGGCTATTCGAATAGATTAACTTCCCTGCAGGGGTGCACCACATAACCCAGCAAGCCTGATCCCATTTGGCCGGACCCACTCTCCAGGGTCATGCCCGGCCTCGGAAGATCAACACGTCGCAGCCCTACCTAAGCACAACAGAGAGGTCAGCATGCCGGTCTAAGTCCTAAGCACACAGGGGTCTGGGCCCATTGCCCAATGCACACCTACACGTTGCGAGGGCGACCGATGAGCAGACCTAGCAACCTCCATTACTAAGGAAGTTACGTTACGCGGTCCAACCCAGCGCGCGCCGCTCAGTCACTGACGTCAAGAAGGCTTCGGCTGATACCACGACGTCGAGTACCCATAACTATTCCCACGTAGCTGGTTAGTGCGTATAGGCCAACGCCAGACTCAGATCAAATATCCAAACTCGTTAAGCGTGTTATTATGAAATAACCGCGGACAACGACCAGGGCCAGGCCACCTCTCGACTGGGTGTCTCAACCTGCCCCATCGCTCCGCCACAAAGATCCACACAGAGGTTCGTCGGGAAAATATGTCCTTTCAGCCCCCAATCCGTGAATCAACCGCGGGTACTCAACGAGCCGACCCGACTTTAGTCACAACATGTATCATGTATAAGTGCATGTAGTATATACCCGTGATCACACCCAAGTGATCACGGCTCGATAGAATAGCAGGGCAGACGGACAACGGTGTAGGTCCACTAATGGAATACTAGCATCCTATACTAAGCATTTAGGATTGCAGGTAAAGTATCAACAGTGGTAGCAACAATGAAAGGCTATGCAGCAGTTAAGGATTATCGAAAGCAGTAACATGCTACACTACTCTAATGCAAGCAGTAGAGAGAAGAATAGGTGATATCAGGTTGATCAAAGGGGGGGGGGCTTGCCTGGAAGCTCGTCAGCAAAGGTGGGGTCGTCAACACCGTACTCGATCGGGGCAGCAGCAGCGTCGGTCTCGTAGTCTACCGGAGAGAAGAGGGGGAAGAAACAGTGAATACAATGCAAACAGATGCATGACGATGCATGACATGACATGTAACGGTGCTAGGTGTGCCCTAACGCAGTATCGGGCGATACTGGCGAATGGGGGAAACATCCGGGAAAGTATTCCCGGTTTCGCGTTTTCGGGCGGATGAAACGGAGGGAGAAAGTTGCGGGTTCAGTATGCTAGGGATGTGTGGTTGACGAACGGTCTGCGTTTTCAGATGCGTCTTGAAATTTTGAGCAACTTTCATATATAAAGAATTTTCATTCGAGTTACGGATTATTTTATATTAATTTTTAAAGTTTTTAAACCATTTTTTAAATTTTTTTTAATTTATTTTAATTCAACATTATCCAGAACAGTGCCTGGTGACGTCAGCATGACGTAGAGGTGACGTCAGCGGTCAACCGTCCGCTGACCAGAGTCAAACCTGACCGATGGGTCCAGTGGGACCCACCTGTCATAGTCTGAGACTAACTAATCAGGTTTAATTAGATTAGTTAATTTATTAGGTTAATTACTTATTAGATTAATCTAAATATGATTAATTAACTTAATTAATTTGTTAATTAATTAATTAATTAATATAATTTTTTTTGAAATTCTGTTTTTATTACAACATTCTGGGGCCACGGGGCCCCACCTGGTAGTGCCCCAGGGGCCCTTAGCGGGGCGGGTTTACGGGCGCGGGCGTTGGGCGCCGTAGCGCCTGAGCGGGGCGAGGCCGCCCGAACGGCGCGCCGGCAGGGAGCGGCCAGGGGCCAGCGCAGGGCGTCGGCGGGGAGCGGCCCGGCCGGAATGGTCAACCCCAGTGCTGTGGCCGAAGGGGCGTCGGCCCGGGGAGGGGGCGCCGGCCACGGGCATGGTGAGGCTGGGCGGCACGGCTGCACCGGCCGGTGGCCTGCGAGGCCTGCGGTGAAAGGGGCCAGCGACCCAAGGCGGTGGCGAGCGGCTGCGCAAGGCGATGCCATGGCGAGAGCGGCGCGGTAGACAGAACTTGTTGGGGAACGTAGTATTTTTAAAATTTTCCTACGATCACGCAAGATCTATCTACCAGATGCATAGCAACGAGAGGGAAGAGTGTGTCTACATACCCTCGTAGACCAGAAGCGGAAGCGTCAAATGACGCGGTTGATGTAGTCGAACTTCTTCGCGATTCAACCGCTCAAGCACCGAACGTATGGCACCTCCGGTTTCAGCACACGTTCAGCTTGATGACGTCCCACGAGCTCTTGATCCAGTTGAGCTTCACGGGAGAGTTTCGTCAGCACGACGGCATGGTACGGATATGATGTATTCACCGGCGCAGGGCTTCGCCTAAGCACTGCAACGGTATGAACAAGGTGTGTTTCTGTGGAGGGGGGCACCGCACACGGCTAGAACAATTCAACTTGTGTGTCCTAGGGTGCCCCCTGCCCCCGTATATAAAGGAGCAAGGGAGAGGCCGGCCCTAGAGGGGGCGCGCCAAGTGTGGGGAGTCCTACTAGGACTCCCAAGTCCTAGTAGGATTCCCCTTTCCTTTCCGGAGTAGGAGAGAAGGAAAGAGGTGGAGAGGGGGAAGGAAAAGGGGGCTGCACCCCTTGTCCAATTCGGACCAGAGGGGGGGCACGCGCCTCCTTCCTTTTGGCCTTTCTCCTCTATTCCCGTATGGCCCAATATGGCCCATATACTCCGAAAAATACCCGAATCACTCGGAACCTTTCCGATGTCCGAATATAGTCGTCCAATATATCGATCTTTACGTCTCGACCATTTCGAGACTCCTCGTCATGTCCCCGGTCTCATCCGGGACTCCGAACTCCTTCGGTACATCAAAACTCATAAACTCATAATACCGATCGTCATCAAACATTAAGCGTGCGGACCCTACGGGTTCGAGAACTATTTAGACATGACCGAGACTCATCTCCGGTCAATAACCAATAGCGGAACCTAGATGCTCATATTGGTTCCTACATATTCTATGAAGATCTTTATCGGTCAAACTGCATAACAACATACGTTGTTCCTTTTGTCATCGGTATGTTACTTGCCCGAGATTCGATCGTCGGTATCTCTATACCTAGTTCAATCTCGTTACCGGCAAGTCTCTTTACTCGTTCCGTAACACATTATCTCATGACTAACTCATTAGTCTTTTGCTTGCAAGGCTTATTATGATGTGTGTTACCGAGAGGGCCCAGAGATACCTCTCCGACACTCGGAGTGACAAATCCTAATCTTGATCTATGCCAACACCACGAATACTTTCGGAGACACCTGTAGAGCATCTTTATGATCACCCAGTTACGTTGTGACGTTTGATAGCACACAAGGTGTTCCTACGGTATTCGGGAGTTGCATAATCTCATAGTCATAGGAACATGTATAAGTCATGAAGAAAGCAATAGCAGTAAAACTAAACGATCATAGTGCTATGCTAACGGATGGGTCTTGTCCATCACATCATTCTCCTAATGATGTGATCCCGTTGATCAAATGACAACTCATGTCTATGGCTAGGAAACATAACCATCTTTGATCAATGAGCTAGTCTAGTAGAGGCATACTAGGGACATACTGTTTTGTCTACGTATTCACACATGTACTAAGTTTCCGGTTAATACAATTCTAGCATGAATAAAAGACATTTATCATGATATAAGGAAATACAAATAATCATCTTTATTATTGCCTCTAGGGCGTATTTCCTTCAGTCTCCCACTTGCACTAGAGTCAATAATCTAGCTCACATCGCCATGTGATTTAATACCGATAGTTCACATCGTTATGTGAATAACACCCATAGTTCACATCACCATGTGACCAACACCCAAAGGGTTTACTAGAGTCAATAATCTAGTTCACATCGCTATGTGATTAATACCCAAGAGTAATAAGGTGTGATCATGTTTTGCTTGTGAGAGAAGTTTAGTCAACGGGTCTGTCACATTCAGATCCGTATGTATTTCGCAAATTTCTATGTCTACAATGCTCTGCATGGAGCTACTCTAGCTAATTGCTCCCACTTTCAATACGCATCCAGATTGATACTTAGAGTCATCTGGATTTAGTGTCAAAGCTTGCATCGGCGTAACCCTTTACGACGAACTCTTTATCACCTCCATAATCGAGAAATATTTCCTTTAGTCATCCAATTACTAAGGATAATTTTGACCGCTATACAGTGATCTACTCCTGGATCACTATTGTACCTCCCTGTCAAACTCATGGCAAGGTATACAACGTGTTTTGTACACAGCATGGCATACTTTATAGAACCTATGGCTGAGGCATAGGGAATGACTTTCATTCTCTCTATATTTTTCTGCCGTGGTCTGGCTTTGAGTCTTACTCAACTTCACACCTTACAAGTCAGGCAAGAACTCCTTCTTTGACTCATCCATTTTGAACTACTTCAAAATCTTATCAAGGTATGTACTCATCGAAAGTCTTATCAAGCGTCTTGATCTATCTCTATAGATCTTGATGCCCAATATGTAAGCAGCTTCACCAAGGTCTTTCTTTGAAAAACTCCTTTCAAACACTCCTTTATGCTTTCCAAAAAATTCTACATCATTTCCGATCGACAATATGTCATTCACATATACTTATCAGAAAGGTTGTAGTGCTCCCTCTCACTTCTTGTAAATACAGGCTTCACCGCAAGTCTGTATAAATCTATATGCTTTGATCAACTTATCAAAGCGTATATTCCAACTCCGAGATGCTTGCACCAATCCATAGATGGATCGCTGGAGCTTGCACATTTTGTTAGCACCTTTAGGATTGACAAAACCTTCTGGTTGCATCATATATAAGTCTTCTTTAATAAATCCATTAAAGAATGCAGTTTTGTTATCCATTTGCCAGATTTCACAAAATACGGCAATTACTAACATGATTCGGACAGACTTAAGCATCGCTACGGGTGAGAAAGTCTCATCGTAGTCAACTCCTTGAACTTGTCGAAACCCTTTCGCAACAAGTCGAGCTTTGTAAACAGTAACATTACCGTTTGCGTCGGTCTTCCTCTTGAAGATCCATTTATTTTCGATGGCTTGCCGATCATCGGGCAAGTCAACCAAAGTCCATACTTTGTTTTCATGGTGTCAAGCCATTTTGCGGAATCTGGGCTCATCATCGCTTCCTCATAGTTTGTAGGTTCACCATGGTCTAGTAACATGACTTCCAGAACTGGGTTGCCGTACCACTCTGGTGCGGAACGAACTCTGGTTGATCTACGAAGTTCAGCAGAAACTTGATCTGAAGTTTCATGATCATCATCATTAGCTTCCTCACTAATTGGTGTAGGAATCACTGGAATGAGTTTCTATGATGTACTACCTTCCAATTTGGGAGAAGGTACAATTACCTCATCAAGTTCTACTTTCCTCCCACTCACTTCTTTCGAGAGAAACTCCTTCTCTAGAAAGGATCCACTCTTAGCAACAAAGACCTTGCCTTAGGATCTGTGATAGAAGGTGTACCCAACAGTTTCTTTTTGGGTATCCTATGAAGATTTACTTCTCCGATTTGGGTTCGAGCTTATCATGTTGAAACTTTTTCACATAAGCATCGCAGTCCCAAACTTAAAGAAATGACAGCTTAGGTTTCTCGTCAAACCACAGTTCATATGGTGTCATCTCCACGGATTTAGATGGTGCCCTATTTAACGTGAATGTAGCTGTCTCTAATGCGTAACCCCAAAAGCGATAGTGGTAGATCGGTAAGAGACATCATCGATCGCACCATATCTAATAAAGTACGATTATGACGTTCGGACACACCATTACACTGTGGTGTTCCAGGTGGCGTGAGTAGTGAAACTATTTCACATTGTTTTTATTGAAGGCCAAACTCGCTAACTCAAATATTTTACCTCTACGATCATATCGTAGAAACTTTTATTTTCTTGTTACGATGATTCTCCACTTCACTCTGAAATTCTTTGAACTTTTCAAATGTTTCAGACTTGTGCTTCATTAAGTAGATATACCCATATCTGCTCAAATCATCAGTGAAGGTCAGAAAATAACGATACCTGCCGCGAGCTTCAACACTCATTGGTCCGCATACATCAGTATGTATGATTTCCAACAACTCTGTTGCTCGCTCCACGGTTCCGGAGAATGGAGTTTTAGTCATCTTGCCCATGAGGCATGGTTCGCAAGCACCAAGTGATTCATAATCAAGTGATTCCAAAAGTCCATCACTATGGAGTTTCTTCATGCGCTTTACACCAATATGACCTAAACGGCAGCGCCACAAATAAGTTGCACTATCATTATTAACCTTGCATCTTTTGGCTTCAATATTATGAATATGTGTATCACACGATCGAGATCCAACAGACCATTTTCATTGGGTGTATGACCATAGAAGGTTTTATTCATGTAAACAGAACAACAAGTATTCTCTAACTTACATGAATAACCGTATTGCAATAAACATGATCAAATCATATTCATGCTCAACAAAAACACCAAATAACACTTATTTAGGTTCAACACTAATCCTGAAAGTATAGGGAGTGTGCGATGATGATCATATCAATCTTGGAACTACTTCCAATACACATCGTCACTTCATCCTTTTACTAGTTTCTGTTCATTATGCAACTCCCATTTCGAGTTACTACTCTTTAGCAACTGAACCAATATCAAATACCGAGGGGTTGCTATGAACAGCAGTAAAATACACATCAATAATCTGTATATCAAATATACCTTTGTTCACTTTGCTATCCTTCTTATCCGCCAAATATCTAGGGCAGTTCCACTTCTAGTGACCATTTCCTTTGCAGTAGAAGCACTTAGTTTCAGGCTTGAGTTTAGCTTTGGGTTTCTTCACGGGAGTGACAACTTGCTTGTCATTCTTCTTGAAGTTTCCCTTCTATCCCTTTGCCCTTTACTTGAAACAAGTGGTCTGGTTAACCATCAACACTTGATGCTCTTTCTTGATTTCTACCTTCGCTGATTTCAGCATCGTGAAGAGCTCGGGAATTAATTTCGTCATCCCTTGCATATTATAGTTCATCACGAAGTTCTACTAACTTGGTGATAGTGTCTAGAGAACTTTGTCAATTACTATCTTATCTGGAGGATTAACTCCCACTTGATTCAAGCAATTGTACTACCCAGACAATCTGAGCACATGCTCACTGGTTGAGCTATTCTCCTCCATCTTGTAGGCAAAGTACTGTCAGAAGTCTTATACCTCTCGACACGGGCATGAGTATGAAATACTAATTTCAACTCTTGGAACATCTCATATGCTCCGTGGCGTTCAAAACGTTTTTGAAGTCCCGGTTATAAGCCGTAAAGCATGGTGCACTAAACTATCAAGTAGTCATCATACCGAGCTTTTGTCAAAACGTTCATAACGTCTACATCTGCTCCTGCAATAGGTCTGTCACCTAGCGGTGCATCAAGGACATATTTCTCTGTGCAGCAATGAGGATAATCCTCAGATCACGGAACAATTCCGCATCATTGCTACTAACATCTTTCAACTTGGTTTTCTCTAGGAACATATAAAAAAATAAATGTGGAGCAACATCGCGAGCTATTGATCTACAACATAGATATGCTAATACTACCAGGACTAAGTTCATGATAAATTAAAGTTCAATTAATCATATTACTTAAGAACTCCCACTTAGATAGACATCCCTCTAGTCGTCTAAATGATCACGTGATCCAAATCAACCAAACCATGTCCGATCATCACGTGAGATGGAGTAGTTTCAATGGTGAACATCTTATGTTGATCATATCTACTATATGATTCACGCTCGACCTTTCGGTCTCCAGTGTTCCGATGCCATATCTGCATATGCTAGGCTCGTCAAGTTTAACCCGAGTGTTCTGCGTGTGCAAAACTGGCTTACACCCGTTGTATTTGAACGTAGAGCTTATCACACCCGATCATCACGTGGTGTCTCGGCACGACGAACTTTCGCAACGGTGCATACTCAGGGAGAACACTTATACCTTGAAATTTAGTAAGGGATCATCTTATAATGCTACCGTCGTTCTAAGCAAAATAAGAAGCATAATAAGATAAACATCACATGCAATCAAAATATGTGACATGATATGGCCATCATCATCTTGTGCTTTTGATCTCCATCTCCAAAGCACCGTCATGATCACCTTCGTCACCGGCGCGACACCTTGATCTCCATCGTAGCATCGTTGTCGTTTCACCAACTATTGCTTCTACGACTATCGCTACCGCTTAGTGATAAAGTAAAGCAATTACATGGCGATTGCATTTCATACAATAAAGCGACAATCATATGGCTCCTGCCAGTTGCCGATAACTTTACAAAACATGATTATCTCATACAAAACCGTATAACTCATCATGTCTTGACCATATCACATCACAACATGCCCTGCAAAAACAAGTTAGACGTCCTCTACTTTGTTGTTGCAAGTTTTACGTGGCTGCTATGGGCTTAGCAAGAACCGTTCTTACCTACGCATACAAAACCACAACGATGTTTCGTCAAGTATGTGCTGTTTTAACCTTCACAAGGACCGGGCGTAGCCACACTTGATTCAGCTAAAGTGAGAGAAACAGACACCCGCCAGTCACCTTTAAGCAACGAGTGCTCGTAACGGTGAGACCAGTCTCGCGTAAGCGTACGCGTAATGTCGGTCCGGGCCGCTTCATCTCACAATACTGCCGAAGCAAAGTATGACATGCTGGTAAGCAGTATGACTAGTATCGCCCACAACTCATTGTGTTCTACTCGTGCATATCATCTACGCATAGACCTGGCTCATGATGCCACTGTTGGGGAACGTAGTATTTTTAAAATTTTCCTACGATCACGCAAGATCTATCTACCAGATGCATAGCAACGAGAGGGAAGAGTGTGTCTACATACCCTCGTAGACCAGAAGCGGAAGCGTCAAATGACGCGGTTGATGTAGTCGAACTTCTTCGCGATTCAACCGATCAAGCACCGAACGTACGGCACCTCCGCGTTCAGCACACGTTCAGCTTGATGACGTCCCACGAGCTCTTGATCCAGTTGAGCTTCACGGGAGAGTTTCGTCAGCACGACGGCGTGGTGACGGATATGATGTATTCACCGGTGCAGGGCTTCGCCTAAGCACTGCAACGGTATGACCGAGGTGTGTTTCTATGGAGGGGGGCACCGCACACGGCTAGAACAATTCAACTTGTGTGTCCTAGGGTGCCCCCTGCCCCCGTATATAAAGGAGCAAGGGAGAGGCCGGCCCTAGAGGGGGCGCGCCAAGTGTGGGGAGTCCTACTAGGACTCCCAAGTCCTAGTAGGATTCCCCTTTCCTTTTCGGAATAGGAGAGAAGGAAAGAGGTGGAGAGGGGGAAGGAAAAGGGGGCTGCACCCCTTGTCCAATTCGGACCAGAGGGGGGGCACGCGCCTCCTTCCTTTTGGCCTTTCTCCTCTATTCCCGTATGGCCCAATAAGGCCCATATACTCCGAAAAATACCCGAATCACTTGGAACCTTTCCGATGTCCGAATATAGTCGTCCAATATATCGATCTTTACGTCTTGACCATTTCGAGACTCCTCGTCATGTCCCCGGTCTCATCCGGGACTCCGAACTCCTTCGGTACATCAAAACTCATAAACTCATAATACCGATCGTCATCAAACGTTAAGCGTGCGGACCCTACGGGTTCGAGAACTATGTAGACATGACCGAGACTCATCTCCGGTCAATAACAAATAGCGGAACCTGGATGCTCATATTGGTTCCTACATATTCTACGAAGATCTTTATCGGTCAAACCGCATAACAACATACGTTGTTCCTTTTGTCATCGGTATGTTACTTGCCCGAGATTCGATCGTCGGTATCTCTATACCTAGTTCAATCTCGTTACCGGCAAGTCTCTTTACTCGTTCCGTAACACATTATCTCGTGACTAACTCATTAGTCTTTTGCTTGCAAGGCTTATTATGATGTGTGTTACCGAGAGGGCCCAGAGATACCTCTCCGACACTCGGAGTGATAAATCCTAATCTTGATCTATGCCAACACCACGAATACTTTCGGAGACACCTGTAGAGCATCTTTATGATCACCCAGTTACGTTGTGACGTTTGATAGCACACAAGGTGTTCCTACGGTATTCGGGAGTTGCATAATCTCATAGTCATAGGAACATGTATAAGTAATGAAGAAAGCAATAGCAGTAAAACTAAACGATCATAGTGCTATGATAATGGATGGGTCTTGTCCATCACATCATTCTCCTAATGATGTGATCCCGTTGATCAAATGACAACTCATGTCTATGGCTAGGAAACATAACCATCTTTGATCAATGAGCTAGTCTAGTAGAGGCATACTAGGGACATAATGTTTTGTCTATGTATTCACACATGTACTAAGTTTCCGGTTAATACAATTCTAGCATGAATAAAAGACATTTATCATGATATAAGGAAATACAAATAATCATCTTTATTATTGCCTCTAGGGCATATTTCCTTCAGAGCTACGGCGAGGGGAGTGGGGCGGTGAAACGACAGCAGGGGAGGGGGGCGCCGGTGGAGACTGGTGGCTGGGGCCGGGCATCGCAGTGGGGCGCGCAGAGGGCGCTGGAGGAGAGCGCGCACAGCGGCGGCGTCTGCGCCGCAGCACAGCACGGGCGCTCGGCGAAAAGGACGGGGCGCGCGGATAGACAACGATGGTGACTGAGGGCAGCAGTCACAGAGCAGAGGCAGCACGACGGGAGCCGGCGGTTGGCGCGGGCGTTGTCGTGCCGTGTGGGAGGGAGAGGCCCGGGGCCTCACCGGTGTTGCAGAGTAGAGGGGCGGCAATCCTCGATGAGGTCCGATGGGGAGGAGGACGGGGACGACGTGCGGCGTAGGGGAAGAAGGGGCGGCTCCAGGCGGATGGTTCCAGCGTCGAGCGGCGGGGCGGCGTCGGGCGTCGAGCGAGGGAGAAGGGATCAGGCTCCTCCCGATCCTG
>LR738711.1:239189827-239321801 GCA_902687465.1 Secale cereale | reverse complement strand
GCTAAAGTTTTATCCATGGTTCCATGGAACCATGGAGGCCCTCTGGACAGGCGACAGCCATCCAGTGATTGGCTTAAGTTTTACCCTTGGTTCTATGGAACCATGGAGGCCCTCTGGACAGGCGACAGCCATCCACTGATTGGCTTAAGTTTTACCCATGGTTCTATGGAACCATGGAGGCCCTCTGGACAGGCGACAGGCATCCAGTGACTGGCTTAAGTTTTACCTATGGTTTCATGGAACCATGGAGGCCCTCTGGACAGGCGACAACCATCCAGTGATTGGCTAAAGTTTTACCCATGGTTCCATGGAACCATAGAGGCCCTCTGGACAGGCGACATCCATCCAGTGATTGGCTAAAAGTTTTTCTTATGGTTCCTATGGATGGTACCCGCGTCCATCGACCAGCCCTCTGGATGGTAAGCCCATTCCATTGATTGGCTAAACCTTGCTTTGAGCCTGGCAGCTCGTAAAAAGCCTCGACTACATGGTTTTATTTGCAAACTTGCACTTCTGGTATTTGTGTTTTATGGTTCTTTGACCCGGAGTGGGACAACTCCAGAGTTGACCACATATCTTCAAAGTCTGGACCAGAGCTCCAGCATTATTTAAACCGGTAGTTCTTGTAAACCTGGAACAATTGGGTACGCCCCAACGGAGCCAAGAGCTTCCTCAGAAACAACAATGTTCGCCGGATTAAAGATATCAAGCATACTTGAATCACAGGTATGAAGTATTTTATTTTTAATACATACTGGCAGTACATGATCAGTTATAATGACCGATGTTTATTAAACCGGCCTGGCTTTGACTATAAGTCGCCAGTATGAGACAAAATAATGACTGGTGTTTATTAACACGGCCTGATTATGATCAAACATCACTGGAACCGGTTTTCAAACCGGATTATATTATTCAAATTTTTAATAGCCAACATGGCTGGGTTTTTATTATGATTATCAATATTATGATTAAGGTTTTCAAAGTCGCTTTAAGCGCAATAGATATTATTTCATCGATGGAAGTGATTTATTCTACAAAGGAATAGTCCCGAGTTGCTGCAGGCTTACAACCCGGCACTTGGGGGCTACATTATTCAAATTGAGTTTACATCAAATACACAAGTCTCATGTCGCTGCAAGCATGCACCATGACACTTGGGGGCTAATGCAAAGTCATTTTTTGCTCACTTTATTGAAGACCCGACTCATCACATTATAATGAGCCGGCCCTTGGGGGCTACCAATCGCTCCTGTCAACAATTCAAGGTACACAAGTATTAATCCATTATATTGAAGGATCTACTGCTCAGTTGGTAAAGCACAAAGCTCTTAACCTTGTGGACGTGGATTCAAACCCCACGATGGAAGTTACATTATATAATGTTATTTTCAATGATTATATCTACAAAGTCCGTGCTCATTATTGCATAATGACCCGGCACTTGGGGGCTACATGTTGCTATTCAAGTTTACATAATCATATTTTCAAAGTCCCTGCTCATTACTAAATAATGACCCGACACTTGGGGGCTACATAATATGGAATATTCAGTTTCATAGTGATTGGGATGAACAATCCAGATTTCTTCAAGATTGCAACATTTATATTGAAACAAGTCTTAAGATATCACTATGTTCTCCTCTTGAGACTTGGGGGCTACAGGTAATATGCATATAAAGGAGGAATATCTTCAAATTCTCAGTTTCGGGCAAATCAGGAAAATTAATTGTGTGACCCGTGATGACCCACAACCGTAAGGGATCTATTGCAGCGTTTTCGATAAGTAAGAGTGTCGAACCCAACGAGGAGCAGAAGGTATTGATAAGCGATTCTGAGCAAGAAATTACTGCAAGCACTTAAAGATAACTTTTTAGGGGTTTTCTTGATATAAGCAACAGCAAAGTAAAAGCAAACTAAATAAAAGGTACTGAGAGTGACAAGCGGCCCAATCCTTTCTTAGCAAAGGAGAGGCCTAGCAACTGATCTTATAAAGGCTAAAAGCGTTCCTGAGGACACACGGGAGAGGTAGTCATGTGCTTTCGCCATATTCCGTATCGATACTATGTCATGTGTTGATAAGTGTTGAGTGGGTGGATCTATGCTAGTACACTCTCTAGACTAAGATGAGTGCACTCTTATGATTAAACACCTTGCAAGCATCCGCAAATACAAGATAGAATTTAAGGCAAAAGCCTAACCATAGCAATACGATCGAGGATCCATTGTTCCCTTATGCAAAAGCGTGCGAACTGGGGTTCAGGTTTCTGTCACTCCGGCAACCCACCGTAAGCATTCTTTGTACACAATGTATTCTCCTAGGTCCTTAATAAGGCGAAGTGTTGAGTGTTTGACTCACACAACACCACTAGTAGAATGACAACACAACTTAAGTATCAAATAACACATATTACTTCAACAACATATGACTACTAACAACAAGACTTTCCCCATGGCCTTAAGAACTAAGGTAACTACTCACGAGACATAAAAGAGATCATGATCAGTGGAGATAAATGGGTGATAACAATCTGGACATAATAATATTTCTCCAACAAAACTCAATAGCATTCACCACAAAGTAGTAATCAACACCGATGGAGTAGAGAGGATAGGTAGTACGAGTTACAACACAAGTTGCAATTGTGAGATGAGATTTGGATGAAGATGGAGATGGTGCTGGTGTTGGGGATGATGTTGATGATGATATCGATGATGCCCGTGACGATGGTGATGACGATGGCGACGATCTCCCCTTCCGGGAGGTGATCTCCCCGGCGGAATCTGCCCACCGGAGATGGCTTTTTCTTCTCTGTAGGTTTCTGCCACGGAGCGGCGGCGGAACTCCGTAAAAACTCCCGTTTTTTTCAGATAACGGAGAGTATATAGGCAAAAGGGGGCAGCCGGAGGTGGGCCAGGGGCTCCAGGCGCCCCCCCGGCGCGGCCAGGGGGGGCGCCCCCAGGGCGCCTGGGCACCCTGTGGCCCCCCTCTGGTTGCCCTTTCGCATGTCTTCGTGATTCGTCCGGAAAATATCCTCCGTCAATTTTCAGGTAATTTGGAGGTATTCTTCTTCAGCAACTCAGCGTCCACTTTTTACCGCTGAATCCTGCGTCTGCTGCTTCGGCACCGGAAAGTTGCAAACTGTGTAAAATAGGCCAAAACAACATAAGAACATCATCGTAATGTGAAATATATCAATGAATAAGGATAAATTATGATACAAAATAGTTATGCATTTTGGACGTATCAACACCCCCAAGCTTAGACCTCGCTTGTCCCCAAGCGAATACTGAGCTCGGTAGACCTGTCCACAAGTTTAGAGAGTGAAGTGTCGATAAATAGAATACGGACAAGAAGCATCACAGTTTCTTCACCAACTCAAATATCCTCAACAGCAATCTTCAATTCATAAGGCCCTTATAAAAGAGTGGTAACACTTATATTCGGAAGCAGGGCTAAGGAAACTCATTGAATCATGGCAAACATGTCCTTTGGTCAAAGAACAACTAATAGCTTTTACTTTTGCTCTTTCTTTATGTTTTGATGAGATTAATTGAAGCTTTTGAAAGAACATGTTATCAGGGAAGAAGTGAAAGTGTTAACACAAAGGAAGATATTTGCCTTAGCTGGGCATGACAAACAACTTACTTATCAAATGATAATGTCAACAAGGATATGATATGAGAAATATTTAATGCAACTTTATATGAATGAATCCTTATCAACATCAAATGTCTGCTCTCTTTGAGAAATAGAAAGAAGTAGGAATAACTGACTCAATTTAAAATTAAAAGATAGGCCCTGCTCTAGGGTAGTAGGGAAAACTCATGTGCTATCCTTAAATCAAACAGAATGTAAACAAGTTTTGAGAGGTGCATGATTTGTCAATGAATGCTAATAGATAACTCAATTACTTCTTGAGCTGGACAAGTTTCGAGGAACGGCTCCCGCACGAGGACGATCACATCCTCTTATTCTCCTTTGTTTATCACTGCCAAAGTTTTCTGATTTCTCATGAACAGAGCGTGAAGGAGGGTTTGTTTGTTATATTATTTTTGAGCCGGGCGCACTCTTTGCCAGTTCCTTCTCGTATTATGGGTTTGCACATTAGACATGCAATCCCGGGGTGAAGCTTGTCCAACTCAAAAAGACCATGAATTAACTATTACTTCCTCATGAGCTAAAACAGAGGCACAAAATAAAAGATTTTTGAACATTTAAGGATAACACATAAATTCTGTACTTTAGGAGGTGGTAGTGGAATACCACGAGTAGGAAGGTATGGTGGACTCATATGGAAGGTATTGGTTTAAGGGTATGGATGCACAAGCAGAATTCCGCTTAGTACAGAGTTAGGCTGGCAAAGGTTTTGAGAGAACAGACAATTGATGATGACTAAGATGCAAAACAATATAAAGCATAAACATTGAAATAAGCATAACACATCAAGTTGTCTTCCTTGTCAGCATAACACTTCAAGCATAATAACATAAAGGTTTTGGCTATGTCGATACTTTAGGAAAATCATGCTTGTTGTTATGACCAAAGCTATGTTTGCCAAGATTAAATAAAGTTTTCACAGCCATACCTGATATAAGGTCAATACTCCCCATAAGAGTCATCATATAAGGTCGATTGTGTGAAGAGAATACCAAGTGCAGCAAAAGGAATCAATAAACTTCTCATTAATATTCCATCATAGATGACTCCACACTCACGGATACAATCTCCCCACCGAAGGAGTGATAGACCTCAATGCACACACCTATTTCATCTAATAACCTCCCTATACATGATACGACTCTACTTGACTCTAAAAGACAAAAGGTAAAGATAAAGATACCGGGCACTCCCCCAAGCTTGGAACAAGCCAAGGAATGCCGTTACCCAAGGAGATTTCACTCCTCATCCTTGTTGGCGTTGATCACGTAGTCCTCGGCGAAACGCTTCCATGGAAGGGTTTCTCCAGTCTCATATGAGAAATTTGTCTCCTGAATCCTGCATGCAGCACCCATACTCATGCGCATAAACCTTAGTTCATACTCACAGTTCTGGCGATGTAGATCATAAATTTGCCCTTGGAGCTCTTCAATTCTTTCTTCAGACGCGGTGATGCTTTTCCACATCTCCTTCATCTCCTTCAGGAAGTAGGTCTTCAGCTTGTTGATGATGTCAAAGTTCGCTTCAACACCACGCTCGATCATCTTCTTATACTCGAAGACTTCTTGCTCCACTTCTTCCAGCCTGGCCTGGATGCTCCCCTCCTTGATAGGTCCCTTTAGATCTTCTTGATGAAGGACACCGTCCTCCATCCGAACAACCTGATGGTGCTTCTTCACCTCAGCGAGGTAAGGGTTGATGACGTTGACGACGAAATTGTCCTCGGGGGAACTTGGAGAAGCCATGGCACCTAGATTCAGCTGAAAGATTCCCTGGCAGAAATAGTTCAAAAAGAAAACACACGAAATCGCAAGATACGTTGCCGGAACAATCCGGGCAAATATATAGCAAAAATTTATGCACAAAAAGGAAGGTAACAGGCTAAAGCGGGGTCGGAGACGGACTCCCGGGTGTCCAGGCGCCCTGGCGGCGCGGCTAGGAGGTAGGGCGCGCCAGGGGGGCGCCTGGACCCCCTGGAGCTCGTCTCTGGCTCCACTTAGGCTCAGAATTTTACTAATTTTGCAAAAACTCATAATACGGAACTTTTATGGCGGTTCGCGATGTTTCCTTACCGTACTACATACCTTTTCTTTATTCTGCTTCTGCTGGCGTCTGAAACAGGGCTGCAACATGTTCTTCGTGAGTTGTTGTGTATATTATATTCACATCAACATTGACAGGGTCTCCTGTTATGTAATGTTTAAGTCTTTGCCCATTCACAACTTGAGGTTTGGTGCCTTCAAAATTGTTAATCTTAATTGCACCAGACCGATAGACTTCTTCAATATGAAATGGCCCTTCCCACCTGGAAAGTAATTTGCCTGGAGAAAACCTGAAACGAGATCTAAACAACAAAACTTTGTCGCCAACATTAAATTCACGTTTCAGAATCTTCCTATCATGCCACTTCTTTACCTTTTCCTTGAACATTTTAGCGCTCTCGTAAGCTTCACTTCTCCATTCATCTAGAGAAGTCAAGTTCATGAGACGCTTCTCACCAGCTAATTTTGGGTCAGCATTAAGCTCTCTAACAGCCCAGAAAGCTTTGTGCTCTAACTCTAATGGCAAATGGCAAGCCTTGCCATACACCATCTTATAGGGGGACATTCCCATGGGGTTTTTGTAAGCAGTTCTATATGCCCACAAAGCATCTCCTAACTTATTTGACCAGTCCTTTCTATTTCTGTTTACTGTCTTCTGCAAGATCAACTTAATCTCTCTATTGGTGAGCTCAACTTGCCCACTAGTTTGAGGATGATATGGTGAAGCAATTCTATGGTTGACATCATATTTGGATAAAGCTTTTCTAAAAGCTCCGTGCGTGAAGTGTGATCCTCCATTAGTCATGAGATACCTAGGTACACCAAACCTAGGAAAAATTACATCTTTAAGCATTTTCAAAGATGTCTTGTGATCAGCACTTTCAGTGGGGATTGCTTCAACCCACTTGGTCACATAATCAACAGCTACTAAAATGTGAGTGTACTTGTGCGAAAAAGGAAAAGGACCCATAAAATCAAAACCCCAACAATCGAAAGGTTCAATCACTAGTGAGTAATTCATAGGCAACTCATTCCTTCTACTAATGTTACCAACTCTCTGACATTTATCGTAGGCTAAAACATAATTTCTAGCATCCTTAAAAAGAGTAGGCCAATAAAAACCTGATTGAAGAACCTTATGTGCAGTCCTCTCACCGGCATGATGTCCTCCATAGGGACTATCATGACACCGTCTGAGAATGTCCTTCTGCTCATGTTCCGGTATGCATCTTCTCACGATCCCGTCGGGACCTTCTTTGAAAAGATGTGGGTCATCCCAAAAGTAGTGCCTCAAATCATGAAAGAACTTCTTCCTTTGCTGAAATGTTAAACCTGGAGGCAAATACTTTGCAACAATAAAATTAGCATAATCTGCATACCAAGGATCGGAAAGAGATTGTACTTTTACAACGGCAAGTTGCTCGTCTGGAAAACTATCGTTGACTGGGATGGGGTCGTGCGGTATATCTTCCATCCTTGAAAGATTGTCCGCCACCGGATTGTCTTCTACTTTCCTATCAACAATCTGCAAATCAAATTCTTGAAGAAGGAGTACCCATCAGATAAGCCTTGGCTTGGCATCCTTCTTTGTCATAAGGTACTTAATGGCAGCATGATCAGTATGAATAATAACTTTGGAATCAACAATATACTGCCTAAACTTATCACAAGCAAATATTACAGCTAAGAATTCCTTCTCAGTAGTAGCATAATTCCTTTGAGCACTATCAAGGGTTTTACTAGCATAATGTATAACATTCAATTTCTTATCAACTCTTTGTCCTAAAACAGCTCCAACAGCAAAATCACTTGCATCACACATAGTCTCAAAAGGTAAATTCCAGTCAGGTGGTTGTACTATAGGAGCGGTTATTAAAGCTTTCTTAAGGACTTCAAAAGCTTCCTTACAACCCTCATCAAATACAAAAGGAATGTCCTTCTGGAGAAGATTAGTGAGGGGCCTCGAGGTCTTAGAAAAGTCTTTAATAAATCTTCTATAGAAACCAGCATGACCAAGAAAACTGCGAATACCTTTGATGTCCCTTGGATAGGGCATCCTCCCAATAGCTTCGATCTTGGCTTTGTCCACTTCAATTCCCCTTTCGGAAATCTTGTGACCAAGAACAATTCCTTCGTTAACCATGAAGTGGCACTTCTCCCAGTTGAGTACCAAATTTGTCTCCTTGCATCTCTGCAAAACTTTATTAAGGTTGTGGAGACAATGGTCAAAAGAAGTTCCATAGACGGAGAAATCGTCCATGAGGACTTCCATAATATCCCCACAGAAACCATGAAAGATAGCAGACATACACCTTTGAAAAGTAGCAGGGGCATTACATAAACCAAAAGGCATACGCCTGTAAGCATAAGTACCAAAGGGACAAGTAAAAGTGGTCTTCTCTTGATCAGCAGTGTTAACATGAATTTGAGAGAAGCCAGAATAACCATCGAGATAACAAAAGTGGGTATTTTTGGATAACCTTTCAAGCATTTGGTCGATGAACGGCAACGGGTAGTGATCCTTCCTGGTTGCCTTGTTCAACTTCCTGTAATCAATACACATTCTATACCCAATAATAATTCTCTGAGGTATTAGTTCATTTTTATCATTAGGAACCACAGTTGTACCTCCTTTCTTAGGAACACAATGTACCGGGCTTACCCACTTACTCTCAGCTATATGGTAGATAATACCTGCGGCTAGAAGCTTGAGAATCTCAGTTCTCACAACATCCATCATCTTCGGATTCAACCGTCATTGATGATCAACAACTGGTTTAGCATCAGGCTCAAGGTTGATAGTATGTTGACAGATAGATGGACTAATGCCCTTAAGGTCATCAAGGGTATAGCCAATTGCGCCTCGGTGTTTACGAAGTACTTCCAATAGTCGCTCTTCTTCGTATCCTGAAAGGTTAGAGTTGATAATAACAGGATATACTTTCTTTTCATCTAAATAAGCATACTTGAGCGTATCGGGAAGAGGTTTGAGATCGAACACCGGGTCTTCTTTTGGTTTTGATAAAATTCCCAAAGGTTCAACCGGAAGGTTGTGCTTCAGGATAGGAGGTTGCCTCAAGAATATTTCATCTAGTTCATTTCTTTCCTGCATATGCAAATCATTCTCGTGGTCCTCCATATATTCCTGCAAAGGATCATTAGGGGGAATAGCAATAGAAGCAATACTTTCAATAAGTTTATCATCACTAGATAAAATTGGTACCACGAGGCTGCTTAGAGAACTTAGAAAAATTAAATTCATATGGCTCACCATCGAATTCAACAGAAACTTTACCTTTCTTGCAATCTATTATAGCTCCACAAGTTCTAAGAAAAGGTCTACCAAAAATAATTGGACAAAAATTGTCCCTCTCTGAACCAAGTACTAGAAAGTCGGTAGGGTATTTTACCTTTCCACATAGGACTTCAACGTCCCTCACAATTCCGATAGGAGAGATAGTTGTTCTGTTTGCAAGATGAATGGTAACATCAACTTCTTCAAGTTCACAAGGGGAAATCTCACCGATGATCTCTTCATAAAGTGAATAGGGGATAGCACTTGCACTGGATCCCAAATCGCATAGCCCATAATAATTGTGATCTCCTATTTTAACAAATACCACTGGAGTACCTGAAATTGGGCCTTTATTCTTGGCTGTGACGAGGTTAGTGGAAACAGCACAAAAATTTATATTGGAATCCAAAACATCATCAGTAACAAGGTCTTTAATCAATGCAACTTGAGGATCAACCCTGATCTGATCCTCAGGCTCATCAACTCTTCTCTCACTTTTATTTATTATGCCTGTCACAAGAGAGTGCTCCCTTATCCTTGCGGGAAAAGGAGGTTGTTCATATATAACTGCAGGCAAAATAGGGTTAGCAACATGAATATCAACAGGTGGCTCTTTAAAAGGTTCATGATGCTGGTCTCTCTTCTTTTTAAAAGAATCAACGTGAGAGGCAAAATTCTTACATAAATCAATCATTAGATGGGAATCAAGATCAATCTTAGAGCAAAAAGTATTGAAGTAATCAGTTTTCACATAGCTCTCAATATAATCATGTTCATAATTTATAGCGGGTTCAATACCTTTATCAATTTTCCAATCTTCGGTGTTCCTCTGGATCCTTTCAATGAGATCCCACCTTTCTTCAACACTCTTCTTCTAAAATACCCCACTAGAGGAGGCATCCGGCATCTCCTTATCCTGACGAGAAAGCCTGGCATAAAAATTTGTAAGTATAATTTCCTTGGGAAGCTTATGAATAGGGCATTTGAGCATTAGGGACTTCAATCTCCCCCAAGCTTGAGCAATGCTTTCTCCGTCACGAGACCTAAAGTTATAGATATAGTTCCTGTCTCGATGAATTTCATGAAGAGGATAAAACTTAGTATAAAAGAGAGACATAAGCTCTTGCCAGTCAAGCAAGTGTGAGTTATCGAGAAGCCTATACCAATCTGAAGCTTTATCTATAAGTGATACGGCAAACAATTTCCTCATGACAAACTCCCTCGATACACCTGCAAGCTTAAATAATGAACACAGTTGTGACAGATATAGCAAGCGTTCACCGGGATGTCTGTCTCCTGCATAACGATTAGCCAAAACATAATCGATAATACCAGCTGGTATTTTATAGGGCACAATTTCAGTAGGGGGAGGATCGACCACCACAGGTGTGGGGCGCCTTCCCGCAAGCAACGATCCAATAACAAGGTTGTCCATAAGGACAAAGAGCAGAAATAGCAAAAATAAAAACAGAATTATAAAAACTTCCTTACCAGTTTCACTTTACCAATAGCGCTACGCTCCCCGGCAACGACGCCAGAAAACGGTACTTGATGACCCACAACCGTAAGGGATCTATTGCAGCGTTTTTGATAAGTAAGAGTGTCGAACCCAACGAGGAGCAGAAGGTATTGATAAGCGATTCTGAGCAAGAAATTACTGCAAGCACTGAAAGATAACTTTTTAGGGGTTTTCTTGATATAAGCAACAGCAAAGTAAAAGCAAACTAAATAAAAGGTACTGAGAGTGACAAGTGGCCCAATCCTTTCTTAGCAAAGGAGAGGCCTAGCAACTGATCTTATAAAGGCTAAAAGCGTTCCTGAGGACACACGGGAGAGGTAGTCATGTGCTTTCGCCATATTCCGTATCGATACTATGTCATGTGTTGATAAGTGTTGAGTGGGTGGATCTATGCTAGTACACTCTCTAGACTAAGATGAGTGCACTCTTATGATTAAACACCTTGCAAGCATCCGCAAATACAAGATAGAATTTAAGGCAAAAGCCTAACCATAGCAATACGATCGAGGATCCATTGTTCCCTTATGCAAAAGCGTGCGAACTGGGGTTCAGGTTTCTGTCACTCCGGCAACCCACCGTAAGCATTCTTTGTACACAATGTATTCTCCTAGGTCCTTAATAAGGCGAAGTGTTGAGTGTTCGACTCACACAACACCACTAGTAGAATGACAACACAACTTAAGTATCAAACAACACATATTACTTCAACAGCATATGACTACTAACAACAAGACTTTCCCCATGGCCTCAAGAACTAAGGTAACTACTCATGAGACATAAAAGAGATCATGATCAGTGGACATAAATGGGTGATAAACAATCTGGACATAATAATATTTCTCCAACAAAACTCAATAGCATTCACCACAAATAGTTATCAACACCGATGGAGTAGAGAGGATAGGTAGTACGAGTTACAACACAAGTTGCAATTGTGAGATGAGATTTGGATGAAGATGGAGATGGTGCTGGTGTTGGGGATGATGTTGATGATGATCTCGATGATGCCCGTGACGATGGTGATGACGATGGCGACGATCTCCCCTTCCGGGAGGTGATCTCCCCGGCGGAATCTGCCCACCGGAGATGGCTTTTTCTTCTGTGTAGGTTTCCGCCATGGAGCGGCGGCGGAACTCCGTAAAAACTCCCGTTTTTAGGGTTTTCAGATAACGGAGAGTATATAGGCAAAAGGGGGCAGCCGGAGGTGGGCCAGGGGCTCCAGGCGCCCCCCGGCGCGGCCAGGGGGGGCACCCCCAGGGCGCCTGGGCACCCTGTGGCCCCCCTCTGGTTGCCCTTTCGCATGTCTTCGTGATTCGTCCAGAAAATATCCTCCGTCAATTTTCAGGTAATTTGGAGGTATTCTTCTTCAGCAACTCAGCGTCCACTTTTTACCGCTGAATCCTACGTCTCCTGCTTCGGCACCGGAAAGTTGCAAACTGTGTAAAATAGGCCAAAACAACATAAGAACATCATCGTAATGTGAAATATATCAATGAATAAGGATAAATTATGATACAAAATAGTGATGCATTTTGGACGTATCAACCCGGCGTTGGCAACAATCATAACCCGGGATCTATAAACAGTCATGACCCGGAATTATCAGTTTTTATAACCCGACAATGGTGGTAGTCATAAACCGACAAGTTCTACATTTCCAAACCGGTTGGATATCAATTGAATATTTGAAGACCAACATTTTTATCAAGTTAGAGCATTGAAGGCCGAGTCAAATGGATTCTTTATTTGCAATATTTTTTCTACAAACAAGTTGATTATGAAGCTGGTCTGTTGACCCGGATTTTCTAGAAGAAGGAAAGGACAAGGACTTAAGGATGGTCAGATGCCGGTTTACAAGAAATTCTTAACCCGGAGCACAACCTATCAGATTTGTTCTTGTGTTATTTTGCAGCATAAGTTTACCATGGATAAATCCAAGCTAAACTTGGGGGCTAATGTCGGGGATATACCCCACGGTATGAACCGGCCGGAATTATAACCCGGCCGGACTTGGCGGTTTACACTTGGCAATTCACTGGTAACCCGGCGGGCGGATCACGAATGACAAGGCCCAAGGCCCAGAAGGCCGGTTCATATTATGGTGGGCCAGTTTATGAAGAAAGCATAAGGAATATTCTCTTACAAAGGAAGCAAGAGTAGGACTCCTTGTAATAGATCAATCCTAGTCCTACTAGGACTAGTCATGTAACCCGCCCCTTCAACATATATAAGGAGGGGCAGGGCTCCCCAAAGAGGACAAGTTTTAGAGGAGAAGTTTAGACAAGTTTCTAGGGTTAGACACAAAGAGCCGGTTTACCGGCGACACCCCGAGGATCATAATGAGACCTAGCCTCAAACAGCATGTAGGGTTATTTACCGGATGATGTTTCCCGGGGCCCGAAGCTGTCTAAATCCTGGTCTTGTGTTGCGTCTCTCGATTCCGCTCAACCCCTTCAAGCTACTACATAGATGTGCAGCCTCACCACTAAGTCCGCAAAACCGGACATCTGACGTGTTAATTCCACGACAATTAGTGAAGTTTTACTGTAGCCAAATTATCCGGGCGTTACACAGGTTACCTGTGAAATCACTCTCATGTCATGCTTGCGTCATTGTTCACTGTTCTGGATAATGTTGGATTTAAATAAATAAATAATTTCAGAAAATCAATTAAACTTTAGGAAATTAATATAAAATAAACCGTAACTCGGATAAAAATGTTTTATATATGAAAGTAGGTCAGAAAAATCCAATGAACCTGAATACATGGACCGTTCGTCTACCACATGCCCCTAGCATAGCGAATATGCAACTTTCCCCCTCCGATTCATCTGTTCAAAAACATGAAACACCGGGGATACTTTCCCGGATGTTATCCCCCTTCGCCTGTATCGTGTAGCACCGCGTTAGAGCACCCTAGCACTGCGTGTTGACTTGTCGTGCTTCGTTGTTGCATTTGTATGCTTTGTATTTATTGTTTATTCCCCCTCTTCTCTCCGGTAGACCTCGAGGCTGATGCTACCCTGGTGATCGACTACGGTATTGACGACCCTCCTTCTTGCCAGAGCAACCAGGCAAGCCAACCCCCCTTGATCATTCCAATATCACCCACTCTCTTCTCTCTTATGCTTGCATTAGAACTGCTAGTGCTTTTGTATGATCCTATTCTGATGCATAGCCTGTTGTTGATACCTGCTTTCATACCTTACATGTTTATACTAAACTGCTTAGTATAGGCTGGTTAGAGATCCACCAGTGACACCCACATTGTCCCGACTGCCCCGCTGGATTATCAGAAGACCCGATCAACGAGATCGAATACCAGGCCCCGGCACCGCACATCACTTTCCCCTTACTTGCTTGACACTACTGGGTTACTATCAAGTGCCGAGGGTGAGACCTCATCAACACTTCTGATGATAACCTTGTAGGTTAGTTCATCGGTTTATGGTCATCGAGGGTGAATCCTCCTTCTCCACTCCTGATAACGACACTATCATGCAACTCCTCAAGAGTGGACCTTGAGGGTGACTCCTCTTTCGTTCACCTTGACGATAAACATCATGTGGAATTCCATCAAGGGTGATTTCATCAGGTTTCCCTTTGGTGTTAGACACACACTTACTATGGTTACTATGACTTTACATTGAACCTTGTTACTAAAGACAGGTCGACCCTAAGGGGTACCCGCGCGAGCTTAATTGCGAGTGATGTGTAGTCGGGTTGGCCTGGAAGGTGCGCGCGAGATAGTTACGAGGCATGGCCAGGCATTCTTAGCCCTTGCCGCAAGTCCTTGAGACGGGGCGATGGGGTCACATGATCGTGAGTCTCTGCTCGTTACCGCGCGTTCCCAAGAGACTAAACAGTTTGGATATTTGATCCAAGGGGCCTCTAGCATCATGTGGGCATAGTATGGGCGTTCTGCGTCGTATGCATTAGTCGGGTTGGACCGCGTAAGCACCTGCCTTTTTAAGGAGGTAGCGCAGGTCTGCTCATCGACCGCATACTCAACGTGCAGGAGTTCTCGGGGAGATGGCCCATGACCCCTGGGGGCATATGTTTAGTCTGGCGTGCATGACCTCTCTAGTAAGCCTAGGTCAGGATGCGGCGTATTGTTTGGCTGAGGCCGGGCATGACCTGATGGTGTGTCCGGCCGAAGTTAAGGGAGCATGGTGGGTAAGTTAGTGCACCCCTGCAGGGAAGAAAACATCTATCGATAGCCTGTCCTACGATAACGGACACTTGGAGTTGTATCCCGATCGATACAACTAGAACTGGATGCTAAGGCATGAATTGGTTATGTTGCTTCGGGAGTCGAGAAAGGATCCCAGAGCGTTGAAACAACAACATAAATATGACTTATGTTATACTACTCTACTCCCCCTGTTGCTGCAAGATGGTGGTTTCCAGAAGATGCTAGTCTTCGATAGGACTAGCTTCTCCCCCTCTTATTCTGGCGTTCTGCAGCTTAGTTGTGGCACCCCGATCCGCATGGAACAGGGGGCCTCCGCACGTCAGCCCAAGAATACACCTGACGCACGACAGGTCCAAGATACAACATTCCAGGTACAATAATATTCATCAAATATCCAGATATATGATTACATCATTGATGAATATAATTATCTGGCATAGCCCTAAGGCTATATACATGGCAGCGGAAGGCGAATTAACTGGCGGCGGAAGTCTTGGATTGGCAGCATAACAAATCTGGCTGGGCTCCACAATTCACAGGACTGGCAAGATTACGGCCTAGCGTGACAGCGCAAACGATCCAAACAAGAGTGACCTACAAAACTGGCATGAAACGCCAGGTCAGTACATTGAATGTACTTGCAAGACAACCAAATACATAGCAATCAAACAGGCAGAAGATAAGGCAAGAACCAAGCACATGCAACAAACTACCTCATATCAAAACATGGCATGAATAACATGGTGATAGCAACATAGTAAGCTAGGGCCTAACTTAATAAAACAAAGCATGGCATGGCATCATTAGACTAAGCTAAAAATAAACAACTGTACATACATAACCAAATGCAGACATAACATATTACTTTATGCAACAAAACTAGTACTACCGTGGCTTCTTAACATGCAAACTATTAAACATACAAAAATAATCAAATATGCACACCGATTCCATCGGACTACAATACCAACGGGTTATCTTACCACATAACCGCGATCTTTTTCGGTGATCGCAACCACAACCAACACTTGGTCTTCCATATTCACCAACAACATCGGTGTGACTTTGCACGACTACTTTATTCTGGTTACTATATTAATACATTTTTATTGTGTTTGGTTTATCCTCAATTTTGATCAAGACCCGATAGTGTAACCTACTACGAACTGTGTGCTATCAATAGACTTTATAAACACTCTGCAGAGGTAGCGCGCTGTACCCACACCATAGAACCCATGGCTTCGTCATCCCATTCGGGTGGACCAACGACATTCCGACGAAACCGAACTACTGTCATGACACTCTCCCGGCCACTCCGACTCTTTCCCCACTAGGCTAGTCCTGGGTGGCCGTGTGTCTACCAAAGACACACCGACCACCGTTGTGGCCAAACTGTCCCAAACGGGGACCCGGTACCATAACAAAAACAACTACGGGCACACAAGGTATATGTCCATCTACCTGATCAGGGTAGAACGTGTCCATAACCTTCCCTTGTTGGAGGCACCGGCGAGATGCACAACAATAGTTCGTGTTAAGGCCTTCCCACAAAGGCAAATGTGGCTGCACTGAAAAAGTTCGGTTTGGTGGCACCATGAACCGATCCCACCGATGACGGAGGAGTTTGTTTTGATTAATTCCTTTTTTATTAACTCTCCATCATCATGAGCATATTTACAAGAATGCAACAATGAGCATGCAACATACAAAAGCATATACAAAATATCGAACTTCTCAGGTGCACAAGTATAACATAAAGAATATGACCACACTAAGTACTAGCATATTATCGCTGCATTAAAAGCATCATGGCATTTTATAACGTTGGCATAAAAGCAAGTAGAGTAGTAGCATGGCTTTATTAATAACAACATCCTAACTAGCATGGCATGAGAATATCGTGACAACACAAGCATGCCTGAAAATTCATAAATAAAATATTGCAGCTGAAAACAATAAGCCAATGACTGCAACTACACATGCCCAAGGCACAAGAAAAGTCAACATGCGAGTCTGGAGCTTATGATAAGATGTTGGCTTGCTTGGGGGTCGACAAATACTCTGGAAAGCTCGTGGAAAGAATCGTCGGAAACAGTTCTCTCTCGGAGGGGGCTGTTTACGGTAAGGGCAAAGTGGTCATTTTCACAATGCCAAAATATTATGAAAATGATACCATCGGAAAGGGCTCGACGAACAGAGAACGTGAGCACTGGAATCACCTCAATCGGAGTTGCGGGTAAAAAGATACGAAGGTTTGAAGTTTAGGGACTTTTTTGCAAAAATATCATCACAAACAAGTCCCTTAGTGGATAAGGCAGAAGCGCAACGTGAAATATGCTTTCTGCACAGGAAAACACATCCTGGGCTGAAACAGAGAGGAATGCGTGACCCCACGCGAAAACGTACTTCTGGAAGTATGCTTCCACTTATCCAGCGTGGCAATGGGGCCGGCTCTGTGCGGCTGACGAATGGGGCCCAGAGGAAAGACGGGGCCCGCCACGCCAGTCCCACATGTGCGCCACCGCTGTCGCTTACAACTGGGGCCCGCTGGCAGGAGAGGGGGCATCATTTTCAACCCCACGCTCGCCCGATGGGGCGGAGCAGAGGTTCGGCCGGCGTTGGCCCCCGGGGCTCCGGCCACCTCTGACCAAGGGGAAGGCAACAACGGGGCCAGGGCGAGACACCGCACTGACCTGGACCGGTTAGGGAGGCCGAGGATGGACGGGGACAAGATAACCGAGGACGGGGCGGACAACAGCTCTGGACACCGGAGGGCGCGTGGCCACAGGCCACCAGAGGAGGAAGGAGAGGACTCGGGCGGCTCCGGGGACAAAGATAGGTGAGTAGAATAAGCTCCACAAGTTTGCTGTTGCAAACTTGGCAGCATTCTGGAGGTAAAACTAGAGGAGTATAAATGTAATCAAGATGTCTAGGAGGCTTAGGTTAACAAGGACTATGATCCTGGGAGTTTTGAGGCCATTTGGACCAAAAATAAATATAGTTGCTTCACAACTTTATATTTGGTCTAGAAACAAGATTTGGATGTTGCACTCACTTGGTGAGGCCACTTGAGCTGAAGTTTTGCAAGGCTTGGTCATTTGGTCATATAGAGAGGCTGTAAAAATTACATACCATTTGGACTTGCCAAAATGGTACTTCCTTCACAAACCTCTCTACTGACCAGAAACTTGCAAAAATTCTAGAGGAATAATGGCTTGATTAACCATGTCCAAAATGGGTGGAGGTGAGTTATATGGATAGGAGAAGGCCCTGGAAAATTGGCAGCCATAATGGAGCAAAATAAATTGTACTTGCTTCACAAGCTAAAAAAAATTGACAGGAAGCAAGAATTGCTTCTGTGCTCACATAACTTAATAAAATGAGCTAAATTTGGGTAGAGGCAAATGATTTGGAGTGCTTGAGAGGATGGAAGAGTTTCATCCCATTTGAAATATTTATGAAGGTACTTCCTTCACAAACTTGTATTCTGGTGAGAAACTTTGAAAATTTGTACAAGGGGCTAGGATGAGAGGATTCAGCTCATATTTGGTATCCATGGGTGATTCATCAATAATCACCCTGCCAAATTACAGCTCACTTGGACTTAAGAATAGGGCACTTCCTTTACAAAGTTCGAGAGAAGGCAGAAACTTGCATTGGATCATGTGCCAAAAAATTGAACTGTGGGACAAGAAATAATGGTGGAACTAATGATTATATAGCAATGACAAGCTCCACAATTTATGGGAGAATTTTCTCTGCTATATAAGAAAATAATAGTTCCTTTGGAAAATGGCAAAAACACAATATTGGCTAAAAATAGAAACAGGCAATTTTCTTTATTTTAATGTGGCCAATATTTTTGCTAAAGCTTGGATTAGGCATGAGTATCATCTCCACCAATCCTCATGGATTTTATGAGATGGATAACTATGCCTTCGAATTTTGTTCCTCAGACAGACAGTAAAAGGAATAAATCACCATTCAAAATATTGCATAGGACTTGGCAATACTTTTGCATATCCAAGGATTATGAAGACAAGGTGGTCTCCTGGAAAGGATGAAGTGATCAACAGATCAATGCAACTGGTGGCTCCTTTGTAAGCACAAAAAGCCACCTACAAATTCCAAAGGTTTGGAATTATGGTTTTAGAGAGTTTGAGGGGATGCAAATGAGGTCTTACCCACTGACAGAGACACGAGCAAGGTTTTTGAAAGGTTGAAAATGACCAGAAATCTCATGGTCATCTAGAAATCCTCATGAGAAAATTTGAAAGAGGGTTGCTAGGAAGAAATCACGGCACAAAATTGATAACCCAATTTTGAGGCTGTGACAACTCTTCCCTCAAAAAGAATCTCGTTCTCGAGATTCCTAGGGTTACAACAACCATTCAAGATAGACATCCCGGGGACAAATCCCTGGGTTAATTTAACCCTTTCGATGGATACAGACGAGTTGGGGTACCGATAATTGGTACACCCAAAGAGAGTCATGGGCAAAACAGGGTTACCTCCACGGATAGGAGTACTCGAGATCCGCCTCACGGAAAATGCTGGATGCACCCCAATGAACATTATATTCACCCGCTGACAGGTGGGTCCAGAGCCCACTGGCAGCCTCCTTCTTATACCTCCGGTTGGTTGCTTCATCTCCGTTGCTGCTTTGCCTGCGGCTTGGCGCAGCGCGCATCTAGCTCCTAGGGCGATGAGGACCCTAGTGCCGTAGTGCGCAGCATGCACGGCGACGGTGCAGCGAGCACTCACGTTGCGGGCCAGCACCTTGTCGGCACTGCTCGCGGATTCGCCTCCTGGAAGCCGGTGATCGGGCGACGAGCGACTTCCCTGGACATCGCTCACCGTACACCGGAGTTGGGCTATAAAAACGGCAGCGCGGCTTCTCCTCTAACACACCAACACAATGCCGCTCTACTACCTCTTCGGTTTTGATGAGATCGAGCCAAGCTCCTTCGGCGAGGCGGTGTTCTTGGTGGCGCTGCGGTGGTTCCTGGCTGCTCTGCTGGGCACACTGATCGGCTCGTCGTTCCGACTGATGATACTCATTAGGAACGAGCGGGCTCGAGGCAATGCGCGGCTCGGGGTAGTGGATCGACGTGCAGGAGAAGATGGTGTACTGGGTGGTCCTCCGCCACGCTTGGTCCTCCGTCGGTTTGCGCCGGCGGAGTAAGCGCGTGCTGCGGTGGAGCGGGGTGGCTACTTGCCTGCATTGCGCAAGGCAGAGGTGAGGGTGACTGGGTCCAGATGCGTGTGAGGTGGCTGTGCCAGCTCAAGATGCATACTGGGGTGCGGGAAAAGCTTTCGCGGATGATTCCACGAAAAAGTAGGTGTAGAGATAAAATCAGAGTGGAAAGCTGTATTGCAATCGATGTACTGGTGTGAGAGAAATAAAGTTGGCAGCGTTTCTCCAGAAATGAAATCGGAAACAAGAGTTAGATATGGGAACTTGCCAGATAGAAAGGCCTCTGCGAGGCTCTGATTTGGAAAGCCGGGCACATGAGGTGTGCACCGATAGAGAGAAAATATGTGACTTTGCATGCCCACAAGTACCGCCCAAAAGCACCTGTGGGTGAACCAAGTGTGTGTGTGACATGCAGGATAATCCAAACTCTCAAACAGATGCCAAAAACAGGTAATGAAAAACACACCAGGCAAAATATTCTAAAGTGTTTTAATGCTAGCGGGTATATGTAATCCTGGTTCACATATACCTACACCAGCGCACATTTTATTATTTTAGACTCGAGACGAGTCAATGTTATCTTAGTGTATGTGATCTACTAATTAAAAGCTGGTTAGCAAAATACCGCCAACCCTGTCAAGCATTTCTGCTTGACAGAGCGACAAGCAAAAACCAAACAAAACTCAAAAGCACACAAACATACATATCATACAGATTACACTATTACAAACATCCAACAAAAGCACGAACGTTCTACGCACTACACGAGACTACTCTCTTTGGGATACAAAAGTTTACCCTCTTATTGAGGATGAACAGACTGACCCTCTTGCAGAAACACCTGCCTGCGTGACTAATGTCATGCAGAAGACTGGGCTTGCTGGGGTTCTCCGGGACGACGAAGACTAGGCCAATCTCCATCTTCATCGTCTGACAGCACTATGGGTGGGGATTCGGCTACTGCGGGTGTGGCTGAGGTTGATCCCAGTAAATGTTGTTGGTGGATCCGGTAAAGAGCTCGGTCGAAGGAGATGGGGGTTGGTCTAGGCCACATCACAGGGCGAGAAGGTAACAGTGGTTTAGAAGGCATGGGATGAGCAACTTGAGATGCGAGCCTACGAGCTTCACGATAAGCTTCCTTGACAACTCGTACCGCATCATTGTCCAGGGTTCTAAACTTGGCAAGAATCTTGGAAATCATCATCCCCCGAGCAGTGATAGTCCACCAGGCGAGCGATTGTGGGATCACCCCCTTGGATAACATGACAAGGTGGCATTACTGCTTTTTCCACAATAGGGAAAAAGCAGAACTCCCGCTTCTCTGCCACTTGCAGGAACTTGGTTCGGAGGTGAAGGATAGCCTCCACAGCAACGGCCTGAATAACCAAATCAGTTGTGGGCATGGCTCTGCCCTGGGGAACCAAGGACTGACCATCTGCTGCGGGACCTGGACAGTTGTGCACTCTAGCATCATAGCGATGAAGGTGGGGGACGAGTGATGACTGAAACACCAGGTATTCGGGGCTGGCGTTAAAGCCCAAGGCCTTGCTGAGCATCTCAATGAGAAGAGGTTGAAAGCCAGGGTGGTTGACAGCAAAGGTGCGGGTGTAAAACTTGGAAGCTTTTAGTGCTCTAGTCATGGCGGGAGTGTTACTAGCTAGGCTTCTCTACAGAGACATGGCGGACTGAGAAGTGAGCGGTCCGGCTAGCAGAAAGGTTTTTTTATAGGCAGCTATGCGGGGCATGCCTGCATGGTCTGACACCTTACCCTGATGGGTAAGCGGTGCGCCCGACCGAAAAAGATAAGAGCGCTATTCGTTCCACGGATAACTAGGCAGGGACAGCGGGGTGAGGACGTGTCGGTCCCAACTACGCCACCTGTTGATTAACAGTGGCCATGCCGGATGACAGGGACGGGTCAAATCCCTTAGGATCATTAAGGGTTGATGGTGGTGGTGATCTAATTCTAGGATAATCTATGCCATCCTGGCTACTCTGATACCATTTTCCTATGGCACCCCGATCCGCATGGAACAGGGGGCCTTCGCACGTCAGCCCAGGAATACACCTGACGCACGACAGGTCCAAGATACAACATTCCTGGTACAATAATATTCATCAAATATCCAGGTATATGCTTACATCCTTGATGAATATTATTATCCAGCATAGCCCTAAGGCTATATACATGGCAGTAGAAGGCAAATTAACTAGCGGCGGATGTCTTGGATTGGCAGCATAACAACTTTGGCTGGGCTCCACAACTCACAGGACTGGCAAGATTACGGCCTAGCGCGACGGAGCAAACGATCCAAACAAGAGTGACCTACAAATTTGGCATGACACGCCAGGTCAGTACATTGAATGTACTTGCAAGACAACCAAATACATAGCATCCAAACATGCAGAAGACAAGGCAAGAACCAAGCACATGCAACAAACTACCTCATATCAAAACATGGCATGAATAACATGGTGATAGAAACATAGTAAGCTAGGGCCTTACTTAATAAAACAAAGCATGGCATGGCATCATTAGACTAAGCTAAAAATAAACAACTGTCCATACATAACCAAATGCAAACATAACATATTAATTTATGCAACAAAACTAGTACTACTGTGGCTTCTTAACATGCAAACTATTAAACATACAAAAATAATCAAATATGCACATCGATTCCATCGGACTACAATACCAACGGGTTATCTTACCACATAACCGCGATCTTTTTTGGTGATCGCAACCACAACCAACACTTGGTCTTCCATATTCACCAACAACATTGCCGTGACTTCGCACGACTACTTTATTCTGGTTACTATATTAATACATTTTTATTGTCTTTGGTTTATCCTCCATTTTGATCAAGACCCGATAATGTGACCTACTACGAACTGTGTGCTATCGGTAGACTTTATAAACACTCTGCAGAGGTAGCGCGCTGTACCCACACCACGGAACCCATGGCCTCGTCATCCCATTCGGGTGGACCAACGGCGTTCCGACGAAACCGAACTACTGTCATGACACTCTCCCGGCCACTCCGACTCTTTCCCCACTGGCTAGTCCTGGGTGGCCCTGTGTCTACCAAAGACAAACCGACCACCGTCGTGGCCAAACTATCCCAAACGGGGACCCGGTACCATAACAAAAACAACTACGGGCACACAAGGTATATGTCCGTCTACCTGATCAGGGTAGAACGTGTCGATAACCTTCCCCCGTTGGAGGCACCGGCGAGATGCACAACAATAGTTCGTGTTAAGGCCTTCCCACAAAGGCAAATGTGGCTGCACTGAAAAAGTTCGATTTGGTGGCACCATGAACCGATCCCATCGATGACGGAGGAGTTTGTTTTGATTAATTCCTTTTTTATTAACTCTCCATCATCATGAGCATATTTACAAGAATGCAACAATGAGCATGCAACATACAAAAGCATATACAAAATATCGAACTTCTCAGGTGCACAAGTATAACATAAAGAATATGACCACACTAAGTACTAGCATATTATCGGTGCATCAAAAGCATCATGGCATTTTATAACGATGGCATAAAAGCAAGTAGAGTAGTAGCATGGCATTATTAATAACAACATCCTAACTAGCATGGCAAGAGAATATCGTGACAACACAAGCATGCATGAAAATTCATAAAGAAAATATTGCAGCTGAAAACAATAAGCCAACGACTGCAACTACACATGCACAAGGCACAAGCAAAGTCAACATGCGAGTCCGGAGCTTATGATAAGAGGTTGGCTTGCCTGGGGGTCGACAAATACTCCGGAAAGCTCGTGGAAAGAATCGCCCGAAATAGTTCTCTCTCGGAGGGGACTGTTCACGGCAAGGGCAAAGCGGTCATTTTCACAATGCCAAAATATTATGAAAATGATACCATCGGAAAGGGCTCGACGAACAGAGAATGTGAGCGCTGGAATCACCTCAATTGGAGTTGCGGGTAAAAAGATATGAAGGTTTGAAGTTCAGGGACTTTTTTTGCAAAAATATCATCACAAACAAGTCCCTGAGTGGATAAGGCAGAAGCGCAACGTTAGAAATACGCTTTCTGAATAGGAAAACGCATCCTGGGCTGAAACAGAGAGGAATGCGCTTACCCCACGCGAAAACGTACTTCTGGAAGTACGCTTCCACTTATCCAGCATGACAATGGGGCCGACTCTGTGCGGCTGACGAGTGGGGCCCAGAGGAAAGGCGGGGCCCGCCACGCCAGTCCCACACGTGCACCACCGTTGTTGCTTACAGCTGGGGCCCGCTGGCAGGGGAGGGGACATCATCTTCAACCCCCCGCTCGCCCGCTGGGGCGGAGCAGAGGCTCGGCCGGCATCGGCCCCCGTGGCTCCGGCCACCTCTGACCAAGGGGAAGGCAACAACGGGGCCAGGGCGAGACACCGCACTGACCTGGACCGGTTAGGGAGGCCGAGGATGGACGGGGACAAGATAACCGAGGACGGGGCGGACAACAGCTCTGGACACCGGAGGGCGCGTGGCCACAGGCCACCAGAGGAGGAAGGAGAGGACTCGGGCGGCTCCGGGGTAGGGATGGGGTCCTCTAGAGGTGGAAGAAGAAGGGGAGGAGCCCTAGGCTGCGCGGATTCGACCGGAGCCCACCGGCGGCCATGGCAACAAGGGGGAGGAAGGGACGCTCCTCGAGCTTATTTGGGTGGTCGGGGAGGGCTTGTGGACTGCGGCGAAGCTCGAGCCATGCTTAAATAGGCATGGGGCAGGCTCGAGAGGGAGGGGAGGAGGTGACACGCGGCGACCGACATGTCCGCGCACCGGCGATGCGCACGGTGTCGGCAGGCGCGGCTAAAGCTCACTGGGAGCGGCGGCAAGGCGATGAGGAGAGCACCAGAGCTTCATGGAGTCAAGCACGAGCTCTGAGATGAGCAGAGGAAGAAGACTGAGGCGGGGAATGCGACGACGCACAGTGGCGCACTGTTCGACCAGTGGCACTACTCGCCGGAGAAGAAAACGAGCGAGGCAGGAGGTCCAGGGGGAAGAAGACGGCGAGGGGATGTTGTTTGGCAACAGTGGCGAAGCCAGGGCTGGTCGGAGCAGCGATGCCGCCGTCAACAGTGGCTAGACCACCGTTTTGGCTGGCGCTCCGCGTGGTCACCACGGAAAAAGCACGCTCCAGAGTTCTTACTGAGGTAAAAACATGTCTACTACATAGTCCTTGGAAGATAGAGATTTACCATGGTAAAGAACTAGGCAGGGACAAAGAGAGGTGAGTAGAATAAGCTCCACAAGTTTGCTCTTGCAAACTTGGCAGCATTCTGGAGGTAAAACTAGAGGAGTAGAAAAGTAAGCAAGATGTCTTGAAGGCTTAGGTTAACAAGGACTATGATCCTCGGAGTTTTGAGGCCATTTGGACCAAAAATAAATATAGTTGCTTCACAACTCTATATTTGGTCTAGAAACAAGATTTGGATGTTGCACTCACTTGGTGAGGCCACTTGATCTGAATTATTCCAAGGCTTGATCATTTGGTCATATAGAGAGGCTCTAAAAATTACATGCCATTTGGACTTGCCAAAATGGTACTTCCTTCACCAACCTCTCTACTGACCAGAAACTTGCAATAATCCTAGAGGAATAATGGCTTGATGAACCATGCCCAAAATGGGTGGAGGTTAGTTATATGGATAGGAGAAGGCCCTGGAAAATTGGCAGCCATAATGGAGCAAGATAAATTGTACTTGCTTCACATGCTGAAAATTTTGACAGGAAGCAAGAATTGCTTCTGTGCTCACATAACTCAATAAAATGAGCTAAATTTCGGTATAGGAAAATGATTTGGAGTGCTTGAGAGGATGGAAGAGTTTCATCCCATTTGAAATATTTATGAGGTACTTCCTTCACAAACTTGTATTCTGATGAGAAACTTTGAAAATTTGTACAAGGGGCTAGGATGAGAGGATTGAGCTCATATTTGGTATCCATGGGTGATTCATCAATGTTAATCACCCTGCCAAATTACAGCTCACTTGGACTTAAGAATAGGGCACTTCCTTTACAAAGTTCGAGAGAAGGCAGAAAGTTGCATTGGATCATGTGCCAAAAAATTGAACTGTGGGACAAGAAATAATGGTGGAACTAATGATTATATAGCAATAACAAGCTCCACAATTTATGGGAGAATTTTCTCTGCTATATAAGAAAATAATAGTTCCTTTGGAAAATGGCAAAAATACAATATTGGCTAAAAATAGAAACAGGCAATTTTCTTTATTTTAATGTGGCCAATATTTTTGCTAAAGCTTGGATTAGGCATGAGTATCATCTCCACCAATCCTCATGGATTTTATGAGATGGATAACTATGCCTTCGAATTTATTTCCTCAGACAGACAGTAAAAGGAATAAATCACCATTCAAAATATTGCATAGGACTTGGCAATACTTTTGCATATCCAAGGATTATGAAGACAAGGTGGTCTCCTCGAAAGGATGGAGTGATCAACAGATCAATGCAACTGGTGGCTCCTTTGTAAGCACAAAAGCCACCTACAAATTCCAAAGGTTTGGAATTAGGGTTTTAGAGAGTTTGAGGGGATGCAAATGATGTCTTGCCCACTCACAGAGACATGAGCAAGGTTTTTGAAAGGTTGAAAATGACTAGAAATCTCAGGGTCATCTAGAAATCCTCATGAGAATTTTTTTAAGAGGGTTGCTAGGAAGAAATCACAGCACAAAATTGATAACCCAATTTTGAGGCTGTGACAGTAGTCCACAGATACTAACCCCCTTTTTCCTTGATACCGATGCATATGTAGTGTAGATCCTTGCTTGTCGGTACTTTGGATGAGTACTCATGGTTGCTTTGCTCCCCCTTTTCCCCCTTCTTTCTTCTTTCTAGTTGATGCAACCAGATGGTGGAGTCCAGGAGCCAGAAGCCACCTTTGACAACTGCTACTACCCCGATGGAGGCTACTACTACGGGCAGACCATCGACGACCTGGAGTAGTTAGGAGGTCCTAGGAAGGAGGCCTTGCCTTTTCAATCGTTGATGTTTTGTGCTAGCCTTCTTAAGGCAAACTTGTTTAACTTATGTCTGTACTCAGATATTATTACTTCAGCTGACTCTTGTGTATTCGAGCTTATGTATTCGAGCCCTCGAGGCCCCTAGCTTGTAATATAAAGCTTGTATTATTTTAATTTGTGTCTAGAGTTGTGTTGTGATATCTTCCAGTGAGTCCCTGATCTTGGTCGTACACATTTGCGTGCATGATTATTGTACGGTCAAATCAGGGGAGTCACACCCCAATATTGTCATTTTGCGCCATGCTTTGTTTCGCGATACCACTTTTAGCTTAGGTGCTATTACTGCTAAACGATTAAGTCTGAATCGTATAGAGGACCCCATCTTCGGAGGCATCTTTGCTTCACGCCTTGCTGAACACTTTAAGATACCTATTAGGCATTATGAGAAGGAGGAGAAGTTGATGCCCCTTGTTTTTCTAGATTATAAGAGTATGATAGCACATGCTTTTATTGTTAAAGATAAGAAGAAGTTGCTTAAGTATAAATTGATATTTGATAAAAAGTACCGTGAGATTGTTACCTTGCCTACACCCTCTTTGTTTAACATACTTTCATGCATGTACCTCGTCTTGCCAGAAGCCGTTTATGCGTACTAGAGCCTGACACAAGTTCCAGAGCCTAAGGCAGAGCCACCACTTGACCCTTATCGGCAGTCGGTTTATTAATGGGATCTGGAGGAGATTGCCAGCCAGTGGCACCCAGAGGACACTCCTCCGTACACTGGAGAGAGTAGTTTGACCCGTGTCCATAAACCAACTTAGGCCAAAAGCCTAAGCTTGGGGGAGTACGAATTTCTCACCAACATTACATTCATGTTCACACACTCATTCTAGTTGTCGGTCGTCATACTTTTTCATTGTATTATCCATGCTAGTTTATTTTCTTTTCTAAGCCTTCTTGTGTGTCAGAAAAACCTTAAGAAAAACCAAAAAATTAGTTGTAGCTTTTAGCTAGATTACTTTCCATGCCTGTAGTAGTAGTAGTAATTAAAAGAAAACCCAAAAAGATTTATCATTCTTCTTTTGCTTGTTGGGAGCTTTCCTGTGTAAATAATTTTATTTCTTTTCTTTTCTTTGGGCGTCAAGAAGAGAAGACCACGATGAAAATGTTGAGTGGCTCTCATATGCTTTACTGTTGATTTAACCAAGAGCCATATTACCTTGTCTTCTCCCTTGTATTAAATGCTTGTAGATTCCAGCATAGTCTAATGCACGTGCACTATTATTATTATTCACACCGTTCTGTCGTGCGAGTGAAAGGCAATAATGACGATATATGATGGACTAATTGAGATGAGAGAAGCTGGTATGAACTCGATCTACCTTGTATTTCTAAATATGATTAGTTCATCATTCTTGATTCAACCTATTATGAATGAAACATGCTTGCAATGACAATTAGGGGTTATAGTTGCTCATGCCATTCTTAATTAGATAGGGGTTTATAATGGTTTACCTCGCGTGCCAACATGCTATTAAATTGGTTGTGATGTGGTATGATAGGGTGGTATCCTCCTTTGAACGATTCAAGTGATTTAACTTGGCACGTGTTCACACATGTAGTTGAAACAAAATCAACATAGCCTCCACGATATTTATGTTCATGGTGATTTATATCCTACTCATGCTTGCACGCATTGTTGATTAATCTTAATGCATGTTCATGATTTTTGTCGCTCTCTAGCTGGTCGCTTCCCAGTCTCTTTCTAGTCTTCACTTGTACTAAGCGAGAATACTGCTTGTGCATCCATTTCCATAAACCCCGAAGTTATTCCATATGAGTCCACCATACCTTCCTATATGCGGTATTTACCTGTCATTCCAAGTAAATTTGTATGTGCCAAACTCTAAACCTTCAAATGAAATTCTATTTTGTATGCTCGAACAGCTCATGTATCAACTAGGGTTGTCTATATCTTCCATGCTAGGTGGGTTATTCTCACGATGAGTGGGCTCCGCTCATCATTCACGAGAAAATGGCCGGTAACCGGGATGCCCAGTCCCATGCTCAAATCAAATCAAAATAATTAAACAAAAGTCCCCCAGGACTGTTGTTGGTATGGACGGCACCCGTTGTTTCGGGCCAGCTGTGGAGTGTGCTTGTTGGTGGTGGGGGAGTATAAACTTTACCATTTTGTTTGGGAACCGCCTATAATGTGTGTAGCATGGATGATATCGAGATCTCTTGGTTGTTATGTTGACAATGAAAGTATGCCACCCAAAATATTATTTATCTTTGTTTCAAAACTTGAGTTCTGGCACCTCTGCAAATCCCTGCTTCCCTCTACGAAGGGCCTATCTATTTACTTTTGAGTTGAGTCATCATCCTCATATTAAAAAGCACCAGTTGGAGAGCACAGCTGTCATTTGCATGCATTACTATTAATTTACATTGAGTATGACTGTGACTGGATCTCTTTTACAATGAATTACAATGTCTAGTCAGCCCTTGATCTTCAGATGTGCTCTGCATTTATGTTTTGCAGTCTCAGAAAGGGCTAGCGAGATGCCATCTTGTTATATCATATTATGATTGTTTTAAGAAAGTGTTGTCATCCGAGGTTTATTATTATTGCTCACTGGTTGATTATGCCATTGATATGAGTAAACATGAGACCTAAATGTTATTGTGAATGTGGTTAGTTCATAATCTTTGATGAAAACTTGAATGCTGCTTTACATATTTGCAACAACAAGAGCAAATAGAGTTTGTAAAAGTTTTTCTTTATCACTTTTAGTTTGTCAACTGAATTGCTTGAGGACAAGCAAAGCTTTAAGCTTGGGGGGGTTGATACGTCTCCAACGTATCTACTTCTCCAAACACTTTTGCCCTTGTTTTGGACTCTAACTTGCATGACTTGAATGGAACTAACCCGGAGTGACGCTGTTTTCAGCAGAATTGCCATGGCGTTATTTTTGTGCGGAAATAAAAGTTCTCAGAATGAGCTGAAAATCCACGGAGAATATTTTTGGAATTTATAAAAAATACCGGCAAAAGAATCAAGACCAGGGGGCCCGCACCCTGTCCACGAGGGTGGGGGTGCGCCCCCTGTATTGTGGGCCCCCCTGAGGCTCCACCAACCTCGACTCCAACTCCATATATTCACTTTTGGGGAGAAAAAAATCAGAAAGAAGGATTCATCGCGTTTTACGATATGGAGCCGACGCCAAGCCCTAATCTCTCTTGGGAGGGTTGATCTGGAGTCCAGTCGGGGCTCCAGAGAGGGGAATCCGTCGCCATCATCATCATCAACCTTCCTCCATCACCAATTCCATGATGCTCACCGCCGTGCGTGAGTAATTCCATCATAGGCTTGCTGGACGGTGATGTGTTGGATGAGATTTACCATGTAATCGAGTTAGTTTTGTTAGGGTTTGATCCCTAGTATCCATTATGTTCTAAGATTGATGTTGCTATGACTTTGCTATGCTTAATGCTTGTCACTAGGGCCCGAGTGCCATGATTTCAGATCTGAACCTATTATGTTTTCATGAATATATGTGAGTTCTTGATCCTATCTTGCAAGTCAATAGTCACCTACTATGTGTTATGATCCGGCAACCCCGAAGTGACAATAATCGAGACCATTCCCGGTGATGACCGTAGTTTGAGGAGTTCATGTATTCACTAAGTGTTAATGCTTTGGTCCGGTACTCTATTAAAAGGAGGCCTTAATATCCCTTAGTTTACAATAGGACCCTGACACGTCTCCATCGTATCTATAATTTTTGATTGTTCCTTGCCAATATTCTACAACTTTCATATACTTTTGGCAACTTTTTATACTATTTTTTGGGACTAACATATTGATCCAGTGCCCAGTGCCAGTTCCTGTTTGTTGCATGTTTTTTGTTTCGCAGAATATCCATATCAAACCGAGTCCAAACAGAATAAAAACGGACGGAGATTTTTTTTGGAATATATGTGAATTTTGGGAAGCGGAACCAACATGAGACGATGCCCGAGTGGGCCACGAGGCAGGGGGGTGCGCCCACCAGGGGCAGGCGTGCCCTGGGCCCTCGTGGCCACACCATAAGGCGGTTGATGCCCTTCTTTCGCCGCAAGAAAGCTAATATCCGGATAAAAATTATGTCAAAAATCAGCCCAATCGGAGTTACGGATCTCCGGGAATGTAAGAAACGATGAAGGGCCAGAATCTGGGAACGCAAAAACAAAGAGAGACTGAGTGACAGATCCAATCTCGGAGGGGCTCTCGCCCCTCCGCCGCCATGGAGGCCATGGACCAGAGGGGAAACCCATCTCCCATCTAGGGAGAAGGTCAAGGAAGAAGAAGAAGGAGGGGGGCTCTCTCCCCCTCTCTCCCGGTGGCGCCGGAATGCCGTCGGGGCCATCGTCGTGTGACGGCGATCTACACCAACACCGCCGTCATCTTCACCAACATCTCCATCACCTTCCCCCATCTATCTACAACGGTCGACTCTCCCGCAAACCGTTTGTCAGGGATATGACTAGCAGGTATAAACCGGCTATTGTAAACCGGCTTAGTTATATTATACTTGGTTGTAATATTTTAGTAGAAACTACGGCCCATGAGATTTCAAGGCCCATGTATAGAAGTGTGGTTTGTAAACCGCCAAGAGATGTAACTTGAGAGATAAGAAAGAAAAGACAGAGACCGAGGCGGACACAGATATGAGCCGACCTCGGGACTCTGTAAACCGGACCAGGCGTTACCTCTATATAAAGGGACGACCTGGACGGTTCAGGGACAGACAACAATCAACCCGTCGAGACGCAGGCAAGCGATTCCGCTCCCTGTAATCCGACGCCCAAGCAATACCAAACCAACTAGACGTAGGCTTTTACCTTCATCGAAGGGGCCGAACTAGTATAAACCCTCTGTGTCCTTTGTGTGCTATGAACCCTTTCAAGCTAACCCGTGCGATGGCTCCATCATCAAGTCCGTTAAACCGGACATCTGCCGTGTTATTTCCACGACAGTTGGCGCCCACCGTGGGGCCTGCGAACGATGGTTTCGAGTTCTTGAAAGGCGGCTTCGAAGGGCTCAAGGGTTACGCAGTCGGCCGGATGACCAAGAGTCGCCGCGGCCGCATCTACATCGACGACGCAGGTTGGGGACCGGAGGCCGATTCGATCGAATACGGGTACCGGGTTCCCTTCGGCAGCATCCAAGTCTTCATCGGGAAAATCGGCGAACCGGGGCCTGAGCCGGACATCTTCCCCAACATCGTCGAGCCGGCTCAGCGTGCGAGATCGGCCCGGATTCAGCCCGCCGTGAAGCGCGTGTTCGTTGGAGCAATCCTCGGAGGACGAACCGAGGCCGGATCGGAATTTCATGGTGAAACAATCGTCTACTCAGATGACGAATCTTCATCCGGGGAAACTGAATCTCTGTATCAGTTGCAGGACGGCCGGTCAGAGGGTGAGTCCGACGGAAACAGTATTCCGGGCCCCTTTGATCCGCCAAACCGGGTGGCGGTCTTCATGGCCGGTTCACAGCCCCCGGTGAACGGGACGACAGCAGAAGCTGGTGCGGGGGGAAGCGGTTCGAATCCCTCCCTTACTGAAGTTCTATCCACCTTGATCGAGGAGTTCACAGCTAATGCGGTGGAAGTAGTAGCTCCGGCAGACAAGACGCATCATGATGCAGAGCTCCTTCAGTTAAAAGGCTGGATCGATCGGTTAAAGGAGGACCTGAAGGCAGAAAGAGAGATGATAGCGGCAAGGCAAGCAGAGTTGGATGATCAAGCTTTTTATCTGAGGATGGAGCAAGCTTCTATGGAAGGAGTAAGGGGACGAAAGTACCGGTCCCGTATACCCCCGGGTTATGAGTCGATGAATCTGTTCAGGACACCTGGGGTGGGGGCTAGTAATCATCCGGCTTTAAACCGGAGGACGCCTCCGGCTCGGGAGGAGCCGGTTCAGCAACCCTCCGCAGAACAGGAGCACCGGATTACATCAGCACCTTATGTTCCAGTCCCTCCAGGGCATTATTCAAACCCCTTGGATAACATTGCTGCGGCAGCGGCGCGTTTAGCCGCTTTACCTGCGGAAGGAGCGTCTCCGGTGGCGATAGAGGCGCGCAGGGTCCAAAGGCTACTTAATACGGCATTGTTGCAGCAGCAAGCATATTCTCATAGCAGGGAAAGATTACATTCAACACCGCGTCCCAACCGAAGTTATACTAGGCATTGGGAGGAGCCAGAAGTATCTAGCAGTGAGCGCAGGAGACATCAGCGCAGGCAGGATAATCCGGCAGGGGCGGCAATGCCCGCCCCAGACTTAAACCGGGACAGATCAGGTGCCAGGGAGGAAATTTGTCAAACAACGCCGGTTCACACAGCCACTGCGGGAACAGGAGCTACGGCGAGTTCTTTCGGAGTACAGTGTCTTGTCCCCATTCTACGGAGTGTTAAGCTGCCCAAGGATTTCAAAGGGCCCCGTAAGGTACCTAACTACACAGCCGATTTACCGCCAGAAGCTTGGGTGGAAAGTTATGAGATGGCCATGGAGATGCTGGACGTGGATGAATCGATGTGTGCCAAATATTTTACTATGATGCTCGAGGGCACGGCCCGGACCTGGTTGAAAGCTCTACCCCCGAATTCTATCGGATCATGGGGGGAACTGCGTAGCCAGTTCATCAAAAATTTCACGGATACATGCAAACAGCCGATGTCGGTGATAGACCTGGCAGCCTGTGTGCAAGGAGAACAGGAGTCTACAGCAGCTTGGGTACGGAGGGTAGCAGAGATTTTACACTCTTCGAATGGTATTAATCCTAGTACGGCGATAGTGACATTGGAGAACAATTGCCGGTTTGAATCTTTGAAATTGAAACTCGGACGGCTTAAAAGGGACTGCAATGACATGGGGACTTTAATGAGTGCCCTGGTGAAATACGGAGACTCAGATAACACAAAGTATCCGGAGGCAGAAGGAGATAAAACGGGGAAGGCCAGCAAGTCTGGTAAACCGGCGTCGATCAATCCGGTTACTTCAGGTTTTTTGGGCAAACGGAAGGCAGAGGGTGGTTCAGACTTCGTGGCTAACGCTCAAGTTCAAAGTGGTTTTCAGGGTAATCCGGAGGATTCTTCTTTCCAAACCGGCGGAGGAGCTCCGGGCTGGGAGCAGGAGTTGGATCGACCTTGTCCAAAGCATAGCGGAAAGGGGAAGATAACGAAGCATACCATGAGAGAGTGCATACCCCTTATGAAGGCAGTAGCCGGCCGTTTTAATCCTCCTAGTCGACCCCCACATGCCGGTTCAGGGCCTGGATTTTATGGTTCGGGTCATCAGGGGAACAGTTCCGGATCAGGATATAGGGGCAATAACGGTGGTTATCAACCCCGGGCAGGCGGCCAAAACAATCAAGGAAATTATAATGGTCAGGGGAATCAATCGCATCATCAAGGTGGTTACAATGGTCAGAATAGTCAGCAGCAGGGCCAAGGAAGTTATAATAATCAGGGAAACCAGCAGCAACAGCGTCCGCAACAGCAGCAGCAATCCGGTTATCAGAGTAATCCGAAGGAGTTGAGCAGCGGGCAATATCATGTTTTCACCACAAGTTTATGTAAGAGAGACCAGAAGGTTTTGAAGCGGACTGTTAATGCAGTAGAACCGACGACGCCACAATTTCTCCGATGGTCGGAGCAGCCCATTGTATGGAGCAGAGAGGACCACCCCATACGGGTGGATAATCCGGGACATTTAGCCTTGGTGGTAGCACCTCAGGTGGGAGGATACAAGTTTACTAAAGTCCTCATGGATGGTGGTAGCAGTATCAATATCTTATATTACGAGACTTTCCGTCGTATGGGTCTGACAAATAAAAAGTTAAGATCATCAAACACAGTGTTTCACGGAGTGGTCCCAGGTAAGTCAGCTTATCCGGTTGGTAAGATTGACTTAGAAGTTACCTTTGGAGATGAGTATGATTCCAGATCGGAGATGATCACTTTCGAAGTCGTCAAAATTAAAAGTCCATATCATGCTCTGTTTGGAAGGACGGTTTATGCTAAGTTTATGGCTAGGCCATGTTACGTTTATTTGCAGCTTAAGATGCCGGGTCATAAAGGCACGATCACGGTGCATGGCAGTCGCAAGATAGCAGTGGAATGTGAGGAAGGTGATGCAGCTTATGCAGAAGCGGTATGTGCCACCGAGGAGCTAAAATTTTATAAAGATAATGTTGATCCGGCAGATATGACTCCGCTAAAAAAACCAACCACCGAGCATGATCCGGCGTTGAAGTTTAAGTCAGCGGAAGAGACCAAGCAGGTTGATTTTGTGCCTGGAGACTCGTCTAAACAATTCACTATCAGCGCTAACCTTGATCCCAAATAGGAAAGCGCGCTCATCGAGTTCATCCGTGAGAACCGGGATATCTTTGCATGGAAACCTTCTGACATGCCAGGGATACCGAGGGAACTCGCTGAGCACAAGTAAACATTGATCCGAAGTTTAAACCGGTTAAGCAGTATCTGCGCCGCTTCAACGAAGAGAGGCGCAAAGCTATAGGAGAAGAGGTGGCCAGACTTTTGGCTGCAGGGTTTATCGTGGAAGTTTTTCATCCGGAGTGGTTGGCTAATCCGGTGCTGGTCTTGAAGAAGAATGGGAAGTGGAGGATGTGTGTGGACTACACAGACCTCAATAAAGCTTGCCCGACTGATCCATTTGCTTTACCTCGCATCGATCAGATCATCGATGCCACGGCAGGGTGTGAGCGGCTGAGTTTTCTGGATGCATATTCAGGGTATCACCAGATCAAAATGGCAGTGGAAGACCAAGAGAAGACAGCCTTCATAACTCCTTTTGGTGCTTTTTTCTATGTGTCTATGCCTTTTGGACTTAAGTGTGCACAGGCAACTTATCAACGCTGCGTTCAGAATTGTTTGAAAGGGCAGATAGGGAGGAACGTTCATGCTTATGTGGATGACATTGTGGTCAAGTCAAAGAAGGAAGGGACAATGATAGAGGATCTCAAGGAAACCTTTGATAATCTTCGCCCTTACAGGATGATGCTTAATCCGGAAAAATGTGCTTTCGGTGTTCCGGCCGGTAAGCTTTTGGGATTTTTGGTCTCAAACAGAGGAATAGAAGCTAACCCGGAGAAGATCAAGGCCATCACGGCTTTGACTAAACCGGCTTGTATCAATGATGTTCAGCGCATAGCTGGCCGGATCACAGCGTTAAGCCGGTTCATCAGTCGCTTGGGAGAGAAGGCAATCCCGCTTTACCAGATGCTGAGGAAAACAGATCGGTTTGTCTGGAGTGAGGAGGCAAATGCAGCATTTGAGGATCTGAAAAGGCAATTAGCAAACCCACCAGTTTTGGCTGCGCCCATTGACAGGGAACCTTTGCTGTTATACGTTGCTGCGAATACACGAGCGGTTAGTGTTGCTATTGTGGTTGAAAGGAAGGAAGCAGGGAAGGAGCACCCGGTTCAGCTTCCGGTTTATTATATAAGCGAAGTACTCATTGAGTCCAAGCAGAGATATCCTCACTGGCAGAAGTTAGTATATGGGGTGTTCATGGCAAACCGGAAGCTGAAGCATTACTTCCAAGGACATCCGATAACTGTGGTTAGTTCAGCTCCGTTAGGAGATATAATCCAGAACATGGAAGCTACAGACAGGGTAGCAAAGTGGGCCATCGAGCTTAGCCCGCATGAGTTGAAATATGTGCCACGCACTGCTATAAAATCTCAGGCATTAGTAGACTTTATTAATGACTGGACAGAGTTGCAGACTCCTGAAGAGAAGCCGGATCTTACCTATTGGACGATTCATTTTGACGGTTCCAAACAGTTGGAGGGCTCGGGGGCTGGAGTTGTCTTAACTTCCCCCAGAGGTGATAAATTTTGCTATGTCCTCCGCTTATTATTTCCTTGTACTAACAATGCAGCAGAGTATGAGGCTTTACTTCACGGTTTGCGGTTAGCAAAGGAGATGAATTTGAGTCGGGTTAAGTGCCTAGGTGACTCAATCTTAGTGGCACAACAAGTATCTGGCAAGTGGGATTCCAGAGATCCCCTCATGGCGGCTTATCGGCGAGAAGTTGAAGTAGTGGCAGGGCACTTTAAGGGATATCAAGTGGATCACATAGACCGGCGGAGAAACGAAGCGGCCGATGCTCTGAGCCGGCTAGGGTCGCAGCGTAAACCGGTACCACCGAACACCTTTTTGGATGAATTGCACAGTCCTTCGGTTCAAGTACTTTCGGAGGAAGACTTAGCTGTTCCGGACCCAGAAGCGCAGCTAGTAGCAGCACTCCATATTATTCCAGATTGGACGCTACCCTATTTAGCATACCTGGGTCGAGGAGAATTGCCGGAAGATGAAGAGGAAGCGCGACAGATAATCCGGCGATCTAAGTCTATGACAATTGCAAACGGAGAACTTCACCATCGTAGTACTTCGGGGGTATTTCAGCGATGTGTTTCAGCTGAAGAAGGTCGTGAGATTTTAAGGGAGATTCATGAAGGGGATTGCGGTCACCATTCCGGTTCAAAGTCATTGGTGGCAAAGGCATTCCGGCATGGTTTCTACTGGTTAACCGCGCATGCAGATGCGGCAGATCTGGTCCGGAAGTGTGATGCTTGTCAGAAATTCTCAAGGCGTGCTCTGGTGCCGGCGCAGGAACTTTGGATGATACCAATAACTTGGCCTTTTGCAACCTGGGGGCTTGATATGGTTGGGCCTTTCAAACGGTCCCAAGATCAAAAAACTCATCTACTAGTGGCAGTAGACAAGTTTACGAAGTGGGTTGAAGCGGAACCTATAAGCAAGTGTGATGCAGCAACAGCGGTTAAATTCATCAAAAAAGTGATATTCCGGTTTGGCTTTCCACACAACATCATCACAGACAATGGAACTAATCTATCTAAGGGTGAAATGAAGGAATTCTGTCAAAGAGAACATATTCGATTAGATGTATCTTCTGTGGCTCATCCTCAGACCAATGGCCAGGCTGAAAGGGCAAATCAGGAGATTTTGCGAGGCATCAAACCCCGGCTTATGACACCTTTGCAGAGAACCCCAGGTTGTTGGGTTGAAGAATTGCCATCTGTTCTTTGGAGTATTAATACTACACCAAACCGGTCTACAGGCTATACGCCTTTCTTCATGGTTTACGGCGCGGAAGCAGTTCTTCCAAGTGATATCCATCATGACTCACCAAGGATAACGGCCTATGTGGAAGCAACCAACGAAGAGTCAAGACAGGACAGTTTAGACCGGTTGGATGAAGAGCGTGATACGGCTGCAGCGCGGTCGGCGATTTATCAGCAAGATCTGCGCAGATATCATAGCCGCCGGATTAGAACAAGGACATTCCAGGAGGGTGACTTGGTACTCCGGCTCATCCAAGATCAAACAGATATGCACAAGCTATCCCCACCATGGGAAGGGCCCTTTTTGGTCAGCAAGAATTTACACAACGGTTCATATTACTTGGTGGACATCCGCGAACACAAGGATTCACGGACATCAGAAGAGGAGACGAAGAGGCCGTGGAACATCGCCCATTTACGGCCATACTATACTTGAGCTATGTGCTCCAATGTATCCTATGTATATATTATAAATAATGAATAAACCGGCACCCTCGGTAAACCGGGGGCTCAGCCCCTTTTTCCATACACAAAAATCCTGTGAAAAACAACTGTATAAGTTTACCATCAGATGCTATATTTCAAATCTTGGCCGGTTTAGAAACTGATTTTTTGCAGAATATGTGAAGGAGCAATAGAACTCTCAAGAACAGGAGATCATATCCGGTTCAAAGAGAGAATACTTCATAAAAAACCCAGAGGTTCAGGCAGAACCCTGGAGGCCCTCTGGGAGTTGGTATCATCCACTCCCAGTGATCGGATTAATTTCATAGTTCTTTCGACCCTCTGAAAAGTTGGACAAGTCCATGTTCAGTGATTGGTTTACATTCACCCACCGGTTCAGGAGGAACCCTGGAGGCCCTCTGGGAGTTGGTATCATCCACTCCCAGTGATCGGATTAGTTTCATAGTTCTTTCAACCCTCTGAAAAGTTGGACAAGTCCACGTTCAGTGATTGGTTTAGATTGACCCACCGGTTCAGGAGGAACCCTGGAGGCCCTCTGGGAGTGTCGGCCAATCCGCGACCTAGTGATCGGAATAATTTTTCTTTCGACCCTCTGAAAAGTTGGATAGTACCACGTTCAGTGATTGGTTTAGATTGACCCACCGGTTCAGGAGGAACCCTGGAGGCCCTCTGGGAGTGTCGGCCAATCCGCGTCCCAGTGATCGGAATAATAGATACGATTCTTTCGGCCCTCTGAAAAGTTGGACAATTCCACGTTCAGTGATTGGCTAGGCCCTCTGGGAGTGTCGGCCAATCCGCGTCCCAGTGATCGGAATAATTTTTATATACGGTTCTTTCGGCCCTCTGAAAAGTTGGATAATTCCACGTTCAGTGATTGGCTAGGCCCTCTGGATGGTACCCGCATCCATTGATTGGCTGAACCTTGCTTTGAGCCTGGCAGCTCTTTGAAAAAGCCTCGACTACATGGTCTTATTTGCAAAAATTGCATGTTTTTTGGTGTTTTTGTGTTCTATAACCTTTTAAACCGGAGTGGAACAGCTACACAAGTTGACCACATATCTATCAAATTGAAAGTCTGGATCATGTATATCAGACCAAGTAAACCGGTGTTCATTAAAACCCGGATCGCGTATCAGGCAAAAGTTACAACTTTCTGAAACAAGATGAACCGGATTTATCGTCAAAATGGACCGGAGAATTTCAAGTTTCTATTTGGGTTCATGGAGATCTTCATAAAGTGACTTTAAAGTCCGGCCGGTTTTAAAGTATATTGGCCACATAAATCTCAGGTATACAAAGTTATCTTTAAGTATAAGGATATGCTTATTTGATGTTTTAAAAGAGCAAATTAATCCGTCCAGTGGTAAGCCACTAGGACAAAGTTTTCGATATTGTTCTCTGTATGAACAGAAGAAGGCAACCACATCAGACAACAAGTGAACCGGAGAGTATTTCATAAAGACAAAATATTCGGATTGAAGCACATTAAGTTTCGGCTAAACCTATTACAAGGCATGACAAGCCCAATAGTTTGGAAAAATTATTTGACGGAATATCGATCATGGTTACAGCAATAGAATTCAAGATTGTGCTTCTCCTTGCTGAGATGGCTGGCCACCGCCTTGATCCGGAACATCTTCATCCTCGCGAAGCGGTTGGAAGTCCGGCGCACGCCACTCAATCTTCGCCAAGGCACGGAAATATACTTCATCGTTGATAAGCTCAGCAGGATCAATATCAGGAGCAAAGGTGTGAGGACGAACCGGCGGAATTAAGTTTACGGTATCGTAAACCGGTCGCTCCACCCGCTCGTTCTGTAGATTGTATCCTGGATGATATCGGGACAAGTCAGATTCCACCGCGAGCTTGCTGGCGAGGGGACGCATCTCATTTGTCAGAGCATAAAGATCTTTTTCATTAAAGGCTGAACCGTCATCCTTGGTATCAGGAAATCCGGTTAACGCCTCCTCCGGATCAAGGTCCGGGACCCAAGCCTTAGCCCTCGTAAGGGCCAGAAGAGCACCCCCTTGAGCTGCCGATTTCTTCACTTCTTCAAGACGAGCCGGTAGAACGGACAACTTATTCAAAGTATCTTGGATAGTTGAAGGAGCCGGTTTACCAAATGAAGTGGCACTGATAATCCTTTGCGTTCCGGAGTACAGCTGTTCGACCAAGGTGTAGCAAGCTTTGAGTTTTTTCTGAATGTCATCCCCAAGATGGGAGATACGGGGCCCTACACACAACAATCTTAGTTAAACCGGTACAAAACACAGGTTACAAAGGTAAAGCAGGTGTTTAGGTCATACTTACCAAAGACAGCAGAAGTCATCAAGTCAATTTGCCGCTTTAACCCGGTCAATTCCTCAGTAACCGGATTAAGTGCTCCTTCAGCATCCTGAACCCGTTTTTCAAGATCTTTTTTCTAGACCTCAAAAGTAGCCCGCTCCTCTTCAAAGTATTTCTTCAAGTCTTCAGCGGTCTTTAAACTCACTTGAAGTTCTTTTTTAGCTTTTGAAGCGGCAGACTCTGTGTCGTTAAGCCGGCTTCGAAGTTCGTTAATCTCAAGAGCATTCCGGTTCAACTCAGCCTACAGACAAAGTTCAACAACAAGAGGTGAAGTTTAGTCAAGTCTCAAGCACACAACCAAGTTGTCTACTTGACACTTGGGGGCTAATGGCAGTTGAAGCAGTACAACAAAGACAATTTAAAGTTACAAGTCTCAAACACACAACCAGTTGTCTGCTTGACACTTGGGGGCTAATGTATAATTGAAGTATTGACAGCAATTTTTACAAGTATCAACTACATAAGCAAGTTATCTACTTGATACTTGGGGGCTAATGTATAGACCAACGGTTCAATCTACAAAGTTCCGGATCACCTTCAGTAAGCAGCAAAACCGGAACTTGGGGGCTGTTATGAGATAGAGATGCGTCAAAAGAACAAAGTCAGAAGAGGAAGTTTACCTCATATTTTTCCCTCATTAAGTTCACCAAGCTGGCTTCATAATCCCGACTGCTGTGGAGCCGGTTCAGATACCCGGAATAAATGTCTTGAGCGCTCATGCCAGAAAGGCTGGATATGTCAGTACTCCATTTCCCCTTTTCTTGAGATAACTTTTCCGCTTTAGTTGTATGTTTTGCTAAAACGGTGGGCTCAGCTGGAGCAACGTAAGCAGCCCCAGTTACCACAACATCGGGTGAGGCTGGAGCATTGTGAGGAGTGTCAATATGAGCCGGATCAGGAGACCCCGGATTAACCTAAGGAGAGTTAACCCGGGCCGGACTTGGCCGATTCTGGGCATGTTCAGCAATAGGATGCTCAGGGGCAGAAGTGTGATCTGTTGGTGCAGGATCTTCAACAGGAGCTGCGGGTTCACCGTCTGGAGGAACAATTGTTGACGGATTGGCAATCGGATCATCCACAGTAGGTTCAGCAATAGGCTTATTCGCCTTGGGCTTCTTGCTGGGTTTCGGTTTGCTGGAAAAACATGCAAAATGAGTTAGCATTATAAAGCAAAAAGGGCATCATAAACCGGAAGAGGCGAGGAAAGTTACCCTGGGACGGTTTTCAAGGGAGGAAGCTGCGTGGCGGTTGATTCACCAGAGGAAGACAACGGAGTTTCCTGATAGTCAGGATCAGACGGTTTAAGGGGTTTTCGGATAAGACCGGCCTTGGGATGAAGGAGGGTCGGAGAGAGTATCACCTCAGCACGGCGTTTTCGAACCGGAGTTAAGGAAATTCCGGATGACTCCACCGCCAGGCCGCTGTGGCGAGTGGTCCGGCGAAAGGCTTCGTGTTGTTGCTTCTTCAAAGTAAAGTTAGGGTCTAACTGAGCATAAGGATGAGAAAATTGATATTTCCTGACGGTCCGACGACTTTTTTGAGGAAGAGGTTCTGAGTCAGAAGAAAGAAGGGTTACCTCAATTTCAGCCGGGTTATCACCTTCAGGCAATTCCTGTGAAAAGGTATCATTAGATACGATTACAAGTACATGAAAGCAAGAATTTAAACCGGATTAAAGCATACCTCGGAGTCCGGATCATCGTCCTCAGTGGGAGAACCGGCGTCGACGGCTGCTTTCCTCTTTTTGTTTGCAGGGGTTTTTCGGCGAGCCTGATTGACGGTTTTTTCCTGAGGCTTTCTCCTCCAGAAAGGGTCATCAGCCTAATTGAAAAAAGCAAGAGCAATTGAAAGATGGTTCAAAGGAGACGGTTTACAAATACAGGGCAAGGAGAAACTTACTTCGGGCAGCTTATTCTTCTTGAAGTACGGAGCTAAACCAACCTTAGCACAATCTGCTAAAGAGACATTGAGAATCTTTTTGGCTGACTCCACTACCTCTGATTCAGAAAGCTTATCCTTGGAAAACCTTTGAGGATCATCCGGTTTACCAGAATACTTGCACATTAACTGAGAACGCCGGCTCAGGGGAAGGATACTCCAAGATAGCCAGCAGCGAAGAAAATCAGTACCGATCAGGCCATTTGCTATAAAAGCTCTTAGCTTGGAGAGCTGTGATGAGAACCGGGTCCGTTCAGCAGCACTAAGCCGTGGTGGCAAGGGGTGATTCTCCGGAATACGGGTTTCGTGATAACCCGGCAAAGGGTTCTCCCCCTCAGGAGAAGTGTCAACACAGTAAAACCAGGACTTGTTCCAATCTTTTGGATGAGAATGTAAAGCGGCGTGAGGAAAAACTGTGTCTCTCCTCTTCTGAATACTAACCCCACCAAGCTCTTGATGTGGTCCGCTGGTAAACTCAGTGCGCCGGTTTAAATGAAAGAAATCCCGGAATAGATCAACAGAAGGTTCTTCTTGCAGATACACCTCAGAAAACACTTGGAAATCACAAATGTTTGAAACGGAATTGGGTCCGATATCCTGTGGGTGTAGCTGGAAAGCGGCAAGAACATCCCGGAAAAACTTTGAACCGGGGGGAGAGAAACCTCGAGATATATGATCCAAAAACACAATAACCTCCCCGGACCTAGGGGTAGGGGGACATTCATTACCCGGAGCCCGCCACTTTACTTCAGATTGAGGTCCTAAGGTGCCAATTTCAGACAGTTTGATTAAATCGTCCTCAGTGATGACCGAAGGAACCCAATCGCAGGAGACATACTGCTTAGCCATTGCGACGAAAGAGCAAGATACTGGAAAAGTAAAATACAGAAAACGGATTATGAAGGTACATCGGTATAAACCGGAAACTATCTATGAAAGTTACGCAACGGTTTAAGCTGTGGACTAGTGGTATGGTTAAACCGGCAATCGTAAACAAACTGCAACATTCCCGGTTAAATGGCAGTTGAAGGGGAACGACTAAACCGTCGCGTTTAAGTTATAGAGTTTCGCAAGAGCAGGGCATATCAACTTAAACCGGAACATAATTAGCAGATCTACCGAGGAGAAAAACAGGTTTTCAAAAGACTGCTAAGGGGGAATAGATCTGAGCATGCTGAGGAAAAAGAAACTAATCTAAGAGTATGCGGGAAAAGCTACAAAGACCTTATACTAAACAGATGGATCTACAGGCCAGACAGGAATAACGAAGATTTGAAGTATTTACAGCGGGGTAAAAATGGAATTTAAAGGAGAAGATCGGAAAGACAAAATCATTAGAAATCATAGGCTCAAGATCGAACAAGATGAAGCTTTGTTAAAGCTCTAATGGCGGAGGTACAAGAAGAAACCCTAGAGGTTGTAGACCAATAGTAAAGAAGAAGAACATACCTGAGACAGCAAGAATCGACGGTGGAGGTTTTTCTGGTCGAGCTCAGGGTGATGCAGCGGCCGGGCGAGCACTTGTGATCCAGCGGTCGTCGGCGGCGGTTCGAGCTCGGGCGGCGACGGAGGAAGAAGACAGAGGAAGAAGACGGAGTGAGTAGAAGGTAATGAATGAGGGGTGGCAGTATTTATAACAAGGTGTCAGATCTGAAGCGACAGGTGCGAGAATCGAGGAGACAAAAAATTGGATAAAGATCCTGTGACGCCTCGATCTTCGGGATAAGCCTTAAAATAAGCTACAGTACAGCTCACGGCGTTAAATGCGGAGATGATGTCATTGACAGAATTTAATGATCTCGGAGGATGACGTCAGAGCCGGTTTACAAAAAGATGAAGACAAAGAAGAAAATTATACAAGACAAGGAAGACTGATATGAACAAGTTCAAATCATTCTGGGGCCTAATGTCAGGGATATGACTAGCAGGTATAAACCGGCTATTGTAAACCGGCTTAGTTATATTATGCTTGGTTGTAATATTTTAGCAGAAACTACGGCCCATGAGATTTCAAGGCCCATGTATAGAAGTGTGGTTTGTAAACCGCCAAGAGATGTAACTTGAGAGATAAGAAAGAAAAGACAGAGACCGAGGTGGACACAGATATGAGCCGGCCTCGGGACTCTGTAAACCGGACCAGGCGTTACCTCTATATAAAGGGACGACCTGGACGGTTCAGGGACAGGCAACAATCAACCCGTCGAGACGCAGGCAAGCGATTCCGCTCCCTGTAATCCGACGCCCAAGCAATACCAAACCAACTAGACGTAGGCTTTTACCTTCATCGAAGGGGCCGAACTAGTATAAACCCTCTGTGTCCTTTGTGTGCTATGAACCCTTTCAAGGTAACCCGTGCGATGGCTCCATCATCAAGTCCGTTAAACCGGACATCTGCCGTGTTATTTCCACGACACCGTTGTACCCTCTACTTGAACATGGTGCTTTATGCTTCATATTATTATCCAATGATGTGTTGCCATCCTATGATGTCTGAGTAGATTATCGTTGTCCTATCGGTGATTGGTGAATTGCCATGATTGATTTAATTTGCTTGCGGTTATGTTGCTGTCCTTTGGTGCCCATCATATGAGCGCGTGCGTGGATCACACCATAGGGTTAGTTGTATGTTGATAGGACTTTGTATTGGAGGGCAAGAGTGATAGAAGCTTCAACCTAGCGTAGAAATTGATGCATATAGGATTGAAGGGGGACCAATATATCTTAATGCTATGGTTGGGTTTTACCTTAATGAAAGTTAGTAGTTGAGGATGCTTGCTAATAGTTCCAATCATAAGTGCATAGAATTCCAAGTAAGGGATGACATGCTAGCAGTGGCCTCTCCCACATAAAACTTGCTATCGGTCTAGTAACGTAGTCAATTGCTTAGCGGCAATTTCGCAACTCCTACCACAACTTTTCCACACTCGCTATATTAACTTGATTGCTTCTTTATCTTAACAGCCTCTAGTTTATATTTACGTGCTCTTTATATTCTTGCAAACCTATCCCACAAAAACTACAAAGTACTTATAATTTCATACTTCTTCTAGGTAAAGTAAATGTTAAGCGTGCGTAGAGTTGTATCGGTGGTCGATAGAACTTTAGGGAATATTTGTTCTGTCTTTAGCTCCTCATTGGGTTCAACACTCTTACTTATCGAAAGAGGCTACAACTGATCCCCTACACTTGTGGGTTATCAGACCCCGCTACCACGGGAGGGTAGGACAAAAGATGTCATGCAAGTTCTTTTCCAGAAGCACGTATGACTATATTCAAAATACATGCCTACATTACATTGATGAACTGGAGGTAGTTCTGTGTCACCCTATGTTATAACCGTTGCATGAGGAATCACATCCGACATAATTATCCATCACTGATCCAATGCCTATGAGATTTTCATAAATTGATCCTTGCTTAGTTACTTTTCCGCTGCCACTGTTACAATTACTACAAAACTGCTACTGTTACTTTTGCCACCGTTACCGTTACTTCCATACTACTTTGCTACTAAATACTCTGCTGCAGATATTAAGTCTTCCAGGTGTGGTTGAATTGACAACTCAACTGCTAATACTTGAGAATATTCTTTGGCTTCCCTTATGTCGAATCAATAAATTTGAGTTGAATACTCTACCCTCGAAAACTGTGACGATCCCCTATACTTGTGAGTTATCAGTCAGCTTATGAGTAAAACCAAACCTCATGTAGCCCCATGGTGTCCCCGCAGTCTGCCAATTTTGGACCAATACCATTGGATTGGCCCACCTATATTATGTTGAATTAAGAATCCACGGGTAGCGCTAACACCCTATGCCAATTAATTACTATCAATATTATTATGTTGGCAAATTCTAAAACCAAATTGGGCCTTGCTGGAGGAGTTCTATCCTAAGCAAATGGACAGGGGGCCCATAATACGCCACATGTGTTAGGAGCATGATACGTCCATTTTGCATGATGCTTTTATATTGATATTTATTGCATTATGGGTTGTTATTACACATTATATCACAATACTTATGCCTTTTCTCTCTTATTTTACAAGGTTTACATGAAGAGGGAGAATGCCGGCAGCTGGAATTCTGGACTAGAAAAGGAGCAAATCTGAGTTACCTACTCTACACAACTCCAAAAGTCCTGAAACTTCACGAAGAATATTTCTGGATTATATAAAAATTATTGGGCAAAAGAGGCACTAGAGGGGGCCACAAGCCATCCACAAGGGTGGGGGCGTGCCCCCTACCTTGTGGGCCCCCTGGCAGTCCACCGATGTCCATTTTCTGCTATATGATGTGTTTTGACCTGAAAAAAATCCTAAGGAGGTTTTCGGGACAAAGCATCGTTGTCTCGAGGCGGAGCGTGGGCGAAACCAATCTAGAGCTCCGGCAGGGCTATTCTGCCTGGGATACTTCCCTCCAGGAGGGGGAAATTGAAGCCATTGTCATCACCAATGACGCTCTCATCAAGAGGGGGTCAATCTCCATCAACATCTTCACCAGCATCATATCCTCTCAAACCCTAGTTCATCTCTTGTACCCGATCTTTGTCTCAAAACCTCAGATTGGTACCTGTGGGTTGCGAGTAGTGTTGATTACTCCTTGTAGTTGATGCTAGTTGGTTTATTTGGTGGAAGATCATATGTTCACATCCTTAATGGTATTCAATACCCCTCTGATCATGAACATGAACATGCTTTGTGAGCAGTTACTTTTGTTCCTGAGGACATGGGAGAAGTCTTGTTATAAGTAATCAAGTGAATTTGGTATTCATTCGATATTTTGATGAGATGTATGTTGTTTTTCCTCTAATGGTGTTATGTGAACATCGACTACATGACACTTCACCATTATTTGGGCCTAGGGGAAGGCATTGGTAAGTAATAAGTAGATGATGTGTTGCTAGAGTAACAGAAGTTTAACCCTAGTTTATGCGTTGCTTCGTAAGGAGATGATTTGGATCCCTATGTTTCATGCTATGGCTAGATTTATCTTAATACTTCTTTCGTAGTTGCGGATGCATGCGAGAGTGGTTAATCATAAGTGGGAGGCTTGTACAAGGAGGGACAGCACCCAAGAACCGGTCCACCCACATATCGAATTATCAAAGTACTGAACGCGAATCATATGAGTATGCTGAAAACTAACTTGACAACAATTCCCATGTGTCCTCGGGATCGCTTTGCTTTATATAAGAGTATATCCAGGCTTGTACTTTGCTACAAAAAGGATTGGGACACCTTGCTGCTCCTTGTTTATTTTTGATACTTGTTACCCATTACGAATTATACTATCACACAACTATCTATTACCGATAATTTTAGTGCTTGCGGAGAAAACCTTGGTGAAAACCGCTTGTCATTTCCTTCTGCTCCTCGTTGGGTTCGACACTCTTACTTACTGAAAGGACTACGATAGATCCCCTATCCATGTGGGTCATAAATACTCTTTTTTTGGCACCATTTCCAGGGAGTGAAGCGCCTTTGGTAAGTGGAATTTAGTAAGGAAACATTTATATAGCATGCTGAAATTTACTGTCACTTGATACTATGGAAAATAATCCTTTGAGGGTTTGTTCAGGCTATCTTCACCCCGATCGGAAGAACAAAGAGTTGCTCCTCAACCTACTACACCTACTGAAAATATTTACTTTGAAATTCCTTTGGGTATGGTAGAGAAACTGCTAGCTAATATGCAGGAGATAGAACATTGCATCCCGATTTACACCTAATCTATGTGGATGAAGTTTGTGGATTATTTAAGCTTGCAGGTATCCCAGAGGATGTTGTCAAGAAGAAGGTATTCCCTTTATCTTTGAAGGGAAAGGCATTGACATGGTATATTCTATGTGATGTTATTGGATCATGGAACTACAACCGATTGAAATTGGAATATCATCGTTCATCGTGATCGGAATTATATATATAATTTTTAGCCCCGTGAAGGAGAAAGTATCGCTTAAGCTTGGAGGAGGCTTAATTCAATGTTATATTCATGCCCCAATCATGAGCTTGCAAGAGAAATTATTATTCATAATTTTTATGCTTGGCTTTCTCATAATGACCAATCCATGCTTGATACTTCTTGTACTGGCTCTTATATGAATAAGACTATTGAATTCAAATGGGATTTATTGGAAAGAATTAAATGCAACTCTGAAGATTGGTATCTCTACAAAGGTAATGAGTCTGGTATAAGCCTTAAGTTTGACTATGTTAAATCTTTTATGGATACCGATGCTTTTCATGAATTTAGCACTAAATATGGACTTGACTCTGAAATAGTAGCTTCCTTCTGTGAATGATTTGCAACTCATGTTGATCTCCCTAAGGAGAAGTGGTTTAAATATCATCCTCCCATTGAAGTTAAAGTAGTTGAACCAATTAAAGTTGAAGAAGAAACTATTACTTATGATGTTGATCCTATTATTCCTACTATTTATATTGAGAAACCACCTTTTCCTATTAGAATAAAGGATCATGCCAAAGCTTCAACTGTGGTTAATTAAAGTAATATTGGATCACCTCGACCACCTGAACAAATTAAAGTGGAACCTAGTATTGCTATGATTAATGATCTCTTGGCTGATAATATTGATGGGCATGTTATTTATTTTTGTGATGAAGCTGCTAGGATTGTGAAACCCGATATTAAAGATAGACATAGAACTATTGTTGGCATGCCAGTTGTTTTAGTTAAAATAGGAGATTACTGTTATCATGGCTTATGTGCTGTGGGTGCTAGTGTGAGTGCAATTCCTTTTACCTTATATGAAGAAATTATGAATGAAATTGGACCTGCTGAGTTAGAAGAAATTGATGTTACTATTAAGCTTGCTAATAGAGATACTATATCACCAATTGGGATTTTTAGAAATGTTGAAGTCTTGTGTGGGAAAATAAAATATCCTACTGATTTTCTTGTTCTTGGTTCCCCACAAGATGATTTTTCTCCCATTCTATTTGGTAGACCTTTCTTGAACACCATTAATGCTATGATAGACTGTGAGAAAGATATTATTACTATTGGTCTAGGGGATATGTCTCATGATTTTAATTTCACTAAATTTAGTAGACAACCCCATGAAAAAGAATTGCCTAGTAAGGATGAAATTATTGGTCTTGCTTCTATTGCTGTGCCTCCTTCTAAACCTTTAGAACAATATTTGCTAGACCATGAGAATGATATGTTTATGAATGAAAGAAGGAAAAATGGATGAAATATTCTTTAAACAAGGGTCTATTCTGAAAAACAATTTGCTTGTTGAAATCCTTGGAGGTACTCCTCCACCTAAGGGTGATCCCGTGTTTGAGCTTAAACCATTACCCGATACTTTGAAATATGCTTATCTTGATGAAAAGAAGATATATCCTGTTATTATTAGTGCTAACCTTTCAGAGCATGAAGAAAAGAAACTATTGAAAACTCCGAAGAAGCACCGTGCTGCTATTGGATATACTCTTGATGATCTTAAGGGCATTAGTCCCACTTTATGCCAACACAAATTTAAGTTGGACCGAGATACTAAACTAGTTGTTGACCACCAACGACGATTAAATCCGAAGATGAAAGAGGTGGTAAGAAATGAAATACTAAAGCTTTTGGAGGCAGGTATTATTTATCCTATTGCTGACAGTCAATGGGTAAGTCATGTTCATTGTGTCCCTAAGAAGGGAGACATTACTGTTGTCCCTAATGATAAAGATGAATTGATCCCGCAAAGAATTGTTACAGGTTATATAATGGTAATTGATTTTCGTAAATTGAATAAAGCTACTAAGAAAGATCAGTACCCTATGCCTTTTATTGATCAAATGCTAGAAAGACTATCCAAACATACACACCTTTGCTTTCTAGATGGTTATTCTGGTTTCTCTCAAATACCCATGTCAAAAGAGGATCAAGAAAATACCACTTTACTTGCCCTTTCTGTACTTTTGCTTATAGATGTATGCCTTTTGGTTTACGCAATGCATCTGCTACCTTTCAAAGATGCATGACTGCTATATTCTCTGACTATTGTGAAAAGATTGTTGAGGTTTTCATGGATGATTTCCCCCTTTACGGAACTTCTTTTGATGATTGCTTAAGCAACCTTGATCGAGTTTCGCAGAGATGCGAAGAAACTAATCTTGTCATGAATTGGGAGAAGTGCCACTTTATGGTTAATGAAGCTTTTGTCTTGGGGTATAAGATTTCTGAAAGAGGTATTGAAGTTGATAAAGCTAAAGTAGAAGCTATTGAAAAGATGCCGTGTCCTAAAGATATCAAAGGTATTAGAAGTTTTCTTGGTCATGCTGGATTCTATAGGAGAGTTATTAAAGACTTCTCTAAAATTTCTAGGCCCCTCACTAATCTCTTGCAAAAAGATATTCCTTTTGTTTTTTATGATGATTGTGCAGAAGCATTTGAAATACTTAAGAAAGCCTTCATCTCTTGTAGCGACCCGATCCAAATGGATCGAAGTCTCTGTGCTTAAGTGTCTTCCCTGGATCGGTATGCTGACACACACAGTACTCGAGGAATTATAACTGAGTTCAATCACACACTTTATTACATCGAGGTCCTCAAAAGAGTATTTATTACAATAATATGGCCAAAGGCCATCTAAATAAAAATAAATGCGGAAACATCGAAGGTAAATGAGTCCATCCAACTCCACGGCAAACTGAGTGCAGAACAACGACCTATCGCACCTTTACTCCTCGTCGGAATAACAAGAGTCTTACATCCATACATACCGTCTTACACAAATTATGACCATTATGGCCAAGCTTTACATAGATAAAGCCTCAAGGGCCGAATAGCAAATAACTCGAATAGCGGAAGTCTTCGTAGATAAGTAGAACCCGTGCCATCTGCCTTAACCCTACTGGCATTCTGACTAGGAAAGCATCCTAGTTCGCATGTTCGTCTCCATAGAATTCTTCTTCAAATTCCTGCTCTTCCATGCCTGGCCAATTAAATAACCAGTAGCAAGCCAATGAGTACTTTGAATGTACTCGCAAGCAACCCATGTTTTTGGAACAAGTATGACAAGATATAAAATAGCACTAGATAGGATATGTTTGCAGAAAGCAGAAATTTGAGAGTGCAATGACATGAGCTATCTGAGGCATGCATCATAAAAATTTATAGGTTATAGATATCAACATAGCCAAGCTATGACCTCTTCACCTTGTCAAGTCCTTTTGACTTAAACCAAACGGAGCTTCCGCACACACACACAGGGTTTCGCAAATATTGGATGTAGCCCAAGAGCGGTTACCCAACTGTCCTTGACCGTGGACACGGCTATTCGAATAGTTTTACACTCTGCAGAGGTTGCACACTTTACCCACTAGATCCGGGGAACTTTCGGTGTCATCCATGACCCGCGGTACCTCAAGTACCCGGGGTAAGCACCCGATCACTATATTTCCCTAGGCGACACTAATATGGAGTCCACTCGATTGGTAGTAACCCCCGTGCCCCACATTCACATCTTAAGATTTTTGGAGCCTTGCTCCCATTTCACATACCACGGGCACGGGGTACCAACGGTGTGTTCGGTGCCCTGTGAGAACAGTCATGGCCGCCTATCCAAGCACGACCCCGTCCCGAGAGTGACCTCATGTCACCCCCGTAACTAGTAATGCGGGCACCATGCTAGTATCGATCTAGGTAATCAATAATGCCCTTTCCCATATAAGGGTAGAGTGGTTGCACATGTATAGTTGGAATAACGGTCGCAATTTAAACCAATCCGTTTGAAAAACACCACACACACTTGACTTGGTACACCACTTCGTCATCAAGTGGTTACCCATCTCATCATCTCCCTCGGGCATAAGTGACACTCTATGGGGTCTTTTGAAAGAGTTCCTCAAATGAACTATGCTTTCATTATCATGCATATCCCGTTCTACTACCATAGCCACTACTATAGCAACCTATCTACTCCCTCGGGCATAACCCTCATAAGAAGGTAGGGTCATGCACAACTGCAAGTATCGACGAGGAAGTGTAGTGGAAAACCAACAAGAGGTTTCCACCTCTTCATGATTCCGATGCAATAACAATATGGTGCTATATGACATGCATAAAAAGGGGATTCCATAGTCATGGTCAAAGGGCTGCTTGCCTGGATTGGCTTGGTCTTCAAGGTCTTCAAATCCTTCCCCTCCTTCTTCTTCAACAACCTCGTCAAATACGGTATCTAATCGTCACAATAAACAACGGGAAAATAAGACCATAATAAAAACAGAAAAACCAAAGTGCTCAGAAAAATGTCAACTTATTTTCATCAAATAATAGAGGGAAAACTAAGATGGCAAAAATTCTTAGTTTGAGATTTGGAGTGACAGAATGGGGTACATGAAATTTTGAACAAAGGTTTTAATGTTCAAATATGGATTTAAATTTGAACAGAACAGAAAAGGTCCATGGATATGGGTGAAAGTGACATCATTAAATAGGTTGGATTTTTACAAGTTTTTTGGAACTTGAATTAATTTATTTGGATAAATATTTAATCCTATGGAATTATTTGAAAATTCCACAGAAAAGAAAAAGAAAAAGGGTCCTGTGCAACTGGGCCAGAACGGCCACAGTGCAGTAGGCCCAGGGCGATTCAGCCCACCGCACGGGCGCCGGCGCGCGCGCTAGGTTTCAAACCTGATGGGCGGGGCCCGGCGTCAGTGAGAGGAGAGAGAGGCGAGGGCGAGGGGAGGCTGACAGGCGGGGCCCGCCTATCATCCCTAACCCTCCGGCTGAGGGCCGGCGAGCTCATCGGCGACGATACGGGGTACGGCAGGGCGAGCTAAGGGCAGGGACGGAAACAGCGAGGTGTCGCCGATCTGGTGGAGGTGGAGTGGGTCGCCGGAGTGGCCTGGTTCGCCGGCGGCGAGGTCACGCGGCGGAGGAGCTTCGGGTGAAGGTTGCTCCGGTCGTTTCCGGTAGCTGCAGAGAGGGAAAAGAGGGGGAAAACGATCAGTGAGGGTCTGTGGTTCTAGATCGAGCGAGAGGAGCGGCGGGGAGGGCCTGTACCGAGCGGTCGATGGCGAGCCGCCGCGGCGGAGCTCGAGCTCGATCTCGAGCTCGGGCCTGTCTGGAGTGGAGTGAGTGGCGTAGTGGGAAGATTAGGTGGGTGAGAGAGTAGTTGGTGAGGAGAGTAGGAGCGTGGGGGGTCCTTTTATAGGCGAACGACGAGGTGCCGTGGACCTGTGCGCCGGCGAGCTTCTGCCCGTTGCCACAGGGCTCGGGAGGTGCCGGGGTGATGTCTGCGGAGTTGCTGGAGGCGGTCCAGGGACGGGGAGAGGAAGAGAAAGAGCGGGGGAAGCTTCCAGAGCAGCGCGTGTGCGAGGCTGAGGATTGGAGCTTGCGGGCGGCCGGCGCGCATGCGAGGGTAGCCACAGGAGGGAGAAGAAGGAGGGGGACGGCGCCGGGGCGTGTTACAGACGTCGAGGCACATCGAGTGGCGCGAGGGGGAGGCTCGAGGTGGTCAGGGGCTGCTGATTGGAGGAGGCTACAGTGCGGGTGTGCACTGTAGCGTGCTCTGGAGCACGCCTATTGCATGCCAGGGCATGCCTTTGGCTTGCTGGACGCGGCCACCTTGTCTGGGGGGTCAGGTGAGGAGTAAACAAGTGTGTTGTGGTCTTGGATGCCCTGGTTACCCAATGGAAGAGGAGGGAGGTTGAGGGAAGGTGAAAACTTGGTTGTCGAGCAGAGTAAAATGGGGTTTTCACCCCTCAATTATTGAGCTCTGGCCATGGGGAAGTTACTGGAGGTGCAAGGGGACCTGGGGAAGCTGTGGTAGAAAGTTGGGCTCAAGGAGAACAGGAGAAGAGGTGAAAATGGTAACTTTAGGAAATCACCAGAAGGTGTTTGATGTGGTTTTGAGCAATCAAATGATCTCCACTAGCCATGACACTTATAACGGGATTAAATGGCATATGGAAATAGGGTGTTTCACCAAGTTTGGGCTCATTTGAAGAAACTTGCCAATGTAACTTTGGTGAGCCCTAGAAATCAACAGAAATGGTTTCACCATGTTTGAGTCAAGCTAATCACCCCGCCTTGATGCACCACTTGGTGGTGTAGTGTCATCATTTGGGCTTGTGAGCATGCCCACAAAGTTAGAAGCCCCAAGTAAAAAGTCGGTAATGTAAAGTTGTTCAAATTTGAATTTGAACAGAAATGGTTTTGGGGTACTCTGATAAAGTTACCCTTCTCCAAAGCTTGTGCCATTTGGTCTAGATGCATTATTAGACCACTCTAGCATGTGTACCAAGTTTGAGAGCATTTGGACAAGTTTGGCAATGTATAGTTGCTCAAACTTCAGATATGGACATAATGGTTTTGAGGGGTTTTGATGATGTTTTCTTGCTTCCCAAGGCATGGGGCTTGGCAAGATCATCAAATATGTCATATATGACATGATATAATTTCCCTGGAATTTTTAGAGAATATTTCCTTTGTAAATATTTCAAAAGCTTGAAATATCCAGAAAGGGTTTCTGAGGGATTTGTCCAATATTTTGAACAAGACCGAGTGTTGAAACTCTTATATATGGACAATATATGTCCTATGAGTCTGCCTGAGTTTTGGCAAATATTTTTGAAATAATTAAATAATATTTCCCTATTAAAGACCATTTCCGGCCTTAGGAAAAAGCCTGTAAATAAAATAGGAAAATAACTTCTAAAATAATATTTTTGTGGTTTAGGGGAGTCCTATATCTACTCTGTTTCAAATATACTCTTTGAAATATTTTTCTCACCCTAAATCAAGCACTTGCAGTGCAAACCTCAATTCAGGGGTTTTTAGGAAAACTAATTTTTGAAAATACATTTTGGCCAAATTAATTTTATAAAAAAATACTATACTGCTATAAACACTTGGTATGATCATTGGGCAGAAGTTTTGGGTAAGGAGATGAATTCTACAAGGGGGAGTACTTGACTTTAAAGAGCACTTGAAAAACACAGGGAAAAAAACTTAATTCCAAATAAAAGCCAAGTGATGCCAAAAAAATTTGCTGGTCCAAAATTTCATGCTTTATTGATGCAAATGACATGTTACAAAATGCAGGGTGTGACAGAGATTCCTAAAATAGGTCTTAAAAGAGATCGGGATACTCGGATCTAAGATAGTCTTCCCGTCCCTAGGTTGCGTCGGCTTCCGTGTGGTTGCTCCACTGGACCTTGAAGTACTTGATGGTGCGGCTTCACGTCCGTCGTTCTACTTCATCCAGAATGCGAATGGGCTTCTCGCAGTAGGTCAAATCAGACTGAAGATCAATAGCTTGGTGATCAACATCCTTGTAGAGATCAAGCTTGTTCGGAACTTGGAGACACTTCCGGAGTTGTGACACGTGGAATACGTTGTGCACATCGGTAGCTCAGGTGGTAGTTCCAACTGGTAAGCCACTTCTCCTCGTCGGTCGGTGATCTTGAAGGGGCCAATAAATCTTGGTGCAAGTTTCCCCTTAACGTGGAAACGCTTGGTTCCCTTCAGAGGAGTTACTCGCAGGTAGACATGGTCTCCAACACGAAAACTCATGTCTCGGCGCCGAGTGTCAGCATAGCTCTTCTGCCTTGATTTGGCGGCCTTCAAACGTTCTCTGACTAGTTGGACTTGCTCTTATGCTTCGCGGAGTATATCTAGTCCAAAGACTAGCCCTTCTCCAGTCTCTGACCAGTTGAGGGGTGTGCGACACTTGCGTCCGTACAACACCTCAAATGGTGCCATCTGAAGGCTCGACTGATAACTGTTGTTATAGGAGAACTCGGCAAAAGGGAGGAAATCTCCCACTTGGCTCCATATGCCAAGACACAAGCTTGGAGCATATCTTCGAGAATTTGATTTACTCGCTCTGTCTGACCTCCGGTCTGTGGGTGAAAAGCCGTGCTGAAAGACAACTTGGTTCCCAAGGCTTCTTGGAATCTTTTCTAGAACCTTGAAGTAAACTAGGTGCCTCGATCTGACACAATTTCTTTTGGAACACCATGGAGGCTCATGATTCGGTCGATATAGAGAGTTGCTAACTAGTTGCCATTATAGGTAGTCTTGACAGGAATGAAATGGGCTACCTTGGTCAAATGGTCGACAATGACCCAGATGGAGTCATGTCCTTTATTCGACCTTGGTAATCCAGTGATGAAGTCCATTCCGACTTTATCCCACTTCCACTCAGGAACCTTGAGTGGTTGGAGCAATCCGGCGGGTCGCTGATATTCAGCCTTGACCCTTTGGCACACATCACACTTTGCAACATAGGTTGCAATCTCTCTTTTCATCCCGTGCCACCAGAATCTTTCCTTCAAGTCTTGATACATCTTGGTTCCTCCGGGGTGGATGGAATATGGAGTGTCGTGGGCTTCTTGCAGGATCAGGTTCTTCAGCTCCATCTTGTTTGGTACGCAGATGCGTCCTTTGTACCAAACAATCCCGTGCTCGTCCTCGGAGAATCCTGGGGCCTTGCCTAGCTTCATCTTCTTCTTGATGCCTTCAATGCTTGTGTGCCCACCTTGTGCCTTCTTGACTTCGTCCATCAGGGTTGGTCTGACTTCCAAATGGTCTAGAAATCCAGGGGTGACCAATTCCAAACTGAATTGTTCCAGCTCTTCGAACAGGGTTGGCTGCCTTTTTTGAATTATGGCATTTAAGGAGCAAGCCTTTCTGCTTAAGGCATCGGCTACCACGTTAGCCTTCCCGGGGTGATATTGAACGCGGAGGTCATAATCTTTGATGAGTTCCAACCATCTTCGTTGCCTCATGTTCAATTCTTTTTGGGTGAAAATGTACTTCAGACTTTTGTGGTCTGTGTATATCTCACACCGTTTCCCTAGGAGGTAATGTCGCCATGTCTTCAAGTCATGAACCACTGCTGCTAACTCAAGATCATGAGTAGCATAGTTCTCTTCATGAGGTCGTAGCTGCCTTGAGAGGTAAGCTATGACTCGGCCTTCTTGCATCAGAACGCTTCCCAATCCGGTTCGAGAGGCATCACAGTATATCACGAACTCCTTGTGAATATCAGGTGTTGCCAGAACTGGGGCGGTGGTCAATCTCTTCTTGAGCTCTTGGAAGCTTTCTTTGCATTTAGGCGTCCATTCGAACTTCTTGTCCTTCTTGAGGAGCTGAGTCATTGGCCGGGCAATGCTAGAGAATCCTTCCACGAATTTGCGGTAATAGCCTGCAAGTCCGAGGAAGCTTCTGACTTCCTTGACGATCGTTGGAGATTGCCATTGGGTCACAGCTTCGATCTTCGCGGGATCAACTGACAATCCTTCTTCGGTCAAGACATGACCTAAGAATCCAACTTTATGCTGCCAAAACTCACACTTGCTAAATTTGGCGTATAGTTGGTGCTCTCGATGCTTGTCTAGGACCATCCTCAAATGTTGCTCGTGCTCTTCCTCCGTCTTCGAGAAGACAAGAATGTCATCGATGAAGACAATAACAAACTTGTCCAAATATTCCATGAAGACTTTATTCATGAGATACATGAAGTAAGCTGGGGCATTGGTTAACCCAAAGGACATGACTGTGCACTCGTACAGGCCATATCTGGTTACAAATGTCGTCTTCGGAATATCTTGGGGTCTGATCTTTAGCTGGTAGTACCCAGATCTGAGGTCGATCTTGGAGAACACCTTGGCTCCGCTGAGTTGATCAAACAGATCTTCAATCTTGGGAAGTGGATACTTGTTCTTGATTGTAACCTCATTGAGGGAACGATAGTCAATGCATAAGCGGATGGTACCGTCCCTTTTTGCCACAAACAGAATAGGTGATCCCCAAGGGGAGGCACTTGGGAGGATAAATCCCTTCCTCAGCTGCTCTTCCAGTTGCTTCTTCAACTCGGCTCATTCTTCCGTCCCCATTCTATAAGGCTTCTTATAGATGGGTCCTCCCCCGGGCATGAGCTCGATGATGAACTCAATGTCACGGTCAGGGGGCATTCCCGGTAGCTCATCCGGAAAGACATCGGGATACTCGCAGACTACCGGTACTTGCTCCAGTCCAACTTCAGACAAACAGTTGACTTGAGCGGTTTGAGCAGAAGAGGAGTTGGAAGCAAACTTAACTTCGACTCCTTGGTCATTGGTCACAGTGATAGTCTGATTGGCACAGTCTAATAAGCCTTGGTGCTTGCTGAGCCAATCCATCCCTAAGATCACATCCAAGCCTTGCGATCTTAGAATGATAAGGTCTGCTAGGAAGTCTACACCGTTAATGATAACACTGACTCCTTTACAGCCTATCTTGGCTCTCATATCTGCTCCGGGGGTTTGTACCATCATGGGGTTATTTAGGGGTGTAGGGGTCATGCCACTTTTTAATGCAAATCTTTGAGTGACAAATGAATGCGTGGCTCCAGAATCAAACAAGACAGTTGCAGGTGCTGAGTTGATAAGGAACATACCCAACACGACATCCGGGTCTTCCTGGGCTTCTTCAGCAGTGACGTGATTCACACGCCCCTTCCCATGGTTAGGCAGGTTGCGAGGAGTTTGGTTCCTTGGTGGCATCCCGCGACCTTGTTCTGGGTTCTGTGCATTGGGGCACGGGGCATTAGGCTTCTTGTTGGGGCACACCTTAGAAATATGCCATGACTGGCCACATCCAAAGCAAGTGACTAGGTATGGATTATTGATCTTGTTGCCACCACTGTTATTGGGGTTGAATGCTGGCCTTGAGTTGGCATACTGCTGAGGCTGATAGTTGGTGCGAGGTGCAGGATCTCTTGGTTGCTGGTAGGTTGGCTTGACCGGGGCTGGCTGCCACGGGCGAGGCTTCTGGTTGCTGGAACTTCCCTTGCTGACCATCTTTCGTTTGCGAGTGTCTTCTAGAGCATGCCGCTTGTCTTCAAGCATGAGTGCTTTGTTCACCAGGTTAGGGAAGGTTGGGCAGTCGCACACGACAAGCGAGTACTGCAGAGTTTGATTGAGGCCTTCGATGAAGCGCTCCCTTTTTGCAGCATCAGTGCTGTCATCTTCAGGAGCATACCTTGACAGAACACTGAACTTCTGCATGTACTCTTTGACAGTGCCACTTCCTTGCTTCAGGGCTCGAAACTCACGCTTTTTGATAGCCATGATTCCGGAAGGAATATGGGCCTTGCGGAATTCTGCCTTGAAGTTGTCCCAAGTGATGTCTTGCCCAGCATGCATGACCTTGAATCCATCACACCAAGCTCTAGCAGACCCCCCGAGGCAGTGGGCAGCATATGCCACCTTCTCGCGGTCTTCGATGCATCCGACTAGTTCCAGCAAGTCCTCAGTGGTGCGGACCCAGTCGTCTGCATCCAGGGGTTCAGCAGTCTCGATCAAAGTTGGCGGTGCATGCTTCTTGAACTCTACCAACGTGGAACGTCCATTGCCATTCCCCGCCGGCTGGCGGTTGTTGGTGACAGCTTGAGCAATCATCTGAAGGGCTGCGGTGTTGTCTTAGCGTTCCTCTCGGAAAGCTTGGAGAAGCTGAGCCATGTCCATGTTCAGAGGAGGTGGTGGTGGTATAGCTTGGTTGTGGGTTTAGTCTTGGCCGGCCTCTGATTGGGCGGATGCTCCGGCTTCAGGCTGCTGGGTAGATATACCAGTACGAGTTACAACAGGCATCCTGTTGGAGCGGTAAAAGGTCTCATGATTTGGAAGAGGGAAAGCAATAAAGATGGGTGCCTAGTAAGGGGGTGGGTGTGACACTAACCAATTCATGCAAGGGCCGAAAGGGCCAAACACATTCATTAAAATCCAAATGAGTGATGCAGTCGTTTACATATTCCCGAAGGGAGTATACGACGTACATCCAAACACAACAAAAGCAAATACTAGATGGCTTCATATGAACCATACAAGGACTCGACTTCGCATAGGGGTTACACGACCTATCCTACCGTAGAGGTCACGAACTGGCATATCCGAGTTGCGAATAATGCCTAAGCGGCGGAATGCTTGGTCGCGTATTCTGGCTCTTCTGGGTCTTCCTCCTTGTCTTCATCTGTCTGGGCCCCCTTATCACTTGAGGGTGTGGGGGAGTGGAGGAGTTGGATACGGCAGTGTTTTGTCGGTGGTGCAGGGAAAAGCTTGCGATATTCCCTTGCCGTCATACGGCATCTCCGGGGTGGTTCTTCATCCTTGGAAGATACATCTCCTGAGGGCCTTCCGCCTCGGTATGCGATAGCGGACTGTCCGGGAGGCGCACCTTCCTTCTTGATCCTATCTGTCTTCTCTTGTGCTCGACGAAGAAGTGCCTTGATCTTGTGAAGTTCTTCTCGGAGCTTCATCAATTCCGAGGACAAATCTTGTGCCAAGCTGTCGGCACATAGGCTGAAGTAGGTCTGGAATCAAAGTGGAATTCCTTCCTTCAGTGGAGGGGCTTGTGCGCTGCTTTCGTCTTCACCTTCCTTCCGGTAAGGCAAGAAGCGGGTTGTCATCTTGGCTGCCATCTCCGGAAGAAGCTCGCGGAGACAGGTTAGTGCCTTGAGTGCAGCAGCCTCGACAGCGAGGGGTAGTGTTGCCATCTGGGGTCCCTCGAAGCACCAACTTGTGGGAGGATCGTTTGCCTTCACGACCACTTCCACATGGTACTCCACCTCAGTGTCATTAACCCAATGCTCATGGTAGGTGAGGATGGGTGCTCGGTGGAACTGGCACTCCTGGAGGCTATCCTCGAGAAGCAAGGGGAACCCAGTGGTCAGGTGCTCTTCAGGTACAGCGGCCATCTACAAAGGTTGAATAGGAGAGGTTAATAAGCCGATGATATCTCAGGTTTGGTAAGGTTTAAAAAGAAGAGAGGTTCAGAAGGTTTTTGAAAAGGGTCTCATCTAACTAACGCCCATGCTAACTAAGGCTTCCTACAGTCAGGATGGCTCTGATACCAGCTCTATGGGGACCCCGACTTAAGAGTCGAGATCACCAAATGCACGTGTACAGTGATCCCAGAGATCAATGCTCACTGAACACACAGAAGCTGAATAACAAGAGTCTTACATCCATACATACCGTCTTACACAAATTATGACCATTATGGCCAAGCCTTACATAAATAAAGCCTCAAGGGCTGAATAGCAAATAACTCGAATAACGGAAGTCTTCGTAGATAAGTAGAACCCATGTCATCTGCCTTAACCCTACAGGCATTCTGACTGGGAAAGCGTCCTAGTTCGCATGTTCGTCTCCACAGAATTCTTCTTCAAATTCCTGCTCTTCCATGCCTGGCCAACTAAATAACCACTGGCAAGCCAATGAGTACTTTGAATGTACTCGCAAGCAACCCATGTTTTTGGAACAAGTATGACAAGATATAAAATAGCACTAGATATGATATGTTTGCAGAAAGCAAAAATTTGAGGGTGCAATGACATGAGCTATCTGAGGCATGCATCATAAAAATTTATAGGTTACAGATATCAACATAGCCAAGCTATGACCTCTTCATCTTGTCAAGTCCTTTTGACTTAAACCAAACGGAGCTTCCACACACACACACACACACACAGGGTTTCGCAAACATTGGACGTAGCCCAAGAGCGGTTACCCAACTGTCCTTGACCGTGGACATAGCTATTCGAATAGTTTTACACTTTGTAGAGGTTGCACACTTTACCCATTAGATCCGGGGAACTTTCCGTGTCATCCAAGTACCCGATCACTATCTTTCCCTAGGAGACACTAATATGGAGTCCACTCGATTGGTACTAACCCCCGTGCCCCACATCCACATCCGAATATTTTTGGAGCCTTGCTCCCATTTAACATACCACGGGCACGGGGTACCAACGGTGTGTTCGGTGCCCTGTGAAAACAGTCATGGCCGCCTATCCAAGCACGACCCCGTCCCGAGAGTGACCTCATGTCACCCCCGTCACTAGTAATGTGGCCACCATGCTAGTATCGACCTAGGTAATCAATAATGCCCTTTCCCATATAAGGGTAGAGTGGTTGCGCATGTATAGTTGGAATAACGGTCGCAACTTAAACCAATCCGTTTGAAAAACATCACACACACTTGTCTTGGTACACCACTTCGTCATCAAGTGGTTACCCATCTCATCATCTCCCTCGGGCATAAGTTGCACCCGATGGGGTCTTTTGAAAGAGTTCCTCAAATGAACTATGCTTTCATTATCATGCATATCCCGTTCTACTACCAGAGCCACTACTATAGCAACCTATCTACTCCCTCCGGCATAACCCTCATAAGAAGGTAGGGTCATGCACAACTGCAAGTATCAACGAGGAAGTGTAGTGGCAAACCAACAAGAGGTTTCCACCTCTTCATGATTCCGATGCAACAACAATATGGTGCTATATGACATGCATAAAAAGGGGATTCCATAGTCATGGTGTCGGGACCCCGATCCTAAGTAGGTCTAGCCTGTAACACACCATATCACTTTGCGGCCTCACGCACGGTATTCCACGCGTGCCACCTTACCTGGCCCGGGACCGTTTGCGCATTTTGGCACACGTATATGATAGTGTCGCTAGCATCCATATGACAGAGAACCCGGGCCGACATGACCAGTTATAAACTAAAAGTGGCACTAAATTACAGAGACAGGCATACATGACCCGGCAACGAACGTGTCGGTCATCAACGTATGAACCCAAGTCGTAGCAAGCTAAAAGGACTTAAAGGAACAACGCGTGACATTTCCCCTAAGGGACAGACACAGGAACGAAGAAGGACACATGCCGGCCAGCCTAAGTGTTCCGGAGTAGAAGCAAGCTACCAAGGCTCAGTGGAAGCACTAGGAGTCATTTCCCTGTAAGATAGGCTACCAAAGGTAAACAACTAGGTGTCAGATCCCACACATAGCAATACACATTACACGTACGCATAACATGCAAGTATGTGCTGTACAACATGGCATCACAACATAACTCAACAACTCATATAGATAAAGGCCCAGAAGAGCCATCATAGCATTTCTTACAATCAGAGGTCACATGACCCAACATACAGAGCATACAGGCAACGGAAGCATTACATGTCTGAGTACAGACATCTACAAATGGAAAAGACTAAGAAGCCTGACTATCTACAAGACCCTCCCAAGGGTACAAGATCGTAGCTGAGGTAACAAGCTAAACGTCGAAGTCCATGCGGAACCACTAGCGAGACTGAAGTCTCTCTGCAAAAACATAAATTAAGCAAACGTGAGTACAAAGGTACTCAACAAGACTTACATCAGAACTAGCAACATATGCATCGGTATCAACAAAGGGGTGGTGGAGTTTGACTGCAGCAAGCCAACTTTGACTCGGTGGCTATCCTAAACTATGACTGAAAGTAACTCTTTTGAGGTGGCGCACACGAGTCCACATATTCACCAATCAATACACCACTATGGATCCGCTCCCGTCTCCCTACGAGAAGGCCATCCATAGCACTCACGCTTATCTTGTGCGTTTTAGAGTATCCACTTTCACTTGTCTATGAACTGTAATAGGTAACCCAGAAGTCCATTTCCGCGGACACGGCTATTCGAATAGATTATATTTAACCCTGCAGGGGTGTACTTCTTCACACACGCTCTCACCACTTACCGCCGTTTACACGACATGTACTCGGCAACCTTCAAGCAGAGGCCCAGCGAGGGTGTCGGCCACGACCTGACTAACCACACAAGTCTCTCGTCCAGGTTTATCGCCTATTTGGGTTCCATTCGTGGGGAGATCCGGCCGGGGTGTCGCTCACGGCCCCAAACGATGTGTACAGGGTTCCCGCATCACCAAACGGGCAATCGGTACACCGTGCCACGTACCTGCTGCGTCACAGCCCACCCCGAGGGTCAGCACTGCGCACGACCTCCAGTAAACTACAAATACCAGAAACTAGTTGCAACTCCTGGACAGAGATCATGTTGATTAATAAGTCGAGAGGGTCCATTGGTTTCGGGCCCAATGCATGGTAGTAACTGGTCATGGATCAACCAACACAGAACTCAATTCCTGAGGACGGCTGCAATGAGACAACCCACCATGTACTCCTACATGGCCTCTCATCGCTACCTTTACCAAATCGTGTTCACACACTTAGCTCTCAACAGTAGGACATGTTCACCACATTCCAATTCATCCCCGATGAATCAGACCTGACACAACTCTAAGCAATAGCAGGCATAACCAGAAAGCATGAATGAGTAGGCACAACATGGCTCAAACAACTCCTACTCATACTAGTGGGTTTCAACTATTTACTGTGGCAATGACGGGTCATGCAGTGGAAAGGGGTTCAACTACCGCAGCAGGTAACAGTTGAAGCGTTGTTGTCCTAATGCAGTAAAAGAGAGCAAGAGCGAGAGAGTGGGATTGTATCGGAATGCTCAATGGGGTTTTGCTTGCCTGGCACTTCTGAAGATAACATTGAGTCTTCATCGGTGTCATCGATCACATTGTCGGAACACATCTACTGAAAGGGGACAAGCACCGGCAAACAAGAGAGAACACAATCAATGCAATGCGACAATATGATGCATGATCATGACATGGCAATATGCTGTTGATTGAGCTAATGCAACTAGCAACACAATTAAATGAAGTTGGTTTGAACCCAAGGTTCAAATTCAAACTCCATATGTGATTATTTAAATGCCATTTATTCAAATTGTCCTAAACAGCAGCCATAAGTTGTTCTAACATGCATGAAAATGCCATAAACAGATTCCTTGGATTTTTCTGATGAATTTTCATATATAAATTATTTTCATCTGAGCTATAGATTATTTTCTATGATTTTTAGAAGTTTTGGCTATTTTCTGAAATAAATAAATCTTAAAGATTTATTTAAAATCCAGAAAAGCATTTATGACATCATAGTGACATCATCACTACGTCAGCAGGTCAAAGGCGCCAGCCCAGGTCAAACCTGACGGCTGGGACCCACAAGTCAGTGTCTCAACTAATTAACTAAATTAGTTAGCACTAAGTTAAACCTAACTCTAGTTAACTAGGGGCCTGGGCCCACACGTCAGTGAGCCAGGGCTAATCCTATTTTAATTAAACCTAACTAGGTAATTAGCAGGAACTGGCCCCACACGTCAGTGAGTTAGTGGTTGACTAAGGGCGTGGGGCCCATACGTCAGTGACCCGGGGTGGTCAACCCACCAGTCAAAGAGGTCAGAAACGCCGGCGGCTCGTCGCCGGCGAGACCAAATGCGGCGGAGGGTTCGGGTTTCGTCCCACGGCGACCAAAACGACCGCCGTTTGGTCCTACGCGTTGCTGGGGCTCTTCCGCATCCAAAGGACCAGACGGGAGGCCGCGGGGTGGCCGGAAAGTGACCGGCGACGAGGTTTGGCGGCGGCGGAGTTCGGACGTAGACGAAAACAACGCCGCAGAGCACGACAGGAGCAATGGTTGGTTGCTACGGCCCCGTGGTGACGCGCTGAGTGCGATGGCGAGCTTGGATGTGAGCTACGGTGGTTGTGGCCACGGCGGCGACAGGCTCAGCGGCGGCCGGTGACGGTGAGGAAGGGGGCGACGGCTACGGTGAGCTACAGGCCACGGGGACAGGGGGAAACGGCGGAGGAGCTCACAGCGGGGTCGACGGGTTCTCAGGAGGCTCGGGGAGGCGTTGGTTGCCGCGAATCGCCGGCGAGGTCGACGGCGGCCGAAGGTTGAAGAAGACGGTGGCGAGGGCGTTCGGGGCTTCCTGGCGTCGCATAGGTACTTAGGGGGGCGTAGAAGATAGAGGCGGAGCTAGTGGACACTTTGCGGGGGCGTGGGGAGGGCTGTGGTCGCGGTAGTGCTCGCCGGCGGCGACGGCTACGTTCGGTCGCCGAGTGAGAGAGAGACAGAGGAGGGAGGAGAGAGTAGCGAGTGAGGAGGGGAGGTCGAGGGGGTTCCAGGGGGGGCGCGTGGCGTTCGTCCAGGCATCGGGGAGGGAAGCAGGCAGGGAGGAGGTGGAGGCCGCGGGCGTGCGCCGTCGCCACGCACCTGCCTGTCCTCCTGGCCGGGGGTTGAAGACGCCCTTGCCCCTGGTGGGCTGGGCCGGCCAGATGGGCCACACAGGTAAAGGCCAGGTACTTTCTCTCTCTCACTCTTTTCTGAAAATAGTTTCTGTTTTCTATTTTCTGCTTTTGTTTTAATTTCTTTTGCCACTGTTTTGAGATTTAAACAATTTCAAACAATGCCAAAAACTCCTCTGAACAATTTTATGTTGCTAGATGGACTTTTCCAAAAGCACATAAAATATTTCAAAGTTATTTGAAAATATATTCTATATATTATGAATATACTTCCAAATTCAAATACAATAATAAATTAAATTCCATGCCCAAAATATTCCATAGAAATGTCCATTATTTTTGGTTTGCTGCAAAAGCCTTGCCAAAAATATCCAACAAATATTAGGAACATTTTGGAAACATAGAATGCAATTTTTTTCCTTGACTGGACCTACTTGGAATTTGAAGTGCTAGGGTTTTGAACAATCCCCATTTCAATTTAAATGGAAATTAAACATGATGCATGATGAACAGGCAAGGACCACAGGGGTTGCTCTAGGGATGTGACAACTCACCCCCACTAAAACAAGAATCTCGTCCCGAGATTCAGGACGTGAGATAAGAAAACAGAGGGGACACTAACTAACACAATCTTCTCGATCCAGTTTCCCTCCTCGAAATTGTTGATTCATTGCATCATGTAAATCTTGGCATCCTTGATTTCGACATCTTTGTCCAAACGGTGACGATGAGAGAAACTCTACAAAATTGATCTTCCGAAAGATCGAGCAATTCAAGATCAACCCATGGAGTGAGACGTCGAAACATCTCTTGAGCTGAGACACGGAGTACACCTCCAGGGGTATGGAGTGAGACAAACAATGGAGGTTCACCTAGTGGCAATAATTCCACACCTAAGAAGATGGTGATCGATGTCACCAGGCGGGGTAACTTAGAAAAGGTGACTCGTAGAGTTATCCCCTTAATTGGCAAAAAGAATTACTTTTGATATAGAGATCATTGGAACTCTCTATACCAGCCTAAGGCAAATACAATCAATCGTTTGACGGAGTCCGAAGGAATGACATTCTCAGCCAAAACGGATGATGTGAACTTCCTTGATGAAGCCAACACCACAGATGATTTTGCTTATCATCGGAAATGGATGGAACCTATGGTAGGACCACTCTTGAAGATAATCCTAAACAGCAGTTGCTGAGAAGGGCAACCCATGGAAAATTGGCACATTGGCGGTGCAAGCTGGGAATGATTCTGGTAACTGGGAAGAATCCCAACAGTAGAGAGTAATTCTACTCTTGAGGGGTTATAGCATGACCAAGAGCACTGGGAGCAATCCGGTTAGTGTCGAGGATAACACCTAGTGCTTGTGCGTGCTCTCAAGAACATGAGCATTCCCATATTCATCAAGGTTTTACCAATATCCGTGCCAAGGATCCTAGCAACACCACATACTACCATGATGAATAACGATGGACGATGCAGATGCAAAGGAAGATAACACTTTCCTAGATTTCACCTTAGCGGAGCCAAGGGGCAAAATCTGGATGATCGACCGAGAGACATTTAGCACTCCGCTTCTAATGTTTTCCTTGATGTGCTATCACAACCCATTTATCATAATGGTTTGGTACCTAGAACGTCAAATAAAAGGTCGGACTTCAGGACCACAAAAATCCATAAGGGACAACTAGGGAGTAAATCCTACGAAATCCTTATGGGGAGGTGGCCAGCTTCTTCAATCAAGATTCTACAACAATAGGTCTTCCGGCTGGGTGTGTTGGCCACGACATCCACTTTACCGGTTATTGAGAGACCAATATTATAGTTCTTGGAAAATGCTCCAACCATCATATCTGCCTGAGATTTAGTTCTGGTTGGTGTCAGGATATTCCAGACTCATCGAGTCTAGAAGGAATGAATGTTTGCAACACAATTCGACGAGACGGCGTTGCGAGATTCTCAGGAATGAACTACCATAGCAGCTCCAAAACATGAGCTGGTTCTGCTACAAAACCTGTGAACACGTTGTCCTAGACAAACGTGACCACATAGTAGTCTTATAATAAAATACTATCGAGTTCAGATTGGGAATCATCATAGGAGATAACGAAGTCTTGTGCATGTCCGTCCGGGCCCTTCGGGAATAGCATTTGAACTTCTTTTCTTTGAACAAATCAATCAGTGGCTTGGTGTGCTAGGGATACATACAGAATGAAGATGATCAGTCTATCAGACCATAGAATACTTCGCACGTATGCATGACTGACTTGGGATGACTCCAGAGGAGGTAGAAACATGCTTTCTCGAATTCATGGCGGCAACTTGCATCAAATGCTCATGAATTAGAGGAAGTCATTTCTTTCTTCCGTACATATGCTTCACGAACGGGTCATGAAGATAATGCTTATAAAAGTTTCCAATACTAACTGGATGTTCAACATAGATCATGGAGAAGATAACAATATTGCTGATGGGCTCAACAACAATTCATCCAGGTTTCCATGGAGATGGAATTCCATAATTATGTGAACAAGTGATAGTATTGGTCAGACCAATAGATGTAATGGTGTATGCTCGAGGGATCAACCACGAGTAAGACAACGTTACGAATATCGTTGGTTCTGATTTGATTCGAGGATAGCCCACACTCAAATCAAAGTTTTGGACAAGATAATAAATCCACAAATGATCACGGGGATCAATTGGAGAAGATATCATCTATCTTCAATACACACACAAGATATCCCTTTGGAGTGAGCTATGTGGGTTAAGCTTTTATCTTCCAACTCTCCAAGTTATTGTTTAGCTTAACCAACTAGTTCGGGGTACCCAACACAGATTCTTGGAGAAGTGGTGGTTTATAAGAAACCAACTTGATCACGATCTCAACACAGCGGTCAGGTGACAACCTGGTAATACTTCCGAGAAGATATTCGGAAAATCACGAACCACCGATATGTTACTAAGCTCGGGATCAATCTTGCTTTTCAGGGCGAGATGATATGATCAGATGAGCGGGGAGTTAACAAAATCCTAACTCACCAATCAAGGAGTGCACCAAGGAAGTTGACTAGGTAGCACGATCAATCTTAGGATGATGATTCAGTAACCATCATGCTAAGAATGAGATTATCGTCCATTTTAACTACCAAGCAACAGAGTTGCTAGGAGTATTGATTTCACACATCACAATCCACTTGTCAGCATTCCGGTTACAACAACATGAAGACCGAGGAATGAACGGTGATGGTGAGAAGTATCACTGTATCAAGAGTTCATAGGAGGTTGTGCAATTCCCATGACAATCTTGACATAAAGATGGTAATACTCCAGGATAGAACAGTTTAGAAGCTGCATTAGCATTCTTCATCTGCGAAGTACAACTTCTTTGACCCAATCCTGGATATGGATAGGGTACGGAAGTTTATTTCTCCTAGTCATTCCAGAATAGAATGGCTTGACAAACCACAAGAGTAAAAGGCATCGATGAACACGAGTGCACAACTACTCCTGACTATCAACTGATAGACGAAGGTCATAAAACAACGGAAAAGGGACAACTCAAAGGAACATATATCTTTCTGAGTTGTGGATGCATAGGTTAGTATGTCGAACGAGTTCCACATATTTCTTCCGGATAACCCATGCAGAAAAGTAGGACTGGCAGAGTCACAATATGAATGGAGTACCACTCAAGAGCACTCGGGTTGTGATCTTTTGGTTCAGACGAGCTTCTGCCATGATAGTTCATGGTATTTGGAAGAGGGATATACCACGGACCTCGAGGACTATCACAAGGTTACTAATATCCTAAAGGAACGAGCAAATACTATCAACATGAAGTAAATAGGGTGAAGCTCGGGTTCAAGAACCCAGGAATAGAATACCTACCAACTAAATAGCATCACGGGATGTTTTCGAAAATGATGGCCAAAATCATCACACTGGAATATAAAACATTGCTGGATTACTAGGTGATCTTCTAAGATACTTAGGGTCATAATAATAACTCCAACATATGTGTCGAGGTAGCAGAGTACCTCAACGCACTGACTAGTGTGATTAATCTGGCCTAAAAGGACATCGGAAACAGGGAGGAAAGGTTTGCAAATGCACCAGACTATTTAGAAACCTGGGATGACTCGGACAGCATAACGACTGTAAATGGTCGAAAATACTTTTGAAATCCAAGCAAAAAGGGTAGCATGTCCACTTAACATCATAATGTTAGGGTTCTGAGACCAACAGTTGAACAAACAGAAGTAGTGGAAACTGAGTTGAGGGTTGAATCCACAATAACGTGATCCTGATAGACATAAGAGAAAACCTAGTTCTTAATCCTCGTGGAATAGAAGAAGGTGACTCAGAACAGAAGGTCATAAGGTAAAGGAGTAAAAAGAGCCTTACGTTCCCTTCCACAATCAATTCCCTTATATAACTAAAGAGTTTCTAGACACACTTCGACCAGTTTGGCTTACTAATCCTACAGGCAGTCAGGCTCTGATACCAAAGCTGTCGGGACCCCGATCCTAAGTCACACAGGTCTAGCCTGTAACACACCATATCACTTTGCGGCCTCACGCACGGTATTCCACGGGTGCCACCTTACCTGGCCCGGGACCGTTTGCGCATTTTGGCACACGTATATGATAGTGTCGCTAGCATCCATATGACAGAGAACCCGGGCCGACATGACCAGTTATAAACCAAAAGTGGCACTAAATTACAGAGACAGGCATACATGACCCAGCAACGAACGTGTCGGTCATCAACGTATGAACCCAAGTCGTAGCAAGCTACAAGGACTTAAAGGAACAACGCGTGACATTTCCCCTAAGGGATAGACACAGGAACGAAGAAGGACACATGCCGGCCAGCCTAAGTGTTCCAGAGCAGTAGCAAGCTACCAAGGCTCAGTGGAAGCACTAGGAGACATTTCCCTGTAAGATAGGCTACCAAAGGTAAACAACTAGGTGTCGGATCCCACACATAGCAATACACATTACACGTACGCATAACATGCAAGTATGTGCTGTACAACATGGCATCACAACATAACTCAACAACTCATATAGATAAAGGCCCAGAAGAGCCATCATAGCATTTATTACAATCAGAGGTCACATGACCCAACATACAGAGCATACAGGCAACGGAAGCATTACATGTCTGAGTACAGACATCTACAAATGGAAAAGACTAAGAAGCCTGACTATCTACAAGACCCTCCCAAGGGTACAAGATCGTAGCTGAGGTAACAAGCTAAACGTCGAAGTCCACGCGGAACCACTAGCGAGACTAAAGTCTCTCTGCAAAAACATAAATTAAGCAAACGTGAGTACAAAGGTACTCAACAAGACTTACATCAGAACTAGCTACATATGCATCGGTATCAACAAAGGGGTGGTGGAGTTTGACTGCAGCAAGCCAGCTTTGACTCGGTGGCTATCCTAAACTATGACTGAAAGTAACTCTTTAGAGGTGGCACACACGAGTCCACATATTCACCAATCAATACACCACTATGGATCCGCTCCCGTCTCCCTACGAGAAGGCCATCCATAGCACTCACGCTTATCTTGCGCGTATTAGAGTATCCACTTTCACTTGTCTATGAACTGTAATAGGTAACCCAGAAGTCCATTTCCGCGGACACGGCTATTCGAATAGATTATATTTAACCCTGCAGGGGTGTACTTCTTCACACACGCTCTCACCACTTACCGCCGTTTACACGACATGTACTCGGCAACCTTCAAGCGGAGGCCCAGCGAGGGTGTCGGCCACGACCTGACTAACCACACAAGTCTCTCGTCCAGGTTTATCGCCTATTTGGGTTCCATCCGTGGGGAGATCCGGCCGGGGTGTCGCTCACGGCCCCAAACGATGTGTACAGGGTTCCCGCATCACCAAACGGGCAATCGGTACACCGTGCCACGTACCTGCCGCGTCACAGCCCACCCCGAGGGTCAGCACTGCGCACGACCTCCAGTAAACTACAAATACCAGAAACTAGTTGCAACTCCTGGACAGAGATCATGTTGATTAATAAGTCGAGAGGGTCCATTGGTTTCGGGCCCAATGCATGGTAGTAACTGGTCATGGATCAACCAACACAGAACTCAGTTCCTGAGGACGGCTGCAATGAGACAACCCACCATGTACTCCTACATGGCCTCTCATCGCTACCTTTACCAAATCGTGTTCACACACTTAGCTCTCAACAGTAGGACATGTTCACCACATTCCAATTCATCCCCGATGAATCAGACCTGACACAACTCTAAGCAATAGCAGGCATAACCAGAAAGCATGAATGAGTAGGCACAACATGGCTCAAACAACTCCTACTCATACTAGTGGGTTTCAACTATTTACTGTGGCAATGACGGGTCATGCAGTGGAAAGGGGTTCAACTACCGCAGTAGGTAACAGTTGAAGCGTTGTTGTCCTAATGCAGTAAAAGAGAGCAAGAGCGAGAGAGTGGGATTGTATCGGAATGCTCAATGGGGTTTTGCTTGCCTGGCACTTCTGAAGATAACATTGAGTCTTCATCGGTGTCATCGATCACATCGTCGGAACACGTCTACTGAAAGGGGACAAGCACCGGCAAACAAGAGAGAACACAATCAATGCAATGCGACAATATGATGCATGATCATGACATGGCAATATGTTGTTGATTGAGCTAATGCAACTAGCAACACAATTAAATGAAGTTGGTTTGAACCCAAGGTTCAAATTCAAACTCCATATGTGATTATTTAAATGCCATTTATTCAAATTGTCCTAAACAGCAGCCATAAGTTGTTCTAACATGCATGAAAATGCCGGAAACAGATTCCTTGGATTTTTCTGATCAATTTTCATATATAAATTATTTTCATCTGAGCTATAGATTATTTTCTATGATTTTTAGAAGTTTTGGCTATTTTCTGAAATAAATAAATCTTAAAGATTTATTTAAAATCCAGAAAAGCATTTATGACATCATAGTGACATCAGCACTACGTCAGCAGGTCAAAGGCGCCAGCCCAGGTCAAACCTGACGGCTGGGACCCACAAGTTAGTGTCTCAACTAATTAACTAAATTAGTTAGCACTAAGTTAAACCTAACTCTAGTTAACTAGGGGCCTGGGCCCACACGTCAGTGAGCCAGGGCTAATCCTATTTTAATTAAACCTAACTAGGTAATTAGCAGGAACTGGCCCCACACGTCAGTGAGTTAGTGGTTGACTAAGGGCGTGGGGCCCATACGTCAGTGACCCGGGGTGGTCAACCCACCGGTCAAAGAGGTCAGAATCGCCGGCGGCTCGTCGCCGGCGAGACCAAATGCGGCGGAGGGTTCGGGTTTCGTCCCACGGCGACCAAAACGACCGCCGTTTGGTCCTACGTGTTGCTGGGGCTCTTCCGCATCCAAAGGACCAGACGGGAGGCCGCGGGGTGGCCGGAAAGTGACCGGCGACGAGGTTTGGCGGCGGCGGAGTTCGGACGTAGACGAAAACAACACCGCAGAGCACGGCATGAGCAACGGTTGGTTGCTACGGCCCCGTGGTGACGCGCTGAGTGCGATGGCGAGCTCGGATGCGAGCTACGGTGGTTGTGGCCACGGCGGCGACAGGCTCAGCGGCGGCCGGCGACGGTGAGGAAGGGGGCGACGGCTACGATGAGCTACAGGCCACGGGCACAGGGGGAAACGGCGGAGGAGCTCACAGCGGGGTCGACGGGGTCTCAGGAGGCTCGGGGAGGCGTTGGTTGCCGCGAATCGCCGGCGAGGTCGACGGCGGCCGAAGGTTGAAGAAGACGGTGGCGAGTGCGTTCGGGGCTTCCTGGCGTCGCATAGGTACTTAGGGGGGCGTAGAAGATAGAGGCGGAGCTAGTGGACACTTTGCGGGGGCGTGGGGAGGGCTGTGGTCGCGGTAGTGCTCGCCGGCGGCGACGGCTACGTTCGGTCGCCGAGTGAGAGAGAGACAGAGGAGGGAGGAGAGAGTAGCGAGTGAGGAGGGGAGGTCGAGGGGGTTCCAGGGGGGGCGCGTGGCGTTCGTCCAGGCATCGGGGAGGGAAGCAGGCAGGGAGGAGGTGGAGGCCGCGGGCGTGCGCCGTCGCCACGCACCTGCCTGTCCTCCTAGCCGGGGGTTGAAGACGCCCTTGCCCCTGGTGGGCTGGGCCGGCCAGATGGGCCACACAGGTAAAGGCCAGGTACTTTCTCTCTCTCACTCTTTTCTGAAAATAGTTTCTGTTTTCTATTTTCTGCTTTTGTTTTAATTTCTTTTGCCACTGTTTTGAGATTTAAACAATTTCAAACAATGCCAAAAACTCCTCTGAACAATTTTATGTTGCTAGATGGACTTTTCCAAAAGCACATAAAATATTTCAAAGTTATTTGAAAATATATTCTATATATTATGAATATACTTCCAAATTCAAATACAATAATAAATTAAATTCCATGCCCAAAATATTCCACAGAAATGTCCATTATTTTTGGTTTGCTGCAAAAGCCTTGCCAAAAATATCCAACAAATATTAGGAACATTTTGGAAACATAGAATGCAATTTTTTTCCTTGACTGGACCTACTTGGAATTTGAAGTGCTAGGGTTTTGAACAATCCCCATTTCAAGTTAAATGGAAATTAAACATGATGCATGATGAACAGGCAAGGACCACAGGGGTTGCTCTAGGGATGTGACACATGGTCAAAGGGCTGCTTGCCTGGATTGGCTTGGTCTTCAAGGTCTTCAAATCCTTCCCCTCCTTCTTCTTCAGCGACCTCGTCAAATACGGTATCTAATCGTCGCAATAAACAACGGGAAAATAAGACCATAATAAAAATAGAAAAACCAAAGTGCTCAGAAAAATGTCAACTTATTTTCATCAAATAATAGAGGGAAAACTAAGATGGCAAAAATTCTTAGTTTGAGATTCGGAGTGACAGAATGGGGTACATGAATTTTTGAACAGAGGTTTTAATGTTCAAATATGGATTTAAATTTGAACAGAATAGAAAAGGTCCATGGATATGGGTGAAAGTGACATCATTAAATAGGTTGGATTTACAAGTTTTTAGGAACTGTAATTAATTTATTTGGATAAATATTTAATCCTGTGGAATTATTTGAAAATTCCACAGAAAAGAAAAATAAAAAGGATCCTGTGCAACTGGGCCAAAACGGCCAAAGTGCAGCAGGCCCAAGGCGATTCAGCCCACCGCACGGGCGCCAGCGCGCGCGCCAGGTTTCAAACCTGATGGGCGGGGCCCGGCGTCAGTGAGAGGAGGGAGAGGCGAGGGTGAGGGGAGGCTGACAAGCGGGGCCCGCCTGTCATCCCTAACCCTCCGGCTGAGGGCCGACGAGCTCACCGGCGACGATTCGGGGCACGACAGGGCGAGCAAAGGGCAGGGACGGAATCAGCGAGGTGTCGCCGATCTAGTGGAGGTGGAGTGGGTCGCTGGACTGGCCTGGTTCGCCGTCGGCGAGGTCACGCGGCGGAGGAGCTTCGGGTGAAGGTTGCTCCGGTCGTTTCCGGTTGCTGCAGAGAGGGAAAAGAGGGGGAAAAGGATCAGTGAGGGTCTATGGTTCTAGATCGAGCGAGAGGAGCGACGGGGAGGGCCTGTACCGAGCGGACGATGGCGAGCTGCCATGGCGGAGCTCGAGCTCAATCTCGAGCTCGGGCCTGTTTGGAGTGTAGTGAGTTGCGTAGGGGGGAGATTAGGTGGGTGAGAGAGCAGTTGGTGAGGAGAGGAGGAGCGCGGGGGGTCCTTTTATAGGCGAACGGCGAGGTGCCGTGGACTTGTGCGCCGGCGAGCTTCTGCCTGTTGCCACAGGGCTCAGGAGGAGCTGGGGTGGTGTCTGCGGAGTTGCTGGATGCGGTCCAGGGCCGGGGAGAGGAAGAGAGAGAGTGCGGGGGAAGCTTCCAGAGCAACGCGCGTGCGAGGCCGACGATTGGAGCTTGCAGGCGGCCGGCGCGGGTGCGAGGGCAGCCACAGGAGGGAGAAGGAGGGGGACAGCACCGGGGCGTGTTGCGGACGTCGAGGCGCATCGAGTGGCGCAAGGGGGAGGCTCGAGGTGGTCGGGGGCTGCTGATTGGAGGAGGCTACAGTGCGGGTGCGCACTGTAGCACGCTCTGGAGCACGCCTATTGCTTGCCAGGGCATGCCTTTGGCTTGCTGGACGCAGCCACGTTGTCTGGGGGGTCAGGTGAGGAGTAAACAAGTGTGTTGTGGTCTTGGATGCCCTGGTTACCCAATGGAAGAGGAGGGAGGTTGAGGGAAGGTGAAAACTGGGCCGTCCAGCAGAGTAAAATGGGGTTTTCACCCCTCAATTATTGAGCTCTGGCCATGGGGAAGTTACTGGAGGTGCAAGGGGACCTGGGGAAGCTGTGGTAGAAAGTTGGGCTCAAGGAGAACATGAGAAGAGGTGAAAATGGTAACTTTAGGAAATCACCAGAAGGTGTTTGATGTGGTTTTGAGCAATTAAATGATCTCCACTAGCCATGACACTTAACATGATTAAATGGCATATGGAAATAGGGTGTTTCACCAAGTTTGGGCTCATTTGAAGAAACTTGCCAATGTAACTTTGGTAAGCCCTAGAAATCAACAGAAATGGTTTCACAATGTTTGAGTCAAACTAATCATCCCCCCTTGATGCACCACTTGGTATAGTGTCATCATTTGGTGTTGTGATCATGCCCACAAAGTTAGAAGCCCCAAGTAAAAAGTTGGTAATGTAAAGTTGTTCAAATTTGAATTTGAACAGAAATGGTTTTGGGGTACTCTGATCAAGTTACCCTTCTCCAACGCTTGTGCCATTTGGTCTAGATGCATTATTAGACCACTCTAGCATGTGTACCACGTTTGAGAGCATTTGGACAAGTTTGGCAATGTAAAGTTGCTCAAACTTCAGATATGGACAGAATGGTTTTGATGATGTTTTCTTGCTTCCCAAGGCATGGGGCTTGGCAAGATCATCAAATATGTCATATATGACATGATAGAATTTCCCTGGAATTTTTAGATAATATTTCCTTTGTAAATATTTCAAAAGCTTGAAATATCCAGAAAGGGTTTCTGAGGGATTTGTCCAATATTTTGAACATGACCAAGTGTTGAAACTCTTATATATGGACAATATATGTCTTATGAGTCTCCCTGAATTTTGGCAAATATTTTTGAAATAATTAAATAATTTTTCCCTATTAAAGACCATTTCTGGCCTTAAGAAAAAGCCTTTAAATAAAATAGGAAAATAACTTTTTAAATTATATTTTTGTGGTTTAGGGGAGTCCTATATCTACTAGGTTTCAAATATACTCTTTGAAATATTGTTCTCACCCTAAATGAAGCACTTGCAGTGCAAACCTCAATTCAAGGGGTTTTTGGAAAACTTATTTTTGAAAATACATTTTGGCCAAATTAATTTTATAAGAAAATACTATACTGCTATAAACACTTGGTATGATCATTGGGCAGAAGTTTTGGGTAAGGAGATGAAATCTACAAGAGGGAGTAGTTGACTTTATAGAGCACTTGAAAAACACAGGGAAAAAAAAATTTAATTCCAAATAAAAGCCAAGTGATGGCAAAAAAAATTGCTGGTCCAAATTTTCATGCTTTATTGATGCAAATGACATGTTACAAAATGAAGGGTGTGACACGACCTTATGTTGTCCCAGAATTGTTATCTATCGCAACTTACATGTATCACACATACATATCCTCGTCTACGAGCATGGCTAAGCAATATATGATATAGAGAATATTTCCGGGGTGATCAAAGATCATATGTGCCTACCACATAAACTACAAAGCATATCCACAAGTTCTCAATCCTACTCATGCAATCTTTGAGGGTGAAACTAATGCATAGTAAAAACTGGGTATTGAAAATTATGATCAAAGTGTGAACTTTCCTTGCTGACGTTCGTTGAACTCTAAAGATTCGTAGTAGCAAGCTTCGCACTCCGGATGATCTAGCGTAAGCAAGCAATAACATACATAAGCATACAAGCAAAGATCCAAAAAGAAAACAAATAGAAGACTTCGAAAACTCCAAAAACACCCAAATAAAGTTTCTGTACAGAACGTAATTTTTATAAAAAACAAAAATAAATGTTTTTGGTTTTTACAGAAGGTACATGTCACAAGCTTCGATTAGCAAAAAGAATCACCCAAAACGGAGTTACGAAACTCGAGTTACGGCCTAACGAAGTTTGAATTCATATATGTTTGAATTCAAATTTTAAAATTTTAAAAAATATTTTTCGTTTTGTTCTTTGGATAGAGGATATTTCTACGAAACCGTTGCAAAAAGAATCAACTAAATCAGATCTATAGATTAAAAGATATACTAGAAATAAGAATTGGAATAGAATTTGAGATTGAAAATTTACTGGAAAAAGAGAAGAAAAGGAATTCAACCAGATGCCATGTGGCGCTCTCTGATTGGCTGGGTTCTTTGCTGCGGCTAAAAGAAAAAAAAACAGAAATGTCGGCGTATTTGGAACGACACCTATGGGATCACAAGAATCCATACTACGGTTGCGGGGTGCGGGGTTGAGAGAAGAGCGGATCCAACAGTTAGCACAAGGTTCCTTTACCCAGGTTCGGGCCGCAAAGATGCGTAAAACCCCACTCCTGCTTTGGTGGATTATATGTTTGTGTTCTTCAGCTAGCTATGGGGCGCGAGGAGCTCCAAAAGGCCGACTCGTGAGGAGTTCTAAAAAGCCGAATCCTTCTCCTGGTCGCCTTGGGCCTCCTTTTATAGGGAAAAGGGGTTGCCATAGTGGCACACATGAGGTGGAAAGGGTACAGTGATGCGAGGTTATCCCTCGCATTACATCACAAGGCACATTTAATGCGCTTAGCTTAGGTGTTCTTGCTTTATCGTGGACGGGAGAGATGTCTGTCTTGTCCGTCGCCGCTCCTTCTTGTTCTGACACGCGCCCTGGCCAGCGATGCCTAAGATGCCATGTAGGCAAGCAGGAAGCTGAGGTGGCGCAATGGTGGGTCTTCCACGATGATCTGCATGTTGCCACACAGGTGCCTGCCTAGCTGGTTGGGTCGGCAGCTGCATGGGGCATTGGAAGCTTAGCTGGCGTGGGCCTGATGGTGGCCCTGCGGGTGTCCCCGGCAAGGGTCTTGCCGCGGCGCCTGTTGTCATCCCCGACAAGATGCTTGCCGGAGGTCTTGTGGTCTTCCTTGGCTGGGATCCCGCCAAGGGTTGTCGTCCTCTCAGTGTGTATCTGATCTTGAATGTCTTCACAAAGATCTGCATGCCACTACGGGGATGCCTCCCGAATCCTTGCCCCATGGGGGCAGTGGACTCAAGGGTGATCCGCTCTGTAGGCATGGGGCAAGCTGTCGCGGCGAGGGTCTTGCCGGGGCCGCTAAGCCCGGCCCCGGCAAGGATCTTGCCAGGGGATCCCTCTTCGTCCCTTTGCTCTTTGTGGTCTTGGCATTGGGCTTCAGTCTTCATCAAGCTTCGGTCTTACCCTGGCTCACCTCCCTTGTCGTGCTCGGTGTGGTGGTGCCCATGGCTCAGACTGCCCATGCACAGTCATAGGGGTACAAAATGTGTACCCCTCTTTTTGTACACTGACAGGAGCCCCCGGGCCTGGGCCACACATAAGCGCGACGCGTTGTTGGGCTAGGCCCAGAACGGTGCGCGGGCAGGCGGGACGGTTTTCACCGTGGTAATATTTTTCGTGCGCTGTGCCTCCCACGACCCGCGCGCATGGCGCGGGGCGGAGGGCGTGCGTGACATGGGCTGCATGCGCGGGGCGGTTTCCACAGGCATGCGTCACGTCGCAGTAAATGCGAAAGGAGGCGGCTTCGCGCCTTCCCCATAATCGGGGGGAGGCATGGAGACGCGACCCATTTACTGAATGGGGCCGACGCGCGGTCCTCAAGGCGTCCACTCCCACGATCACGGGGTGGGGAGAGGTCGCCTCACCCGTCCCCTCGGTTCTGCACGCTTGGGGTGGCAAACGGTGGAGGTGGGAAACCGGGCCATTACTGGTTGGGGCGGCGAGTCGGTCCCGGCTCCCTGCGCCTTCTGTGTCTTGACTGGTCGAGCGGGGCGGTCGAGCCCCCGCCCCGCCCCTTTATAAAGAGCGGGAGGGGAGGGACGGCGCCCCGCACTCTTCCATCTTCTTTCTCCTTCAGCTTCTGCTCCTCTCTTCCGTTCGCCATGGAGAGAGGAAATCCCGGCCCTTAAATGGTGGTGGCGAGGGTCGCCGCTCGACAACGTGTCCCTCCTTCTCCTGCACTCGCGGTGGCAGAGCCGGTCACGAGGGGAAGGGGGAGGGGGCGAGGCCGTGGGCGAGGCCGGGGCGCTCCGGGAAGAGGAGGACGGGGCGGCCCGCTGACCTCGCCCCCGCCAGCAGCTCCTCCTCCAGTGGAGGGCCATGTTGGGGATGACCCTTGCGAGTTTTTCATCAGGTTGCGGCGGCCGCCGCGCCGTCGCCTTCGTCTCCCGACCCCATTTGCGCGGGAGATGGAGCTGGATCCGCCGGAGTCGCTGCGGCTGCACATGAGGGGCTGCGGGATCAGTGGCACGCGAGTCCGCGTCGACTTCCCCGCTCCTCACGTGATGTATCTTCGTGAGGGATGGAAGACGTTTGCTCGCATCCACAGCTTGACGGATAGGCTCACTCTCCATTTCAAGTTGATGGAGGATGGCCATCTTTCCGTCAAGGTCTTCGGGCACTTCGGGACTCGTGCAAGGTGCTGCGTGGAGAGCTCCTCCGATGACGAAGACTCCTCCTCGAACGAAGGTGACGAGGAGGACAGCGGCAGCGACGACGAGGGCGGTAGGCGGCAGGATGACGGGTCCGACTAGGTGCCGGGCGCCGCTCCTGGTGGCACCGGCGACCCTATCATTCACGTCACCGGCTCCTTGAACTTCTCGGGGCCGTCCCCTTGGCGGCTGGCGTAGGGAGGCTGCGGAAGAGGAAGAGGAAGAAGGCGGGCGGCAAGGTCGTCATGTCGGAGTACGCGGGCACCGACGCCTTCGACGCGTACTAACGTCCTGCCGCCTCGTCTTCGAGCTCTGCTTCCGACGCCGCCATCACCATCCAGCCTTTGGGCGGCCACCAAGATGTTCTCCCAAGATGTTCTCTTGGTGTCTTCTGCCACCCGTAGCTCGCCTAGGCGCTCCTTTTGCCCTTCTCGCCTCCTTGACCTACCTCCTGAGGAGAGGGGCAAGAAAGGCATTATGGGCATCTTATCTCTTTTCAGTTTGTAAGCCTTCGGGCATCTGTTAAATTTAAAACTTGTAATCCCCTTGTTCATGTTTTCATTCCCTACGGACTGTACCCGAATGGAATGTTTTTAATGAAAAGGGGATGTTTGCCGGGTCATTTGTTCGCGGGTGAGACCCACGACAAGGAATAAATCCTTGATATCTTTCAAGACAAACATTTTCTCGCCCGGCAACAGGCCTTGCCGTCTCCCTACTTCGCTCGACCTTTCTCACGCCTTTGGTAGAGGCAGGGATGAAGTGGGCTTAGGCTCCTCGTTTCATCCTTTCGCTGCCGCGACTACGACCAAACTTAGTCCCAGGAACGAGCCCTAGGGCCTAGAGTCATGGGAGCCCGGTAGCTTAAGGAAAAGAACGAGGTTTCACATACCTCAGTCCATAATGGAATGCCTGATAAGGGATGAAGAACTTATCTGAAGCTGCAGCCCCCGGCAACCCTGGTTCGCCGTGGGTGAATCTTCGCTCTTGTAGCCCCCGGCAACACTGGCTTGCCGGGGGCTTGATGCTGATCTGTTCCTTTTCTTTCTCCCCAAGTGGTTTCGGCAAGGATACCTGTGCGTCCTGTGAACCAAAGGAGATAAAAGAAAGACAAAGGGATGCAAACTCTACCTCTAAGCTAGGGGTTAGCCGCCGCTAAGCACTATCAACCCTAACCAAGGACGAGACTCGACTCAGCATGCATGCTATAACTTAGGGCACCAGCGCTTCATTTATTTATGCTCAGGGTCTGCGCCTGGCTTTGTACAAAGGGTTACATGCCTTACCGGCAAGGCTTGTACAAAAGGGTGGCTTGGCGGGGGGCCCGGCAAGCCGCGCCTTATGGGTAAAACTTGCGAAGATGCTCAATATTCCAGGAATTGCTCACCGGAATGGCATTTTCGGTCTCCAGGCGGACTGCGCCAGGCCTGGTGACTCGTATTACCCGATAAGGGCCTTCCCACTTCGGCGTCAACTTGTTTGTATTCTTGGCCGATTGAACGCGCCGAAGAATAAGGTCGCCTTCCTCGAAGCTTCGGGCATGGACCTTGCGGCTATGGTAGCGGCGCAAGGCTTGCTGGTAGCGCTGCTCTGACAGCCGCCCGAAGATGATCTTCCTCAAGGAGCATTACGTCATCTTGCCGCAGTTTCTCTTGCTCAAGCTCATCATAAGCGAGCACTCGAGGTGACCCGTATATGAGTTCAGTGGGGAGAACTGCTTCTGCCCCGTATATCAGGGCAAAGGGTGTCTGGCCGGTGGCTCGATTTGGCGTCGTTCTGATCGACCAAAGAACCGTCGGCAACTCATCAATCCAGCACCATCCACTCTTGTGCAGCCTGTCAAAGGTCTTTGTCCGTAGGCCTCGCAACACTTTAGCTTTTGCCCTCTCAGCTTGACCATTGCTTTGGGGGTGAGCAACGGAAGCGAAACAAACTTTGCTGCCGAGGTCTTGGGTATATTGCATGAAGGTGCGGCTTGTGAACTGCGTGCCATTGTCGGTGATGACCCTGTTGGGTACACCAAAACGGGACAATATTCCCTTGAAGAACTTGACGGCTGACAGAGCTGTGACCTTCCTCACTGTCTCCACCTCCGGCCACTTTGTGAACTTGTCGATTGCAACGTACAAGTAATCAAAGCCCCCGATAGCACGGGGGAAAGGGCCGAGTATGTCGAGTCCCCAGACCGAGAAGGGCCAGGAGAGAGGAATGGTTTGAAGGGCTTGAGCTGGTTGATGAAGTTTCTTTGAATAAAACTGGCACGCTTCACACCTGGTGACCAGTGCCGTCGCATCCTGGAGGGCAGTGGGCCAGAAGAAGCCTTGCCAAAATGCCTTGCCGGCAAGGGCTCTTGACCCTATGTGGGATCCACATATGCCTCCATGTATCTCTGCCAAAAGCCACAGTCCTTCCTCTCGAGGGATACACTTCAATTTCACGCCGTTCGGTCTCTTTCTGTACAGGACGTCATCGACGAACTGGTACATAGCAGACCAACGGGCTACTTTTTCCGCTTCTTCCTGCTCCTCAGGAAGTTCCCCGGTCTTGAGGAATCAGATGGTATGCTGCGCCCACGCTGGAGCCTGGGGCTCGACGGCGAGGAATAAAGGCATTTCCTCCGCCATGGGAGCGGTTGTCTCGACGGCAAGAGCTTGACGCTCCGCCGGAGCTAGCCGCCCCGTGACGGGCTCAGTGTCCTCAGCAACATCCTTGCCGGCGGCTCCGGGGAGCTCGGCGAGAAAGTACTTAGCGGGCCCTGATTTCCTCCTCTTGTTTTGCTCTGTTGATGGATCAACGGATGGCTGAGAGAGCTGAAGCACAAAGGTACCTGGTTCCATAGGTAGCTTTAGGGCAGCGCGCTTTGACAGGTAATCAGCGATGTCGTTCTCCGCTCGGGGAGCGTGCTCTGCCTATATACTAACAAAGCGATCTTCCAGCTTTCTCACTTCATCGATGTAGGCCTTCATCAACGGGCTCTCGTAATCTGTGTTGACTTGCTTGACGACAAGCTGCGAATCGCCCCTGACGATGAGTTTCTTGATTCCGAGGTCTGCCGCGATCCTAAGACCAGCAAGTAGCCCCTCATACTCAGCAGTATTGTTCGTTGATACCTCCCTGGGGAAGTGCATCTGGACCACGTACTTGAGGTGCTCTCCAGTGGGCGCGACCAGCAGTACGCCGGCCCCGGCGCCCTGTAAGGAGAAAGCTCCATCAAAGTACATGATCCAGTTGCAACTCGCCTCTTTGCCGGGGAGAGCAGTTTCCTGGACCTCTTCATCAGGTGTTGCGGTCCATTCTGCGACGAACTCTGCCAAGACTCGGCTTTGAATCGTCGAGGTACTTTCAAACTTGAGGCCAAAGCTGGACAACTCCAGTGCCCACTCTACAATTCTTCCCGTTGCATCTGGATTGTGCAATATCCGTTGTAGAGGGAGGCGAGTGACGACAGTGATCTCGTGCGCCTGGAAGTAGTGACGCAGCTTCCTCGAGGCCATAAGAAGGCCGAAGAGCAATTTCTTCACACCGGAGTACCTTGATCTAGCCCCTGCAAGAGGGAGCTAACAAAGTAGACCGGGTGCTGCATCATCTTCTTCCTTGGCTGCAATCCAACCGGCCGTGTCGTCTCTGCACCAGTGGCACTAGGCTCCATCGCTGCTATCACCTTGTCATCAATTTCTCTCTGCGCCACTAGTGCGGCGCTGACCACCTGGTATGTTGCCGCCAAGTACAGTAGCAACGGTTCTCGTGGCCTAGGCGCAACTAGTATTGGCGTGGAGGAAAGATACCTCTTCAAATCTTGTAGTTCTGCTTCAGCTTTTGCTGTCCACTCCATCGGGCCTGCCTTTTTCAAAATCTTGAAGAAGGGGAGGGCGCGCTCGACAGACTTGGAAATGAATCTGCTCATGGCGGCAACGCAGCCAGCACGCCGACGCACATCCTTGACCCGTTTGGGTGCTTCAATCTGCTCTATAGCTTTGATCTTGTCCGGATTGGCCTCTATACCACGCTGCGACACAAAGAACCCGAGAAGCTTGCCGGACGGGACGCCGAAGGTGCACTTCTCAGGGTTCAGCTTGAGGTTGATCTTGCGTAGATTTACAAATCTTTCTTGCAAATCTGGAATAAGGGTTGCCCTCTTCTTGGTTCTGACCACTATATCATCCATATAAGCCTCCATATTTATATGGAGCTGGGGTTCAGAACTAATCTGGACTGCCCTTGCAAACGTCGAGCCAGCACTCTTCAACCCGAAAGGCATTCATATGAAACAGTACGTACCACATGGGGTGATGAATGCTGTCTTCTCTTCGTCTTCTCTTGCCATGAAGATCTGATGGTAGCCGGAGTAGGCATCAAGGAATGACAACAAGTCACACCCAGCCGTGGAGTCAACAATCTGGTCGATGCGCGGCAATGGGAAGGGGTCCTTGGGACAAGCTTTATTGATATCTGTGTAATCAATACACAGCCTCCACTTCCCATTTGCCTTGCACACTACCACTGGATTGGCCAACCACGTTGGATGGAGCACTCCTCTTACCAAACCCGCTGCTTCCAATTTCCGGATCTCCTCTGTGATGAACTCTTGTCGTTCCAAAGCTTGCTTCTTGACCTTCTGCTTGATGGGCCGCGCATGAGGACAGACAGCAAGGTGGTGCTCAATCACCTCCCTGGGAACGCCGTGGGTGTCGGATGCTTGCCATGCAAACACGTCGACATTCGCCCGCAGGAAGGTGACGAGCGCGTCTTCCTATTTGTCGTCAAGGGTGGAGCTTATGGTGAAAGCCCCTCCCGTGCCGTCCTCCTTGACGGAAACCTTCTTGGTTCCCAACGGTGTGGCCCTGGACCTCTTGTTTCTGCAGGTGGATCTCTCTGGCACATCCTCGACGGGAGCGCGAAACTCTGAAGAGGTGCGCTTGCCGGAGTGGGTGCCCGAGGTCTCACCGGTCTTCTTCTTTCCGGTGGAGCTCTCTGGCACGTCCTCGACGGGATCACAGCACTTCGAAGAGGTGCGCTTGCCGGAGTGGGTGTCTGAGGTCTCACTGGTCTTCTTCTTCTTCCCTCCCGGGGCTCCAGTGGCAGGATCAAGTGCCCTCGTGGCGGCAGCTGCTGCAACCGCTTGCTGGTATAGTAGGTCAGCGCAAATCAGCGCATCTTTCTTATCGGAGGGGATGGTGATGATCGTCACAGGTCCTGGCATCTTCAGGGTGTTGTAGGCGTAGTGTGACGCTGCCATGAACTTGGCCAGTGCTGGGCGGCCAATGATCCCGTTGTAAGGCAAGGGGATCTTGGCAACATTGAACACGATCCTCTCTGTCCTGTAGTTCAGATCACTTCCAAAAGTCATGGGCAGCGTGACTTTCCCCTTTGGTTGACTTCTCCCCGGGTTGACCCCCTGAAACGTGCTCGTCTCTTCGAGGTCTCCATCAGGAACTTACAGCTTCTCGATCACGGTGGGCGAGAGTAGGTTCAGACCGGCCCCGCCATTGACTAGCATCTTTGTCACCTTGAGGTTGCGTATTGTCGGTGAAACCAACAATGGCAAGCACCCGACCTCAGTAGTGCGATCAGGGTGATCCTCAGCGTCAAAGATGATAGGTGTGCTGGACCATTTCAGCGGCTTTTGGGCACCGGACGACGGCTCCGCCGCTGTAATCTCACGCGCCCACTATTTAAGTTGGCGGTGGGAAGTATGCAGCGAGGCGCCGCCATCGACGCACATGGCCTCCGTAGCCTTCTGAAATTCTTGGTCGCCGGACTCGTCATCCTCCTCGTGATCGTCGTCTTCGGGCCTTCTGTCACGGCCCCGGGCAGGCCTCTCCTGATGTTTATTCTTGCCACGACGACCTGCTTGGCCGTCACGCTTCTTGCCAGAACCTTCAGCAACATCCTAGCCCTTCTCCTTGTCCCGCCTCTCATATTCAGCCCTCTGCTTCTCAGCAAGGAGCTCAACCTGTCGGCAGTCCTAGAGATCATGGCCCTTGGTGCGATGGATCTTGCAGTATCGCTTGCCGGAGTTTCCTCGCTTCTCGGCAGCCGCCAAGGCCCGGCAGGCGACACACCCGGCAATTTCCTTGCCGGGGTCACCCGCCCTGGTTTTCTTGGCGGAGCCGGCGTCATTAGATCCCTCGACGGCAAGCACGACTTTACCCTTGCGCTTCCTGTTGCGGTGTCGCCCTTTCTTCGCCGGGGCGGTAGTATCCTTATCTGAAGAGTCGGTTTCCGTGCCGGCATCTTCGCTGGGGTACTTCCTTCCCTCTTCAGCCCGGGCACATCTGTCAGCAAGAACATAGAGTTCTGCCACACCTTTCACCTTGGTCATCACCAGTTCTTAACGCATCTTGCGGTTACGCACTTTCTGATGGAACACGCTGATGATGGCGGCAGGGTGAACATCAGGGATGTTGTACTGTACCCGGCTGAACCTCTGTATGTACTTGCGCAGACTCTCGCCTTCCTTTTGGGGTATGACGTGCAGATCACTTGCTTGGCCATGGGCTTGGTGACCCCCAGTAAAGCCGCCAACAAACTCATGGCACAAATCCGACCAGGAGGAAATAGAGTCTACCGGCAAGTGCATCAACCACGACATGGTGTTGGGCTTAAGAGCCAACGGAAAATAATTCGCAAGCACCTTATCGTCGCAAGCTCCGGCAGCTTGCATCACGATGGTGTAGATGCCGAGGAACTCCGACGGGTGGGTCTTGCCGTTGTACTTCTCGCTAACGTCAGGCTTGAAGGTCCGGTGAGAGGGCCACTGGAACTGCCGCAACTCACGGGTAAAAGCCAGACAGCCTACCTCGTAAGGTAGACCTCCAGGGCTCTCCGGTGCTGGGCGGTCCACAGCAGGCCCCGCTCGCCTATCTGACTAGTGGCGTGCTCTGCGCCGGCGCTCGATGGTGGTTCGAGCATCTTCATGAGCTCGCTCCTGAAGAACTTGACGCTGGTCGCCGTGGGTCCGTGGGTCAGACGATGCTATGGAGATGGCGTCGCCCACGACGTCCCGACGAGTCGACACACGCGGTAGCGGGCGAGGAGGAGGCGAATGCACCGTAGCCACGGCGCTGCCGGACCTCCCGCCACCGGTGCGTGGGACTCCATCAGAGCGTCGACCTGGGAGCTCCGCTGGATTTTGTTCATCCTTGTTGGCAACTGCGACAAGGCTTCAGATGGTGGCTATCCATTCGTCGAGTTTCCCCGTAACGGGAGGAAAGTCGAGGAGCAACTGCGCGCGCGCCAGGGCTTCGGCTGGGGTTAACGGTAGCGAAACCTGCACGGACCGCGACGCGCTTCGACCCCTGACCATGTCAGGAGGAGCTCCATCACGATCCCGCGGTCGCATGCCGTCTCCACCAGTGCTTCGACGGGCGGGCAGGTCTTCTACGTCCCGGGAGTGGCGCTCGGGGCTCTTGCCATGGCGACGCCTGGGATCTTCGGCGTGAGGACGCCGTTCGTCGCGCGCTGCATGAGAGGAGCGCGCTGTTGGCGCTGGCGTGGGAGTTCTGGAGGCCCTTGCGCCGCCTTTGGGTGAGCGGCAGCAACCTTGGAAGGCCCCGCGCCACTCGCGGAGGGCCTGGCTCCATCTTTGGAACTGGCGGTGTGTGGCCCGTTACCAGGCGCACAAACATCGCCACCTCCCAAACTCCGGCTGCTGGGACGGCGTTGGCGTTCGAGAGCAGCGCCCCGGGTCCTTTCTGCGACCGGTCCGCTGCTCGCCCGCGTCGGGACGAGCTGTCCGGCTTTCGACTGGCCAAGCGCAACCGTCGTCTTCTTCTTGGGCGCCATGATGATGAAGGAGCGTCGAACTAACTGCTAAAGCCGATTATCACAACTGCGACCCCTACCTGGCGCGCCAAAGATGTCGGTGTATTTGGAACGACAACTATGGGATCACAAGAATCCCTACTACGGTTGCGGGGCGCGGGGTTGAGAGAAGAGCGGATCCAACAGTTAGCACACGGTTCCTTTACCCAGGTTCGGGCCGCAAAGATGCGTAAAACCCTACTCCTGCTTTGGTGGATTATATGTTTGTGTTCTTCAGCTAGCTATGGGGCGTGAGGAGCTCCAAAAGTCCGACTCATGAGGAGTTCTAAAAAGCTGAATCCTTCTCCTGGTCGCCTCGGGCCTCCTTTTATAGGGAAAAGGGGTTGCCATAGTGGCACACAGGAGGTGGAAAGGGTACAATGATGCGAGGTTATCCCTCACATTACATGACAAGGCGCATTTAATGCGCTTAGCTTAGGTGTCCTTGCTTTATCGGGGATGGGGGAGACATCCGTCTTGTCCGTCGCCGCTCCTTCTTGTGTTGACACGCGCCCTGGCCAGCGAAGCCTGAGATTTCATGTAGGCAAGCAGGCAGCTGAGGTGGCGCAATGGTGGGTCTTCCACGATGATCTGCATGTTGCCACGCAGGTGCCTGCCTAGCTGGTTGGGTCGACAGCTGCATGGGGCGGTGGAAGCTTAGCTGGCCTGGGCCTGATGGTGGCCCTGCGGGTGTCCCCGGCAAAGACCTTGCCGGGGCCTCGGCAAGGGTCTTGCCGCGGCGCCTGCTGTCATCCCCGGCAAGATGCTTGCCGGAGGTCTTGTGGTCTTCCTTGGCTAGGATCCCGCCAAGGGTCATCGTCTTCTTAGTGTGTATCTGATCTTGAATGTCTTCACAAAGATCTACATGCCACTACGGGGATGCCTCCCGAATCCTTGCCCCATGGGGGCAGTGGACTCAAGGGTGATCCGCTCAGTAGGCGTGGGGCAAGCTGCCGCGGCGAGGGTCTTGCCGGGGCCGCTAAGGCCGGCCCCGGCAAGGATCTTGCCGGGGGATCCCGCTTCGTCCCTTTGCTCTTTGTGGTCTTGGCTTTGGCCTTCAGTCTTCATCAAGCTTCGGTCTTATCCTGGCTCACCTCCCTTGCCGTGCTCAGTGAGGTGGTGCCCGTGGCTCAGACTGCCCGTGCACAGTCATAGCGGTACAAAAAGTGTACCCCTCTTTTTGTACACCGACAAGAACCGAAGGCCGGTTCGATCAACTGAGGAAAACCGATCTAACTCAACAAAACGGTTTTTTGTTTACTAAACTAACGAACAGAAGTTCGTTCACATACAGAGAAGTACGTGAGTTGGGGGCGGCTCGGGCGTGATGGTGGCGGCTGCTCCGACGGTCGTGGGCGGCGGCGGAGGTGTCTAGGAGATGTGGTGAAGAGTGGCTCGTCTGGTGGTGGAGTCGGTGAAGATCGGCGACGACGAACGGCGACAAAACCAAGCGATGAAGCTCGCATATTCCGGGTGCTCCAATAAAGACAACATGGTCGGGGTGGCGGTTGTAGATGGAGAGGGATCACAAAGCCATGTCAAACAGAGTCTAGGGATCGAGAGAAGTCGGAACCCAAAAGGATAGGGCTCGGGACCGCTCACCGGCGTCGTAATCCGGCGATGAACTAGAGCTTGTGCTGCGAGATTGGAACGTCGATTACGTGTTGTAGGGGTGGAGGGTCGTGGCTATTTATAGGACATATTGCTTGGGCGTGGGATTAGCTAGAGATAGGTTTTTCAAGAATTCGAAACGAAACGGCGTCGGGTGTACGCGTACGTTTATGTGGTCCGTTCGTGGGAGGAAGAAGAAGAGGTGGGGTGGGTCCAGTCACGAGAGAAGAGAGAGAGAGAGAGAGTCAACGAGGGAGAGAGAGGGTTACGAGAGACAGGGAGGTGCGGCGGCGCTAGCTAGCGCTAGGGTTGGATGCGAGCGCTCGCCTCGCTGCTCCCTTGGCTGCTTCGCTGTGGCCTCGCTGCTGGGCTGGGCCAGTTGACCTAGCCTGGCGGCTTTTTTTTTCTAAATTAGACAACGAGACAAAAAATATAAAGATAGAAAATAATATATTTTTATAGAGAACATATATATATCAAAACATTCAGAAAAAATAAATCCTACAAGATGAACTATTTTTCAGAGACTAAATAAAAACTTTATGAAAAACAAATTTAAAAAAAAATCCCAATGAAACTCAAATTTGAATTAAAAACTTTTGGCATTCTTTTCTTCTGACTTTTTTTGAAGTGTCATGTTATCTCCACTCATACTTTTGAACAAGTATTTGTCAGGGAGTTTTGAAATAAATTTCAAATGCCACGTTGAATTCAAAGTCAGATAAAACTCAAATGCCTCTAAAATTTCCAAATGACATTCAAATAAAAAAATGCACAGATGCTTAGCTAATAATTGTAATACATTCCAAATTGAAAATTTGGGATGTTACAAACCTACCCCCCGTAAGATGAATCTCGCCCTCGAGATTCGGGTTGGCTAGCAAAAAGGTGTGGGTGGTCCTGTCGAAGATCTTCTTCGCGTTCCCAGGTGGCTTCTTCCTCAATATGATGAATCCATCGAACCTTGCAAAATTTGAGGTCCTTGCTGCGGGTAACTCTGTTGGCAAACTCGAGAAATTTGACACGCTTCTCCTCATAGGTCAGATCACTATCCAACTGTATGGCTTCTAGTGGCACTGTATCTCTCAAAGGAATATCGGCCATCTCCGCATGGCACTTCTTCAACTGGGAAACGTGAAACACATCATGAACTCCTGACAAGGCTTCGGGTAATTCCAACTTGTAGGCAACTTCGCCCATGCGTTCCAAAATTCTGTATGGCCCCACAAATTGTGGTGCTGGTTTGCCTTTAACTCCAAACCGTTTAACTCCTCGAAGTGGAGACACTTGAAGATATGCTCTATCTCCAACTTCGTAGGTTACTTCCTTGCGTTTATCATCAGCATAACTCTTCTGTCTGGATTGGGCTACCTTGAGTCTGTCACGGATCAACTTGACTTTATCCTCTGAATCTTTAATTAAATCTGCTCCGAATAATTTACGGTCCCCAACTTCATCCCACATTAATGGTGTCCTGCACCTCCTTCCATACAAAGCTTCAAAAGGGGCCATCTTCAAACTAGCTTGATAGTTGTTGTTATATGAGAATTCTATGTATGGCAAATTATCATCCCAACTAGATCCATAATCTAGCGCACAAGCTCTCAACATGTCCTCCAGAATCTGATTGACTCTCTCGGTCTGCCCATCTGTCTGCGGATGAAAGGCTATACTGAACTCTAGCCTGGTACCCAAAGTTTTGTGTAACTGATGCCAAAGCTTTGACATAAATTGTGTTCCTCTATCTGATACGATGGTCCTCGGAACTCCATGCAGACATACGATCCTGGTCATGTATATCTTGGCCAACTTAGCACTTGTATATGTGGTTTTCACGGGGATGAAGTGAGCTACCTTGGTTAAGCGATCCACTACTACCCAAATAGAATCATAGCCTGATCAGGTCCGGGGTAATCCTGTAATGAAATCCATGCCAAGCTTGTCGCACTTCCAATCCAGTATCGGCAAAGGCTGAAGTAATCTTGCTGGTTTCTGGTGCTCTGCCTTAACCCTTTGACATACGTCACATACTGCGACATACTCGGCAATATCCTTTTTCATACCTGTCCACCAGAAACTTTCCTTCAAGTCCAAATACATCTTGGTGTTGCCTGGGTGTATCGAGTAAGGCGAATCATTAGCCTCCTAAAGAATCAACCTCCTGATCTCTGTGTCATTGGGCACGTAAATACACAGCTCAAACCATATGGTTCCGTGTTCATCCTCACCAAATCCTTCTGCCTTTCCTTGGTTCATCCTTTCCTTTATTTCCGCAATACCTTCATCTAACTTCTAGGCTTCTCGGATCTTTCCCAACAAAGTGGATTGAATTTCCATTGCGGCAACAAAACCTTGTGGTACTATCTCCAATCGGAGATCTCTGAGATCATCAATTAACTCCTGAGGTAATCCTTCTGCTGTGAGGGTATTGACATAACTCTTGCGGCTCAATGCATCTGCCACAACATTGGCCTTTCCTGGGTGATAGTGCAATTTCATGTCATAATCTTTTATGATCTCCAACCATCTTCTCTGCCTGAGGTTCAACTCCTTCTGCGTGAAGATGTATTTCAAACTCTTGTGATCCGTGTAAACATCACAATGATTTCCAATAAGAAAATGCCTCCAGGTCTTGAGCGCATGCACTACGGCTACTAACTCCAAATCATGTGTGGCATAATTCCGCTCATGAGGTCGAAGCTGAAGTGAGGCATATGAAACAACTCTTCCTTCTTGCATAAGAACACCTCCAAGTCCCTGACGAGAAGCGTCGCAATATACCTGAAAATCCTTGCATATATTCGGAAGAATTAGCATTGGGGCTATGACCAAACGTTTCTTCAACTCCTGAAAACTGGCCTCACATTCCTCGGTCCAATTAAACTTGGTATCTTTCTTCAATAACTCTGTCATGGGCTTTGCGATCTTGGAGAAATTCTCAATAAATCTTCGGTGATATCCTGCAAGTCCAAGGAAACTGTGAATCTCTCCGACTGAGGTGGGTGCCTTCCATTCGGTGACGGCTTCTACTTTCGAAGGATCCATTGCTATTCCTTCCCCTGATATAACATGTCCGAGAAATCCAACTTCCTTCAACCAGAATTCACACTTCCTGAACTTTGCATATAACTGATGTTCCCTAAGCTTCTCAAGAACCAAGCACAAATGTTCCTTGTGTTCTTCTTCATTCTTCGAGTAAATCAATATGTCATGAATGAATACCACAAAAAACTTATCCAAGAACTCCATGAATATCATATTCATCATACTCATAAAATAGGCAAGGGAATTAGTCAAACCAAAAGACATGACCGTATACTCATAAAGCCCATATCTCGTGGTAAAGGCTGTCTTGGGTATATCCTGTTCTCGAATCTTCAGCTGGTGATATCCAGATCGAAGATCGATCTTTGAGAAAACTTTTACTCCTTGTAGATGGTCAAACAAATCAGTGATCATTGGCAAAGGGTACTTGTTCTTGATCGTCACCTCGTTCAGCGCATGATAATCTACAACCATTCTCAAGGATACATCCTTCTTTGCAACTATAAGCATTGGGGCTCGCCAAGGTGATGAACTCAATCGAATATAATCTTTATCCAATAATTTCTTAATTTGCTTCTTAATTTCCTCCAGATCATTTGCGGGCATCCGGTACAGTCTATTGGATATTTGTCCGGTTCCTGGTAACAACTCGATCAAAAACTCTATGTCTCGGTCCGGTGGCATGCCTGGTAATCCCTCCGGAAATACATCGGGATAGTCCTCGACAACTGGTACTTCCTCCTGAACAACTCCCTAAAGATAATTCACTTGAGTCCTTCTTGGTGTATGCCTTCACACATACTTGATCCGTTTCCCCTCTGGAGTGGTGACGATGGGTTGTTGTTGTTCTGGTTCTGATTTTGGATGAGCATCTGCATGAGGGCATTCTGGTTCTGGATCAACTGGATAAGTTCCGGTGGGAATTACGGGTCACGTCTTGAAGGCATCAGTTCAGTTTAGAGTGGATGAGAAATTAGAATAGAATAAGAGCCTAATGAGAGAAATCACTACCCATATGCTTATGATAGCAATAAAACTTCAAATCAAGCAATTCACACAAATCACATCACTCAAGCAAAACCTACAGGTAAGGTCATATCCACAAGAGATATGATCTCTTCATACTACCGCAATCTATCGTTGGACTCCATTTGGTAGTGGTAGTCTGAACTAAAACTTCTCAAATCAAAGTCAATTCTAGCTTCTTCTTCTTTGTCAATGATGTCTTCATAGGTCTTGGTCTCATCGGCTGAGCAACTTGGTGATGGGGTTCAACAACTATTGAATTGAACTATATAAGAGATAGAAATGAAAAGATAAGAGTATAGACCAACGGATATATAAAGAAGTCATAAAATAGAGTTTTCTTCCTATGGCTTTCCATTTCCTAGTTGCAGTGTCCTACAGTCAGCTTGTGCTCTGATACCATCTTGTAGCGACCCGTTCCAAATGGATCGAAGTCTCTGTGCTTAAGTGTCATCCCTAGATCGGTATGCTGACACACATAGTACTCGAGGAATTATAACAGAGTTCAATCACACACTTTATTACATCGAGGTCCTCCAAAGAGTATTTATTACAATAATATGGCCAAAGGCCATATAAATAAAAATAACTGCGGAAACATCGAAGGTAAATGAGTCCATCCAACTCCACGACAAACTGAGTGCAGAACAACGACCTATCGCACCTTTACTCCTCGTCGGAAAACTCTGCAACATGAGACGTTGCAGTCGTGTAGGTCAGCACATGGAATATGCTGGCAATTTCACACCATAGATTAATAATAAATGAAAAGACTATGTCTATATGCAAATTTAGCTGGTGGAGGCTCTAAGTTTATTTTTTTTGCATAAAGCCAATTTTACCCTACAACAAAGGAATAAATTTTTATTTACTACTAAATTAAAATGCCATTATTGAGAAGGTTCCTCCAACTCAATCCCAAAATTCCCAAGTTATTAGTAACCCAATAATTTCATTAAATAGAGTGATGAGATCAACCAATAATTCACTTCTAGATACTCAAGTTGTCCATAACCGGGGACATGGCTAATCATGATTAGTTTATACACTCTGCAGAGGTTTGCGCACTTTTCCCCACAAGACTCAACCACCTCCATGATCGGAAGATCGAGACATAGTCTTTCTGAAGTATTTCCTCCAAACCCTGGGTAGACCGGTACACCTACTTTCCCCTACATCAGCTAGTCTACCACGGAAAGAGGTCACACAACTTACTCAACTATGCCAGAGCCCATAATGGCTTGTGGCTGCACACGGAAGTTTCTGGGCATGAAATATCTTATGATCCCTTTGAGCCTGGGTGGCGGACCTAGGGTAATCACACGGGTACTCTGGGATTCCCCTTGGGCAAGCACTAGTTTCTCCAGGTGCCCCAAACAATCCACCCAGATGTGTATTAAAGTTGCCACCTTATGTTGTCCCAGAATTATTATCTCTCACAACTTACATGTATCACACATACCAATCCTCGTCTACGAGCATGGCTAAGCAATATATGATATAGCGAATATTTACGGGGTGATCAAAGGTCATAGGTTCCTACCACGTAAACTACAAAGCATATCCACAAGTTCCCAATACTACTCATGCAATCTTTGAGGGTGAAACTAATGCATAGTAAAAACTGGGTATTGAAAATTATGATCAAAGTGTGAACTTGCCTTGCCGACGTTCGTTGATCTCTAAAGATTCATAGTAGCTAGCTTCGCACTCCGGATGATCCAACGTAAGCAAGCAATAACATACATAAGCATACAAGCAAAGATCCAAAAAGAAAACAAATAAAAGACTTCGAAAAACTCCAGAAACACCCAAATAAAGTTTCTGTACAGAACGTAATTTTTACAGCAACAAAAATAAATGGTTTGGGTTTTAACAGAAGGTACATGTCACAAGCTTCGATTAGCAAAAAGAATCACCCAAAACGGAGTTACGAAACTCGAGTTACGGCCTAACGAAGTTTGAATTCAGATCTGGTTGAATTCAAATTTTAATATTTTAAAAAATAGTTTTCGTTTGGTTCTCTGGATAGAGGATATTTCTACGAAACCGTAGGAAAAAGAATCAACTAAATCGGATCTATAGATTAAAAGATATACTAGAAATAAGAATTGGTATAGAATCTGAGATTGAAAAATTACTGGAAAAAGAGAAGAAAAGGAATTCAACCAGATGCCATGTGGCGCTCTCTGATTGGCTGGGTTGTTTCCTGCGGCTAAAAGAAAAAAAACAGAACCGAAGGCCGGTTCGATCAACTGAAGAAAACCGATCTAACTCAACAAAACGGTTTTTTTTGTTTACTGAACTAACGAACAGAAGTTCGTTCACGTACAGAGAAGTACGTGAGTTGGGGGCGGCTCGGGCGTGATGGTGGCGGCGGCTCCGGCGGTCGTGGGCGGCGGCGTAGGTGTCTAGGAGATGTGGTGAAGTGTGGCTCGTCCGGTGGTGGAGTCGGTGAAGATCGGCGACGACGAACGGCGACAAAACCAAGCGATGAAGCTCGCGTACTCCGGGTGCTCCGGTGAAGACAACGTGGTCGGGGTGGCGGTTGTAGATGGAGAGGGATCGCAAAGCCATGTCAAACAGAGTCTAGGGATCGAGAGAAGTCGGAACCCAAAAGGATAGGGCTCGGGACCGCTCACCGGCGTCGTAATCCGGCGATGAACTGGAGCTTCTGCTGCGAGATTGGAATGTCGAGTACGTGTTGTAGGAGTGGAGTTGGTGAGAGAGTTTCGACTGAATCGGTCAAGGAGGGTCGTGGCTATTTATAGGACATATTGCTTGGGCGTGGGATTAGCTAGAGATAGGTTTTTCAAGAATTCGAAACGAAACGGCATCGGGTGTACGCGTACGTTTATGTGGTCCGTTCGTGGGAGGAAGAAGAAGAGGTGCGGTGGGGTCCAGTCGCCAGAGAAGAGAGAGAGAGAGAGAGTCAACGAGGGAGAGAGAGGGTTACGAGAGACAGGGAGGTGCGGCGGCGCTAGCTAGCGCTAGGGTTGGACGCGAGCGCTCGCCTCGCTACTCCCTTGGCTGCTTGGCTATGGCCTCGCTGCTCGGCTGGGCCAGTTGGCCTAGCCTGGCGGCTCTTTTTTTGAATTAGACAACGAGACAAAAAAAATATAAAGATAGAAAATAATATATTTTTATATAGAACATATATATATATATATATATATATATATATATATATATCAAAACATTCAGAAAAAATAAATCCTACAAGATGAACTATTTTTCAGAGGCTAAATAAAAACTTTATAAAAAACATTTTTCTAAAAAAAATCCCAATGAAACTCAAATTTGAATTCAAAACTTTTGGCATTGTTTTCTTTAGACTTTTTTTGAAGTGTCATGTTAGCTCCTCTCATACTTTTGAACAAGTATTTGTCAGGGAGTTTTGAAATAAATTTCAAATGCCACGTTGAATTCAAAGTCAGATAAAACTCAAATGCCTCTGAAATTTCCAAATGGCACTCAAATAAAAAAATGCATAGATGCTTAGCTAATAATTGTAAAACATTCCAAATTGAAAATTTGGGATGTTACATCTCTGCACCTATTGTTCAACCACCTGATTGGAATTTACCCTTTGAAATTATGTGCGATGCGAGTGATTATGCTGTTGGCGCTGTTCTAGGACAAAGAGTTCATAAAAATTGAATGTTATCCATTATGCTAGTAAAAATTTAGACAATGCCCAGAGAAATTATGCTACTAGTGAAAAAGAATTTTTAGCAGTTGTTTTTGCTTGTGATAAGTTCATGTCTTATATTGTTGATTCTAAAGTGACTGTTCACACCGATCATGCTGCTATTAAATATCTTATGAAAAAGAAAGATGCTAAACCTAGACTTATTAGATGGGTTCTCTTGGTACTAGAATTTTATTTGCAAAATATTGATAGAAAGGGAGCTGAGAACCCCGTTGCAGATAACTAGTCAAGGTTAGAAAATGTTCTTGATGACCCACTACCTATTGATGATAGCTTTCCTGATGAACAATTAGCTGTCATAAATGATTCTCGTAATGCTCCCTAGTATGCTAATTACATTGTTGCTAAATTTATACCACCTAGCTTCACATACCAACAAAAGAAAAAGTTTTTCTACGATTTAAGACATTACTTTTGGGATGACCCACATCTTTATAAAGAAGGAGTAGATGATGTTATTAGATGGTGTGTAGCTGAGCATGAACATGAACAAATCCTTGATGTCTACTACACAACTTGTTCTTGTAGACTCGTTTTGGGCCTCCAAGCGCAGAGTTTTGTAGAACAGTAGCAAATTTCCCTCAAGTGGATGACCTAAGGTTTACCAATCCATGGGAGGTGTAGGATGAAGATTGTCTCTCTCAAACAACCCTGCAACCATATAATAAAAAGTCTCTTGTGCCCCAAACACACCCAATACAATGGAAAGTTGTATAGGTGCACTAGTTCGGCGAAGAGTTGATGATACAAGTATAGTATGGATAGTAGATATTGATTTTTGTAATTGGAACAATAAAAAACAGCAAGGTAGCAAGTGATAAAACGGAGCACAAACGGTATTGCAATGCTTGAAAATGAGGCCTAGGGTCCGTACTTTTGCTAGGGTAATCTCTCAACAATCCTAATATAATTGCATCACATAACCATCCCTCAACGTGCGATGAAGAACCACTCCAAAGTTCCTATCTAGCGGAGAACATAAGAAGAAATTGTTTGTAGCTATTCTTTCCGATTGATCTATCCAAGAGTTCGTACTAAAATAACACCAAGTTATTCTTTCTGATCGATCCATCAAGAGTTCGTACTAAAATAACACAAGTTATTCTTTCCGATCGATCTATCAAGAGTTCGTACTAAAATAACACCAAAACAAATTCATATTCATAATACTCAATCCAACACAAAGAACTTCAAAGAGTGCCCCAAGATTTCTATTGGAGAAACAAAGAGAAGAACGTGCATCAACCCCTATGCATAGATTACCCCAATGTCACCTCGGGAATTCGCGAGTTGAGTGCCAAAACATATATAAAGTGAATCAATACGATACCCCATTGTCACCATGAGTATTCAATTGCAAGACATATATCAAGTGTTCTCAAATCCATAAAAGTATTCAATCCGATAACAACGAAATCTCAAAGGTAAAAACTCAATTCATCACAACAAGATAGAGAGGGGAAAACACCATATGATCCGACTATATTAACAAAGCTCGCCATACATCAAGATCATGACATCTCGAGAACATGAGAGCGAGAGAGAGAGATTAAACACATAGATACTCGTACAAACCCTCAGCCCCGAGGGTGGACTACTCCCTCCTCATCATGGTGGCCGCCGGGATAATGAAGATGGCCATCGGTGATGGTTTCCCCCATCGGCAGAGTGCCGAAAAGGGCTCTAGATTGGATCTCGTGGACTATAGAGCCTTGTGGCGGCAGAACTCTGATCTAGGTTCACTCCAAGGATTTTTGGAATATTTGTGAATTTATAGGGTAAAGAGGGGGTGCGGGAGGCCACTGAGGTGTGCACAACCCACCTGGGCGCACCAGGGGGGCCTGGCACGCCCTGGTGGGTTGTGCCCCCCTTGGGGCACCCCTAGGTGCAACTCTAGCCCATTGGGTGTCTTTTGGCCCATAAAAATTCTCCAAAAAGTTTCGCGGTGTTTGGACTCCGTTTGATATTGATTTTATGCGATGTAAAAAACATACAGAAAACAGTAACTGGCAATTGGCACTATGTCAATAGGTTAGTACCAGAAAATGATATAAAATGACTATAAAATGATTGTAAAACATCCAAGAATGATAATATAATAGCATGGAACAATCAAAAATTATAGATACGTTGGAGACGTATCAACATCCCCAAGCTTAATTCCTGTTCGTCCTCGAGTAGGTAAATGATACAAATAGAATTTTTGATGTGGAATGCTGCCGAACATGTCTTATCATATTATTTTCTTTATCGCATGGACATTTGGACTTTTATATGGTTCAAAGCAATAGTCTAGTTTTGACATGAGATTTAAATACTTAAGCATATCAACAAGCAATCATGCCTTTCAAAATATCAATGCTAAAATAATTTATCCCTAGCCCATCATGCTTAAACATTGACCCATTCATGAAACACATCCACATATTAGTTACACCCAATGCTCAAGTACGATCATAGTGTTTCCTTGTTGGTGCTTTTTAAGAGAGGATGGAGACTCAAATTAAAAAAATTGCATAAGTAACATAAAGGCCCTTCGCAGAGGGAAGTAGGGATTTGTAGAGGTGCCAGAGCTCAAAGCTTAAATTGAGAGATAAAATTATTTTGGGTGGCATACTTTTCCCACCAACGAAAACGACTTAGAGTTCCCAACACTTTCCATGCTAGATATATCATTGGCGGTTCCCAAACATAAGATAAAGTTTATTCCTTTTTCCAGCAAACTTTCACACGCCATGGCTAACCGTATCCACGGGTGCCTTCCATACCAACACTTTCCAAGGAATTTATTATTTGACAACATAAAGTAAATTCATTTTTTCATTTTGGGACTGGGCATCCCTAATACCTTTGCCTTACTCTCGTGCAATGATAAGTGAATAAACACTCATCGTGAGAATAACACATCTAGCATGGAAAATATTAGCCACTGTCGGGGGAAACTGTCCGCCACGAACACCTATGGGACCGGAGCCCCTTGTCTGTGCGGTACGAGGGCGGAGGGAGCACAAAGAGCAGATCGTAGCGAGCACGCGGGCAGTTTTACCCAGGTTCGGGCCGCGGTAGACGCGTAAAACCCTACTCCTGCTTAGTTATGTATTGAGTTTGGGTGCTCGGGAGCTTGAAGAAGCAACTACACCAAGCGTGAGAGTGATCAAGGTTTCGAACCCCCCCCCCCCACGTTGTGCATGGGCCTCCTTTTATAGTGTAAGGGGTCACCGACAGGTGTCAACGTAGGAGAAAGGGGTAAAAATGTAAAAGAGGTGGTAGTTGTAACAGTGCGGGAACAGTGGAGCTACAGTGCAGAACAGTGGTCTATACCTACTTTGACAGTGGGGGATAAGGGCATTTAATGCCCGTCGCCGTCGACCCCAAAAGCTCCCGCCCTTGCGTCTCCGTCTGCCACGGCGATGGATCCATCACCGTGGAGTGCCACCGTATACCCCAGGCTGCACAGCCATCCGCCACGCATCCCTGGATAGGCCCCAGGGCGACGCGTGGGCCGATGAGCTGGAGCGTGGGCACACAGCACAGCCTTCCCGGCAAGCACCTTGCCGGGGCCTTGATCTTGCCGGGCCCGGGAGCTTGCCGCTCCCCGGGCCCTTGCCGGGGCGCATATAGCGCCGAAGCGTTGTCTTCTAGTCTTCCTGGCAAGCTCCTCTTGCCAGGGCCTTGTGCTAGCGGGATAGTCTCAAGCCTGGTACGGCCTTCCCGGCAAGCTCCTCTTGCCGGGGTCTCGATCTTCTGTCTTGTATACTTTGTTTTTGAATGGTTAAATAAGGAGCAGGAAGGTCTCCGGCGAGCACGCGGTAAACCTCGCCGTGGGAAGCTGCGACTGCCCGTGCACAAGTTGGGGTACTGAGGTACCCCTACCTTAGTACACCGACAGGAGCCCCCGGGCCTGGGCCACACACGGTGCCGAGCGCTGTTGGGCCAGGCCCAAAGCAGTGCACGGGCACCCGCGGCCCGCGGCGCGCCGAATCCACTTCCGTATCCGCCGCACCCCACCGTAACGGCACGCGTCGATCACGGCGTCGTGGGATGGGACGTGCCCACGATCTCTTAATGGAAAGGGCGAAACGCCCCCCACTCCCCCATAAAAGCAGAGGAAGCGGGCGCGGTTCCCCTCCTTGCACTTTCATTGCATCGTCTTCCTCCTCCAAAGATTCTTCTTGCGCTCCGCCCCCACACCTCCGCCGCCGCCGTCTGCATCCCCGGCGTCGTCGGACCTTTCGCCCCTCCTTCCTTCCGCCGCGTCCGCCATGGCCCCGAAGACCGACAAGGCGAAGGCGGAGAAGGCCAAGAGGGAAAAGTCGGAGCAAGCGGCGAAGCTCGCCGCGTACCGGAAGAAGCACCTCGTCTTCCCGCCGAAGCTCGGCGTGCGGGAGCTCTGGAACAAGTATTACTTGTTCTGGGCCAAGGACACCAAGGCGCACCCCCGCACACGAGCCTACCCGGCCGCCGCCAAGGACGAATATCCCGGCGGGTACTACTTCTTCGCAGCCTTTTTTCATTGTGGTCTCTGTCCCCCTTTCTCAAACTTCTTCTGCGACATTATGAACACATACGGCCTCCATCTGCTTGACTTCACCCCCAACGCCATCCTTACCATGGCGGTTTTCACACACATGTGCGAAAACTTCATAGGAGTACACCCAAACGTAGCGCTTTTTAGGCACTTCTTCACTCCTAGAGCAGAGGCCGACGCCCCCCTCTCCGGAGGAATTTCTTGGGTTTTCCGTCTGAATAAGAAGGGATCCTACTTGCCGGGGGAGCTCCGCGGCAAGTGGGAGGAGTGGCGCGCGGAGTGGTGCTGGATCGTTGAAGATGCGCCGCAGTCCTTCACCGCGCCGCGCACAACACCCATCGTGCGCGGCAGGGATTGCAGCGAGCTGGACTCGGACGACATCAAACTCGACATCGCCCTCGTCCGGATTCTTCGTCTTCGGATGGCCAAGCTGTCAGTTGCAGAGGTGGGCGCAGATTTCCTCCGCCGGCGCATCGCCCCTCTCCAAGACCGGAAGAGGCCGGCCTGGGAGTACGGCGGCCCGGCAGACATAATGAGGCTGCGCCCCGGGCTCAACTTCAACTTCACCATGCTGGAGCTGAAGGGGATGGTCCGGGAACTCTTCAAGTACGACCCGGCACACCCTGAGTGGTTCAGGCCTCCCCGGGAAGTAGTGCCGCTCTGCAACAACATCGTCCGGGATCGCATCCTCGCCATGATGCCCATGTGCGACTCGCACGGCGTGGACCGCACGTGGATCGCTCCCAAGCCCATCGACGTCCTCAATTTCTACGACAACCTCGCAGAGGTGGCGAAGAACAAGAACGACCTCAAGGAGCACACGCGGGACACCACCGACCAGGAGATCGCCTACATAGCTTCTCGGGCTGAAGAGGCCGCCGCAGCCGCGGCGGCAGGAATTTTCGGATACACGCCTGAAGAGGCGGAGGTCGCGGACGCGTCCACCCAGGCGGAGGAGGCGGAGATCCGCAGGTTGCTGCAGCTCCCTCCCGACGCGCTCGCCGGGGTCCCCTCGCTGAGGCACTCCGGGATCCACGGGATCGTGGCCGAGGCCGCGGCAATGGAGGGTACCGCCGGAGGGAGCAGAGGCGCCGCGAGGGGCGGAGGCGCCGGAGGAAGCGGAGGCGGCAAGGGAAAAGAGGCCGCAGCGCAGGGCGCTGGGCCCAGTGAGCCGGCCGGGGAAGAGGAGGAGGAGGAGGCCGAGGACTCCGGCGGATCTACGGAGCTCTACGCCGACGACCTCTCCTCGTCGGAGAGTTCTCCGCCCCCGGCAAGCCCAAGGCAGTCTCCGCCGAAGCGCCTCCGCAAGACGGCGACGGGGGAGAGGGCGCAGGCCCCCCGGCAACAACCAGCTCGCCGGGCAGCTCCCCGGGGGAGCCAAGCCGCGCCAAGGCCGACCGGCGCACCAGCCACAGCAGAGGCGGCCCGCGCGCGGACCACGACGGAGGCGCCTCGTAGGCCGGCGCCGAGCCGGCAGGGGTCTTCTCGGAGCGGAGCGGCGGCTCCGCCCGCTCCTCGGGCGCCGGCTACCACAGGGGCTGGGTCTTCGCAGCCCCCAGCCCCGGTGAGCACCAAGCGCGCGAGGGAGTCTTCGTCTTCCGCTCCTCGCGACGACGCGCCCACGGTGGAGTACGACTTCTCCGCCCTGAGCGAGGACGACGAGGAGGACCAGGAGTAAGGATCCAGGACCCTACACCTTCCCGATTTTTATCTTGGTTTTTGTTGATGCTGACTCTGTTCATTGCTCTGATTTCAGGACCTTGGCTCATCGCGCGGTGAAGAAGGCCAAGGCGCCCGCGGTCGAGGTCGCGGAAGACTCAGCAGCTGCGGCAACAGGAGGCGTGCCGGAGCCGAGCCTGCCGGACCCGAGCGCTGCTCCGAGGAGCAGCCCCCAGCGCAGCCCGCAGCGCAGCCCCCAGCGTAAGTCTGGGGTTCATTCTTTCGCTTGTCGAGGTACGCCCGAGGAATTGGTCTTGTCTTCATATCTTGATGTTTCTTGTCTTGTCTTGTGCAGAGGTGGAGCCTCAGCGGGAAGAGCGCCCGGAGACCGTCGTCGAGGAGCCGCAGGCCCCGCCGTCCCCGCCAAGGCAGAACTCTCCGGCAAGGGAGAGTGCTCCGCCAAGGGCGGGTACTCCGCCAAGGCAGAGTACCCCGCCAAGGACGAGCAGCCCGGCGAGGGTGACTACTCCGACAAGGCCGAGCTCCCCGGCGAGGGAGCCCGCCGCTGAGGACGTCCGCCAAGGTATGCCTTGTGATTTGCTTTCTTGGCTTTGCCTCTTTTTGGATATTTGCTTGAATCTTGAACTTCTTTTTCTTCTTCTTCTTTTTAGATCTTCCTCCTCCTGAGCCCATGGAGACGGAGGTTATCAACCTCGAGGAGGAGGGCGCGCAGGGCGGCGGCGGCGACGTCCCTGTCGTCGAGGAGATGGCCGAGGCCGCCGAGCCGGCCGCGCAGGAGACTGCTCCGGCTGCGGACGCAGCGGCCGGGGAGGGGGACGGCGACCGCACCGCCGGCCCGGAGGCGGCGGGAGCATCGGATGCTGCACCGGCCACCGGTCCCTCCACCAGCAAGGAGCAGGGGTACTATCTTGAGGCCCCCAATGGCGTCTTCATCCAGATGCCTTGGGGGTCTTCTTCGCGAGCTCCCGCGGAGGGCGAGGCGTTTGACGGAGAAGTCCTCGCCTCCGCGGGCCTGAAAATCGTCGAGGCGCCCGGCGGGAGCGAAGGGCCGGAGGAGGAGAAGCTGCTCCACCAACTCCTGGCCCTTTACCGGGCCAGGCAGGCGAAGCTCGCCTCCCGGGAGGCCCTTGCCGCCAAGGCCGCCGCAGAAATGGAGAAGCGCGCGGCGGAGCTCAGCGCCGCCAACCAGGCGGCCCTCCGCGAGGTGGCGGAGGAGCGCGAGCGTCTCGCCGGCGAGTACCAGGAGTGGGTGCTCGAGAAGGCTGAAGCTGAGGAACAGCAGCGGCTCGCCGGGGTGGAGATGTCCCGGCGAGAGGGAGAGCTCGCGCAGCGGAAGGTCGAGCTGGACTCTCATGAGGAGGACCTTGCCGCTCGCGAGGCTGCCCTTGGCGGGGAGCTGAAGGAGGCGAAAGCAGCCGCGGTTGCCGCGGAAGACGCCAAGAAGGAGCTCGCCGCCAAGGTTGTTCAGCTGGAGAAAGCGCTGAAGGTGAGCGCGGAGAAGGTTGCCGCGCTCATCACGGAGCGCGAGAAGGACGCCCACACAAACTCAGAGCTCCAGGTGAGTCTCTCCAAGAGGGGCGACGAGTTGAAGGCCGCCAAGGACTCCATCGAGGACTTGGAGCTGAAGGTCACCACTCTGAAGGATTCGCTCGACGCTGCCCGGGCTCAGGAGAACAAGCTGAAGGAGGAGCTCCGCAAGGAGCGGACCTTGGTGGACAGCGTCAACAAGGCATCCGAGCTCTTCCGCCAGACCATCGAGGTATGGACCGAAGACTTGGTTTCTTCCGCGTCCAACATTGACCAGGAGCTGCTGGCGCTGAAGGTCGAACATCTCATCTACTCGCCGGATCCGGATCTCCCGCACAGCGCCAAGCTCAGCCTCTTCTTCAGAGGGATCGCGCCGGCCCTTGCAGGTCTCCGGAACCGAATCCCCGCGCAGCTGGCCGAGGAGTCGCGCCTGCTCTGCGCGGGAACTCTGGAGCGGGTGCTGACGAAGATCGTGTACCGCAACCCGGGGATCAATCTCACCAACGTTCTTCGCAGCTTGCCGGCTGATGCAGACACGGAGGCCCTGAAGGAGCAGGTCGCCCACATCATCGCCAAGGTGGCTAGGCTCGGCAGGAAGGAGGGCGACCGCGTAGATTAGGGCTCCATTATCTTTATCTTTTCGTTGCTGCATATCACGTCATGAACTCATTAGTCCATCGCGACAAGTTATCCTTTGTAAGATATTTATCTTATTTTGATCAATCAGTGCAATGTTATCTTCCTTGTCTTAATCCTTGACTTTGTATGTTTTTCACCCTACGCTCCCGGGGAGCTTGCCGGCAAGGGGCCTTTGCCGCGAGCGCTGAGTGCTGGACTCTGAGCAGCCTGCTGGCCAAGGCCCTCGCCGGCAAGCAACCTTGCCGCAGCTAGTCGCAACGCACTTAGCTTGCTGAGCGTACTCGGAAACGAAGCAAGGGCGCGACACTTGTCGCAGCTCACTTAAATCGTTGAGCGAAACTCGAAAACAAGATAAGGGTGCGGCAAGCCACGGGTAGGTTCCTCCGCGCACAGGTTTTCCATACAAGGTGTGATTGTTCAAGGAAGACAACTAAAATTTAAAATTTGAACTGGTCAAATTCTAACAACTTATCTTTCATAAATTGCTTGCTTATATTGCTTGCTCTCCGGTAAGGCTTCTCTTTCTTGAACAGCACTTGGTTCCTCCTTCACCTCCTTCCCCCCCGGCAAAGTTGTGCGCGAGGAACGTTCCTTCTGCTTAAGAGGAAAGAAAAGGGAGAGGGACACAAGCATGTGGCCTTTCGGCGTGCTAATGCTTACCGTATATCTGAGTGTTGCACCAAATGCCAAACAGAACATGCAAATAGAAAAGAGAAGCATGCAAAAGGCAATCGGTGCGAAAAACACAAAGACTTTACTGATGCACGGGTTCTGCGCCCGGCTTTGTACAAAGGGTTACATGCAACAGCGGCAAAGCTTGTACAAAAGGTGGTTGCCGGAGCGGATCACGGCAACCGCGCCTTATGGGTGAAACTTGCGAAGATGCTCTATGTTCCAGGAGTTGCTCACCGGTAAGCCTTCTTCGGTCTCGAGGCGGACAGCGCCGGGCCTCGTGACTTGTCTCACCCGATAAGGGCCTTCCCACTTCGGCGTCAACTTGTTGGAATTCTTGGCGGACTGAACACGCCGAAGAACAAGGTCGCCTTCCTCGAGACTCCTGGCCTTGACCTTGCGGCTATGGTAGCGACGCAAGGCCTGCTGGTATCGAGCAGCTCGTACAGCAGCCTGGAGACGTCCCTCCTCGAGGAGCAATGCGTCATCTTGCCGCAGATGCTCTTGCTCGAGCTCATCGTAAGCGAGCACTCGAGGAGATCCGTATACGAGTTCCGTGGGGAGAACTGCCTCTGCTCCATAAACTAGAGCAAAGGGTGTCTGTCCGGTGGCTCGACTTGGTGTCGTCCTGATTGACCAAAGAGCCGCCGGTAGCTCCTCTATCCAATTTCTTCCGCACTTGCGCAGCCTGTCAAAGGTCCTTGTCTTGAGTCCGCGCAGCACTTCAGCGTTCGCCCTCTCCGCTTGACCGTTGCTCCTCGGGTGAGCAACAGAAGCGAAACAGACCTTGGCACCAAGGTCTTGGACGTACTGCATGAAGGTGCGACTAGTGAATTGTGTACCGTTATCGGTGATGATCCTGTTAGGGATCCCGAAACGGCAAACAATCGACCTGAAGAACCTGACTGCTGACTGTGCTGTCACCTTCCTCACCGGCTCCACTTCTGGCCACTTTGTGAACTTGTCGATAGCAACGTACAAGTACTCAAAGCCCCCGACAGCACGAGGGAAAGGGCCGAGGATATCGAGCCCCCAGACCGAGAAGGGCCATGACAAAGGGATTGTTTGGAGAGCTTGAGCTGGCTGATGAATCTGCTTCGCATGGAACTGGCACGCTTCACACTTGGTTACTAGTGCAGTTGCATCTTGGAGGGCTTCTTGCCAAAAGAACCGTTGCCGGAAAGCTTTCCCGGCAAGCGCCCTTGCGCCAATGTGATGGCCGCATATGCCTCCGTGTATTTCCGCCAACAGCTTCTGTCCATCTTCCCTGGAGATGCATTTCAACCTGACACCATTGAGTCTTCTTCTGTACAGCTCGTTATCCACGAACTGGTACATACTTGACTGCCTGGTTATCTTCTCTATCTCTTGAGGGTCGTCGGGAAGTTCTCCAGTTTGAAGGAAACGGACGATCTGCTGTGCCCATGCCGGAGCCTGAGGCTCAACGGCAAGGACTAAAGGCTCGAGGGCCGCTGCGGGAACCTCAGCTTCTACGGCGAGGACCTCTGGTTCTGCCGGAGCTGATGGTCCCCCGGCAAGCTCGCCGGGGCGAGGCTCGTCGGGAACACTTGCTTCAACTGTACAGACCCGAGGATCTGCAGGAGCAAACTGTTCCTCAGCGTTCTGGTTGTTGATCTTGGGGACCTTGGCGGCAGTTTCAGGAAGATCCGCCGGCAAGTAGTCGCCGGAGACCAACTTTCTCTTCTTGGACTGCCCAATCGATGGTGTAACGGATGGTTGAGTCAGCTTGAGCAAGAAGGTCCCTGGTTCCACAGGTAACTTCATCGCAGCACACTTTGAAAGGCCATCTGCAATTTCATTCTGAGCTCTCGGGACGTGCTCCATCTGCAGACCTTCAAAGTGCTCTTCAAGCTTTCTCACTTCATCGACATAAGCTTGCATCAAAGGGCTCTGATAGCTCTTGTTAACTTGTCGGACCACCAACTGAGAATCTCCCCGCACAATCAGCTTTCTGATCCCAAGTTCGGCCGCAATCCTGAGGCCGGCAAGCAAGCCTTCATATTCTGCGGTATTGTTTGTCGCCTGCTCCCTGGGAAAGTGCATCTGGATAACGTATTTGAGGTGTTCTCCGGTGGGCGCGATGAGTACCACGCCAGCACCGGCGCCTTGCAGCGAGAAGGCACCGTCAAAATACATTACCCATTCACTTGTAGCTTCTTGTGCGGGTGTGCTTGTTTCTTGAACTTCTTCATCGGGCGTTGGAGTCCACTCAGCTATGAATTCTGCCAAGGCTCGGCTCTGTATAGTTGAAGTACTTTCAAATTTGAGTCCAAAGCTTGACAGCTCCAGTGCCCACTCAACGATCCTGCCTGTTGCTTCCGGATTGTGCAATATCCTCTTCAGCGGAAAGCGAGTGACCACTGTTATCTCATGGGCTTGGAAGTAATGGCGCAGCTTTCTCGAGGCCATGAGGAGGCCGAAAAGCAACTTTTGTACACCAGAGTACCTTGATCTAGCCCCCTGGAGAAGGGAACTTACAAAATACACTGGGCGCTGCACCATCTTCTTCCGCACCTCATTCTGTTCCTGCGCAGAGTCTTCCTTGTCGGGGCCAGAGCTTGCCGGAGCAGCCCCCTGCTTGTCGCTGGATTCGCTTGCCGGTGGTGCTGACTCCTCGTCGGACTCCCTCTCCGCCACTAACGCAGCACTAACCACCTGGTTGGTTGCCGCTAAGTATAGCAACAACTTTTCCTGTGGTCTAGGTGCGACAAGTATAGGAGTGGAGGACAGGTACCGTTTCAAATCCTGCAACGCCGCCTCCGCTTCCGGAGTCCACTTCATGGGACCCGCCTTCTTCAAGATCTTGAAGAAAGGTAGGGCGCGTTCTGCAGACTTTGAAATGAACCTACTGAGGGCAGCCACACAACCTGCAAGCCTCCTGACATCCTTGACGCGCTTTGGGGCCTCTATCTGCTCAATGGCTTTAATCTTGTCGGGGTTGGCTTCAATCCCCCTCTGTGATACAAAGAACCCGAGAAGCTTGCCGGAAGGGACTCCAAAGACGCACTTCTCGGGGTTCAACTTGAGCCGTATTCTGCGCAGGTTCTGAAACGTTTCTTCCAAGTCTTGAATCAGGGTTTCCTTGCTCTTACTCTTCACCACGATGTCATCCATGTAAGCTTCTACATTTCTGTGGATCTATGGCTCAAAAGCAGTGTACACTACCCTTGCAAAGGTTGAGCCTGCATTCTTCAATCCAAATGGCATGCGAACAAAGCAATAAGTCCCACATGGAGTGATAAATGCAGTCTTCTCTTCATCTTCCTTGGCCATGAAAATCTGATGATAGCCTGAGTATGCATCAAGAAAACAGAGTAGCTCACATCCGGCAGTGGAGTCAACGATCTGGTCAATGCGCGGCAAAGGGAATGGATCCTTGGGACATGCTTTATTCACATCGGTGAAGTCTATACACAGTCTCCATTTCCCATTGGCCTTGCGCACGACGACTGGATTTGCCAACCACGTCGGATGGATCACACCTCTAACTAGGCCTGCTGCTTCTAGCTTTTTGATTTCTTCGTTGATGAACTCTTGGCGCTCCACGGCTTGCTTCCTCACTTTCTGCTTGATAGGCCGCGCATGAGGACAGACAGCAAGCTTGTGCTCAATCACCTTCCTGGGAACACCGGGGATGTCAGATGGTTGCCAGGCAAACACATCGACATTCGCCCGCAGGAAGGCAACGAGCGCGCTTTCCTATTTGCTGTCAAGGGTGGCACTGATGGTGAAGGTACCACCAGTGCCGTCCTCGTTTGCGGACACTTTCTTGGTTGCCGGAGGAGCGGCCATTCCTTTCTTACTCTTGCCGGTGGAGCTCGATGGAACGTCCTCGACGGCAGCGCAGCACTCCGAAGAGGTGCGGTTGCCGGAGTGGGTCCCAGAGCACTTGCCGGACTTGGTCTTCGTCTTCTTCCCCCCGGGAGCTTCAGCGGCAAGAGTATCCTTCTCGGCCGCAGCTGCCGCATCCCGGTAGATCTTGTCGGCGCAGACAAGCGCATCCTTCTTGTCGCCGTGGACAGTGATGACGCTTATCGGCCCCGGCATCTTCAGCACGTTGTAAGCGTAGTGGGAAGCTGCCATGAACTTGGCGAGGGCAGGACGGCCGAGTATTCCATTGTAGGGCAATGGAATATCGGCGACGTCGAAAGTGATGCGCTCAGTCCTGAAGTTGAGCTCCCCGCCAAAGGTCACCGGCAAAGTGATCTTCCCCTTAGGCTTGCTCCTTCCCGGGTTGATTCCTTGGAATGAACCGGTCTCTTCGAGCTCGCCATCTGGAATCTGGAGTTTCTTGATCACAGCAGAGGAGATCAAGTTCAGCCCGGCCCCGCCGTCAACCAACATTTTGGTGACCTTGAGGTTGCGGACGGTGGGAGAAACCAGCATCGGCAAGCACCCGACCGCAGTGGTGCGGTCAGGGTGATCCTCAAGATCAAAAACGATGGGCGTGCTCGACCATTTGAGGAGCCTGCGCGACTCCACGGGCGGCTCCGCTGCGTTTACCTCACGCACCCACTGCTTTAGTTGGCGGTGGGAGGTGTGCAGGGAGGCGCCACCGTCGACGCACAGGACCTCCGTGGCCTTCTGGAACTCCTGCTCGCTGTTCTCCTCGTCCTCCATGTCTTCGTCGTCATCTTCTTCGTCGTTGTCGCGGCCCCGGGGAGGTCGATCTCCTTGCCGCTGCTTGGCCTTGCCGCGGCGCCCTCCCCGGCCGTTGAACGGCCGCTTCTTGCTGGGCTCTTCCCCGCCACCTTGGGCCTTCTCCTTGTCGCGCCTCTCGTACTCAGCTTTCTGCTGCTCGACGAGGTACTCGACGCGCTTGCAGTTGGAGAGATCGTGACCCTTGGTGCGGTGGATCTTACAGTATTGCTTGTCGGAGTTACCCGGGAAACTGTCCGCCACGAACACCTATGGGACCGGAGCCCCTTGTCTGTGCGGTACGAGGGCGGAGGGAGCACAAAGAGCAGATCGTAGCGAGCACGCGGGCAGTTTTACCCAGGTTCGGGCCGCGGTAGACGCGTAAAACCCTACTCCTGCTTAGTTATGTATTGAGTTTGGGTGCTCGGGAGCTTGAAGAAGCAGCTACACCAAGCGTGAGAGTGATCAAGGTTTCGAACCCCCCCACGTTGTGCATGGGCCTCCTTTTATAGTGTAAGGGGTCACCGACAGGTGTCAACGTAGGAGAAAGGGGTAAAAATGTAAAAGAGGTGGTAGTTGTAACAGTGCGGGAACAATGGAGCTACAGTGCAGAACAGTGGTCTATACCTACTTTGACAGTGGGGGACAAGGGCATTTAATGCCCGTCGCCGTCGACCCCAAAAGCTCCCGCCCTTGCGTCTCCGTCTGCCACGGCGATGGATCCATCACCGTGGAGTGCCACCGTGTACCCCAAGCTGCACAGCCATCCGCCACGCGTCCCTGGATAGGCCCCAGGGCGACGCGTGGGCCGATGAGCTGGAGCGTGGGCACACAGCGCAGCCTTCCCGGCAAGCACCTTGCCGGGGCCTTGATCTTGCCGGGCCCGGGAGCTTGCCGCTCCCCGGGCCCTTGCCGGGGCGCATATAGCGCCGAAGCGTTGTCTTCTAGTCTTCCTAGCAAGCTCCTCTTGCCAGGGCCTTGTGCTAGCGGGATAGTCTCGAGCCTGGTACGGCCTTCCCGGCAAGCTCCTCTTGCCGGGGTCTCGATCTTCTGTCTTGTATACTTTGTTTTTGAATGGTTAAATAAGGAGCAGGAAGGTCTCCGGCGAGCACGCGGTAAACCTCGCCGCGGGAAGCTGCGACTGCCCGTGCACAAGTTGGGGTACTGAGGTACCCCTACCTTAGTACACCGACAGCCACCCCTCACCATCTCGCGAGCGGTACGAGCACACAAAAGGGAAATTTATTTTGAAAATTAGAGATGGCACATACAAATTTTCTTAGAACGGCAAAGGAATACCGCATATAGGTAGGTATGGTGGACTCATGTGGAAAAAATGGTTTAAAGGATTTAGGATGCAAAAGTTGTGATCATACTTAGTGCAAAATGAAGGCTAGCAAAAGATTGGGAAGTGACCAACCAAGAAACAAATAGTCTCATAAGCGAGCATTAAGCATGATTAACACCAAATAATGCACCACAAGCAGGATGTAATTTCATTGCATGACTATTGACTTTCATGCTTGCATAGGGAATCACAAACCTTAACACCAATATTCTTACTAAAGCACAATTACTCATCAACATGACTCACATATCACATCATCATATCTCAAAACTATTACAAGAAATCAAGTTTATTTTGTCCAATGATCTTCATGAAAGTTTTTATTATATCCTTCTTGTATATCTATCACTTTGGGACTAATTTTCATTGTTGCTTTTCATAAGCTCAAACAAATATAAGTGAAGATCATGAGCATAATTTTTCTTTCTCTCAAAATAATTTAAGTGAAGCAAGAGAGAATTTCTTCAGAAATACTAAAGCACGACGTACTAAAAAAGATATAAGTGAAGCACTAGAGCAACAACGCCAGAAAAGAGCTTCGTTGATGGGATGTGAATGCCGCTTACTTAGCCTCCATGGCAACTATTTGAGGGCTCTAATTTATTTAAAAACTTTCAGATCTAAGTACTTTATTAAAACAGCAAGCAAACAAAATAAAATGACATTTTAAGAATAGCACATCTCATGTGAAGAAGCAAAAACTTAGGATCAACCGATACTAACAGATAATTGTTGATGAAGAAAGGTGGGATGCCTACAATAGATGCTTGAGACTTCCTGTTTATATTAGGGTGCCTTGGGCATCCCCAAGGTTGAGCTTTTGTGTCTCCTTAATTCTTCTCATATCACGGTTTTCCTAAATCTCAAAAGCTTCATCCACACAAAACTCAACAAGAACTCGTGAGATAAGTTAGTATAAACCAATGCAAAAACCTTATCATTCTCTACTGTAGAAAATCACTAAAATTATTGTTCAACATTCCATACAAATGCCTCTACATATTTAATACTCCTATCCTCAAATAGAATCATTAAACAAGCAAACATATGCAAACAATGCAAACATAACAGCAATATGCCAAAACAATACAGTCAGTAAAGAATGCTAGAGTATCAATACTTCCCTAACTCAAAAAGTTATGAAAATATACCACACTGTAGAAAAATTATCAGAGCTTATTTTTCAAAAAACATCAACATTTTATCACATTCTGGCCTTTTAAGGGAATTTTTGCAACATTGATAAACTTTCTATTTTGAAACAGCAACATGTAGACTTACAAAATAAGCATCATAAAGGCTATCCTTGACACTTTTATTGAAATGAAAGATGCAAAACATTATTCTATATAACAGCAAGAAAATCCTAACAAAAGAAAATTGACACTCCAAGCAAAACACTTATCATGTGACGAATGAAAACATAGCTCCAAGTGAGGTTACCGATAATGTTGGAGACGAAAGAGGGGATGCCTTCCGGGGCATCCCCAAGCTTAGTTGCTTGGCTCTTCCTTGAATATTACCTTGGGGTGCCTTGGGAATCCCCAATCTTAGTGTCTTGTCACTCCTTGTTCTCCTCATATCGACATCTCACGCAAAACTTGAAAATTTCAATCACACAAAACTTGACAAAACTTTGTGAGATGGGTTAGTATGATAAAACAAATCATTCACTTTGGGTCCTGTCAAAGACAAGATTCATAATTGCTCTCACACAATGCCTACTGGAGAATATAATTTCCACAATTTATATTGAGTAATATAAGCCATAGAAACTAGAAAACAAGCAAACTATGCATTGAAAACAAAATCTGTCAAAAAATAGAACACTCTGTAATGATCTGAACATTCACCATACTTCTGCAACTCCAAAAATCTTGAAAAAAGGACCACATGAACAATTTGTATATTAACCTTCTGCAAAAAGAATCAACTCAAAAGCACTCTTCTGTTAAAAATTAGAATTTTTTTTGTGAGCGTAAAAGTTTCTGTTTTTCAGCAAGATCAAATCTAATATGACCCAACAAGATCCAAAGACTTTGCTTGGCACTTTATTGAAACAAAAGCTATAAAATATGATTACTACAATAGCATAATCATGGGAAACACAAAAACAGTATGTATAAGTGTTGGGTTGTCTCCCAACAAGCGCTTTTCTTTAATGTCTTTTAGCTAGGCATGATGATTTCAATGATGCTCACATAGAAGTAAAGAATTGAAACATGCAACACAGCATCATGAATCACATGGCAATCACATTTAAGCCTAACACACTTCCTATGAATAGGGATTTTGTGAGCAAACGAATTATGGGAGCAAGAATCAACTAGCATAGGAAGGGAAAACAAGCAAAACTTCAAAACTTTCAACACATAGAGAAGAAACTTGATATTATTGAAATATGTAGAAGCATATGTTCCTCTCTCATAATAATTTTCAGTAGCATCATGAATGAATTCAACAATATAGCTATCACATAAAGCATTCTTTTCATGATGCAAAAGCATAGAAACTTTGCTACTCTCCACGTAAGCAAATTTATTCTCATGAATAGTGGTGGGAGCAAACTCAACAAAATAAATATCATGAGATTGAAAATTAAAGTCACGATCACAATTTTCATGGTTATAATTATTCAATATAGCATACATGTCATTGATGACCCACAAGTATAGTAAATCTATCGTAGTCCTTTCGATAAGTAAGAGTGTCGAACCCAACAAGGAGCAGAAGGAAATGACAAGCGGTTTTCAGTAAGGTATTCTCTGTAAGCACTGAAATTATCGATAACAGATAGTTTTGTAATACGGTAACGGGTAACAAGTAACAAAAGTAAACAAGGTGCAGCAAGGTGGCCCAATACTTTTTGTAGCAAAGGACAAGCCTAGACAAACACTTATATAAGGAAAAGTGCGCCCGAGTACACATGGGAATTATCGTCAAGCTAGCTTTCATCATGCTCATATGATTCACGTTCGTTACTTTGATAATTTGATATGTGGATGGAATAGTGCTTGGGTACTGCCCTTCCTTGGACAAGCATCCTACTTATGATTAACCTCCCACGCAAGCATCCACAACTACGAAAGAAGAATTAAGTTAAACCTAACCATAGCATGAAACATATGGATCCAAATCAGCCCCTTACAAAGCAACACATAAACTAGGGTTTAAGCTTCTGTCACTCTAGCAACCCATCATCAACTTATTACTTCCCAATGGCTCCCCCTAGGCCCAAACAATGGTGAAGTGTCATGTAGTCGATGTTCACATAACACCACTAGAGGAAAGACAACATACATCTCATCAAAATATCGAACGAATACCAAATTCACATGGCTACTTATAACAAGACTTCTCCTATGTCCTCGGGAACAAACATAACTACTCACAAATCATATTCCTGTTCGTAATCAGAGGGGCATTAATGTGCATAAAGGATCTGAACATATAATTTTCCACCGAATAAACCAACTAGCATCAACTACAAGGAGTAATCAACACTACTAGCAACCCACTGATACTAATATGAGGTTTTGAGACAAAGATCGGATACAAGAGATGAACTAGGGTTTGAGAGGAGATGGTGCTGGTGAAGATGTTCATGGAGATCGACTCCCTCTTGATGAGAGGATCGATGGCGATGATGATGCTGACGATTTCCCCTTCCCGGAGGGATGTTTGCCTGCTAGAACAGCTCCACCGGAGCCCTAGATTGGTTCCTCCAAGGTTCCTCCTAGAGACGGCGGTGCTTCGTCCCGAAAGATTCCTTATAATTTTTTCCATGGCAAAAGACACCTTATACTAGAAGATGGGCATCGGGGGGTGTCAGTGTGCTAAAGTAGGGGTACCTTAGTATCCCGACTTGTGCACGGGCAGTAGCAGCATCCCGTGGTCGGGCTCGCCACGCGCCCGCCAAAGCCCGCTCTGGATCCTTTAGAGCCATTCAAGAACAAAGTATTCAAGTTAAAGAAACAAGGCCCCGGCAAGAGGAGCTTGTCGGGAAGGCCGTACCAGGCTCAAGACCACCCCTTTGGCACAAGGCCCTGGCAAGAGGAGCTTGTCAGGAAGGCCAAACATGGCATTTCAGAAGACTTGCCGTGGCGCATCGCGCGCCCCGGCAAGGCCCGGAGAGCGACAAGCTTCCGGGCGCGGCAAGGTAGCGACCGCGGCAAGGCGCTTGCCGCGGCATGCTCCCACTACGTGCCCGCGCTCCAGCTCATCCGGCCACGCATCGCCCTGGGGCCCTTCCAGGTGCACGTGGCGGAAGGCTGTGCAGCCTGGGGTACACCGTGGCGAGCCACGATGATGAGGCCACCTTCGTGGCGAACGGAGACGCCCTAACAGACACTTTTTGCACTGTTTGGGGGCGACGGCGACGAGCATTCAATGCCCTTGTCCCCTGCCGTCAGGGTTAGGTACAAAACACTGTACATACACTGTTACAACTACCACCATTTTTACGTTTTTACCCTCACCTACGTTGCCACCTGTCGGTGACTCCTTTGACCTATAAAAGGAGGCCCATGCACAACGTAGGGGAGGTTCCGATCCTTGATCACTCTCATGCTCGGTGTAGCTAGCAGCCAGCTCTGTAGCTCCTCGTGCTCCCGAGCCAAGAACACAATACAACCAAGGCAGGAGTAGGGTTTTACGCATCCGTGCGGCCCGAACCTAGGTAAACTGCCCGCGTGCTCGCCTCGATCTGCTCTTCGTGCTCCCTCCGCTCCCTTGCCGTACCGAAAAGGGGCTCCGGTCCCATAGGTGTTCGTGGGCGACCAGTTTCCCCGACATCTTTGGCGCGCTAGGTAGGGGGCGTCGAGGTTGTGCGAACCTGATCCGGCGTTCACGCGGGCGCAACCTTCAGCAACTTCATCAACTTCGTTAACTTCATCGACATGCCGCCGAAGAAGAAAGCTTCGGAAGTAGGAGGCCCGTCCGCGTCGATCCCACCACCACCAGAACCAACGGTTGGTGGGGTAGACGCTGGCGGAAGGACGGACGCCGGCGAGGAAACTCACGGCGCCGCCAAATCCAAGGCAAGACGGACGACCGAGCGCACTCCAAGACCTCGGCGTCCGTGCATGCACCGCGCCCCTCTCAGGAGGTGCCGGAACGGCAGCGGCGTGGTACGCAGGGTACCATCCGCTTGCTGGGTCAAGGACAAGTTGGCGGGTCGCGGGACGCTCAAGGCCAACGTGCTGGCACGAGCAAGGCGTGGTCGCCGGGGCGAGACCCTGCTCCTTCTAACGCAGTTAGAAGTCCGAGCATATCTCGCTCCTCGCACCGCTCGCCACCACTCCCCTCCACTCCGGCAGAAGCTCTAGCTAGAGCTCAGCTACTCCTCGACTTCCCTCCAGCGGCAGACAAGGCCGAAGACTGGAGGGCCACCATCCAAAGCCTCATCGCCTTCGCCAACAATGACGCGCCGCAACAGCCGGCGACGTCACGGCCGCGGCAAGTCAGCCAGGCGCGGGCTGATGGAGACAAGACCGCCGGGGACAAGACCGCCGGTGGTGCAACAACCGTGCACTCCCCGCCCCGAAGGCCAAAGTCGCCGACTCGCCGGATCAACGTCGACGATGACTCCACGGCGTCGTCGGATCCACGAGCTCGCCGCGATCAGCGCCAAGTCCTCGACGACAGACGACAAGAAGACGCTCGAACCCGCATCGAGCTTCGAAGAGAAGCGCGACGACAGTCCGACCAGCGCGCTGGGACCGCTGTCGACATGCACGCGCCCGGAGAACCGGGCGACTTGCCGTACGCGGCAGGTTGCCCTACGTTCACCCGCGAGCTGCGGCAGGTCCAATGGCCCAACATGAAGAACTTCAAGCCCGACGTACCCGAGAAGTACGACGGCAAGACCCATCCCTCAGAGTTCCTTAGCATCTACACCATCGCGGTGTAGGCTGCTGGGGGACGCGGCGAGAAGATATTAGCAAACTACTTCCCGCTCGTGCTCAAGCCGAACGTCAGATCTTGGCTCATGCACTTGTTGGAGAACTCCATCTCTTCTTGGGCCCACCTGTGCCATCAGTTTGCCGGCGCCTTTACGGGCGGCCACAAGCCTCATGGCCAGGAGAGCGACCTGCATATACTTGCCCAGAAGGAAGGAGAGTCCCTGCGAAAGTACATCCAAAGATTCAGCCGCGTCCAGCACAACATCCCGGACGTCCACCCTGCCGCGGTTATTAGCGCGTTCCACCAGAACATGCGTAACCGCCGCATGAGGGAGGAAATGGCGATGTGTAAAATACGAGACGTCAGCGAGCTTTATGCCCTGGCCGACAAGTGCGCGCGCGCTGAAGAGGGGAGGAGATTCCCCGGAGAAGATACTGGAGCAGGAGGAACAGACAGTGGGGATGCCGCCCCGACAAGGAAAAACCGGCGGCGGAATAACAAGAAGAAGAAGAACAAGGAAGTACTGGCCGTCGAGCAGTCCGGCAAGGAGGCTGGCGCCAAGAAAGCTCAGGCTGGTGGCTCCGGCAAGGAAGCCACCACTGTAGCGGCCGCCGACAAGCAGGACGGCTCCGACAAGCAGTACTGCAAGATCCACCGCACCAAGGGCCACGATCTCCAGAACTGCAAGAGGGTCGAATACCTCGTGGAACAGCAGAAGGCTGAGTACGAGCGACGCGACAAGGAGAAGGCCCAGGGAGGCGGAGGAGAGTCCGGCAAGAAGCGGCCATTCAATGGCCAGGGAGGACGCCGCAGCAAGGCCAAGCAGCGGCAAGGAGATAGACCTCCCCGCGGCCGCGACAAGGACGAAGACGAAAACGACGATGAAGACATGGACGACGGAGACAACAGCGAGCAGGAGTTCCAGAAGGCCACAGAAGTTCTGTGCGTCGATGGAGGTTCATCTCTGCATACTTCCCACCGCCAACTCAAGCAATGGGTGCGGGAAGTTAATGCAGCAGAGCCACCCGTCGAGTCGCGCAAACTCCTGAAGTGGTCCAGCACGCCCATCATCTTCGACATTGAGGATCACCCTGACCGCACAACTGCGGTCGGGTGCTTGCTGATGTTGGTTTCGCCAACCATCCGCAACCTCAAGGTCACCAAGATGCTGGTTGACGGCGGGGCCGGCCTGAACCTGATCTCCTCTGCTGTAGTCCGAAAGCTACAGATCCCCGACAGCGAGCTCGAGGAAACCAGAACTTTCCAAGGAATTAACCCGGGAAGGAGCAAGGCGAAGGGGAAGATCACACTGCCAGTAACCTTTGGCGGAGAGCTGAATTTCAGAACTGAGAGGATCACCTTCGACGTTGCCGATATCCCATTGCCATACAATGGGATCCTTGGCCGTCCGGCGCTCGCCAAGTTCATGGCAGCCTCTCATTACGCCTACAACATGCTCAAGATGCCAGGCCCGATAAGCGTCATCTCTGTCCCTGGCGACAAGAAGGACGCGCTTATCTGCGCCGACAAGATCTACCAGGATGCAGCAGCCGCAACAGACAGCGAGACACTTGCCGCTGAAGCTCCCGGGGGGAAGAACAAGGCCCACTCCGGCAAACGCGCCTCTTCGGAGTGCTGCGCTGCCGTCGAGGACGCACCATCGAGCTCCACCGGCAAGTGCAAGAAGGGGATGGCAGCTCCACCTGCAACCAAGAAGGTGTCCGCCAAGGAGGACGGCACTGGTGGTACTTTCACCATCAGTGCCACGCTCGATCCTAAATAGAAAAGCGCGCTCGTTGCTTTCCCGCGGGCGAACGTCGACGTGTTCGCATGGCAACCGTCTGACATCCCCGGTGTTCCCAGGAAAGTAATTGAGCACAAGCTTGCCGTTTGTCCTCACGCGCGGCCCGTCAAGCAGAAGGTCAGAAAGCAAGCGGTGGAGCGCCAAGAGTTTATCGCGGAGGAAATCAAGAAGCTGGAAGCAGCAGGCTTTGTTAGAGGTGTACTTCATCCCACGTGGCTGGCCAACCCTGTTGTCGTGCGCAAAGCTAATGGGAAGTGGAGGCTTTGTATAGACTTCACTGATGTGAATAAAGCTTGTCCCAAAGATCCATTTCCCTTGCCGCGCATTGACCAGATCATTGACTCCACGGCTGGGTGTGAGTTGCTTTCATTTCTTGATGCATATTCCGGATACCACCAGATATTCATGGCCAAAGAGGATGAAGAGAAGACCGCATTCATTACTCCATGTGGCACTTACTGCTTCATACGCATGCCCTTCGGATTGAAGAATGCGGGTTCAACATTTGCAAGGGTGGTCCACACTGCTTTTGAGCCACAGATACACAGGAATATAGAAGCTTACATGGATGATATAGTGGTCAAGAGCAAGGACAAGGATACCCTGATTCAAGACCTAGACGAAACTTTTGCGAATCTGCGCAAGATACAACTCAAGCTTAACCCCGAGAAGTGTGTGTTCGGAGTTCCATCCGGCAAGCTTCTCGGGTTCTTCGTATCCCAGAGGGGGGTTGAAGCCAATCCCGACAAGATCAAAGCCATCGAGCAGATCAAAGCTCCAAAGCGCGTCAAGGATGTACGAAGGCTTGCCAGCTGCATGGCTGCTCTCAGCAGGTTCATTTCTAAGTCCACAGAATGCGCCCTGCCGTTTTTCAAAATCTTGAAAAAGGCGGGTCCAATGAGATGGACTCCGGAAGCGGAGGCAGCGCTGCAGGACTTGAAAGAGTACCTGTCCTCCACTCCAATACTTGTCGCACCTAGGCCACAAGAGAAGTTGCTGCTGTACTTAGCAGCAACCAATCAAGTGGTTAGTGCTGCGTTGGTAGCGGAAAGGGAGGCAGATGAGGAGCCCACAGCCCTGACAAGCACATCTAGAGACAAACAGAGGGCTTCCCCGACAAGCTCTGGCCCCGACAAGGATGAGTCTGCGCAGATGCAAGAAGAAGTGCGGAAGAAGATGGTGCAGCGCCCGGTCTATTTTGTCAGTTCCCTCTTGCAGGGGGCTAGGTCAAGATACTATGGGGTGCAGAAGTTGCTTTTCGGCCTCCTCATGGCCTCGAGAAAGCTGCGCCACTACTTCCAAGCACATGAGATAACAGTGGTCACTCGCTTTCCATTGAAGAGGATATTGCAAAATCCAGAAGCAACAGGCAGGATTGTCGAGTGGGCATTGGAGCTGTCAAGCTTTGGTCTTAAGTTTGAAAGTACTTCAACTATCCAGAGCAGAGCATTGGCAGAGTTCATAGCAGAATGGACACCAACGCCAGACGAAGAGATTCCAGAGACAAGCATCCCCGTCAAAGAAGCGAGCAAAGAATGGATAATGTACTTTGATGGTGCCTTCTCGTTACAAGGCGCCGGCGCTGGCGTGCTGCTTGTCGCGCCCACCGGCGAGCACCTCAAGTACGTCGTCCAGATGCACTTTCCCAAGGAGCAAGCAACAAACAACACTGCAGAGTATGAAGGTTTGCTTGCCGGCCTCAGAATTGCAGCAGAACTTGGGATCAAGAAGCTGATTGTGCGGGGAGATTCGCAGTTGGTTGTCCTACAAGTAAACAAGAGCTACCAGAGCCCATTGATGGAAGCTTACGTCGACGAAGTGAGAAAGTTTGAAGAGCACTTTGAAGGCATACGGATGGAGCACGTTCCAAGAGCTCAAAATGACATCGCAGACGGCCTGTCAAAGTGTGCTGCGCTAAAGCTACCTTTGGAACCAGGGATCTTCGTGCTCAAGCTAACTCAACCATCCGTTACACCATCAGTTGGGCAAAGCAAGATGAGAAAGTTGGTCTCCGGTGACTACTTGCTGACGGATCTCCCTGAAGTCGCCGCCAAGGTCCCCAAGATCAACGCCCAAGTTGTTGAGGAACAGTCTGCTCCTGCGGACCCAAGGGTCCGTACAGTCGAAGCAGACGTTCCCGACAAGTCTTGTCCCGGCAAGCTTGTCGGGGAACGTCCAGCTCCGGCCGAGCCGCAGGTTCTTGCCGTAGAAGCTGACGCTCCCGCAGCAGCAATGATACCTTTAGTCCTTGTTGTTGAGCCTCAGGCTCCAGCATGGGCGCAGCAAATTGTCCATTTCCTTCAGACTGGAGAACTTCCCGAAGAGCCAGAAGAGGCAGAGAGAATAACCAGGCAGTCAAGTATGTACTAGTTCGTCGGCAATGAACTGTACAGAAGAAGACTCAATGGTGTTAGATTGAAGTGCATTCCCCGGGAAGATGGGCAGAAGCTGTTGGCAGAGATACACGGAGGCATATGTGGCCACCACATTGGCGCAAGAGCGCTTGCCGGCAAGGCGTTCCGGCAAGGTTTCTTTTGGTCAGAAGCACTCCAAGATGCAACTACACAAGTAACCAAGTGTGAAGCGTGCCAGTTCCAAGCCAAGCAAATACATCAGCCAGCTCAAGCTCTCTAGACGATCCCTTTGTCCTGCCCATTTTTGGTCTGGGGGCTCGACATCCTCGGCCCCTTTCCCCGCGCAGCCGGGGGCTTTGAGTACTTGTACGTCGCCATCAACAAGTTCACAAAGTGGCCGGAAGTGGAACCGGTGAGAAAGGTGACCGCACAGTCAGCAGTCAAGTTCTTCAGGTCAATTGTTTGTCGTTTCGGAATCCCTAACAGGATCATCACCGACAACGGCACACAGTTCACAAGTCGCACCTTCATGCACTACGTCCAAGACCTTGGCGCCAAGGTCTGCTTCGCTTCTGTTGCTCACCCAAGGAGCAATGGTCAAGTGGAGAGGGCAAATGCTGAAGTGCTGCGCGGACTTAAGACAAGAACTTTCGACAGGCTGCACGAGTGCGGAAGAAACTGGATTGAGGAGTTGCCGGCGGCTCTTTGGTCCATCAGGACGACACCAAATCGAGCCACTGGACAGACACCCTTTGCTCTTGTCTATGGAGCAGAGGCAGTTCTCCCCACGGAACTCGTACACGGGTCGCCTCGAGTGCTCGCTTATGATGAGCTCGAGCAAGAGCAGCTGCGGCAAGATGATGCACTGCTACTCGAGGAGGACCGTCTTCAGGCTGCTGTACGAGCTGCTCGATACCAGCAAGCTTTGCGCCGCTACCATAGCCGCAAAGTTAAGGCCAGAAGTCTCGAGGAAGGCGACCTTGTTCTTCGGCGCGTTCAGTCCGCCAAGAATTCCAAAAAGTTGACGCCGAAGTGGGAAGGCCATTATCGGGTGAGACAAGTTACAAGGCCTGGCGCTGTCCGCCTTGAGACCGAAGAGGGCTTACCGGTGAGCAACTCCTGGAACATTGAGCACCTTCGCAAGTTTCACCCATAAGGCGCGGTTGTCGTGATCCGCTCCGGCAACCACCTTTTGTACAACTCTTGCCGTTGTTGCATGTAAACCTTTGTACAAAGCCGGGTGCAGACCCCGTGCATCAGTAAAGCTTTTGTGCCTTGCACAACTTGTCGTTTCATGCATTTTTCTCTTTTACTTGCATGTATTATATGACACATCGTGCAGCACACACCTCCGGTAAGCAATAACGAGCCGCAAGGCTCCATATCTATGTTTCCTCCCTATCTCTTTTCTCCCAAGCAGAAGAAGGATTCCTCGCGCACAAGTTTGCAGGGGGGGAAGGAGACAGTGGTATGGACCAAGTGCCGTTCAAGAAAGCCTCGCCTTGCCGGAAAGCAGACCATACGCAAAAGCTAAGTTACCAAAGTTTGAGCATTCAAATTTTTAAATTTTTAAGTTATCTTCCTTGAACGACCACACTTTGTATGGAAAACCTATGCGCGGAGGAACCTGCCCATGGCTAGCCGCGCCCTTACTTTGTTTCGAGCACGCTCAACGGCTTAAGTGTGCTGCGACAAGTGTCGCGCCCTTACTTCGTTTTCGAGTTCGCTCAACAACCTAAGTGTGCTGCGACAAGCTGCGGCAAGGTTTCTTGCCGGTAGAGGCATTGCCGGCAGGCTGCTGAAGTCCCGCACTCAGCGCTCGCGGCAAGGGTCACTTTTGCCGGCAAGTTCCCTAAAAGCGTAGGGTAAAAGCATACAAAGTAAAGAAGTCGAACCAAGGAAATAACACTGCATTAACTACCCAAAATAAAGTTATATTACAAGATGACTTGTCGCTGTTCTAATAAACTGCTGTCCATAACGTGATTGGCAGCAACAAGGGAAGCAGGAAGAAAGCATCCTAGTCCACGCGGTCGCCATCGACCCTCCTGATCTTTCCCACCTTGGCCACGATGGGGGCGACAAGAGCCTTCAACGCTTCCTGGTCGGCGTCGGGCGGCAAGGTCCTGAGGACGTTCTCAGGATTGATCCCGGAGTTGCGGTAGACTATCTTCGTCAGCACTCTCTCCACAACTCCCGTGCAAAGCCTGCGCGCCTCGTTCGCCAGCTGCATGGGGATCCTTTCCCGGAGCTGCTCAAGGGCCGACGCCACTCCCCTGAAGAATAAGCTCAGTTTGGCGCTGTGAGGGAGGTTCGCGTCGGGGGAGTACCCGAAGTGCTATGTCCCCAGCCCGCCAACTCTTTGTCGATGTCAGCGGCGACGGCGACAAGCTCCTCGGTCCACTGCTCCACCGTTTGCCTGAAGTTGTTTTGCGTGAGGGCGGCGCTGTCCAACAGTGCCCTCTCAGCCCGGAGATCCTCCTTCAGCTTCGTCTCCCGGTTCCTGGCGCTGTCAAGTGATGCAGTGAGGGTGGACAGCTTCAATTCCAAGTCCGCGACAGAATCCTTGGCGACGGCGATCTCCTTGCCCTTGTCGGATAGACGGACCTGCAGCTCCGAGTGGCTGTGGGCGTCTTTCTCCCTCTCCAACGTGAGCGCAGCAACTTTCTCCTCGCTCGTCCTCAAGTTGATCTCCAACTGCGCCACCCTCGCCTCCAAGTCTCTCTTGGCGGTCTCTGCAGCTGCAGCGGCGTCCCTCGCTTCCTACAGAGCCCCGCCAATGGACTGCTCGCGCGCGGCAAGGTCGTCCTCGTGGCTGTCGAGGTCGACCTTCCGCTGCGTTAGCTCCCCTTCCCGCCGGGACAGCTCCTCGGCGGCGAGTCGTTGCTGCTCCTCCGCTTCAGCCTTCTCGAGGATGAACGCTTGGTGCGCCTCGGCGAGCACCTCCCGCTCCTCCGCCAAGGACCGGAGGGCCGCCTGGTTGGCGGCGCGGAGCTCCTCGGTGCGCTTCTCCAAATCGACGCCTGCCTTGGCAGCCAGAACCTCTCGGGACTCCAGCTTGGCCTGCCTGGCACGATACAGGGCCAGAAGCCGGCGCAGAAGCTGCTCCTCCTCGGGCTCGTTGCTGCTGCCAGGCGCGTCGACAAACTTCAGCCCCGCGGAGGCGAGGACTTCCCCATCGAAGATCTCCCCCTCCGCGGGCGCCCTTGACGAAGAAGCCCACGGAAGTTGGATGAAAACCCCGTTTCCGGCCTCCAAGTAGGCGCCAGTTCCGACCGTGGCGGCGGCAGGGTCGGCGGTCGGCGCAACGTCAAACGCTCCTGCGGCCTCAGGGCCGTCAATGCGACCGCCAGTCCCCTCCTCAGCCGCCGCGTCGGCGTCCCTGGTTGCCTCTTCGACGGCGGGCTCCTCGGTGCCGACCACCTCTTCGGTAGCCGCGGCATCATCAGCGTTGCCGCGCGCGGGCTCCTCGGTGGTGGCCTCTATCTCCATAGGCTCTGGAGCGGACGAGTCTGAAGACAAGAAAAAGAAAGAAGAAAATCATTGACAAGCAAATATCCAAAAAGAGAAGAAATCAAAAGAAGAAAAGCACAAGGGTTACCTACGCGGGCCTCTTCTTCGACGGGGTTCCTTGCCGGGGAGTTCTCCCTCGGCGGCGTGGTAGTGGCCTCCGCCGGCGAAGGGCCGCTGGCGCCTTCCCTTGGCGGAGTGCCCACCCTTGGCGGGGTGCTCGCCCTTGGCGGGGTACTCGCCCTTGGCGGAGTACCCGCCCTTGGCGGAGTATCCTCCCTCGCCGGGGAGCTCCTCCTTGGCGGGGAGGTTGAGACGAGCGGCTCGTCGGGAGCAGTCTCTTGGCGCTCCTGAGGCTGCGGCTCTGCTTCTGCACAAATCAACAAACAAACAAGACGATTAACAAGGATGAGAAGCCCACGCGCGCCCGACAAGCGAAGAAGTAAACAGAAGACTTACGCTGGGGGCTGTGCTAGGGGCTGCTCTGCGGGGCAGCCGGCTGGTCCGGCAAGCTCGTTGCTGGCGCATCCCCCGCTGCTGCGACGGGCTCGTCCTCGAGGTCAACCACCGGGATCTTGGCCCTCTTCGCCACCCTTTGGGCCAGGGTCCTGGAAGACAGACATCAAGCAGAATCAGGCAAAGAAGATTCAAAACAGAGAGCAACAAACGAAGGAAACAAGAGTTGCAAGTACTTACTCTTCCTCCTTCTCGTCAGAACTGAGAACGGAGAAGTCGAAGTCTGCCTCGCGCGGTCCGACGCGAGGAGCTGGAGGAGTAGGCGCCCTCGGCCGCTTGCCAGGAGCGGGGTCAGTGGTCTGCGAGGACCCCGCTCCGGTCGTCGCCGAGGCCCGAGGGGCGGAAGGAGCGGTGGAGCCCGTGCGGGAAGATCCTCCTCCAGCCGCTGCTGAGGCGCGAGGCGCCCCCTTGGCGGCCTTGCTCATCGTGGTGGCGCGTGTCGAGCGGCGCTGCGGCTGCTGGCCCGCCGGCTGCCTCGCCGCGTCTGCGACCTTGCGGAGACGCTTCTTTGGTTGAGGCGGAGGACTTGGCGGCGGCGGTGAGCTTCCCGAGGATGAAGAAGAGTCAAGGTTCAGAGACGCGCCCGGGTCTTCGGCAGAATCGCTTGATTCATCGCCCTGCTCGACGGGCTCGCTCGACTCCGTCCCTTGCCCGGTGGCCTCGCTCATCTCGGCAGGCTGCCCGGCAGGCTTCAACAGTTTGAGGATCTCTTCCTCCTCAGCCCGACTCACTGCCTCCGCTGCGTCTGCCTCCTCCATGGTATACCCAAATTCACCTGCGGCCGCAGCTGCAGCTGCCTCCTCCAATCTATTGGCTATATAGGCCATCTCCCGGTCGGTGGTGTCGCGGGTGAGGCCATTTTTCTCGTCGGGATCGATTGCAGCTCCACCAAGTTATCGAAGAATGTTTGCACAGCTTCGTCAGAGGGCGCCAGCCAAGTGGGGTCAATCCCATGGGAGTCGCACCACGGCATTGCCGCGCGGATAGCACTGAGCGACGAATTGTTGCATAGTGGAACTACCCCCCGCGGCAAGGTGAACCACTCCGGGTGCTTGGCGTCGTGCCTGAACAGCTCACGGAGCATCCCTTTGAGCTCCAGGACAGTAAAATTATAGTTGAGGCCTGGGCGCAGCCTCATACAGTCTGCCGCGTTGCCAAATTCCCAAGCAGGCCTCTTCCTCTCCTGCAAGGGGGCGATGCGGCGGCGAAGGAAATCTGCTCCGACAGCCCCTACAGTGAGTTTGGCTTGCCGGAGGCGAAGGATCCTGGTAATGGCTATCTTTAGCTTGTCGTCCTCCGGGGCCAGGCCACTCCAGTCCTTGCCGCGCACTATTGCGGCTCGACGCGGGGAAGTGAACTGCTGGGGTCTATCCTACATGACCCAGCACCAGTTGGCCCTCCACTCCTCCTACTTGCCGTGGAGTCCCCAGTCAAGTATGCCTCTTTCTTATTGAGTCTAAAGATCCAGGAGATCCCGCTGGATAAAGGAGAACCTGACTCTACTCGAGGTGTATAATAATGGCGGAAGAGGGCTACATTGGGATACACCCCGACAAAGTTCTCGCACAGATGTGCGAAAACGGCCATGGTCAAGACTGCGTTCGGGGTGATGGTCAAGAAGATGAAACCCGTAGGTGTTCATAACGTCGCAGAAGAATTCGGAATATGGAGGGCAGAGTCCACCATGGAAGAACAGGGCGAAATAGGCGTACCCTCCCGGAAACATGTCGCAGGCTTCGGCGGGGAGTACCCTGGTGCGCGGGTGAGCTTTCGTCTCCCTCGACCAGAAGAGGTAGAACTTGTCCTTCAGCTCCCTCGCGCCGAGCCTCGGCGGGAAGACCACCATCTTCTTCCGCATTGCTGCTAGCTTCTGCGCCCGGTCGGTCTTCGCGGCTTTCGCCTTGTTGCCCTTCGGGGCCATGGCGGGACGGCGATGGGAGTCGACGACGCTGGAGAGACTGGCGGCGGCGGAGGAAGGGCGGAGCGCTGCTCTCTTTCGACCTTCGGGGAGGAGGAGAGCGGCGGGGGTTTCTGGAGGTAGAAGAAACAATGAAGCGAATGGGTGGAACTGCCCCTGTTTCCCCTGCTTTTAAGGGGGAGAGGGGGACGTTCCGCATTTTCCCCCATTAAAGAAACAGGCCACGATCTCTCCCACGACGCCGCAATCGACGTGTGCCGTTAGGGAGGGATGCGGCGGATACGGAGTGGGATGCGGCGCGCCGTGGGACGCGTGTGCCCGTGCACTGTTTTGGGCCTGGCCCAACAGCGCTCGACACCGTGTGTGGCCCAGGCCCGGGGGCTCCTGTCGGTGTACTAAAGTAGGGGTACCTTAGTATCCCGACTTGTGCACGGGCAGTAGCAGCGTCCCATGGACGGGCTCGTCACGTGCCCGCCAAAGCCCGCTCTGGATCCTTTAGAGCCATTCAAGAACAAAGTATTCAAGTTAAAGAAACAAGGCCCCGGCAAGAGGAGCTTGCCGGGAAGGCCGTACCAGGCTCAAGACCACCCCTTTGGCACAAGGCCCTGGCAAGAGGAGCTTGTCAGGAAGGCCAAACATGGCATTTCAGAAGACTTGCCGTGGCGCATCGCGCGCCCCGGCAAGGCCCGGAGAGCGACAAGCTTCCGGGCGCGGCAAGGTAGCGACCGTGGCAAGGCGCTTGCCGCGGCAAGCTCCCACTACGTGCCCGCGCTCCAGCTCATCCGGCCACACATCTCCCTGGGGCCCTTCCAGGTGCACGTGGCGGAAGGCTGTGCAGCCTGGGGTACACCATGGCGAGCCGCGATGACGAGGCCACCTTCGTGGCGAACGGAGACGCCCTAACAGACACTTTTTGCACTGTTTGGGGGTGACGGCGATGGGCATTCAATGCCCTTGTCCCCTGCCGTCAGGGTTAGGTACAAAACACTGTACATACACTGTTACAACTACCACCATTTTTACGTTTTTACCCTCACCTACGTTGCCACCTGTCGGTGACCCCTTTGACCTATAAAAGGAGGCCCATGCACAACGTAGCGGAGGTTCCGATCCTTGATCACTCTCACGCTCGGTGTAGCTAGCAACTAGCTCTGTAGCTCCTCGTGCTCCCGAGCCAAGAACACAATACAACCAAGGCAGGAGTAGGGTTTTACGCATCCGTGCGGCCCGAACCTGGGTAAACTGCCCGCGTGCTCGCCTCGATCTGCTCTTCGTGCTCCCTCCGCTCCCTTGCCGTACCGAAAAGGGGCTCCGGTCCCATAGGTGTTCGTGGGCGACCAATTTCCCCGACAGGGGGCTTCCAGGTGGCCCACGAGGCAGGGGGGCGCGCCCAGGGGGGTAGGGCGCGCCCTCCACCCTCGTGGACAGTGGGTGGCCCTGCTCTGGTGCTTTTTTCGCCCAATATTTTTAATATATTCCAAAACTGACTTTCGTGGAGTTTCAGGACTTTTGGAGATGTGCAGAATAGGTCTATAATATTTGCTTCTTTTCCAGCCTAGAATTCCAGCTGCGGGCATTCTCCCTCTTCATGTAAACCTTGTAAAATACGAGAGAAAAGGCATAAGTATTGTGACATAATGTGTAATAACAGCCCATAATGCAATGAACATCGATATAGAAGCATGATGCAAAATGGACGAATCAACTCCCCCAAGCTTAAACCTCGCTTGTCCTCAAGCGGAAACCGGTATCGAAAAATATGTCCACATGTTTAGAGATAGAGGTGTCGATAAAATAAAATACGGACATGAGGGCATCATGATAATTCTTAGAATAACAACATATATATTGTCATATGATTTCTTATGCTGAAGTAACAATCTATTCACAATGTGAAGTATGAATCAGAAACTTCATTGAAAACTAACAAACTATGATCTTGGTCATTGAAGCAATTGCAATTTATCATAACATCAGAAAGAGTCAATATAAGAGCTTTTCAGCAAGTCCACATACTCAACTATCATTTAGTCTTTCACAATTGCTAACACTCACGCAATACTTATGGGTATGAAGTATTAATCGGACACAGAGAAAGATAGGGGCTTATAGTTTTGCCTCCCATCCTTTTACCTCAAGGGTAACGTCAACAATAATACTTTATGAAAACCCACATCCAACTGGATATATATAT
>LR738711.1:239148070-239188482 GCA_902687465.1 Secale cereale | reverse complement strand
ATATATATATATATATATATATATATATATATATATATATATATATATATATATATATATATATATATATATATATATATATATATATATATATATATATATATATCAGGATCTTTCCAACACATAGTGCTTGCCAAAGGATAAAGTGTAAAAAGGAAAGGTGAAGATCACCATGACTCTTGTATAAGGTATAAGACAAAAATAAAGGATAGGCCCTTCATAGAGGGAAGCAGAGGTTGTCATGTGCTTTAATGGTTGGATGCACAAAATCTTAATGCAAAAGAACGTCACTTTACATTGCCACTTGTGATAGGGACCTTTATTATGCAGTCCGTCACTTTTATTTCTTCCATATCACAAGCTCGTATAAAGCTTATTTTCTCCACACTAATAGATCATACATATTTAGAGAGCAATTTTTATTGCTTGCAACAATGACAACTTACTTGAAGGATCTTACTCAATCCATAGGTAGATATGGTGGACTCTCATGGCAAAATTGGGTTTAAGGATATTTGGAAGCGCAAGTAGTATCTCTACATGGTGCAAATGATTTGGCTAGCATGAGGGGGAAAGGCAAGCTCAACATGTTGGATGATCCATGACAATATAATTTATTTTGGATATAAGAAAACATAACCCATTATGTTGTCTTCCTAGTCCAGCATCAACTTTTTAGCATGTCATATTTTAATGAGTGCTCACAATCATAAAAGATGTCTAAGATAGTATATTTATATGAGAAAACCTCTCTTTCTTTATTACTTCCTATTAATTGCCACGATGACCAAGACTATCTTTGTCAACTCTCAACAACTTTTATTCATCATACTCTTTATATGTGAAGTCATTACTCTCCATAAGATCAATACGATCTCTTTATTTATTTGTATTCGTTCTTTTTTCTTTTATTCCCTCAAGATCGTAGCAAGATAACCAAGCCCTCGACTCAAGACTAATATTTATTATATATAGCTCACACACTCGATTACATAGATAAGGATCAACACAACAACTAAAAGCTAGATCATACTAAAATTTATTCTACTAGATCAAGATATAATCAAAAGGATCGAACTAAGAAAAATGGTAAAGATAGAAGTGTAATGGTGATACGATACCGGGGCAACTCCCCCAAGATTAGCAATTGCCAAGGGGAGTGCCCATACCCATGTGTTTATGTCTCTTGCTTCGGAGGTGGTGATGATGGAGTTGATGATGATGCTGGCTTGTCCCTTAATTTGCGCTTGATGATAGAATTTTGCTCCCTTAGATCATCGATCTCCTGCCCAAGGCTCAATATCTTTTTGCATAGTTCTTGCTTGTTCTCCTTCAAGAGGTGAAAAGGGATAAACTCGATCTTAGGTTTCTTTGCTCTATCAGGGAGGCTTGACTTTTTGAACTCCACATGCATGTCCCCAGGTTGAGGTAATGGGACTTTATCTTCATCTTAACTCGTCTCCTCCTTTCCCCTAGGATCATAGTATTCTTCTTCCTCTGTGGTCCAACCACAATTCTCCAAGTCCCGGTAGACCTTAGGGTCTGCAAGGTAATCAACCACATGGATTTCTCCCTCTGAATCCTTGGATGACATATTGCTCTAACCTGCGGCAGAAACAACTCAAAACAAAAACAGAGGATTTTGTCGTACAGGGGTCAAAACCTTTGGGAGATTATATAATGAATTTTTGCCAACCAAAAGAAGTACCGTGCAAGAAAACGGAGTCTGGAGGGCACACGAGGTGCCCACGAGGCAGGGGGCTTGCCCAGGGGGGTAGGGCGCGCCCTCCACCCTCGTGGATGCCTCGCGTCCTTTCCGGACTACTTCCTTATTTTCCTATTTTCTTAAGTATTCCAAAACGGAGAAAATTGTTGTTAGAACTGTCTTGGAGTTGGTTTACTTACCATACCACATACCTATCCCTTTTCGGAGTCTGAAACATTCTGGAAAGTGTCCCTTATGTACTCCTCCAGGGTTACGGTGCAATAACATTGGTTTCAACATTTATGGGATTACCTGAGATATAATGTTTGATTCTTTGACCGTTCACCACCTTCGGATTTGTGCCTTCGAAGTTGTTGATTTTTATGGCACCGGAACAATAGACCTCCTCTATAACGTAAGGACCTTCCCATTTAGAGAGGAGTTTTCCTGCAAAACATCTTAAACAAGAGTTGTATAACAAAACATAATCACCTACATTAAACTCAAGCTTTTGTATCCTTTTGTCATGCCATCTTTTAACTTTTTGTTTAAACAGTTTGGCATTCTCATAGGCCTGGGTTCTCCACTAATCAAGTGAGCTAATGTCAAATAGTCTCTTCTCACCAGCAAGTTTGAAATCATAATTGACCTCTTTAATGGCCCAATATGCCTTATGTTATAGTTCGAGAGGTAAGTGACATGCTTTTCCATAAACCATTTGATATGGAGACATACCCATATGATTTTTATATGCAGTTCTATAGGCCCATAATGCATCATCAAGTTTCTTGGACCAATTCTTTCTAGACCTATTAATAGTCTTTTGCAAAATTAATTTAATATCTCTATTACTCAGTTCTACTTGTCCACTAGACCGTGGTGGTATGGAGATGCAATTCTATGATTAACATCATACTTAGCAAGCATTTTACGAAAAGCACCATGAATAAAATGTGAACCACCATCAATCATTAAGTATCTAGGGACTACAAACCTCGGAACAATAACTTCTTTAAGCATCTTAATAGAGGTGTTATGATCAGCACTACTAGTTGGAATAGCTTCTACCCACTTAGGAACATAATCAACATCAACTAAAATATGTGTATACCCATTAGAGGAAGGAAATGGTCTCATATAATCAAAGCCCCAAACATCAAATGGTTCAATAACAAGTGAATAGTTCATAGGCATTTCTTGATGTCTACTAATATTACCAATTCTTTGACATTCATCACAAGACAAGAGAAACTTATGGGCATCTTCGAAATGAGTAGGCCAATATAAACCGGATTGCAATACCTTATGTGCAGTTCTATCTCCAGCGTGGTGTCCTCCATAAGCCTCGGAGTGACACTTGCATAGGATATGTTCCTGTTCATGCTCAGGTACACAACGTCTAATCACACCGTCTACTCCTTCTTTATAAAGGTGTGGGTCATCCCAGAAGTAATGTCTTAAGTCATAGAAAAACTTTTTCTTTTGCTGGTATGTGAAACTAGGTGGTATAAATTTAGCAACAATGTAATTAGCATAATCAGCATACCATGGAGCAGTACGAGAAGTATTTATGACAGCTAATTGTTCATCAGGAAAGCTATCATCAATAGTAGTGGGTCATCAAGAACATTCTCTAACCTAGATAAGTTGTCTGCAACAGGGTTCTCATCTCCCTTTCTATCAACAATATGCAAATCAAATTCTTGTAGCAGGAGAAGCCATCTAATAAGTCTAGGTTTTGCATGTTTCTTTTCCATAAGATATTTAATAGCAACATGATCAGTGCGAACAATTACTTTAGAATCAACAATATAAGGTCTGAACTTATCAGAAGGAAATACAACTGCTAAAAATTCTTTTTCAGTAGTAGCATAATTTCTCTCGGCACTGTCTAGAGTTTTACTAGCATATTGGATAACATTTAATTTATTATCAACTCTTTGTCCTAGAACAACACCTACATCATAATCACTAGCATCACACATAATTTCAAAGGGTAAATTCAAATTAGGTGGCTGAATAATAGGTGCAGAAATCAAGGCTTTCTTAAGTATTTCAAATGCTTCTACACAATCATCATCAAAGACAAAAGGAACATCTTTTTGTAAGAGATTAGTGAGAGGCCTAGAAATGTTTGAGAAGTCTTTAATGAACCTCCTATCAAAACCGACATGACCAAGAAAACTTCTTATACCTTTAATGTCCTTAGGACACGACATCTTTTCAATAGCATCAACTTTAGCTTTATCAACTTCAATACCTCTTTCGGAAATTTTATGCCCCAAGACAATACCTTCATTAACCATAAAGTGGCACTTCTCCCAATTCAAGACAAGATTAGTTTCTTCACATCTCTGCAAAACTCGATCAAGGTTGCTTAAGCAATCATCAAAAGAAGTTCCATACACGGAGAAATCATCCATGAAAACCTTAACAATCTTTTCACAAAAGTCAGAGAATATAGTAGTCATACATCTTTGAAAGGTAGAAGGTGCATTACATAAACCAGAAGGCATACGTCTATAAGCGAAGGTACCGAAAGGGCAAGTAAAATTGGTCTTTTCCTGATCCTCCTTTGACACAGGTATTTGAGAGAAACTAGAATAACCGTCTAGAAAGCAAAAATGCGTATGTTTGGATAATCTTTCTAGCATTTGATCAATAAAAGGTAAAGGGTTATGATCCTTTCTAGTAGCTTTATTTAATTTGCGGAAATCAACTGCCATTCTATAACCTGTAACAATTCTTTGTGGGATCAATTCTTCTTTATCATTAGGAACAACAGTAATACCTCCCTTCTTAGGGACACAATGGACAAGACTTACCCACTGACTATCAGCAACATGATAAATTATACCTGCCTCCAGAAGCTTTAGTATTTCATTTCTTACCACTTCTTTCATCTTAGGATTTAACCGTCGTTGGTGATCAACAACTGGTTTAGCGTCTTTCTCCAATTTTATTTTGTGCTGGCATAGAGTGGGACTAATGCCCTTAAGATCATCAAGAGTGTATCTAATAGCAACACAGTGCTTCTTCGGAGTTTTCAATAATTTCTCTTCTTCCTGCTCTGAAAGGTTAGCACTAATAATAACACGATATATCTTCTTTTCATCAAGATAAGCATATTTAAGAGTATCAGGTAATGGTTTAAGCACAAACACGGGATCACCCTTGGGTGGAGGAGGATCCCCTAGAATTTCAACACGCAAGATGTGTTTCAAAATAGGTCATTGTTTAAAGAAAACTTCATCTATTTCCCTTCCATACTTAAGAGTATCAGGTAATGGTTTAAGCTCAAACACGGGATCACCCTTGGGTGGAGAAGGATCCCCTAGAATTTCAACATGCAAGATGTGTTTCAAAATAGGTCCTTGTTTAAAGAAAACTTCATCTATTTCCCTTCTTTCATTCATAAACTTATCATTTTCATGGTCTAGCAAATATTGTTCTAAAAGATCATTAGGAGGCACGACAATAGAAGCAAGACCGATAATTTTATCTTTACTAGGCAATTCCTTATCATGGGGTTGGCTACGAAATTTGGCAAAATTAAAATCATGAGACATATCCCGTAAACAAATAGTAACAATATCCTTTTTGCAGTCTATCTTAGCATTAACAATATTCAAGAAGGGTCTACCAAATATAATGGGACAAAAATCATCTTGTGGGGAACCAAGAACAAGAAAGTCAGTAGGATATTTTATTTTTCCACACAAGACTTCAACATCTCTAACAATCCCAATTGGTGATGTAGTACCTCTATTAGCAATCTTGCTAGTAACATCAATTTCTTCTATCTCAGCGGGTGCAATTTCATTCATAATTTCTTCATATAATATAAAAGGAATTGCACTCACACTAGCACCCATATCACATAAGCCATGATAACAATGATCTCCTATTTTAACAGAAACAAAAGACATGCCAACAACATGTCTATGTTTATTTTTAGTACCGGGTCTAGCAATTCTAGCAGCTTCATCACAGAAGTAAACAACATGCCCATCAATATTATCGACCGAGAGATCCTTAACCATAGCAATACTAGGTTCAACTTTAATTTGCTCAGAGGGTGTAGGTGTTCTAGCATTACTCTTACGAACCACAGTTGAAGCTTTAGCGTGATCCTTTATTCTAACAGGGAAAGGTGGTTTCTCAATATAAGCGGTAGGAACAATAGGATCAACATTATAAGTGATAGTCTTTTATTCAACTCTAATAGGTTCAACTACTTTTACTTCAATGGGAGGATGATATTTAGACCACTTCTCCTTAGGGATATCAACATGAGTAGAAAATGATTCACAGAAAGAAGCTACTATCTCAGAGTCAAGTCCATATTTAGTGCTAAATTCACGAAAAGCATCGGTATCCATAAAAGATTTAAAAAAAGGCAAACTTAGGTGTTATACCCGACTCCTTACCTTCGCCGAGTTCCCAATATTCAGAGTTGCGTTTAATTCTTTCCAATAAATCCCATATGGATTCAATAGTCTTCATCACAAAAGAACCAGTACAAGAAGTATCGAGCATGGAGCGATTATTGAGAGAAAGTCGAGCATAATGTTTTTGAATAATAATTTCTCTTGAGAGCTCATGATTGGAGCATGAATATAACATTTATTTAAGCCTCCCCCAAGCTTGAGCGATACTTTCTCCTTCGCGAGGCCAAAAATTATATATATAAATACGATCACGATGAACCATATGCGTAGGATAAAATTCTGATGAAATTCCAATTTCAATCGGTTGTAGTTCGATGATCTAATATCATCACATAGCCTAAACCATTTCAATGCCTTTCCCTTCAAAGATAAAGGAAATACCTTCTTCTTCATAACATCCTCGGGGATACCTGCAAGCTTAAATAATCCACAAACTTCACCCACATAGATTAGGTGCATATCGGGATGTAATGTTCCATCTCCTGTAAAAGGATTAGCTAGCAGTTTCTCTATCATACCTGAAGGAATTTCAAAGTAAATTTTTTCATTAGGTTGAGGATCAACTCTTTGCTCTACTGGTCGGGGTGAAGATATCCCAAACAAGACCCTCAAAGGATTATTTTCTATAGTAACAAGTGACAGTAAATTTCAGCACACTATATAAATTTTTCCTTACCAAATTCCACCAACCAAAGGCGCTTCACTCCTCGGCAACGGCACCAGAAAAGGGTCATGATGACCCACAAGCATAGGGGATCTATCATAATCCTTTCGATAAGTAAGAGTGTCGAACCCAACGAGGAGCAGAAGGAAATGACAAGCGGTTTTCAGTAAGGTATTCTCAGCAAGCACTGAAATTATCGATAACAGATAGTTTTGTAATACGGTAATTCGTAATGGGTAATAAGTAACAAAAGTAAACAAGGTGCAACAAGGTGGCCCAATCCTTTTTGTAGAAGAGGACAAGCCTGGACAAACTCTTATATAAGGAAAAGCGCTCCCGAGGACACATGGGCATTATCGTCAAGCTAGTTTTCATCATGCTCATATGATTCGCGTTCGTTACTTTGATAATTTGATATGTGGGTGGACTGGTGCTTGGGTACTGCCCTTCCTTGGACAAGCATCGCACTTATGATTAACCTCCCTCGCAAGCATCCGCAACTATGAAAGAAGAATTAAGGTAAACCTAACCATAGCATGAAACATATGGATCCAAATCAGCCCCTTACAAAGCAACGCATAAACTAGGGTTTAAGCTTCTGTCACTCTAGCAACCCATCATCTAATTATTACTTCCCAATGCCTTCCCCTAGGCCCAAACAATGGTGAAGTGTCATGTAGTCGACGTTCACATAACACCACTAGAGGAAAGACAACATACATCTCATCAAAATATCGAACGAATACCAAATTCACATGACTACTTATAACAAGACTTCTCCCATGTCCTCAGGAACAAACGTAACTACTCACAAATCATATTCATGTTCATGATCAGAGGGGTATTAATATGCATAAAGGATCTGAACATATAATTTTCCACCGAATAAACCAACTAGCATCAACTACAAGGAGTAATCAACACTACTAGCAACCCACAGGTACCAATCTGAGGTTTTGAGACAAAGATCGGATAGAAGAGATGAACTAGAGTTTGAGAGGAGATGGTGCTGGTGAAGATGTTGATGGAGATTGACCCCCTCCTGGTGAGAGGATCGATCGTGATGACGATGGTGACGATTTCCCCCTCCCGGAGGGATGTTTCCCCGGCAGAACAGCTCCGCCGGAGCCCTAGATTGGTTCCGCCAAGGTTCCGCCTCGAGACGGCAACGCTTCGTCCCGAAAGCTTCCTTCTGATTTTTCCAAGGCAAAAGACACCTTATACCAGAAGATAGGCATCGGGGGCTTCCAGGTGGCCCACGAGGCAGGGGCGCGCCCTCCTCCCTCGTGGACAGTGGGTGGCCCGCCTTTGGTGCTTTCTTCAGCCAATATTTTTAATATATTCCAAAACTGACTTTCATGGAGTTTTAGGACTTTTGGAGTTCTGCAGAATAGGTCTCTAATATTTGCTCCTTTTCCAGCCCAGAATTCTAGCTGCCGGCATTCTCCCTCTTCATGTAAACCTTGTAAAATATGAAAGAAAAGGCATAAGTATTGTGACATAATGTGTAATAACAGCCCATAATGCAATAAATATCGATATAAAAGCATGATGCAAAATGGACATATCAGTCATCACCATAATCATCATAGATAACAACTTTGTTACCATAGTTAATTGAAACATCTTCCATAGTAGTTTATTCATCACTAAATAAAGTCATGACCTCTCCAAATCCACTTTTATCAATATAATCATCATAAACAGGAGGCACGCTACCATTATAACAAATTTCCACATCAAATCTAGGGGGGGGCTAAAAATATCATCTTCATCAAACATAGCATCCCCAAGCTTATGGCTTTGCATGTCATTAGCATCATGGATATTTAAAGAATTCATACTAACAACATTGCAATCATGCTCATCATTTATGCCCAAAATTTTATAGCATTCTTCTAACAATAGAGCACAATTTTCTGATCCAACATTTGCAAGAATGATATTATAAAGATGATCAATAATATCATGCAACCTGAATTCCATTTTTTGTTTTCTTTTACAAAACCAAACTAGTGATAAAACAAGAAACTAAAATATTCGATTGCAAGATCTAAAGATACACCTTCAAGCACTCACCTCCCTGGCAACGGCGCCATAAAAGAGCTTGATGTCTACTACACAACTTGTTCTTGTAGACTCGTGTTGGGTCTCCAAGCGCAGAGTTATATAGGATAGCAAATTTCCCTCAAGTGGATGACCTAAGGTTTATCAATCCGCGGGAGGTGTAGGATGAAGATTGTCTCTCTCAAACAACCCTGCAACCAAATAATAAAAAGTCTCTTGTGTCCCCAACATACCCAATACAATGGCAAATTGTATAGGTGCACTAGTTCGGTGAAGAGATGGTGATACACGTGAAATATGGATAGTATATATTGAATTTTGTAATTGGCACAATAAAAAACAGCAAGGTAGCAAGTGATAAAACGGAGCACAAACGGTATTGCAATGCTTGAAAATGACGCCTAGGGTCCGTACTTTCGCTAGTGCCATCTCTCAACAATCCTAATATAATTGGATCACATAACCATCCCTCAACGTGCGATGATGAATCACTCCAAAGTTCCTATCTAGCGGAGAACATAAGAAGAAATTGTTTGTAGATACTCTTTCCGATTGATCTATCCAAGAGTACGTACTAAAATAACACCAAGTTATTCTTTCCGATCGATCCATCAAGAATTCGTACTAAAATAACACAAGTTATTCTTTCTGATCGATCTATCAAGAGTTTGTACTAAAATAACACCAAAACAAATTCATATTCATAATACTTAATCCAACCCAAAGAACTTCAAAGAGTGCCCAAGATTTCTATCGGAGAAACAAAGAGAAGAATGTGCATCAACCCCTATGCATAGATTACCCCAATGTCACCTCGGGAATCCGCGAGTTGAGTGCCAAAACATATATCGAGTGAATCAATACGATACCCCATTGTCACCATGAGTATTCAATTGCAAGACATATATCAAGTGTTCTCAAATGCATAGAAGTATTCAATCCAATGACAACGAAATCTCAAAGGTAAAAACTCAATTCATCACAACAAGATAGAGAGGGGAAAACACCATATGATCCGACTATATTAACAAAGCCTGTGATACATCAAGATCGTGACATCTCGAGAACACGAGAGAGAGAGAGAGAGAGAGAGAGAGAGAGAGAGAGATTAAACACATAGCTACTGGTACAAACCCTCAACCCCGAGGGTGGACTACTCCCTCCTCATCATGGTGGCCGTCGGGATGATGAAGATGGCCACCGGTGATGGTTTCCCCCTCCGGTAGAGTGCCGGAAAGGGCTCTAGATTGGATCTCGTGGACTACAGAGCCTTGCGGTGGTGGAACTTCTGATCTAGGTTTATAGGGTAAAGAGGGGGTGCGGGAGGCCATCGAGGTGGGCACAACCCACCTGGGCGCGCCAGGGGGTCCTGGCGCGCCCTGGTGGGTTGTGCCCCCCCTCAGGGCACCCCCCATGTGCCGCTCTGGCCCATTGGGTGTCTTCTAGCCCATAAAAAATCTCCAAAAAGTTTCGCGGTGTTTGGACTCCGTTTGATATTGATTTCCTACGATGTAAAAAACATGCAGAAAACAGCAACTAGCACTTGGCACTATGTCAATAGGATAGTACCAAAAAACGATATAAAATTACTATAAAATGATTGTTAAACATCCAAGAATGATAATATAACAGCATGGAACAATAAAAAAATTATAGATACGTCGGAGATGTATCAATCCTATGCAAGTGTCACTCGGAGGCATATGGAGGACACCATGCTGGATATAGAACTGCACACAAGGTATTGCAATCTGGTTCTATTGTCCTAATCTCCTCAAAGATGCCCGTAAGTTTGTCTTGTCTTGTGATGAATGTAAGAGAATTGGTAATATTAGTAGACGTTAGGAAATGTCTATGAACTATTCGCCTGTTATTGAACCATTTGATGTTTGTGGCTTTGATTATATGGGACCTTTTCCTTCCTCTAACGGGTATACACATATTTTAGTTGTTGTTGATTACATTACTAAGTGGGTAGAAGCTATTCCAACTAGTAGTGCTGATCATAACACCTCTATTAATTTCCTTAAAGAAGTTATTTTTTCGAGGTCTGGAGTCCCTAGATATTTATTGATTGATGGTGTTCACATTTTATTCATGGTGCTTTCCGTAAGATGCTTGCTAAATATGATGTTAACCGTAGAATTGCATCTCCATGATGACCCACAAGTATAGGGGATCAATTGTAGATCTTTTTGATAAGTAAGAGTGTCAAACCCAACGAGGAGTAGAAGGAAATGACAAGTAGTTTTCAGTAAGGTTATGTCTGCAAGTGCTAAAACTGTAAGTAGCGAGTTGTTTGATAGCAAGATAATTTGTAACGAGAAAGTAACGATAATAGTAACAAGTATGCAGCAAGGTAGCCCAATCCTTTTGAGGCAAAGGACATGCCAAAGCGGTCTCTTATGATAAGCAAAGCGTTCTTCAGGGTACACGGGAATTTCATCTAGTCACTTTCATCATGTTGGTTTGATTCGTGTTCGCTACTTTGATAATTTGATATGTGGGTGGATCGGTGCTTAGGTGCTATTCTTACTTGAACAAACCTCCTACTTATGACTAACCCTCCCGCAAGCATCTGCAACTACGAGAAAAGAATTAAGAATAAATTCTAACCATAGCATTAAACTTTTGGATCCAATCGGTCCCTTACGGAATAGTGCATAAACTGGGGTTTAAGTTTCTGTCACTCTCGCAACCCACCATCTAATTACTACTCCACAATGCATTCCCTTAGGCCCAAATATGGTGAAGTGTCATGTAGTCGACGTTCACATGACACCAGTAAGGGAATCAGAACATACATAGTATCAAAATATCGAACACATATCAAATTCACATGATTACTTGCAACATGATTTCTCCCGTGACCTCAATAACAAAGGTAACTACTCACAATTGATGAACATGATCAAGATCATAGGGGTAATATATAGCATAATGGATCTGAACATATAATCTTCCACCAAATAAACCATATGGTAATCAACTACACGATGTAATCAACACTACTAGTCACCCACAAGCACCAATCTATAGTTCCGGTAACAAGATTGAATACAAGAGATGAACTAGGGTTTGAGATGAGGTGGTGCCATTGAAGATGTTGATGGAGATTGCCCTCCCCAAGATGGGAGAGTGGTTGGTGGTGATGATGATGCTGATTTCCCCCTCCAGGAGGGAAGTTCCCCCGGCGGAATCGCTCCGCCGGAGGGCAAAAGTACTCCTGCCCAAGTTCCGCCTAGATATGACGGTGTTCCGTCATGAAAACCTTCTCCTTCATTTTTCTAGGTCAAAATAAATTATATACCAGAAGATGGGCATCAGAGGTGGACCGAGGAGGCCACAACCCACCAGGGCGCGTCTGGTGTGCCTGGCGCGCCCAGGTGGGTTATGCCCACCTGGTGGCCCCCTTTGGTGCTTATTGACTCTGGTATTTATTAAATAATCCATAAAAATTCTCCGTGAAGTTTCAGCTTGTTTGGAGTTGTGCAGAATAGGTGGCCTGGCGTAGCTTTTCCAGGTCCAGATTTCCATGTGCCAGAATTCTCCCTCTTGGTGTGTTCCTTGCAAATTATGGGAGAAAAGGCATTAGAATTGCTCCAAAAAGAATTATTATGGATAAAAAAATTATAAATAACAATAAGAAAAAATGATGCAAAATGGACGTATCAACTCCCCCAAGCTTAGACATCGCTTGTCCTCAAGCGAAAAACGAAATCAAAAAACATGTCCACATGCTTTGAGAGAGAGAGGTGTCGATAAAAACAAAATACGGACATAGAAGCATCATGTTGATTATTATAACAAAAATAGAATTAAACATAAGACTTTTATCATATAACTTGTATCATAAACTTCTCATGAATAAGTGACTGTTAATCACACAACTGAAGTATAAAACATAAACTCTATTATAAACCAACAAACTATGTTTTTAGTCAACTTTTGCAACTACAATTCATCATCTTTTCAGGAAAGGTCACGTATCGGAGCCTTTTGGCAAGTCGACATACTCAACCATCATATAGTCTTCTATGATTGCTAAAACTCACCGCATACACATGAACAAAACGTTTCAACCGGACACATTGGAAGATAGGGGCTTATAGTTTCACCTCCCAACATACTCACCTAAAGGGTGATGTCAACAATAATAACTCATGTCACCCATATCCAACTGGACATATGTGCCTAGATCTTTCCTCACCACATGATGCTTGCCAAAGGATAAAAATAAAATAGGAAAGAGGGAAACCTTTGACTCTTTGCATAAAAGTAAAAGATAGGACCTTCGCAGAGGGAAGAAGAGGTTGCCATGCGCTTATTTGTTTGCATGCTTAATCCCTTAGTGCAAGAGAACGTCACGTTGTATTGCTCCTTAAGATTCAAGGTGAGAACGGGGACGGGGATGACTCTACTATCCTCGCCCCGATCCCCGCCAATCCCCATACCCGTGAGCCCCATGAAGCTTCGCGAGGACAAAACGCCCACCATCCCCATCAATATCAGGTACCCGGTACCCGTCGGGTATCCATGGGGATCTAAATACGGACTAGGATGGGTGAGATTGCAGAGGGCATGGTTGTTGGGAGAGATGGATAAAAATAATTATGCGAAATATCTAGGTATTAATCTATAAATTGTGCATTTATAGTACGCATATCATAGTTTTTCGGGTATCCATGGAGTCCCCACGGGGGGAATTTTATCCCCATCCCCGCGCTGCGAGACTGACGGGTATCCACCAAACAGTACCCATGGGGTGAATCTATCCCCCATCCCCGCTCCTTGATGGGTAAATCCCCGCGGGTACCCATCCCCACGGGGATTATTGCCACCTTGACTTAAGATGACAACCTTTATTATGCAGTGTGTTGCTTTTATTCTTTGTCATCCAAGTTCGTACAACACTCAATTTTCTCTTACACTAAATGATCTCACATATTTAGAAGAAACTTTTATTGCCTTTTTGCACCGATGACGACTTACTTGAAGGATCTTACTCAATCCATAGGTAGGTATGGTGGACTCTGGAATTTTGGATGCACAAGTAGTATCTCTACTTAGTGCGGAATTTTTGGCTAGAAAATATATTGGGCAAGCACCACAAGTTAAAGGATCTATGACAATATGACTTCTATGTGAATATGAACAAACATAAATCATTAAGTTGTCTTCCTTGTCCAACGTCAACAATTTTGGCATATAATATTTTGATGGGGGCTCACAATCACAAAAGATGTCTAGGATAGTATATTTATATGCGAATCTTCTCTTCCCTTATTAATTTTTTCATGAGTTGCATCTTTGACCAATGCTATGTTTGTCAATCTCTAATAAAAATTTCTACTTATACTTTTCCTTATGTGGGGTTATCACCTACCATAGGATTAATATATGATCTTATTGATTTATTTCTTTCCTTTATTTCTTTTATTTCTTTTCTTTATTTGCAGCATGAAAGTAAAGAAAGCAAAATCACAAACTAAACTTTATTATATAACTTGCACACGATTACAAGGATATATCACTAAGCAAACTCTCGAAAAGAAAGGATTGAACTAAACTTTATTTCATCTAAAGCAAAAATATTGAACTAAAATAAGTAAAAGCAAAAAGATAGTGGGATGATACGATACTGGGGCACCTCCCCCAAGCTTGGCGGAAGCCAAGGGGAGTGCCCATACCCAGTACTCAATTCTCTTTTGGTGGTGAAGAAGATGATGGTGATGGAGAAGAAGAGATCTTATCCTCGGATTTCCATGGCAGTGGTCCACCATCGTGAGAGGAAAAGTGAGTCTCACGAGTCCTGCAACTAGCAGCCAAACTCACACCTTTAAACCCCGCCTCATACTCAAAGACTTGGTTTTGAAGATCATAGATCTGGCTTTGGAGGAGGTTGATTTGCTCGTTGAAGGTGAAGATGATGTCCTTCATGGGCTTGCCATCCACCTTGAGATCACGGGAAAGGGCTGTGATCATGAGGTGATTGGCATGGAGCCCACGCTCCACCATCCCCTTGCACCGGAAGACGTCTTGCTCCACAGCTTCAAGTCTGGCCTCCACGGTTCCCGTCCCCTTGGGACAGGGCACATCACGGATGGTGCACCGCCCCCTCATGCATCTGGATGACCTGAGGGTGTTGCACCACTTCTCGCAGATATGGGTTGATGACGTTCTTGAAGAACTTGTCCTTGGAGGATCTTGAAGATGCCATAGTAGATGGGATCTGACAGAAAACAGCAAGGAAAAAGAGAACATAGGATTTCTCCGTGATACAATGGTCAACAGGTTTGGGGAGTATATATAGATTTTTTATCTTGGGGTACAATTACATGGAAGAAAAATGGAGTACGGGAGGTGTCCCACGTGGGCACAACCCACCTAGACGCGCCAGGCAAACCTGGCGCGGCCTGGTGTCTTGTGCCTACCAGGGGACGCTTCTTGGAGGTTTCTTATTTTCCTATTTTTGTAAATATTCCAAAACAGATGAAAAAAATTGCGGATTTTTTGGAGTCCGTTTACTTACCGTATCACGTACCTCCTTATTTTGACGATTCTGGAGTGTTTCGGAAGGATTCTTTTATGCGCTCCTCCGGTCTTAAAGTTTGGATAATATTACTTTCAACATTAATGGGCGTACCTGAGATATAATGCTTTATTCGTTGCTCATTAACAACCTTCGGGTTAGTATCTTCGGAATTATTTATTTTGATGGCACCAGACCGGTAAGCCTCCTCGATGACATATGGGCCTTCCCATTTCGAGAGGAGTTTCCCTGCAAAAAATCTAAAAGGAGAGTTGTACAAAAGAACATATTCTCCGACTTTAAACTGATGCTTTTGGATTCTTTTGTCATGCCATCTTTTAACTTTTTCTTTGAATAACTTTGCATTTTCATAAGCTTGGGTTCTCCATTCATCTAATCAGCTAATATCAAATAATCTCTTTTCACCAGCAAGTTTGAAGTCATAGTTGAGTTCTTTAACTGTCCAGTATGCTTTATGTTCTAACTCAAGAGGCAAATGACAAGCTTTTCCATTAACCATTTTATACAGAGACATACCCATAGGATTTTTATATGCTGTTCTATAAGACCAAAGTGCATCATCTAATTTCTTAGACCAATTCTTCCTGGATCTATTGATAGTCTTTTGCAAAAATTAATTTTATTTCTCTATTGCTAAGATCAACTTGACCACTAGCCTCAGGATGATAGGGTGATGCAATTCTATGGTGAACATCATACTTAGCAAGCATTTTACGGAAAGCACCATGAATAAAATGTGAACCACCATCAGTCATTAAATATCTAGGGACTCCAAACCTTGGGAAAATAACTTCCTTAAGCATTTTAATAGAGGTGTTGTGACAAGCACTACTAGTTGGTATAGCTTCTACCCATTTAGTAACATAATCAACAACAGCCAAAATATGTGTATACCCATTAGAGGAAGGAAAAGGTCCCATGTAATCAAATTCCCAAACATCAAATGGTTCAACAACAAGTGAATAATTCATAGGCATTTCTTGACGCTTAACGATATTACCTATTCTTTGGCATTCATCACAAGATGAGACAAACTTACGGGCATCCTTGAAGAGAGTAGGCCAATAAAATCCAAATTGCAATACCTTGTGAGCAGTTCTATCTCCAGCATGATGCCCTCCATAAGCCTCAGAGTGACATTTTCGTAGGATTTGTCCCTGTTTATGCTCAGGTACACAACGTCTAATAATACCATCTACTCCTTCTTTATAAAGATGTGGGTCATCCCAAAATTAATGTCTTAAATCATAGACGAATTTTTTCTTTTGTTGGTAAGTAAAGCTAGGTGGCAGATATTTAGCAACAAGGTAATTATCATAGTAAGCATACCATGGAGTACTATGAGAAACATTTATTGCAGCTAACTGCTCATCAGGAAAACAATCATTAATAGGTAGTGGGTCATCAAGCACATTTTCAAGCCTAGACAAGTTATCATCTATGGGGTTCTCATCTCCTTTTCTATCAATGATATGTAGATCAAATTCTTGCAACAAGAGAACCCAATGAATAACTCTAGGCTTAACATCTTTCTTTTCCATAAGATATTTAATAGCAGCATGGTCTGTGTGAATAGTTACTTTAGATTCAACAATATAAGGTCTAAATTTATCACAAGCAAGCACCACTGCTAAGAATTTGAGCACTGTCTAGAGTTTTACTAGCATAATGAATAACATTCAATTTCTTATCAACTCTTTGTCCTAGAACAACACCAACATCATAATCACTAGCATCACACATAATTTCAAAAGGTAAGTTCTAATCAGGTGGTTGATGACCCACTACAGAAGGCTTTCTTAAGGCTTTCTTAAGTGTTTCAAAGGCTTCGATACAATTATCATCAAAAACAGAAGGAATATCCTTTTGCAAGAGACTAGTAAGAGGCCTAGAAATTATAGAAAAGTCTTTGATAAATCTCCTATAGAAACCAGCATGACCTAAGAAAATATGAATACCTTTGATGTCCTTAGGACATGGCATTTTCTCAGTTGCATCAACCTTATCTTGGTCCACTTCAATACCTCTTTCAGAAATTTTATGACCCAAGACAATGCCTTCATTAACCATAAAGTGGCACCTCTCCCATTTCAAGACGAGATTAGTTTGTTCACATCTCTGTGAAACTTGCTCAAGATTGCTTAAACAAACATCAAAAGACTTTCCATAAACAGAAAAGTCATCCATGAAAACCTCAACAATCTTTTCACAGAAGTCACAGAATATAGCCACCATGCATCTTTGAAAGGTAGCAGGTGCATTACGTAAACCAAATGGCATACATCGATAAGCATATGTTCCAAAAGGACAAGAAAAAGTGGTTTTTTTCTTGATCAGGTTGAGAAACAGGTATTGGTAAAAAGCCAGAATATCCATCAAGGAAGCAAAAATGTGTGTGCTTATATAGTCTTTCAAGAATTTGATCAATAAAAGGAAAAGGGTAATGATCTTTTCTAGTTGCTTTGTTTAATTTTCTAAAATCAATTACCATTCTATAGCCTGTAACAATTCTTTGTGCAATAAGTTTATTCTTATCATTAGGAACAACAGTTATACCTTCTTTCTTAGGGAGACAATGAACAGGACTTACCCATCTGCTATCAGCTATAGGATAGATTATACCTGCTTTCAGAAGTTTTAGTTTTTTTGTTCTTACCACTTCTTTCATCTTCGGGTTTAGCCGACGTTGGTGATCAACAACTAGTTTAGCATCAGGTTCCATGTTAATCTTATGCTGACATTGAGTGGGACTAATGCCCTTTAAATCATCAAGAGTATATCCAATAGCAGCTCAGTGCTTCCTTAGAACCTTCAATAATCTTTCTTCTTCATGTTCTGAAAGGTTAGCACTAATAATAACAGGATATATTTTCTTTTCAACAAGATAAGCATATTTCAAAGTGTCTGGCAATTGTTTTAATTAAAACATAAGATCACCTTTAGGTGGAGGAGGACCTCCAAGAGTTTCAATAGGCAGATTGTATTTAAGTAGAGGATGTTGTTCAAAGATTTTTTTATCTATTTCATTTCTTTCATGCATATGTAAATCATTTCCATGATCGAGCAAATATTGTTCTAAAGGATCAGTAGGTGGCACAACAATAGAAGCAAGACCAATTAATTCATCCTTACTAGGCAACTCTTTTTCATGAATATTCATACTAAACTTGGAAAAATTAAACTCATGAGACTCATCACCAAAACTAACACCAATAGTTTGCTTCTTACAATCTATTTGGGCATTAACAGTATTCAAGAAAGGTCTACAAAAGATAATGGGACAGAAGTTAACTTGTGGGGAACCAAGAACAAGAAAAACAGTAGGGTATTTTATTTTCCCACATAAGACTTCAACATCTCTAACAATCCCAAGTGGCGATATAGTGTCTCTATTAGCAAGTTTAATAGTGACATCAATGTCTCTTATTTCTGCAGGTGCTATGTCATTCATAATTTCTTGGTATAAAGAGTAGGGAATAACACTCACACTAGCACCCATGTCACATAAACCATGATAGGAATGATCTCCTATTTTAACTGAAATAACAGGCATGCCCACAACGGGTCTTTGTTTATCTTTTCTATCAGGTTTGGCAATTCTAGCAGCCTCTTCGTTAAAGCAAATAACATGCCCATCTACATTTTCTTCCAAGAGATCCTTTACCATAGCAATATTAGGTTCTACTTTAATTAGCTCATCTAGTTTAGGTGTTCTAATATAACTTTTGTTAACCACAGTTGAAACTTTAGCATGTTCCTTTATCCTAGCAGGGAAAGGTGGTTTCTCAATATAAGTAGAAGGAACAACTGGATCAACATTATAAAGTATAGTTTCTTCTTTAACTGGTACCAATTCTTTAAGCTCTTCTTTAATAGGTGGGTGATATTTAAACCACTTCTATTTAGGAAGTTCAACATGGGTAACAAATGATTTACAAAAGGATGCTACTATCTCAGAGTCAAGTCCATATTTAGTGCTAAACTTTTTAAAAGCATCAGTATCCATAAAAGATTTAACACATCATATTTAAGTTTAATACCTGGCTCTTTACCTTCGTCGAGTTTCCAATCTTCAGAGTTGCGTTTAATTCAAGATCCCATCGGAATTCAATAGTCTTCTTCATAAAAGAACCAGCACAAGAAGTATCAAGGATGGATCGATCATTATGAGAAATCCGAGCATATTTTTTTTGGATAATAATGTCTCTTGAGAGCTCATGATTGGTGCATGAATATAACATTGACTTAAGCCTCCCCCAAGCTAGAGCGATACTTTCTCCTTCATGAGGCCGAAAATTATATATATAATTCCGATCACGATGAACTAGATGCATAGTGTCGTGGAATTGTCACGGTAGATGTCCTAGTGTGAGGACTTAGTCGTGAGGCCAACGCATCTATGTGGTAGCTTGAGAGGGGTTGAATGGAATCGAGAGACGCAACACAAAACAAAGATTTAGACAGCTTCGGGCCCCGGGAAACATCATCCGGTAACAACCCTACATGCTGTTTGTGGCTAGGTCTCATTATCATCACGAGAGAGTCGCCGGTAAACTGGCTCTTTGTGTCTAGCCCTATAGATTGTTTCTTCTTGCCTCTCCATCTTTGGGGAGCCCCGCCCCTCCTTATATATGTTGAAGGGGTGGGTTACATTACTAGTCCTATTAGGATTAGGATTACTCTATTACAAATGGAGTCCTAGTCTTGCTTCCTTTGTAGGAGAATATTCCTTGTGCTTTCCTCATAAACCGGCCCACCATAAGATGAACCGGCCTTCCATAAACCGCCTTCTGGGCCACCGGGTCTTGTTGTTCCTCTGACCCGCTCGCTGGGTCACCCATGAGTCGTCCAGTCAGGGCACGTCATTAGTGAGTCGCCAAGTCCGGCCGGGTTACACCGCGGGGTATATCCCTGACATTAGCCCCCAGTTTAATTTGGATTTATCCATGTTAAACTGATCTGCAACATAAACACAACAACAAATTTGGCGGCTCGTTCTCCGGGTTAAATATTCTTATAAACTTACACTTGCTCCTCCTTAAATCCTTGTCATTTCTTCCTTCTAAAAATCAGAGTCAATAGACGAGCTTCATAATCAATTTACTTGCAGAAGATATTTTGTAAATAAAGAATCCATTTGAATCGGCCTTCAATGCTCTGATTTTATAAAAATATTGGTCTTCAAATATTCAACTGATATTCAGCCGGTTTGAAAATGTAGAACTTGCCGGTTTATGATTAGCAAAATTGTCGGGTTATAAAAACTGATGATCCCGAGTCATGACTGTTTATAGACGCCGGGTTATGATTGTTGCCAACGTCGGGCCACACAATTAATCTTCCCGATTTTCCCGAAACTGAGAATTTGAAGATGTTCCTCCTTTATATGCATATTACCTGTAGCCCCCAAGTCTTAAGAGGAGAACATAGTGATAGCTTAAGACTTGTTTCAATATAAATGTTGCAACCTTGAAGAAATCCAGATTGTTCATCCCAGTCACTGGTAAAAACTGAATAATCCATATTATGTAGCCCCCAAGTGCCAGGTTGTCATGCTTGCAGCAACCTGGGACTTGTAATTGCCTGATGCTCAAAAACTTCAACCAGTGTAGCCCCCAAGGGCCGGGTCATTATGTAATAATGAGCAGGGACTTTATAAATATGATCATGCTTTATTGAAAATAACATCATATGATGTAACTCCACCATGGGGCTGTGAACCCACGACCACAAGGTTAAGAGCTTTGTGCATTACCAACTAAGCAGTGGACCCTTCAATATAATGGATTAATACTTGTGTACCTTGAATTGTTGACAGGAGCAATTGGTAGCCCCCAAGGGTCGGCTCACTACAATGTGATGAGTCGGGTCTTCAATAAGGTGAGCAAAAAATGACTTTTTCATTAGCCCCCAAGTGCCATGGTGCATGCTGGCAGTGACATGGGACTTGCATATTTGATGTAATCACAATTTGAATAATGTAGCCCCCAAGTGCCGGGTCGTAAGCCTGCAGCGACTCGGGACTATTCCTTTGTAGAATAAATCATGCCCACTGATAAAATAATATCCATTGCGCTAAAGCGACTTTGAAAACCTCAATCATAATATTGGTTATTGATAACCATATTAAAAATCCAGCCATGTTGGCTATTTAAAGATTTGAATAATATAACCCGGTTTGAAAACCGATTCCTGCCATTGTAAACCGGTATATCCGTGCCCATATGATACATGCTATGATGATGTATTGATGATGCAATGTATGACGCAATATATGATGATGTATGTGTATGATCAAGTGGGTTAAAGCTATGGTTCGGATATGACCAGAGCCCCCAAGTAGTCATAATTGTGGCATTGCACCGATCGAGAGGTGTAGCTATGGTTCGAATACGACCAAGCCCCCAAGTGATTTCCCTAGTGCCCTTATGCCTCTCAAGAGGTGTAACTATGGTTCGAACCCATAGCCCCCAAGTGATTTCCCTGGTAGCCTTAAGCCTATCAAGAGGTGTAGCTATGGTTCGGTACGACCAAGCCCCCAAGTGATTTCCCAGGTGCCCTTATGCCTATCAAGAGGTGTAACTATGGTTCGAACCCATAGCCCCCAAGTGATTTCCCTGGTAGCCTTAAGCCTATCAAGAGGTGTAGCTATGGTTCGGATACGACCAAGCCCTCAAGTGATTTCCCTGGTGCCCTTATGCCTATCAAGAGGTGTGACTATGGTTCTAACATAGCCCCGAAGTGATATTGTGAGATGTGCTCAAGGGATACCCATGTTTGAGCTGTGCTGTACAGCAGACTCTCTTTGGACCCTTATGATAATATTGGCTGGATAGCCGGATCAATGGGTAATTAGAACTCCACTTAATAAACAGAAGCCCCCATGTCATATATTTCTGAGTTGTGCTCAGTGGGTACCTATGTTTGAGTTGTGGTTTTGCAACACTCTCTTTGGCCTCTATTGACTTTTCTGAGAACTCGAACATTGCGAGAGATATTTCTTGTAGAACCGGATGTGATACCGGATATTGAGAGCTTAAAAGCTTTGTGGGAGACATCTTTCCCTTGAACCGGATCTTAAACCGGAATCTTCATTTTCAGTCGGAATTTTTCTGACGGCCTTTAAACTCGAATTTGTGAGAGATTAATTCTTTTTGAACTAGATATTCTTAAACCGGGTTTGAGAGCTTCAGAGGTTTGTAGGAGAAAGAACCAGAGTTTAAACCGAAATCCTTCTTTTTAAGCCGGAAATTTCCCGACGACCTTTAAATTTGCACCAATATGGCGGTTTAGGGTCCCGCATTAGATAACTTTGCAAGCCGGAGTAATTGCCCTTTTTTAAAGAAAATAATATATAATAAAAATATACTGGATGGATTTCACCTGATAGGTGAGGCTAATATTTATCCATCGCTGAGTTGATGATCAGTTGACCACAATGGTGAAGCGGCGCGGTAAACCGTGCGAATGGGTAAGTGAGCTGCATTGTGTTGATATATGCTGAACCGCGGAGGCGAACGGAAAAAACAACCGCAACATTAGAGGCAGTATGGACGCGGGCAAGTCGCTACCGCTCTTGCAGTGACCAAATGTCCTGTATAAATAATATCATAAAACGGAGTAATTGTTCTCAAAAGGAAAAAGTTAATACGTGCTATTTAAAATAATCTAGACAGATATCACCTAATGAATTTGGACATTATGATCCTCATCGGTGTCCTTTAGCCAACCCGACATATTGAGTAGGCCGGACCGCAGGGCGTACAGTAAAACGACCGCAGCATCAGAGGCAGCACAGACACATGAGCCAGTCGTAGTGTTGTAAGTCGGTGTAGATGAGCAAGTTGTACTCCGCGTTGTAAACCGGTGCGGACGTGTGAACCACCACAAGGGTAGATGAGCAAGTCGCCCGTAGCATTGTAGGCTCCACGGATGGGCGAGTCGGCCAAGGCATTGTAAGCGGACGCGGGAGTCCGTTGAATAAGGACGACCACCTGTGCCGAATGATGTTGGCACACATCCGTCTCCGCGGTATAATGCCACTTTGCAATGAATAATTCTCCTGCATATACAATATTGCAGACCAAGACAAAGATAAACTGATTTTTGAAAAAAAACAATATGTGCCAAGAAAATACACTTGGATTTATATCACCTGATATTTTGCACATATGTGGCTGCAGCCATTAGCGCGCAGTTGGTCTCCACTTGGGGTAGTAGTCCACCAATAAGTAATCAAATCAGCCTCGACGTAATTGATCCAGTGGGACTCCTGCAATTCTGCCCCATTATTGTTGACAGACTAGTCTTCGAATCTTTATGCATGCATGCACTGCTCCATTAACCTCCGGCGGAACCCCCAATTTTCTTTTGTTTCGAACTGGCGAGACAAGACCACAGCAGCAGGGGGCGCCTTGGCGCAACGGAGGCGGGTCACGACAGAAGAAATGGCGGGAGTGGTCGGATAGGGCAGTGACAATGCAAATTACTGCGAGGACTCGGAGGCAGCCGGTTTTTACGGAGCGAGAAGGCAAGCTGGCGATGCGTAGCAAGGTGACTCGGCCACGACAGAGGGGTGGGCTTAGGCGAGCCCGCGACCCTAGCAGCAGAGGCGAGGCGGCTCAGCGGCAACCGGCCCTGGCAACGGCGACCTGTGGTGGAACGCAGCTGAAGTGGCCCAAGGCCAAGACAACGGTAGGCAACACGTGGTCGGGCCCGTGGCCATGGCAGCTTGCGGAAGAGGAGGAGGTCAAGACTGGGCGGCTCGAGGCCGACTCGGATCAGAAGAATTGACGACGACTTGGAGCAAATCCAAGCGGAGGTGAGGCCGATGAAACGACCACAACAACGAGGTAGCACGGGCTTTGAGGCCTGCTCTAGCAAGGCCGGTCACAGCAGCCTGCGGCGGAAATCGTATCCGGAGAGATGGCTCCGGACAGAGGCGATGCTCGAGAACAGCTCCGGACGGAGGCGGCGACTTGGAGGCGAGGCTGCGACGAGGGAAACCACAGTTTGAGGTTACAGCCATATCCGTTCCCGAGTCATCGACATCTCCACATTCGGGTGGTAGTGGCTCTTGATATAATAATCAACTTTATCCTCAAAACTCTATGAGCATGTACGTACTAATATTCTGGTCGGCCTTGAGTAGATCTGATTTCCTCGGGGCTTGAGCATGTAATCGAGCAGCCGAAACTTGCGGAACTCGGCCGATCGAACACCAGATTTGTTTTGTTGGACTAGATCAGAAGTACGATTTGACAGCTGGTAGGACTCGGTGTAGAAACAAAAATCAATCTCCTGTCGACGGGTCGTGTCGCATCGCTGGTGGAGCACAGAACATCAAACCCTCATTATTTTCATCTCAATCTGGTAAACTTTCTCTTGATGACGATCCTTCCAAACCGGCTGATCTTCATCCGATAAATTGCAAACTTCTTGATCCCTGGAAGAAATCCCTCCAAGAACTCAACACCACCATGCGCTAGCCCCACGGTGGGCGCCAACTGTCGTGGAATTGTCACGGCAGATGTTCTAGTGTGAGGACTTAGTCGTGAGGCCAACGCATCTATGTGGTAGCTTGAGAGGGGTTGAGCGGAATCGAGAGACGCAACACAAGACAAGGATTTAGACAGCTTCGGGCCCCGAGAAACATCATCCGGTAACAACCCTACATGCTGTTTGTGGCTAGGTCTCATTAACATCACGAGAGAGTCGCCGATAAACCGGCTCTTAGTGTCTATCCCTAGAGATTGTTTCTTCTTGCCTCTCCCTCTTTGGGGAGCCCCGCCCCTCCTTATATATGTTGAAGGGGTGGGTTATATGACTTGTCCTATTAGGATTAGGATTACTATATTACAAATGGAGTCCTAGTCTTGCTTGCTTTGTAGGAGAATATTCCTTGTGCTTTCCTCATAAAGCGGCCCACCATAACATGAACCGGCCTTCCATAATCCGCCTTCTGGGCCATCGGGTCTTGTCATTCCTCTGTCCCACTCGCCGGGTCACCCATGAGTCGTCCAGTCAGGGCATGTCATTAGTGAGTCGCCAAGTCCGGCCGGGTTATACTTTCGGCCAGGTTACACCGCGGGGTATATCCCCGACACATAGGATATTTTTTTGGTGGAACTCCAATTTCAAACGATTCCAATTCCATGATCCAATATCATCGCATAGCCTATACCATGCCAATGCTTTTTCCTTCAAAGATAAAGGGAAAACTTTTCTCATAACTTCATCCCTGGGTAAACTTTCAAGCTTAAGCAATCCACGAATTTGTTCCACATATATCAAGTGCATGTCAGGATGTTCAGTTCCATCTCCTGCATAAGGATCAGCTAGCAGTTGTTCTATCATACCCGAAGGGATTTCATATTCAATATTTTTAGTAGGTGTAGCGGGTTGAGGGATAACTAATTGTTGTTCCGGACGGGGTCAAGATACCCCGAACAAACCCCTCATAGGATTGTTTTCCATAGTAACAAGTGACAATAAATTTCAGCACACTATATAAATGTTTCCTTACCGAATTCCACTTACCAAAGCCGCTTCACTCCCCGGCAATGGCGCTAGAAAATAGCCTTGATGACCCACAAGTATAGGGGATCAATTGTTGCTCTTTTCGATAAGTAAGAGTGTCGAACCCAACGAGGAGTAGAAGGAAATGACAAGTAGTTTTCAGTAAGGTAATGTCTGCAAGTGCTGAAACTGTAAGTAGCAAGTTGTTTGATAGCAAGATAATTTGTAACGAGCAAGTAACGATAATAGTAACAAGTATGCAGCAAGGTAGCCCAATCCCGTTGAGGCAAAGGACATGCCAAAACGGTCTATTATGAAAGAAAAGCGTTCTTGAGGGTACACGAGAATTTCATCTAGTCACTTTCATCATGTCGATTTGATTCATGTCCGCTACTTTGATAATTTGATATGTGGGTGGATCGATGCTTAGGTGCTGTTCTTACTTGAACAAACCTCCTACTTATGGTTAACCCTCCCGCAAGCATCCACAACTACCAGAAAAGTATTAAGAATAAATTCTAACCATTGCTTTGAACTTTTGGATCCAATCGGTCCCTTACGGAATAGTGCATAAAATGGGGCTTAAGTTTCTGTCACTCTCGCAACCCACCATCTAATTACTACTCCACAATGCATTCCCTTAGGCCCAAATATGGTGAAGTGTCATGTAGTCGACGTTCACATGACACCACTAAGGGAATCACAACTTACATACTATCAAAATATCGAACACATATCTAATTCACATGAATACTTGCAACATGATTTCTCCCCTTGAAAGATCATGGATGACGCCTAGAGGGGGGTGAATAGGCGCTTTAAAATAATTACGATTTAGGCTTGACCAAATGTGGAATAAACCTAGCGGTTAATTTGTCAAGCACAAAACCTACAACACCTAGGATCACCTATGTGCACCAACAACTTATGCTAAGCAAGATAAACAACTAGGTGATAGCAAGATATATGACAAGAAACAATATGGCTATCACAAAGTAAAGTGCATAAGTAAAGGGCTCGGGTAAGACATAACAGAGGCATGCAGAGACGATGATGTATCCCGAAGTTCACACCCTTGCGGATGCTAATCTCCATTTGGGGCGGTGTGGAAGCACAATGCTCCCCAAGAAGCCACTTGGGCCATCGTAATCTCCTCACGCCCTCGCACAATGCAAGATGTCATGATTCCACTAAGGGACCCTTGAGGGCGGTCACCGAACCCGTACAAATGGCAACCCTTGGGGGCATTCACCGAACCTGTACAAATTGCTCGGGGTGATCTCCACAACCTAATTGGAGACCCCGACGCTTGCCCGGAGCTTTACACCACAATGATTGAGCTCTGAACACCACCAAGGTTGGGGCTACCTCCACAACATAATTGGAGGCTCCCAACGACACCACGAAGCTTCACCACCATGGAATATGGCTCTGCGGTGACCTCAACCATCTAGGGAGCCCAAGCACCCAAGAGGAATAAGCTCAAGGGTACCAAGCACCCAAGAGTAATAAGCTTCTCAACTTGTAACTTCCACGTATCACCGTGGAGAACTCAAACCGATACACCAAATGTAATGGCAAGGGCACCCGGAGTGCCCAAGTCCTTCTCTCTTAAATCCCACCAAAGCAACTAGTGCTAGGGAGGCAAAAGAGAGGAAGAACAATATGGAGAACACCAAGAACTCCAAGATCTATATCCAATGGGTTCCCTCACCTAGAGGAGAAAGTGATTGGTGGAAATGTGGATCTAGATCTCGTCTCTCTTTTCCCCCAAAAGCTAGCAAGAATCCATGGAGGGATTGAGAGATAGCAAGCTCGAAGAAGGTCAACAATGGGGGAAGAACACGAGCTCAAAGGATAAGGTTCAATTGGGAAGAATACCCCCTTTTGTACGAAGGAAAAAATCCAACCGTTATGTGCTCAGCCCGCACACGAGTGGTACTGCCGCTCCAACGAGCGATACTACTGCTAGGGCGGTAGAAGCAGGAAATAGAGCAACAACATGAACCTTGGGGCGGTAGTGCCGCTTATAAGCGGTACCACTGGTACGCGTCGGTGCTATACAAACGGTTTTTAACCCCTTTCTGCGACGACATTTGGAACCGCCGCCAAGTGAGTATGGGCGATAGGGGGGTCCTTCCCACACGACCCAGAAACCGTCGGGGATAGGGAGCGTTGATGCATATAGTTGTCCCTATATAACTGTTTCCGATATCTCAAATATCCCAAACTCTTCATCCTTGCTACTCATTTGTGCTCACATTGTCATTGCAGTCCGAGTTTTGTGGTTTTACCTAAATCTAGGCAAATTCCAGGCACATCAGGTTTCCAGGCAGATTCCAGGCACGGGAGCTTTACGATGCTTGGCACATCACAAACAGTTTATGATTATAAACCGTGTACGATGGCTAGGCAATCACACACATTTATTTTCCCCGCACCGTATGTGATAGTGTCTAACATCACACATGCTTTGCAAACGGCAACTATGTGCATGCTTGCACGCGTTTCCTCTCTGTGAACAATCTCGGATTATGGTGTATATCACAAACATTTGTGTTTTACCAACCGTGTGAGCCGTAATGACCTTCACAACGTAATTTTGCCCTAATTTAATTTGCTGCTATTTAAAATTGTACCTAATTTAAACTTGAAAGTAGGATATAGCTTTATTCATATCCATCAGGTTCAAACAACCAATTCATTATTCGATTCACATGTACATATGTTTAAGAATTACATAAGCACCAAATAAAGAATGATGTGCCAGGGTTCTATACTTGTACTATTACAGATGGTAAAGAAAGAGGTGACAGACATTCCAGTTGCTGAACAAGGTGAAGCATAATGGCCCTATTGTGCTCTCCTGGATGCAGAAGGCATGCAGGACTCTAGTCCAACCCCTTGTGATGGCCGACCGCCAATCATGTAGTTTGAGAGGTAATCTTGAGTAAACTGCTTCAGGATCCACTGCAAAAGAAAAAAGATTCAGATATTGTCATCTAACACAACTCATTACGGGCAGTAAAAAGAAGGCTACATGCTTCTTACTTACCATCCTGCAGTTCACTGTTGTCTTGCATAAAGTGTAAACAAATAGTTCGATTGACATCTTTTGACCCATTTTAATATCAATCTTTATCAGTTTCATCACTTGATGCTGGCTCATGAATATCTCATTGCCCCATAGGCAGAAAGGGTCGAAGTGTGGATCTTTGGCAATGATATATGTACCTAAAAGCACCAAGTTAATATTAGAAGCCAAACAACAATTGAAAAATGATGTAGTACAACACTCCATCCAACTCATTATATAAGATTTTATTACATGTATATCTAGACATCATCATAACATTAAGGTAACACTCTTCCTTATTGCTATGTAGCCTGGGATTGCATATTTAGTCATTCAGTACAATGCATGTTGCTAAACAACAATTGAAAAACGAAAAGGCATGTTAACTGCAATATCCTTAACATCAAACAAATATCGTAATTCATAGTGGTATTCTTGAATTTGTTATTGATGAAATTGAACTGCACGGGAAATAGTTGCACATATAGAGCATCACATTGTGAAGAACTGAAATAAACAAGTCATAAGGACATCTCTAGGCGATCCTTAAAAAGTTAAAGGACTAAAACCCTTAGTGGATCCCCAAAACTTAAGGTTGTAAACTTCAATTTGATCAAGTTCAAAGCAGGTTCAACCAAAAGTAGCATGATTTAAAACATAAACCAAGATAGTTTTGCATAGCCAAACATAAAACATAAATTTAAACTAAGCTAAACTACTTTTGGTCGAAGTAGAGGTCGGGCCAATCCTTCCTCATGATGTACAGTGTGCCGCGAGCTGGGTCCGGACTGGTACCGTCGTCGGGGTCGTTGGGGAAGGCACTCCTCCACTCATTGACGTCGGTCTCCTCGTCCTCGGGGCCCAACTCGGCGCCCTCCGCGCCGCTATCCTCACCGCCTTCGATCTCGTCATCGGAGGAGAGCACGATAACCTTGCTGCCCTCCGCGCCGGCAAAGATCGCCCACTCCGCCTCCACGATCTCTGGGTGCTGGCGGCAGAGCTCTTGCATGTAGGCTGTCACGCCCAAGATGCGATTCTATCCCAATCACGTGGTGAAAACGTGATTGGGGCACAACCGCATTTCGAGCGCTTAGCAAGATGTATACCATTACATCGTACCATTACATACAAGTCATACAATTCCACATGAATACAACAGATCATTCACAAGGCATCCGACTACAGATGAAAAACATGAAAAGCACAACGACATCCATCCTGCTCTCCCAGGCTACCGACTAGGAACCTATCCCAAGATTGACGAAGAAGAAGAAAGAACTCCAACACAAGTAAACATCGCTCTCACGTCAAGTCATCGGAAACGTGCACCTGCAATTGTTGTTGTAGTATCTATGAGCCACGAAGACTCAACAATCCCATAACCATGGGTATCAAGACTAGCAAAGCTTAATGGGTATGGAAAGGTTAAGTGGTGAGGTTGCAGCAGCGGCTAAGCAAATATATGGTGGCTAACTTACGAGTACAAGAACAAGATGAGCATCTACGCAAATGGTCACAAACTAGTAATGATCGCAACATCATCCTGAACTACCTACGAGTCAAACATACCCCCACCATGTTCTCTTGTTAAAATGAAAAGAGACGGTCACGGTTACTCACGCGGTTGGTGTATTTTATTTCGAATCCTCTGTCAAGTTACCTACAACCAGATATTAAGAAATTCCAATCTGTCACATAACCGCGGGCATGGCTTACGAAAGATCATAACCCTGCAGGGGTGTCCCAACTTAGCCCATCACAAGCTCTCATGATCAGCAGAGGTAAAAACTCCTTATCTTAGGGACAACCCGATCAGACTCGGAATCCCGGTGCACAAGACATTTCGACAATGGTAAAACAAGTCCAGCAAGACCTCCCGACATGCTGAAACCTGATAGTAGCCACGCGTATCTTGTCTCAGGCCACATCCGGATTGTCCAAACTTCTGGTAGGCCAAATACCAGAGTTGCCCCCGGGTCCGAAAAGTCCATATGCAAGTTATTTAGTTATGGCAAATGGTAAAACGAAAGTTGGGCCTTGCTAGAGGAGTTTTATTCAAGACGAACTGTCAAGGGGGTCCCATAACCCCCAACCGTGTTAGGAATGCAAACTCAAGGAACATAACACCGGTTTATCAGTTCTTATGGCGGCATGAGTGGAACAAAACACCGAGCAAAAGGCCAAGCCTTCCACCCATTAACAAGTATATAGGTGCATCAATTATAGTAATAGATATTGTGATATTCCAACATCCAAGTTCCGACATGGAGCAATCTTCATATTCACCTACAACTAACAATGGTATAAGAGGGGCTGAGCAAGCGGTAACATAGCCAAACAACGGTTTGCTGGGATGGTGTCAAAGGCTAGAGGTTTCATGGCAACAATGAGAGGCTGACAACAAAAGATAGGCAGCGCGACATATAGCGATAGCATCGAGAGAACTAGCATAGCAATGATAGTAATGAGATCCATGGTGACAATTATCTTGCCTGAGATCCCGCTAGGAAGAAGAACGAATCGATGAAGAAGACAAAGCCACGTAGACGTTCCACGCGTAGTCGAATGAATCCTCACATCGCAACATTACCAGAACTAAGAAGCAACATCGGAAAGAAAGAAACAACATGGTAAGCACACATGTCATAACCATGGCATGATGCACAAACAAATATGATGCATAAAAAGTCTACGTGATGCAACACATGGCATGATATGATGCACACAAGGACAACACAACCAAACAAGTTTAAATGAGGCCGGAAACAACATATAACAATTCCGGTAAGTCCTCATATGCAAATTTCAAAAATGGTCCAGATCTGAACAAACCTTATGTTAAGTTGTCAAACAGCAAGTTAACATGCACCAAGATGATCTACACGAAATTATAGTCAAGTAACATATAAAGTTCATTGTGATGCCCCGAGACCGATGCGCCAGGTGTCAGCCAGTTATTCGTCACTGTTGCCATGTCATTTGCTAGTGTGTTGCATCTTGCCATGTCATCATGTGTGTTGCATCAGCATGTTTTCAAAACTTGCATTCGTTCGGGTTCCCCCAGTTCTCTCCGTTGTCCGTCCTGAGTCCAGACACACTCGCACGCGCCCGCTGCACCTCCGAATATTTATTTTATAAGTGGCCGGAAAATGTTCTCAGAATGGGTTGAAACTTGGCGTGCGGTCTTATTATAGCGTAGGTAGACCGCCTGTCAAATTTCATCGCATTCAGAGTCTGTTTGATAGCCCAACCGTTAAACATATAGCGGCATTATAGCCGGTTTAAACGTCAGACGTTTCAGTGCTGTGAAACCTGTCGCCGGGCCCCCTCTCTCTCCCTCTCTTCTCAGCCCAATCTCTCTACACAACCCAGTTTTACCCCCTCGACTGCACGTCCGAAACTGTCCCGGACCCGACCCAAGCAGTCGTGACCGATGGGTCCGGATCATCACCAAACGTCCCTAAAACATCTCCGTTTCTTATTTAGACTTTCCTAGCCTATCTATTCTCGACCGTCGGATTTTGATCGGATGATCCAACTCCCCTCTTTTCCATATATATATATATATATATATATATATATATATATATATATATATATATATATATATAGTCTATCGCTAATCCATTTTGGACAAACCCTATTTTCTAGGGATCCTCCTCCCCGCCACCACTCTCTTCCCAAATCCTCCTCGGAGTCCACATCCAACCAACCACCGAGCACCAGCCTCCTTCCCCATCGGGATCCCTCCCGATCCAAAATTCCCGTCCCACGTCAGCCAGAGGCAGCCACCTGCAGCCCGCAGCCGTGTGGAGTTCCTAGGCGCCCGAGCTGCAAGAGCCCCCGAGCGACCTCGCTCCCTTGCCGTCTCTGGGACCACGCCAGCGAGCGCCTCCGGCGGAACTCCTTCCTCCGTTGCCTGAACCTGCCAGGATCTCGACGCCGAGCTCCAGGAACTGCTCGCCGCACCCCCTCCTTTTCTTTTCTTCCCCTTCCCCTGGTTCTTCTCTCCTTTGAGCGTCGTGTCTCCTGTGCAGTGCAGGGTCCTGCCTCGACGCCCCTTCGTCGTCTCCGGTCGTCCCAGTCCCATCTCCGGCCGACCCGCGCCTCGCTGTCGCCCTTGAGCCCCGCGTCGCGTCTGAGTTCCGTCGTCTCCTCCCCATGGGCGCGCCTACCTCCCGCACCTTACCGCGGGTCAACCACGTAACCCCGAGGCCTCCTGCCTCGCCGGAACCTATCTCCGCCGGCCCTCCACCGCATCAAGTCGACCAAGATCCCGCCGCCCTTTCGCGCCGCTCGTCGGAGCTCTGCTCCACCCGCTGCCGCGCCCGTTAAGCTCACCTGAAGCGCATCGCCAGCGCCATCCGGTTGTCCCCGTCGACCCGCTCGCCCGCAGCGCCAAGGCCCAGCGTCCCCTTCTGGCCTCCCTCTCCACCGATCGGGCATAGGCCCATGAGAGAGCCTCCAGCAAGGCATAACCACAGCTCCCCTCTCCACCGATCTGGGCCATGGCCCATGGTGAGAACCCCAGCCTCTCCAGATTCGGCCCTATAGTATTTTTTCCCTGATCTGTGAATTTTGCTAATTATCCAGGAACTGCCAGTTTTACAGAAAAACCCCCGAACTTCATGCATATAATAACTTTACATATGTGCATCACATGTAAAAACTTTATATATGAAAAATGCTTAAAATTTTGTGTAGTTTAATAATAACCAACTTTCATGCACGTTTAAAAATGTTTAACTTGTTCTTTGTTTAATTTTGTGTTAATAACATGTTAAAATGGTTTAATTCATAACTAAATAACCGTAGCTCCAAATTTAATAAACTTTATATGTAAATGGGGTAGAAAAATGTGTAGAATAACTTGGTGCATTTACTTTTGCTGTTTAATAACTTTAAAATATGTTTTAGGAAGAACAGTACCAATTTCAAATTATGCACATGGGAGTTTTCCAGAATTGTTGTTTGTTGTTTCTGGCCCCATTTAAATTGCCTAGATAGATAGTTTACTTTTGCTTCACCTCTTGCCATGTTTAACAACATTTAATATTGTTGGGTAGCTTAAACAAGAGTCAACTAAATAAATATAATGTGGTGTTTTTTCAATATGCAACTCGTTGCATATTGAGCTCCACTTAACTTGTAGTATTGTTTGTGCACCTTGCCATGCCATGCATATTTAAACCGTACATGCATCATACTTGGATGTGCATCATAGGCCATGTTTATGCTTGTGTGTTTACCATGTTGTTTGCTTCTTTCTGGTTGCTTCTCTTGTTAGCTTCGGTTCCGTTGCGGAGTTGTGAGGATTTGTTTGACTACTTCATGGACTTGTTCTTCTTCGTTGCGGAATCCCAGGCAAGATGACCATACCCTTGGATACCTTTACTATCATTGCCATGCTTAGTTGTCTCGATGCTATCGTTATATGTCGCGCTACCCATCATTTATGTCAGCCTCTCCTTGCTGCCATGAAACATCTAACCTTTGACACCTTCCTAGCAAACCATTGTTTGGCTATGTTACCCGCTCGCTCAGCCCCTCTTATAGTGTTGTTAGATGCAGGTGAAGATGAAGATCGTTCCATGTTGGAACTTGTTGTTGGAATATCACAATATTTATTATTATTAACACACCTATATACTGGGCATGGGTGGAAGGCCTGGCCTTTTGCTCGGTGTTTTGTTCCACTCATGCCACCTTAGGAGCTGATAAACCGGCATTATGTTCCTTGATTTTGCGTTCCTTACACGGTTGGGTATATGGGGACCCCTTGACACTTCGTCTTTGAATAAAACTCCTCCAGCAAGGCCCAACATTGGTTTTAATTTGCCTCATAATAACAACTTAATTAATTAATTAAAATTGTATAGGGGGTCGCATCCCCGGGGTTTCTTTCTACATAGCAGGAGGGCCAGTGCTGATGGTGTTGGTCCCAAACGGGGAGACTGCGGGGCCGCCACGGGGAAACTCGAGGTATCTTGTATTACCCGTAGGATCACCTATCCGAATGTGGCCTGAGACGAGATATGCGCCGGGAAGACTGCGGGGCCGCCACGGGGAAACTCGAGGTATCTTGTATTACCCGTACTATCAGGGTGTCGGCACGCCGGGAGGTCTTGCTGGACTTGTTTTACCATTGTCAAAATGTCTTGTGCACCGGGATATCGAGCCTGATCGGATTTCACTAAGATAAGGGGTAATAATTATTATTACTTCAGCTGATCGTGAGAGCTTGTGATGGGCTAAGTTGGGACACCCCTGCAGGGTTATGATCTTTCGAAAGTCGTGCCCACGGTTATGTGGCAGATTGGAATTTGTTAATGTCCGGTTGTAGAAAACTTGACAGTGGATCCGAAGTAAAACACACAACTGTGTGAGTAACCGTGACTGTCTCTTTTCACTTTGAGAAGAGAACACGACGGGGTTATGTTTCACTCGTAGGTAGTTCAGGATCTTTAGCGATCATTACTAGTTTGCGACCGCTTGCGTAGATGCTCATCTTACTCTTTTACTCGTAAGTTAGCCACCATACTTTTTCTTAGCCGCTGCTGCAACCTCACCACTTTACCTCTTCCTACCCCTTAAGCTTTGCTAGTCTTGATACCCATGGTTATGGGATTGCTGAGTCCTCGTGGCTCACAGATACTACAACACCAGATGCAGGTACCACTGAGTTCAGTGCAGAAGATGGATCGGAACTTTACTGGAAGCTCGATGAAGGGAGTGGCCGTATGTATGTGTCGTTTCAACGATCATAGTGGTTCCTACTAGGGGTGATCGGACCTTGTGTTTATGGTATCTTTCATTTGGATCTTTGTCCGTAGTCGGACTGTGATGTTATTGGATGATGATTGTTTACGTAATGCATTGTGTGACGTGGCGAGTGTAAGCCAACTATTCTTTTCAATTTCATCGTCTTTTACATGAGTCGTGCAAAGATACCATACTTGAGATCATTCTAGTATGAGCTTATACCTTTAAGTCGTGCCTCGACACGTGGGAGGTATAGTCTCATACTGGGCATTACAAGTTGGTAATCAGAGCCTTCTCCGACCTAGGAGCCCCCACTGATTGATCGAATCGTTGACGGTTGCGTCTAGGCACACACATGAAAATATTTTGAGTCCTATATATATATCGGAGAGTAGGATTTCTTTTCACTCCTCATCCCTTTATCACTCTGGTGAGGACTCCTGACGTTGTTCTATCTCTTCTACTCTCAAAATTCACTAATTTTTTTAGGATCACGCGAGTATTGTTTGGATTGTTCCAATGTCTTTGTGACGAGAACATTGTTCTCAATGCCTCCTCTCATTTAGGGATTGTGGCAGTGTCCCGGGGATTTGAGCTCTGAGGTGTTGTCATCACAAATCTATCGCAGCAGTTCTGGAATACTTAAGACGGTCGACATCGAAAACTCTTCTATGCGGTTAGTGGCAAGATAACCCCGACATCACCCAGTACTGGGGAGGTAGTTCGGGAGTATTTCCATAGCTTGTATAGCAGATGTGTTTCGAAGGTCCGAGGTAAACGGTTTCCGGAAATAACTGGTTATGTGTTGAAGGATGGATACAGCTGGATGTAGGATTAGAGTTGAGTGCGCGATGCTTCCCCTGTATCCCCAACACCTGATTGCATAACTGGAAACTTCCGGAAATTAATAGGTGGGTTCATCTAGTAGCTCGTAGGCATTCTTCCAACGAATGCATGATATGGAGTTCGGGGTTCTACATTGAGTGAAGTAGTTTTATGGGCGTTTTTTCCGATCGGGAGTTGCATCTTAAAGGGTCCTTGGCTTTGTTGATCCGGGGATTGCAAAACCCTTTTGTAACACGCTGCATAAGCTTTCAGCACAAATATGTCGAACGAAGCTTCTATCTTGTATTTGTTCTATCTGCTCCTTGTTGTTTTATTTACCTTTTGTTCTCCCAAGTGGCTTCTCAAGAAGATTGTTGTACCATTTAAGCTATGGAATTCATTCGTTCAATTCTCTGTTCGAATGATATTGTGAAGATTTTGTTGCAACATATCTATCCTTTGTTTTTGTTTTGATTCTGGTATTCGAGTTTCTTCGATGTCAAATGTTGACTCCATAGCTTTCCTAAGTGGTGTTTTCATATTTCTTTGAGAGTGCTAGTCCTTCTTGATCATCGAGATTGTTCTGTTAAATTCGTTTCAACCGGCGTGCTTCTCTTCAAGTTAATCCGATCCTTTCAATATGTGCAAGACCAATTCTGGGTTTTCTCAATGGTGTCTGTTTCATTCATCCCAAGCTGTCTTTGTTTTCACCCACCCTCCCACCCTTCTTCTTCGCGGATCCTGAAATTCTTAAATGAAATATCCATTTTATTAATGTGATGTTCTTCATTCTTTTCGTTCAATTTCATTATCCGGTGTTTTCTCGTGAAGATGCTCAGGAGCTTCAAGTTTATCATTCTCCATTCTCGTTTCTTCTCTGGTAGACTTAAAATTCAAGCTTCGATCATGGTCATATCTCTTCCTTTTTGTTTAACATGTTTTTCACATGTTGAAATTTCTTATCCGAAGTCTCTCTTGCTTATTAACCTCTCTAATTCTTATCCGGAGTGTACAAGACAACTTAGAAGATTCATAATTCCATTCTTAATCCGTTCAAACTATTTTGAGGTTGCTATCTTATTGAAGCAATTTAATTCAACCGGTGCAATATCTCTTAAGCAGTCTTTTTCAACGGTGATTTCTTTTGAGTGGGTCCTAACCCACAGGTCTTTTCCCAGGATCTTACCTGACTCTTCTGTTTTCTGGAGTTATACTTAAATTCTTTTCAAAGTGTGACGTAAGAATGATTTCCATCAGTCACATGCCTTCTCCAAGCTTGTTTCAATTATTTCCATCTTTAGCTCCACCTTCCTCTTGTCATTCGTTCGGAGTATCTCGAAATTCTTCAAGGTGTTTCTCCTTGTCATTCTCAATATTTGAAGACCGGAGAAGAGTTTCTCTTAAATCCTGGCTCGTTCTCTTGAAGATTCATGGTTCTAGCTTCATGCCATCCTCATTATTGTTCCGATTGTGAGGAATTCTTTTTTTTACCATCCGAAGCATTTCATGAATTCTTCCCATTGTGATCCTCCAAAGGGCATCATTTCAGAAGATTCTTCATTCTCAGTTTTCAACTTCCTCCTCCAACTATTCTTGGTGATGCCTCTTCGTTCGTCTCCATAATTCTTCTGGTGCATCATTCAAGTATTCTTTACTCTGCTCGTGATCCATTCATTCTTTCTAAAAATCCTACCGGTGAGTCATTCAAGACTTTTCTCAAGTTTGGCTATATCTCTCTCCAATCCTTTTCAAGAAGAATAAGTAGTAGGCCAAATCCGTTGCTTGTCATCAATTTAATTTGATGAAGGATAAGCATACAGTAAATCTTATTCTTATTTCCTCCAAGTGATTAATCTCTTTTTCCGGAGCTTGTTCATCATATCATATTCTCGGTTCTAAGTTCTTCATCTTGTTTTCCGGAGCTCCAAGTTATTTCAATTATATCATTTCAAAGCTCCATCTAATTCATCGCAGGCCTTGAATCTTATTCTTTTCATCTTTCAATTCTCATGCTTTCATTACCGGAGTTCTCATGGTGGTTCATCAAGATTTAATTCATCCTCGAAGTCTTCATCAAGATTCTTGTTGGAGCTCAAGCATTCTTCATCATGCTTTCCAAGTGCAATTCTTTCTACCTTATTGTTTGAGATGGTGGTATGCCATTTTAATTTCCCTTCATGTTTCATGATTCACAAGTTGTCAGGAATGAGATATTTAAACCCATCATTTTCTTTGTTCAGGAGATCTTTCCAACCATTCAATTTATACGTTGGAGTAATCTTGGGTTGTATTTCACCTAAAAGCTTTCCCTAAGGATTGTTGGTATTATGGTGATTATAAATGACCCAAGTTCTTCAATTATCCTCCCGGTGAAATAAGTTTTTCGTCTCCTTGTTGATCTCAATCCAATTAAATGTTTTCGTAAGTGGCCGGTTGTCACCTTATAGTTTTGAGATGTTTTCCATAAGCCCACAACAAGCTTATTCTTTTGTTGTTGATTATTTTTAAACAACTCCGTTCAACCCTTCTTTGTAAGGATGATTTTCATATTCATTTGTCGGAGAAGTTGTCTTTTTCTTCTCCGTTCTTTTCTTTCCAACGATCTAGCATCTACTCTTTAATTTCAGAGGCATTATAATATTGCTCTCATTAACCATCATCTCGTTATCAAGATCATGCTATTGTCCTTTCCAGTCCATTTAACTGGAGGTCGTATCCTCAATTTCACTCATCTTATTAAGTTTTGCCTCTCTTTTCAACCGGTGTGTTGTTGTTTTCACCAAATATCATTCCATCTCCTCAAGCTCATGTTAATTCCTTCGATTTGCAGACGGAGTGTTGTCCAAATTCGGTCATTCTAATTCCTTGGCTATACTGTTGCAGTTTCATATTCTTTTGGTTTGTAAGCTCTTGTTTCATGTCTTCCAACATACAAGGCTCTCGTAATGTCCCTTGTTCCTCCTTTTTACCGGGGTACTCTTAACTTCGTTCATCTCCGTTGTATTCTTTCTTTCAAGATCATTCAACCTCTCAAGGTTCGAGGTTTCACTCGTTTGTCAAAGAAGCAACTTTATTTTACCTCTTCCTTTTCCATTTCTATCCGGTGCCATCTCCAGGATCTCGGATCGAGATCCTCTGTTAGTGTGGGAAGAGTTGTGACGCCCCGAGACCGATGCGCCAGGTGTCAGCCAGTTATTCGTCACCATTGACATGTCATTCGCTAGTGTGTTGCATCTTGCCATGTCATCATGTGTGTTGCATCAGCATGTTTTCAAAACTTGCATTCGTTCGGGTTCCCCCAGTTCTTTCTGTTGTCCGTTCTGAGTCCAGACACACTCGCACGCGCCCGCGGCACCTCCGAACATTTATTTTATAAGTGGTCGGAAAAGGTTCTCTGAATGGGTTGAAACTTGGCGTGCGGTCTTATTATAGCGTAGGTAGACCGCCTGTCAAATTTCATCGCATTCGGAGTCTGTTTGATAGCCCAGCCATTAAACATATAGCGACATTATAGCCGGTTTAAACGTCGGATGTTTCAGTGCTCTGAAACCTGTCGCTGGGCCCCCTCTCTCTCCCTCTCTTGTCAGCCCAATCTCTCTACACAACCCAGTTTTACCCCCTCGACTGCACGTCCGAAACTGTCCCGAACCTGACCCGGGCAGTCGTGACCGATGGGTCCGGATCATCACCAAACGGCCCTAAAACATCTCCGTTTCTTATTTAGACTTTCCTAGCCAATCTATTCTCGACCGTCGGATTTTGATCGGATGATCCAACTCCCCATATATATA
>LR738711.1:238924817-239147788 GCA_902687465.1 Secale cereale | reverse complement strand
ATATATATATATATATATATATATATATACTGATCCATTTTGGACAAACCCTATTTTCTAGGGATCCTCCTCCCCGCCGCCACTCTCTTCCCAAATCCTTCTCGGAGTCCACATCCAACCAACCACCGAGCACTAGCCTCCTTCCCCATCGGGATCCCTCCCGATCCAAAATTCCCCTCCCACGTCAGCCAGAGGCAGCCACCTCCAGCCCGCAGCCGTGTGGAGTTCCTCGGCGCCCGAGCTGCAATAGGCCCCGAGCAACCTCGCTCCCTTGCCGTCACTGGGACCACGCTGGCGAGCGCCTCCGCCGGAGCTGCTTCATCCATCGCCCGAACCTGCCAGGATCTCGACGCCGAGCTCCAGGAACTGCTCGCCGCGCCCCTTCCTTTTCTTTTCTTCCCCTTCCCCTGGTTCTTCTCTCCTTTGAGCGTTGTGTCTCCTGTGCAGTGCAGGGTCCTTCCTCGACGCCCCTTCGTCGTCTCCGGTCGTCCCAGTCCCATCTCTGGCCGACCCACGCCTTGCTGTCACCCTCGAGCCCTGCGTCGCGTCTGAGTTCCGGCGCCTCCTTCCCACGGGCGCGCCTACCTCCCGCACCTCGCCGCCGGTCAACCACGTCAGCCCGAGGCCTCCTACCTCGCCGGAACCTATCTCCGCCGGCCCGCCACCGCATCAAGTCGCCCAAGATCCCGCCGCCCTTCGCGTCGCTCATCGGAGCTCTGCTCCATCCGCCACTGCGCCCGTTAAGCTCGCCCGAACCGCATTGCCAGCGTCATCCGGTTGTCCCCGTCGACCCGCTCGCCCGCAGCGCCAAGGCCCGGCGCCCCCTTCTGGCCTCCCTCTCCACCGATCGGGCCTAGGCCCATGGGAGAGCCTCCAACAAGGCCCAGCCACAGCTCCCCTCTCCACCGATCTGGGCCATGGCCCATGGTGAGAACCCCAGCCCCTCCAGATTCGGCCCTATAGTATTTTTCCCCGATCTACGAATTTTGCTAATTATCCAGGAACTGCCAGTTTTACAGAAAAACCCCCGAACTTCATGCATATAATAACTTCACATATGTGCATCACATGTAAAAACTTTATATATGAAAAATGCTTAGAATTTTGTGTATTTAATAATAACCAACTTTCATGCACGTTTAAAAATGTTTAACTTGTTCTTTGTTTAATTTTGTGTTAATAACATGTTAAAATGGTTTAATTCATAACTAAATAACCGTAGCTCCAAATTTAATAAACTTTATATGTAAATGGGGTAGTAAAATGTGTAGAATAACTTGGTGCATTTACTTTTGCTGTTTAAGAACTTTAAAAATATGTTTTAGGCAGAACAGTACCAATTTCAAATTATGCACATGGGGGTTTTCCGAAATTGTTGTTTGTTGTTTCTGGCCCCATTTAAATTGCCTAGATAGATAGTTTACTTTTGCTTCACCTCTTGCCATGTTTAACAACATTTAATATTGTTGGGTAGCTTAAACGAGAGTCAACTAAATAATATAATGTGGTGTTTTGTCAATATGCAACTCGTTGCATATTGAGCTCCACTTAACTTGTAGTATTGTTTGTGCACCTTGCCATGCCATGCATATTTAAACCGGACATGCATTATACTTGGATGTGCATCGTATACCATGTTTATGCTTGTGTGTTTACCGTGTTGTTAGCTTCTTTCCGATTGCTTCTCTTGTTAGCTTCGGTTTCGTTGCGGAGTTGTGAGGATTTGTTCGACTACTTCATGGACTTGTTCTTCTTCCTTGCGGAATCCCAGGCAAGATGACCATACCCTTGGATACCTTTACTATCATTGCCATGCTTAGTTGTATCGATGCTATCATTATATGTCGCGCTACCCATCATTTATGTTATTTTCTCCTTGTTTCCATGAAACCTCTAACCTTTGACACCTTCCTAGCAAACCATTGTTTGGCTATGTTACCCTCTCGCTCAGACCCTCTTATAGCGTTGTTAGTTGCAGGTGAAGATGAAGATCATTCCATGTTGGAACTTGTTGTTGGAATATCACAATATTTATTATTATTAACACACCTATATACTGGGCATGGGTGGAAGGCTTGATGTTTTGCTCGGTGTTTTGTTCCACTCATGACACCTTAGGAGCCGATAAACCGGCATTATGTTCCTTGATTTTGCTTTCCTTACACGGTTGGGTATGTGGGGACCCCTTGACACTTCGTCTTTGAATAAAACTCCTCCAGCAAGGCCCAACATTGGTTTTAATTTGCCTCATAATAACAACTTAATTAATTAATTAAAATTGCATAGGGGTCGCATACCCGAGGTTTCTTTCTACATAGCAGGAGGCCAGTGCTGATGGTGTTGGTCCCAAACGGGCAGACTACGGGGCTGCCACGGGGAAACTCGAGGTATCTGGTATAACCCATAGTATCACCTATCCGGACGTGGCCTGAGACGAGATACGCATGACTACTATCAGGGTGTTGGCACTCCGGGAGGTCTTGCTGGACTTGTTTTACCATTGTCGAAATGTCTTGTGCATCGGGATACCGAGCCTGATCGGATTTCCCTAAGATAAGGGGTAATAATTATTATTACTTCAGCTGATCGTGAGAGCTTGTGATGGGCTAAGTTGGGACACACCTGCAGGGTTATGATCTTTCGAAAGCCGTGCCCGTGGTTATGTGGCAGATTGGAATTTGTTAATGTCCGGTTGTAGAAAACTTGACAGAGGATCCGAAGTAAACACACACAACTGTGTGAGTAACCGTGACTGTCTCTTTTCACTTTGAGAAGAGAACACAGTGGGGTTATGTTTGACTCGTAGGTAGTTTAGGATATTTAGCGATCATTACTAGTTTGCGACCACTTGCGTAGATTTTCATCTTACTCTTGTACTCGTAAGTTAGCCACCATACTTTTGCTTAGTCGCTGCTGGAACCTCACCACTTTACCTCTTCCTACCCATTAAGCTTTGCTAGTCTTGATATTGATACGTCTCAAACGTATCTACTTTTCCAAACACTTTTGATATTGTTTTGACCTCATTCTTGCATGATTTGAACTAAACTAACCCGGACTGACGCTGTTTTTAGCAGAGCTGCCTGTATGGTTTTATTGTGTGCAGGAAAACAGATTTTTAGGTATCTCAGAAAAATCCACGAAAAATCACAGAAAATCGACGCACCCGAAGGAACCCGGAGCCAGAAGAGGGGCCAGAGGGGGGCTAGGGGGGCCCAGGCGCCCTGGTGGCGCGGCCCAGCCCCTGGCCGCGCCGGGGGGTCGCCTGGGTGGGCCCCACCTCCCCTGGTGCCCTACTTCGACCCGTATTTTAGCTCGTGACAGAGAAATCCGAGATCAGAAGTTCTTTTCCCAGTTTTCGTCGCGGAGCCGCCGCCACCCTCTGTTCTTCTTCGGGAGGGCTAATCTGGAGGCTGATTTGGCCTCCGGAGAGGGGAGATCGTCGCCATTGTCATCATCATCACCACTCCATCATCCCTCCATGACTTCTCCTTCCATGTGTGAGTAATCCCCTACTATAGGCGAAGGGGATGGTAGGGATTGGATGAGTTAGATCATGTAATAGTTTGTCAGATCGTTGGGGGCATATTGCCTATCATCTACTATGGTGTTTATCATCTTTGCTTCAACTTGTTATGCTTAATGCTTGTCACTTAGGGCCCGGGTGCCATGATTTCAGATCTGAACCATATGTGTTTGCATGAATATATTTGTGTTCTTGATCCTATCTATGAGTTGTTTGCACCTATTACGGATCGGAACCAGCGATCCCAAAAGTGACAGCTTGGGACACCAAAGGGGATGGTCCGTAGTTTGAGGATTACATGTATCCATTCATGAGTTGTTTGCACCTCTCATGGCAGCAGCCCTCTCAGGGAGATCTGATTATAATCTGGGTGCCTTAATTGCTTGACGCCTTGCTATGAACGGTAACAAGGGGGACTTATATGGTGGCGTGTATGCCACACTTATCTTAGAACATCTTGGAGGCACCCCACACCCTGATGATAATCCTTTTACTTATTTAAGTTTTGATCTTGCTGCTATGAAAAGGCATAAGTTTGTTACCATGGCTTCTCAGCTTGATAATCTTGTTTATATCTTGTGTTTCGGAACTACCGCGGAACGCGAGATCCGTCTACCTGCACCTCTTTTGTTTGATTTTTCTCGCGGGAACGGATGGTCCTTTGATGTTGTCCAGTTCGATGAGTTCATAGCCCAGCATCAGTTTCATAACCCCATGGAGGGGGTTGTGCCCGACGAGGAGGAGCACGGTGAGTTACCACCTTTTCAGGGAGAAACCGCCACCGAGTTTGGTGAAGGGTCTTCCTCTTCTTGGCGCACAGACCCTTCCTCGTGGGAGACTCCGAGGAGTTCGGTGTACGCGCCAGCATCCTTCTACGATCCTTGGACTCACTACCATACCCCTGGAGCAGGAGGCTCCTGGGGGCAGTAGCTGCTACCAACTTAGGCCAAAAGCCTAAGCTTGGGGGAGTACGTGCCCCTCTCACTTTTCCATTGTATTATCCGTTTTATTCGCTTTGATCTTTTCGAAGTTTTTGCCCGTTCTTCTTTATTTCTCTCTTTGCAAAAACAACAAAAATATTTTCTCTTTCTTTTGCTTTCGTTCAACCTTTGAAATAATCCAAAAAGATTTCCTTTCTCTCTTTAGTTTGCTTTGTTTTCACAGTTCAGCTCGAGTCCGTGATGGCATTTAATTATATTTCCTACGTTCGATCGTGCAAGTGACTTGGCAGTAATGACGAAGATCGACTAAAGGGAAGCAACAAGGAAGACCGGTATGAACTCTTCTTGTTTCTACTTTTGTACATATGCCTGTACTTATGATCTAGAGACCAGCTTGTAGCGACATAGTGCTATGTTTACAATGCTCTTCCAGTTGTTCATGCTTTCCTTGTGGCTAGTCTCGAATAGCTAGAGTATATAATGTGTTATTGAAATGATCTACATGCATTGCATTGTTCATAGTTCGGTATACTAAGGTGGTATTTCCCTTTAGAGAATTTTTGGATTGACTTGGCACATGTTTACACATGTTTAAGACTAAAAAGTCTGCTCTGCCTTGATGATCTTTGAGTTTCAGAATAATTATATCACTTTCATGCCCGATTCAATGTTGATTTGTCGCTCTGCATGATTATGACCGTTATTGCTCTCTAGTTGGTCGCTTCCCAGTCTTTTGCTAACCTCCACCTGTACTAAGCGGACTGACTGCTTGTGCATCCAAAATCCTTAAAACCTGTTATGCCATATGAGTCCACCATACCTTCCTATACATGGTATTTACCTGCCATTCCTAACGAAGACTTTCGTGTACCATCTCGAAATTAATCAAAAGCATTTCTCTTTTTGTGCCTCTGTTTTAGCTCATGAGGAAGTAGTAGTTAATTCATGATCTTTTTAAGTTGGACAAGTTTCACCCCGGGATTGCATGTCTAATGTGCAAACCCATAATACGAGAAGGAACTGGCATAGAGTGTGCCCGGCTCATAAAAGATAATACAACAAACAAACCCTCCTTCACGCTTTGTTCATGAGAAATCAAAAAACTTTGGCAGTGATAAACAAAGGAGATTAAGAGGATGTGATCGTCCTCATGCGGGAGCCGTTCCTCGAGACTTGTCCAGCTCAAGAAGTGATTGAGTTATCTGCTAGCATTCGTTGACGAAATATGCACCTCTCAAAAACGTTTTTACCTCTGTTTTTAAAACCAAGAGCTCTGGTACATGTTTAGTTTTTGTTTCCGACCACGGGTTTTCAACCTTGCCAACAAAAGCCACGGTTCGAGAGTCTCCACCTTCTTTCTTCAAAGCACCAACTAGGAGAGCATAATTGTCATTCTGAGTGTAATGTGCATTGTCCCAAAGTATTACATTGTCTTCTGCATGCTTGTGATATGATTTATTATGAAATTCTTAGTTCTAGTCTCCTTTAAAACTCTGGAGGAGTTTCTGCATTTATGTTTTGCTTTACTCATGGAGGCTAGCGAGATACCACCCTAATATGCTCAAGCTATGTGCAATGTAATCTTGTCTTGATTTTCAGTAGTATATTATTTACTTTTAGGTATTTGTGATTGGTCACTTGAAAGAAGGATTGCTCCGTGCATTGTCCTCATAGTACTATTTCAATACTTGCTAGACTCTTTTCGTAGTACATGCTTATATACATCTAATGAAACAAAAGAGTTTGTCAAAGTTTTCTTTGTCGCGTCCAGTTCGTTGAACTGAATTGCTTGAGGACAAGCAATATGCTAAGCTTGGGGGAATTGATACGTCTCAAACGTATCTACCTTTCCAAACACTTTTGATATTGTTTTGACCTCATTCTTGCATGATTTGAACTAAACTAACCAGGACTGACGTTGTTTTCAGCAGAGCTGCCTGTATGGTTTTATTGTGTGCAGGAAAACGGATTTTTAGGTATCTCAGAAAAATCCACGAAAAATCACAGAAAATCCACGCACCCGAAGGAACCCGGAGCCAGAAGAGGGGCCAGAGGGGGCCCAGGCGCCCTGGTGGCGCGGCCCAGCCCCTGGCCACGCCGGGGGGTCGCCTGGGTGGGCCCCACCTCCCCTGGTGCCCTATTTCGACCCGTATTTTAGCTCGTGACGGAGAAATCCCAGATCAGAAGTTCTTTTCCCAGTTTTCGTCACGGAGCCGCCGCCACCCTCTGTTCTTTTTCGGGAGGGCTAATCTGGAGGCTGATTTGGCCTCCGGAGAGGGGAGATCGTCGCCATCGTCATCATCATCACCACTCCATCATCCCTCCATGACTTCTCCTTCAACGTGTGAGTAATCCCCTGCTGTAGGCGAAGGGGATGGTAGGGATTGGATGAGTTAGATCATTTAATAGTTTGTCAGATCGTTGGGGGCATGTTGCCTATCATCTACTATGGTGTTTATCATATTTGCTTCAACTTGTTATGCTTAATGCTTGTCACTTAGGGCCCGAGTGCCATGATTTCAGATCTGAACCATATGTGTTTGCATGAATAAATTTGTGTTCTTGATCCTATCTATGAGTTGTTTGCACCTATTACGGTTCGGAACCGGCGATCCCAAAAGTGACAGCATGGGACACCAAAGGGGATGGTCCGTAGTTTGAGGATTACATGTATCCATTGAGTTCGTTGCTTTGTTCCGGTGCTCTTTGACAGGAGCACCTTAATCTCCATAAGTTCCTTTTGGCCCCGTTCGTAGCGGGATGGTAGGACAAAAGATGTTGTGCAAGTTCTTATTGCAAGCACGTACAACTACCTACGGGATACATGCCTAATGTTTGATATTTGCCTAGATGATCATTACTTTTCCGTGTGCCATGCCCCAAGTTAGAATCATGATATATCTCATCCATGCAGCGCCCAACCATCCATCTCCCTAGCCTAAAGTGTTTTAAATCTTGCTGGTTACTAGTTACTACTTTTGCCATTTACTCTTGCTATTTACTTTTGCTGTTTACTTTTACTATCACTATCATATCACTGTTACCACTTATCTTTTGTTGCAAGTAAGTATATTTCAGGTGCGGTTGAATTGACAACTCAACTGTCAAAGCTTATAAATACTCTTTGGCTCCCCGTGTGTCGAAACAATAAATTGGGTTATTCTTACCCGCGAAGACTATCTCGATCCCTTACGGTTGAGGGTTATCAGATACCCATGGTTATGGGATTGCTGAGTCCTCGTGGCTCACAGATACTACAACACCAGATGCAGGTACCGCTGAGTTCAGTGCAGAAGATGGATCGGAACTTTACTAGAAGCTCGATGAAGGGAGCGGCCGTATGTATGTGTCGTTTCGACGATCAGTAGTGGTTCCTACTAGGGGCGATCGGACCTTGTGTTTATGGTATCTTTAATTTGGATCTTCGTCCGTAGTCGGACTGTGATGTTATTGGATGATGATTGTTTATGTAATGCATTGTGTGACGTGGCGAGTGTAAGCCAACTATTATTTTCAATTTCATCCCTCTTTTACATGAGTCGTGCGAAGATACCAGACTTGAGATCATTCTAGTATGAGCTTATACCTTTAAGTCGTGCCTCGACACGTGGGATGTATAGTCTCATACTGGGCATTACAAGTTGGTAATCAGAGCCTTCTCCGACCTAGGAGCCCCCACTGATTGATCGAATCGTTGACGGTTGCATCTAGGCACACACATGAAAATGTTTTGAGTCCTATATATATATCGGAGAGTAGGATTTCTTTTCACTCCTCATCCCTTTATCACTCTGGTGAGGACTCCTGACGTTGTTCTATCTCTTCTACTCTCAAAATTCACTAATTTTTTTTAGGATCACACGAGTATTGTTTGGATTGTTCCGATGTGGGGACCAGTAGGCACAGACATTCATTTAATTCGGAGCTACGGCCTAGAAGATATGAGCAAAACAAGTTAAGCATGGCAAAGATGCAAGATGCATTCAAACATCAAGCAAACTCACTCCAAACATGTATACAACATGATATGATGCATCTACATGCAAAAAAAAGCAAGTTTCATATAGAGCACGCTCAAAACGGAGCAACGGTTCAACACATACACTTGAAACAAGATCTAACAACAATCTGTCCCAAAACAACAACTAGGCACTTTGCAATCATCAAAACAACATGCTACAGGAACATTTCATGGCAACAAAGGGCATGGCAAGCATGTACATGTCAAGCACTACAAAGGTGATCCCTGAGCTACTGCCGAATACCACTAGAACAAGCTCAAAACATCATGGCAAGATTGCAAATGATAACAGTTTAACAGACTTAGTGAAATAAACCGAACATGGCAGCAACAACGACAACTAGGCATGTTTGCAAGATTGTGCAACTCATCTCAAAGCATATCATGGCATGTGAATATAACCAACAGCAAGAAGATATGTTTATGCAGCTACTCATGGCAAGAACATGGTCATAAGATGCATAGAACACTGGGTATTCACAAGGCAAAACTGAACTTATTGATAACAGGCTGACAGAAACATTATATAGCAGTTTGAGAGCAAGAAAGAGACAAGATACAACAACCTATAATTGCAAGCAAGGGCATGGATGGATAGAGCATAACATGGACTTCAAGACATGGTCATTGGACATCTCCCAACATGCATAGGTTTGAGTGTAGCATCAAGCAAACATGGCATCACAATATAACAGTTTCAGACTTAGAAATTTTTCAACAAGTCTGAGAAAACAACAACAACAAGTAGGTCACTTAACAAGCTTGTTTCACTCACCACAAGGCATATCATGAAAAGTGGATTGCACCACAGCAAAGATGACATGATTGTGCTCCTAATGCATGTTGACATGATGCTCAAAAAAAATCACACAAAAAGATATGAAAAAGACAAATGAGCTAGTTATAACAGTTTTCAGAAGTTAACAACACTTAGTACTTTTGCAACAGAGGTTTACATGGCAAGATGCAACCCAACATGCATGAAAAGCACACCATCATCTAGAGCATTCAGAGATGAACATTTTGATATATCATACACACTAATTAGATCATCATGCACAAAGTTATCACATGAAGAAGATGCACACATAATATCAATATACAGGGACTTAGCGGTTTTTAGAAGAAAAAACAAGCGGTCGCTATATAGCTAAATTTCACCCAAAGCGGGACTTAGGCTGGCAGTGCTCACCTAGGGCCCATGGGCCGATCGGTGCAGCAGGCCGCGACCTGGGCCTAGGTGGATGGAGACGGGCCGGTCGGTGCAGCAGGCCGCGAGCTGGGCCTAGGTGGATGGAGACGGGCTGGTGCAGGGGAGATGGTCGTGGCCCACGCAGGGCGAGGTCGGCCTAGGTCGGAATGGAACGAGGCGCCTACCTCGCCAACTCCCGATAAACAGGAGCAGTGGCAGCGCTTGATGCGGGGCGGCGGCGCGAACTCCGGCGAGGAGTGGACAATAGATGGTAGGAGTGGGGCGGGCCCTGGTCATCGACGATGGAGATGTCCGGATCCGGCTCGCCTCAGCTGGATACGAACGGCGGCTACCACTGATGAGGGTCGACGCGGGCAGCCGACAGATAGGAGTTGGCGGGGCGGAGCTCGGGCGCCCGGGCCTGCGGGGCACGGCCAGGATGGAGCGGGTGTGGTGGCCGACGGGGAGGTGCAGCGACTGGAGCGAGAGGGTTTCGACCGGCGGTGGGGCGGCGCGCAGAGGAGGCCAGCGGAGAGAGGGGGTCAGGGCGCTACGGGAGTGGGAGGCGGCGGCGCGCGGGCTTGCGGTGGCGGCGGTTGGGCCCGGTCGGCCCACGACGCGTCAGATCTGGGCCCTGGGGGCCTGGCATGGTGGGAGGAGAGAGAGGGTGAGGTGGCAGCTGTGGGTGGAGGGAGAGGCTGGCGGCAGTGCAGATTATGGGGAGGGCTAGGGTTTCCCTGATTAGGAAGGCTAGGGTGTCCATTTATAGGCAGGAGGGCTAGAAGAGGGGGTTTGAGGCCGTTTCAGAGCCGTTCGATCGCCATCGGACGGCCCGGAGCAGAGGGGGTAGGGTAGCTGGGCTATTGGGCTTTGCTGGAGGCCTCGGGATGAGGAGAGAGAGATCAAGTGCGGCCCAACACAGGTTTCCGGAGATCGAAAACATCCGACGAGTAAACCGGCGATGGTGGCGCTACAGACAACGGTTAGGTTATCAAACGGACTCCGAACGCAACGAAATTTGACAGGCGGTCTATCTACACTATAATAAGACTACACGCCAAGTTTCATCCTATTGCGAGAACATTTTACGGCCACTTATAAAATAAATATTCTGAGGTAACGCGGGTGCATGAAAGTGTGTCTAGGCTCGGAAAGGACAACGGAAAGGACGAGGGGCTCGGCAACTACGGACGGATGCAAGTTTTGAAAACTATGCAGATGCAATGCACATGATGACATGGCAAAATGCAACACGCAAGCAGATGACATGGCAATGGCAGCGAATAACTAGAACACCTAGCGCATCGGTCTCGGGGTGTCACATAGGCCTTGTCGACGGCCTCGGCCTCGAGGCGCACCCATGCCTCGTGGTCCTCCCGCGTCATAGACGAGCTCACCACCTTGGCTCCGGCGGAACGAGGTGGACCGGACGTGTGCTGATGGGGAAATTGAGCCTAGCCGCCGCTCCATGGTAGCGGACCTGTCAGCGGTCGTACTCCATGGCCGCGAGCTCGACCGTGTGGAAGCTACCGAGCCCACATCCCCCACCACCACTGTCGGTCCCCCAGGTAGGACTTCATCGGCTGCCGGGTCCGAGGGAGGACAAGGAAGTCCTTGAACCGATGTAGGGGCGTGGCGGCGGGCGGATCGGGGGACCGGCGACGGCGGATAGGGCCCATGGAGGACGACGAGGACACCTCGGCAGCCACCTCGCCAGCGTTGGGCAAAAAGGCCGCGATAAACCTCTTTTTGGCAATTGGCTCCTCCAGCTCCCGGGTACACAGGCAGAGGTTCAGGATGGAGGCGCCAGCGATGGAGGCGACCTACCAATGGTTTCGAGGGTTGTGTGTGTCTGTGTGAGCGGAGGTTTTTTGGGTGTGTGTGGAGGGGGGAGCAAGGTTGTATTTGAGGAAATACTACGGCAACTGAAAATTTTACTAGGCAGGAGTAACAAGGCGGGGCTACTATAAATTTGGATCAAGGGCGAGCAGATATTTTTGAGATTGCGAGGGATGCAGAGGCGGGAGTAAAATGTCGGGGCTACTTGTAACATCCCAAATTTTTAATTTGGAATGTTATACATAGATCATATTGCATATCATGTTTTATTGCATTCTTCGTGTTGTGATCCTCGAAATTCTAAGCAACTCAAGGACCCACGGAGAGAGTTGGGGATTTTACCGTTTTGCGTATTTGAGTTTTCTCAAATACCGGTACAAGGATCACTTTGGTTTTAATTATTTCTCTCCTAAAAATATTTCCTAATAAAATATATGAGCGGAGATAATATGACTTCTCCAAAATAGAAGAAATATTGGAGGAAAAACATTAAAATCACTTTTGGTATTTTACTCGGATTTATTTGCAGTTTTATTTGCATAGGAAAAATATGCGTTTTTCAAAATTGTTGTTAGGCCCGAGAAAAATGTTCACTTTGTCCTAATTATTATTAGAGGACGGGGAAATTTTATTCTGGAATTTTTGGTCTCCGTTTAGTATTTTATTTTGTTGTTATTTTGCGTCAGAACCGTTTAAAAAAAGGTTTCAGATCCAACTGGGCCGAAGGCCCAGCCGGCCAGCCGCGCCGCCGCCTCCCACCCATGGCCGAGCCGGACTCCCGCCGAAGTCCGAGCTGCCGCTGACGCCGCTGCCTTGGCCCCTCGGCCAAGTCGAACCCCCTTGGCCTTTATAAGCACCGCCAGCTCCCCCGTCGCCCACACCACCGCCGCCGCCTGCGTCGCACCACACCGCCGCCGTCGCTGCCGTTTTAGCCCACCGCCGTCGTGCTGGAGCCCGCCACTACACTCGCCTCCACCACCGGAACCGCTGCTTTCGAGGTAGCCGCCGCCGTCGAACTCGCCGCTGCCGTTTTTTTTAAACCGATCATTTTTTAGAAACCCTAGATCCTTTTTTAGATCGGTTCGGTTTTCCGCCAGTTTAGTTATCTAGCGAACGTTCGTCCATTCATTCATTTTACCGAACACTTTTCTTCTTTTAGTTACAGACAACGAACGTTCGTTCGTTAGCCTGTTCGTCCGTTTTTCTTTTTCAAGGTTTTTCCGCGAGTATTTTCGATCCAGATTTCTGGTCTGATCTTCTTTTTTGTTTTTGTTTTCGCTCGTAAGTTGGAATCAGGCGATTCAAGCGCCTAGATCTTCGTCTCGAAGCCCTCTTTCCGTTTAACCAACTTGAACAAGGTTTTGCTACTATAAAATTTTGACTTTAGATCAATCTAGTAAATGGATCTTGTTTCTTTCGCAGTTTGAGTTTCGTTGCTCCGTTTGATTTGATTCTTTTTGCAAACCGGAGTTCCTAAGATGAACTTTCTGGTTAGATATTCTTATTTGGAGTTTTACCTGTACATCTTTGCTTCTTTGCTTATGTATGCTATTGTTTGCTTGCAATAGAATTCCCGGAGTGCGGAGCGTGCTACTACGAGTCCCTAGGTTTTGCGAATCATCAGCATGTCAAGTAACACTTTGTTCATACCCCTTTATTACCCAGTTTTTATGCATTAGATCAAACCCTCACACTTTGCATGAGTAGGATCTCTTAACTTGTGGGTCTGGGAAGTAGATTGAGGTAGAACCTATTACCTGCATTATTTTCAAACCTTTGGGAGTTACTTCTACGTTATGCTTAGGTTGCCATGCTATGCTCGTAGACGTGGATTGGGTTTGAGGGGTATCCATGAAAGATACGAGATTGTTAACTAATGGTTCAACTTAAGGTGGCTACTTTAATACACATCTGGGTGGATTGGTTGCTGGGCACCTGGAGAATCCAGTGTTGTCCTAGGAAATCCCGGGGTTACCGTGTGATTTTTCATATGGAATGCCACCCAGGCTCAAAGGGATCATAAAACTATTCATGCTAGAAACTTCCGTGTGCAGCCACAATGCCAATATGGGCTCTGGCATAGTATGTGTAAGTTGTGTGAGCTCTTTCGTGGACTAGCAGATGTAGGAGAAAGTAGGTGTACCGGTCCACCTGGGGTAAAGAGTAAATGTTTCTGAAAGAATGTGTCTCAGTCTTCCGTTTCTCAAACACCCTACAGTGCGAGGAATCCAACGGAGGAGATCGAGTCTTGTGGGGAAAAGTGCGCAAATCTCTGCAGCGTGTACAAAATAATCATGATTAGCCGTGTTCCCGGTTATGGACATCTTGAGTATCTAGTACTTGAATTATTGGTTGATCTCATCACTCTAAAACTAATTTGCTGGGTTAATGATGACTGCTTTAATTGGGATTGAGTTGGAGGTACCTTCTCAATGATGTTTCAACTACCATGATAGTTAAAATAAAAGGTATTCCTTTGTTGCAGGAAAAAATTGGCTTTATGCAAAAACTTTAACCTTAGAGCCTCCACCAGCCAAATATGCATATAGTTTTAGCCTTTATTCTGTTACATGCTCTACTGTGTTATCTTGCCAGCATATTCCATGTGCTGACCCGTTTCGGGCTACAACATGTTACGTTGCAGACTTTTCAGAAGAAGATTAAGGTGCGCTAGGTCGTTTGTCATGCACTCAGCTATGCCGTTGGAGTTGATGGACTCACTTATCTTCCAAGCCTTCCGCTGTTATTGTGTTAGATGGCCTGATGCCAAATACTTTTGTAATAAGTTCTCTTTTGAGACATTCTATGTAATAAGTGTGTGATTGCCACTTTGTTATAAATCCTTCAAAGTACTGTGTGTGTCAGCATTACCGATCCATGGATGACACAGAGCACAGAGACTTCATTCCATTCGGATTGTGGTCGTTACAAGAGGTATTAGAGCACACGCTGACTATAGGAAACGACCACTAAGATAAACCCTAGTTCACTCTTCTCTACTCATTTCTAACTCCTCTCCATTTTCTACTCTTTAGGATGGTGGACCCAAGGAACAAGTTCACTCAACCGGATGAAGACACACCTTTTGGACAACACTTGAAGGAAGTCACTAGGTACCTGAACATCGGAATACCAAGCTTCACCGGGACCTATACCGCCACTTTACCAGAAAAAGAGCGATGGAATATTCAAGTTCAAATTCTCGGGAGGACATTCGCACCATCCACGGAGCCCATAGAGTTTTCTTTTAATGCACCAACCTGGAGCCTAGGCAAGAGTATGGCAGCCCACATTACCATGGGATGTATTGGAGAAGTCTACAAGCAGGAGCTGAAGGACACTATCTATCAGATATGTGGACGCCGAGATGAGCAATGGGACATGATCAGTACCCGGAATGACAGGTCCATTGCAGCATTCATCCAGGAGTTAGACCAGGACATTCGTCGACGGGAGCACTAGATGTACGTAGGCATGATATATTTGAAGAAGGCGTTAACCTGGAACTTAGAGCTAGAAGAGGAACTCATGTCTACACGTGACAGATACGAGGAGGAGATGACAATACTTGTGGAGAAGAATGATGACTTGACAAGGAAGCTAGGAGTATTCATGGGAGATCCAGCACTAGGAGGAGAAGAAGAAGAACCCCAGGAGATTCGTTCTAAAGACTACATCATCATCGATGACACCGACTCAGACCCTGACGACAACAATGATGACTATGAAGATGAAGCTGGAGCAGATATCATGGAATCTTCTGCCGATCAATTTTTTTAGATGACCACCCTATGACTAATAGTTTCCCCCCATAAAGTAGAATTAGAGCACTTTTGTAACATTAGTTAGAATCTCTGTATGCCCTTGCTTGCAATTGATTGGTGTGATATGATTGTGTTTCTCTCATGTGCATATGGGTAGTGAATTTTCCCTTAGACCTCATTTTTATTCTAATCTCTTCCCTCTACACCCATCAGATGCCTCCGAGACGTGAGCGCGGATTTCAGTTTCCCCCTGAGCTCACTCAGTTGATCCAGCAGCAGAACACTTTGATGCAACTTCTTATCCTGAACAATCAGAATAATCAGAATAACAACAATAACAACAACCCTCCACCCCCACCACCCATGGACAACCTGACACGTTTCCTAAGGTTGCAACCACCCATGTTTTCTAGTAGCATTGAACCAATAGTTGCTGATGACTGGCTGCACAAGATAGGAAGGGAGTTGACCACTGCAAATTGCACGGATGCTCAGAAGGTGCGTTTTGCCGCACATCAATTGGCTAGACTAGTAGCAGGATGGTGGGAGAATTACACAGCCACTTTCCCCGTAGCCAATGTCACTTGGGATCAGTCTCAGCAAGCCTTTCGCACTACCCGTGTCTCAACTGGAGCAATGAGCATGAAGAAGCAAGAGTTTCGCAACTTGCGCCAAAGAAATCGTACTGTGGCTCATTACGTAGATGAGTTTAGTACTCTATCTCGTTATGCCCCGGATGATGTGGCCACAGATGCCGCGAAGAATGAGAATTTTATGGAAGGGCTGAATGATGAGATGAGCATACAGTTGATGGTGGCAACCTTCAACAACTACCAGGAGTTGGTACATAAGGCTCTTATGAATGAAGGGAAGCAGCAGCAGATAGAGAGCCGCAAAAGGAAGTATGGACAAGGCAAGAATAATTCAGGAGCCCAGCAGAAGCCCCATTTCACCCCGAACTCGGGAGGATACACCCATAACCATGGAAGCCAGACCCATAATGGAGGAAGTTCTCACAACCACAATGGCTCCAAGAATGGGAATGGGAATGGAGCAAGTAATAATCAGAACCGCTCTACTCCGACCACACCCGCCAAGAGGGATTTAAGTGACATTACCTGTTTCAAGTGCGGGAAGAATGGACACTATGCCAGAGAGTGCCCTAAAGCAAAGAATGGGAACGATAATGGAAGCGCTGGGAAGAAGCCCAACCCTTTCAACCAATGTTGTCAGAATCGTGATTTTGAATCGGATCGGAGCTTCGATGGTAGGATCGCAAATCGTAGAATCTTCACTACCAGGATCGTAGAAACCTAGATTCTAAGAACTAAAATCGTAGAATCATAGTGGTTAGTTTGGATCGTAAAGTCATAGAATCGTCTAACAGAATCACGATTCTGACAACCTTGCTTTCAACAAAGGACAAGTGAACCACGTGACCGTGGAGGAAGTTGAAGAGCAACCCGATGCAGTTGTCCGTAAGTTTTTGGTTAAGTCTTTTACCGCAGTAGTTCTTTTCGATGCTAGTGCATCACATTCATACATTTCAAGGGGATTCGTGAATAGATATAAGTTGCCCACCCAAGTCCTTAAAACCCCCATGTTAGTAATTTCCCTAGGAGCAGAGTATGTGGCACATCAAGGATGTTTTCAAGTACCATTGACCATTGGACGCCATGTTTTCCCCTCAAACCTGATAATTTTGGAGTCGCAAGGATTGGATGTGATACTAGGGATGGATTGGCTATCGATGTATGGAGGAAACATTGATTGTGCGAGTAAGTCTATTTTACTTACCACCCCAGAGGGAAAAAGGATCAAGTATGTATCTAGGCATTTGCCTAGGAGGACACATGTACATTCTCTCTTGGGAGTTGTTCAGGAGGAAGTGCATGTAGTAAAGGATTACCCGGATGTATTTCCAAAGGAGCTACGAGGCATGCCGCCGGATAGGGACATTGAGTTTTTGATTGAGCTATTGCTTGACACCAGACCAATATCGAAGAGACCATACCAGATGCCAGCAAATGATCTGGAGGAGATCAAGAAGCAGATTAAGGAGTTATTGTAGAAAGGATTCATTCGACGAAGTTCATCACCTTGGGGAGCCCCTGTGCTCTTGGTCGAGAAGAAGGATGGATCTGTAAGAATGGTCGTTGATTATCGGGCACTGAATGAAGTGACGATTAAGAATAAGTACCCACTGCCGATGATCAATGATTTGTTCGACCAACTTCAAGGAGCTAAAGTATTCTCCGAGATCGATCTACGATCATGATACCACGAGTTGAAGATACGAGAGAAGGATATACCTAAGACAGCCTTCACCACAAGGTATGGGCTATGTGAGTACACGATTATGTCGTTTGGATTGACTAATGCCCTAGCTTATTTCATGAGTATGATGAATAAGGTATTCATGGAGTTCTTGGATAAGTTTGTCGTGGTTTTCATTTATGATATCTTGGTGTACTCAAAGAACGAAGAGGAACACGAGGAGCATTTGCATTTGGTTCTGGAGAAGCTCAAAGAACATCAGTTGTATGCCAAGTTTAGCAAATGTGAGTTTTGGTTGAAGGAAGTGGGATTCTTAGGACATGTTATATCAGGAGAAGGTATAGCAGTGGATCTTGTCAAGGTGCAGGCAGTCACTGAGTGGTTGGCACCCATCTCAGTTGGAGAAATCCGCAGTTTTCTAGGACTCGTGGGGTATTACCGGAGATTCATAGAGAATTTCTCTAAAATTGCAAATCCTATGACGGCATTGTTGAAGAATGACACCAAGTTTTATTGGACCGAGGAGTGCGAAGAAAGTTTCCAGGAGTTAAAGAAACGTTTAACGACAGCTCCAGTGCTGATCTTGCCAGATATACGCAAGGATATCTAAGTATATTGCGACGCTTCATGCTTAGGACTTGGAGGAGTACTCATGCAGGACGAAAGAGTTGTTTCTTATGCATCTCGTCAGCTTCGACCGCACGAGCTGAATTATGCTACGCATGATTTGGAGTTAGCAGCTGTAGTGCATGTGCTCAAAACCTGGAGACATTTTGTTATTGGAAACTGTTGTGATGTGTACACGGATCACAAGAGCTTGAAGTACATTTTCACTCAGGAGGAGCTGAACCTCAGACAAAGGAGATGGTTGGAGCTCATAAAGGATTATGATATGAAGTTACACTATCATCCTGGCAAGGCCAATGTCGTTGCAGACGGTTTGAGCCGGAAGAGTTATGCTAATGCCCTAGTAAAGGGAGGATTGCCGAAGAAGTTAGCAGAAGATATCTGGGATCTCCGTTTGGAGATAGTTCCAAGAGGATTTGTTGCAACATTGGAGGTTCAGTCAACATTGCTGGGAAAGATACGAGAAGCCCAGAAGGATGACAAAGAGATTTCCGAAATCAGAGAGAAGACGAGTGAAGGAAAAGCCAAGGGTTTTCGTGAAGACGAACACGACACCTTGTGGTTTGAGGACCGAATCTATGTACCCAACAATGCCGAGATCGGGAAGTTGATACTACAGGAAGCACATGATTCGCCATACTTGATACACCCCGGAAACACTAAGATGTATTTGGATTTGAAGGAACGTTTCTGGTGGACGGGAATGATGCAGGATATTGACGAGTATGTAGCCGTATGTGATGTATGCCAGAGAGTGTAGGATCAGAAGCCAGCATGATTATTACAACCTATGCCGATACCCGAATGGAAAGGGATAAGCTTGGCATGGACTTTATCACCGGATTACCCAGGACCCGATCGGGATATGACTCAATCTGGGTAGTAGTGGATCGCTCGACCAAAGTAGCCCACTTTATCCCCGTGAAAACCACATATACCAGTGCGAAGTTGGCCAAGATATACATGACCAGCATCGTATGTCTGCACTGAGTTCCGAGGACCATCGTATCAGATAGAGGAACACAATTCACCTCAAAGTTTTGGTATCAGCTACACCAGACTTTGGGAACCAGGCTAGAATTTAGTATAGCCTTTCACCCGTAGATTGATGCACAAACCGGGAGAGTCAATCAGATTCTGGAGGACATGTTGAGAGCTTGCGCGTTGGATTATGGATCTAGTTGGGACGACAACTTGCCCGATGCGGAGTTCTCGTACAACAACAGTTACCAGGCCAGTTTGAAGATGGCACCGTTCGAAGCATTGTATGGGAGGAGATGCTGAACACCGTTGATGTGGGATGAAGTCGGGGACCATCGGTTATTTGGTCCAGATCTGATCAAAGAGTTAGAAGAGAAGGTTAAGCTGATTAGAGATAGACTAAAGGTAGCACAGCCCTGGTAGAAGAGTTATGCTGACTCGAAGCGCAAGGAAGTAGTCTATGAAATCGAAAACAGAGCATATCTGAGAGTATCGCCTCTGCAAGGAGTTAAACGTTTTGGAGTTAAGGGAAAGTTTGCCCCGAGATTTGTGGGACCGTATCGTGTTTTGGAACGCATGGGAGAGGTTGCCTACAAGTTGGAGTTACTCGAAGGATTGTCAGGAGTTCATGACGTGTTTCACATTTCTCAGCTTAAGAAGTGTCATGCTGAGATGGCCGATATTCCTCTGAGAGACACATTACCCCTGGTATGCCAGGTCGTGATGCCGTGGTCAAGGCCACGAGGTGAGTGATCCGGGGTCCAGTGAGAGCCCCCGAGGCACGATGCTCAGGAGGGCCCTCCTGGCGTGCAGGAAACCGCCCACCGGTCCATGGGGCTATCGCACGATGGTTTCGAGTTCTTGAAGGGCAGCTTTGAAGGACTCAAGGGTTACACGGTTGGCCGGATGACCAAGAGTCGTCGTGGCCGGATCTACATCGATGACGCAGGCTGGGCCCCGAGGCCGATTCAATCGAATACGGGTACCGGGTCCCCTTCGGCGGCATCCACGTCTTCATCGGCAAGATTGGTGAACCGGGACCTGAGCCGGACATCTTCCCCAACATCATCGAGCCGGCTCAGCGTGCGAGATCGGCCCGGATTCAGCTCGCCGTGAAGCGTGTCTTCGTGGGAGCAGTACATGGAGTCCAAGCCGAGGACGGATCGGAGTCTGGTGGCCAGACAGATGTCTATTTGGACGACGAATCTTCATCCAGGGAGACCGAATCTTTGTATCTTTTGCAGGACGGCCGATCCGAGGGTATATCCGATGGTAACAGTATTTCGGACGCCTTTGATCTACCAAACCGGGTGGCTGTCTTCATGGCCGGATCACAGTCTATGCAGCAGCCCACGGTGACCGGGGCATTCACAGCGGAGATAGCTGGTGCGGGGGCGAGCAGCCAAGCCCCCTCACCCTCTGACGTTCTATCCACCTTGGTCGAGGAGTTGACAGCACGCGCAACAGCAGAAGTAGCTCCTGCCAACAAGGCGCAACATGATGCGGAGATCCTTCAGCTGAAGGGCCGGATTGAGCAGGCTAAACGGGATCTGGATGCAAAGAAAGCCATAATAGCTACGAGGCAAGCAGAGCTAGACTCCCAAGCTTTCCGGCTCAGGGTGGATCAGACTTCTGCACAGGAGGTAAGGTACAGAAGGCAGCAAACTCGTCTACCGCCGGTCTATGAGGCGATGAATCTCTTTGGCACACCAGGAGCGGGAGCCAGCAATAACCTAGAAGTAAACCGGGGAGGAGCCCCGGGAACTGGCGCGCCGGTTCAACCGCCGGCCGCAGAGCGAAATCGTCAAGTTGTGCCCACGCCGCACATCCCCACCCCTCCTGGCCATTATTCTAACCCATTGGACAACATTGTCGCCGCCGCTTCACGACTGGCCGCTTTACCCATTGAGGGGACATCCCCCGTGGCAATGGAAGCGCGCCGGGCTAAGGAATTGCTGGACACGGCGCTGACACAGTAGCAGGCGTACTCTTACACCAGGGAGAGGATTCATTCAACCCCCCGCCACAGCCGAAGTTACACTAGGCATTGGGATGAACCGGCAGTATCTAGCAGCGAGCGGAGACGTCACCATCAGAGGAAGGATAATCCGGCAGGAGCAGAAGCGCACGCCCAGGAGGCGATGAACCGGGCCAGACATACTGCCCGCGACAAAAGACGTCAAGGGACGCCGGTTCACCCGACCACAGCAGAAACAGGAGTCACGGCAAGTTCCTTTGGGGTACAGTGTATCATCCCCGCTTTGCGAAGCGTGAAATTGCCAAAGGACTTCAAAGGTCCCCGCAAGGTACCCAACTATATGGCAGACTTAGCTCCAGAGGCATGGGTTGAGAGCTATGAGATGGCTATGGAGATGCTATATGTGGATGAAGCGGCATGCGCCAAATACTTCACCATGATGCTGGAAGGCACAGCCCGGACATGGTTAAAGGGTCTACCACCTAACTCCATCGGATCATGGGGAGAACTGGGTCGCCAGTTTATCAAAAATTTCAAAGAGACGTGCAAGCAGCCAATGTCAGTGGTAGATTTAGCGGCATGTGTTCAAGGAGAGCAGGAACCTACAAGCGCCTGGGTGTGGCGAGTATCAAAAATCCTGCATTCTTCCAATAGTATCAACACCAGTACGGTGATAGTGACATTGGAAAATAATTGCCGGTTTGAGTCTCTAAAGCTGAAGTTGGGATGGCTCAAGCGGGATTGTAATGACATGGGGACACTCATGAGCGCTCTGGTGAAATATGGGGATTCTGATAACACTAAGTACCCAGAGGCAGATGGAGACAAGTCCGGAAAAGCAAACAAGGCCGGTAAACCGGCGCAAGCTAATCCGGCAGGAACGAGTTACAATGGTAAGCGCAAAGCAGAGGGTGGTTCTTATTTTGTGGCTAATACCAATGTTCAGGGGAACGGGCAGCGCCGCAAGGGTCGACCACCTCCTCTTGGTGAAGGGTAATTCCTCAGTCTAGAACAACAGTTAGACGCACCTTGCCCTAAACACAGCAAAGAGGGAATCCCATCCAAACATTCATGGAGGGAATGCCGGATCATGATAGAGGCCATGAAACAAGCCAAACATAACCACGGACCACCGGGCGGCGGCCCAAGTTCCGGTTGTCAGGGCCCGGGTTACCAGGGTAACGGTTCCGGATCAGGATATCATGGCGGTAACAATAATTACAACCAAGGCAACGAGCAGCATGGTCAGGGTGGTTACAACAACCAAGGCAACCAGCAGCATGGTCAGGGTGGTTACAATAACCAAGGCAATCAGCAGCGTCAACAGCAGCCGCAATCCGGATATCAGAGTAATCTGAAGGAGCTAAGTAGTGGACAGTACCATGTCTTTACTACGAGTTTGTGCAAACGAGATCAAAAGATTCTGAAGAGGGCAGTGCATGAAGTTGAACCAGCAACGCCACGTTTTCTACGTTGGTCGGAACAACCTATTGTGTGGAGCAGAGAGGATCACCCGCCACGGGTCCAGTTGGCCCTAGTGGTAGCACCACAGGTGGGTGGCTACAAATTCACAAAGGTACTCATGGATGGCGGCATCAGTATCAACATCTTGTATTACGAGACTTTCAGTCGTATGGGGTTGACAGACAAGAAGTTGAGACAATCCAACACGGTGTTCCATGGAGTGGTGCCAGGTAAATTGGCTTACCCAGTTCGGAAAATTGATTTGGAGGTCACCTTTGGGGATGAGCAGGATTCTAGGTCAAAGACAGTGACCTTTGAGGTCGTAAAGATCCGGAACCCATATCATGCTCTGTTTGGGAGGCCAGTTTACGCCAAGTTCATGGCTAGACCGTGCTATGTCTATCTACAGCTCAAGATGCCGGGTCACAAGGGAACCATCACGGTTCACGGAAGTCGCAAGATCGCATTGGAATGCGAGGAAGGAGATGCCGCCTATGTAGAGGCAGTGTGTGCTACGGAGGAGTTGAAATTCTACAAAGACAACGTTGATCAGGCAGATATGTCCCCATTAAAAAAGCCAACTACATAGCATGATCCGGCATTGAAGTTTAAATTGGCAGAGGGAACCAAGCAAGTTGACTTTGTGCCGGGCGATTCATTCAAGAAGTTCACTATCAGCGCTAACCTAGACCCCAAATAGGAAAGCGCGCTCATCGACTTCATCCGTGAGAATCGGGATATCTTTGCATGGAAACCTTCTGACATGCCAGGTATACCGAGGGAACTCGCTGAGCACAGTCTTAATATTGATCCGAAGTTCAAACCGGTCAAGCAGTACCTGCGCCGCTTCAATGAAGAAAGGCACAAGGCTATAGGTGAGGAAGTGGCCAGGCTTTTGGCCGCAGGGTTCATAGTTGAGGTGTTCCATCCGGAGTGGTTGGCTAATCCGGTTCTGGTGTTAAAGAAAAATAGAACATGGAGGATGTGTGTAGATTACACAGACCTAAACAAGGCTTGTCCAACTGATCCTTTTGCTCTCCCCCGTATTGATCAGATTATTCATGCTACGGCAAGATGTGAGCGGCTAAGTTTTTTGGATGCATATTCACGGTATCATCAGATCAAGATGGCAGTTAAGGACCAGGAGAAGACAACCTTCATAACTCCCTTTGGAGCCTTCTGCTATGTATCTATGCCCTTTGGGCTCAAGAGTGCCCAAGCAACTTACCAGCGTTGCGTACAGAACTGTCTTAAGGGGCAGATCGTAAAAAATGTCCATGCCTATGTGGATGACATTGTGGTAAAGTCAAGGAAGGAGGAGACGCTGATAGAAGACCTAAAGGAAACCTTTGACAACCTCCGGGTTTATAAGATGATGCTTAATCCGGAGAAGTGCGTTTTTGGTGTTCCGGCAGGCAAGCTCCTTGCATTCTTAGTATCAAACAGAGGAATAGAGGCCAATCCGGAGAAGATCAAGGCGATCACATCCTTGACTAAACCGGCTTGTATCAATGATGTCCGGCGCATAGCAGGCCGGATTACAGCGTTAAGTCGATTCATCAGCCGTTTGGGAGAGAAGGCAATTCCACTTTATCAGATGCTGAAAAAGATAGATCGGTTTATATGGAGCGATGCTGCAAACGCTGCGTTCGAGGACTTGAAACAGAAATTAGCAGAACCGCCGGTTCTTGCTGCCCCTGTTGACAACGAGCCGGTGCTGTTATACGTGGCCGCCAATGCTCGTGCAGTTAGCGTTTCAATTGTGATGGAACGCAAAGAAGCATGCAAGGAATATCCGGTTCAGCGCCCGGTTTATTACGTCAGTGAGGTTCTAATTGAGTCAAAGCAAAGGTATCCACACTGGCAGAAGTTGGTGTATGGCGTGTTCATGGCAAACCGGAAGCTGAAGCACTACTTCCAGGGCCACCCAATCACTGTTGTTAGCTCACCTCCGTTGGGGGATATAATCCAGAACAGAGAGGCCACTGGCAGAGTAGCAAAGTGGGCAATTGAGCTTAGCCCACACGGATTGAAGATATGTACCCCGTACTGCTATTAAATCCCAAGCATTGGTAGATTTCATCAATGATTGGAAAGAATTGCAAGCACCAGAGGAGAAGCCAGATCATACATACTGGACTATCCACTTTGACGGTTCAAGGCAATTAGAAGGCCCGGGGGCTGGAGTAGTGTTAACTTCCCCACGAGGTGACAAGTTTTGTTATGTCCTCCGACTAATGTTCCCTTGCACCAACAATGTTGCTGAATATGAAGCACTGCTTCACGTGCTACGAATGGCTAAGGAGATGAACTTGAGCCGGGTCAAGTGTTTTGGTGATTCAGATCTGGTCGCGCAACAAGTGTCTGGCAAGTGGGATTCTAAAGATCCGCTCATGGCAGCCTACAGGCGGGAAGTTGAAGCGGTTGCAGGATATTTCAAAGGATATCAGGTGGATCACATAGACCGGCGGAAAAATGAAGCAGCCGATGCTCTAAGCTGGCTGGGCTCTTAGCGTAAACCGGTGCCACCAAATACTTTCTTGGATGAGTTGCACAGTCCATCAGTTCAGGTACCATCGGAGGAGGATTTGGCTGTTCCTGATCTGGAAGCGCAGCTGGTTGCAGCGCTTCATGTTATTCCGGATTGGACACTCCCTTATTTGGCGTACCTGAGCCGAGGATAGTTACCAGATGATGAGGTTGAAGCCAGGCAGATAATCCGGTGATCCAAATCCATGACCATCGTTAACGGAGAACTTCATCACTGCAATGTTTCCGGGGCATTCCAGCGATGTATATCACCGGAAGAGGGCTGTGATATTCTATGGGAGATACATGAAGGCGATTGTGGTTATCACGCCGGTTCAAAATCATTGGTAGCCAAGGCTTTTCATCATGGATTCTACTGGTTAACAGCTCATGCTGATGCGGAGGATCTAGTCCGGAGATGCGACGCTTGTCAGAAATTTTCACGGCGTGCTCTTGTTCCGGCGCAAGAGCTACGAATGATCCCAATTACTTGGCCGTTTGCGACTTGGGGGCTTGATATGGTTGGGCCTTTTAAACGATCCCAAGATCAGAAAACCCACCTGTTGGTGGCAGTGGACAAGTTTACAAAGTGGATTGAGGCAGAGCCTGCCAGTAAGTGTGATGCGGCAACAGCGGTTAAATTCAACAAAAAGGTAATTTTCCGGTTTGGCTTTCCACACAACATTATTACTCATAATGGCACCAATCTATCTAAAGGAGAGATGGAAGAGTTTTGCCAAAGGGAACATATTCGCCTGGATGTGTCTTCGGTAGCTCACCCTCAATCCAATGGTCAAGCTGAAAGGGCCAACCAAGAGATCTTGCGAGGCGTCAAGCCCCGGCTTATGACTCCCTTGCAGAGAACACCAGGGTGCTGGGTTGAGGAGTTACCTTCTGTCCTCTAGAGTATCAACACTACGCCTAACAGTTCTACATGCTATACGCCCTTCTTCATGGTATATGGTGCTGAAGCGGTTCTCCCTAGTGATATCTGGCATGACTCGCCACGGGTGGTAGCTTATGTGGAAGCGGCCAATGAGCAAGCAAGACAGGACAGCTTAGACCGATTGGATGAGGAGCATGACATAGCAGCGGCACGATCCGCAATTTATCAGCAAGATCTGTGTAGATATCACAGCCGCCGGGTTAATACCAGGACATTTCAGGAGGGGGACCTGGTACTCCGGCTCATCCAAGACCAGACAGATATGCACAAGTTATCCCCACCTTGGGAAGGACCCTTAGTGGTCAGCAAGAACCTACACAACGGTTCATACTACCTGGTGGACGTTCGAGAACATAAAGACTCACATACAGCAGAGGAAGAGACGAAGAGGTCGTGGAACATTGCTCTTCTGCGGCCTTACTACACTTGAGCCATGGGCTCCGCTTCATGTATCCTGTATATATTATGATTAATAAATAAACCGGCACCCCTGGTAAACCGGGGGATCAGCCATTCTCTTCAAATATAAGTGTCTTATGGGAGTTCACTCAGGTGATATCCATCTAAAGTTTATTTCTCTTGATATATATCATTTTCATCAAGAAAACAAGATGCTTTGATCAGTCTATTTTGATATGCAGGAGAATTCTATAAGGGAACAAACATGGCTTGCCATACAAGCGCAACTCTCTTATAGGTACCCTGCTTCTACGGTCACTAGGGGGCCACGTGATCGCATTCGAATACTAGCTTAACCCCTTTTGGTCCGGTTTATATGATCGCATTCGAATCATAGCTTAAAACCCCGTTTAGGGTCCGCCTTGGATCGCATTCGAATCCACTGATCGGCAAAATCTCAAAACCACTGGGGGCTACGTGGTCGCATTCGAATCCTAGCTTAACCCCTTTGGTCCAATATATATGATCGCATTCGAATCATAGCTTAAACCCCGTTTATGGTCCGCCTTGGATCGCATTCGAATCCATTGATCGGTAAAATTCTCAAGGCCACTGGGGGCTACATGGTCGCATTCGAATCCTAGCTCAACCCCTTTGGTACGGTTTACTGATCGCATTTGAATCAGAAGCCTCGATTTCGAGCCTCGCAGCTCACAAAAAGCCTTGATTTGGAGCCTGGCAGCTCGCAAAAAGCCTCAACTACATGGTCTTATTTGCCAAAAATGCTTTTGCTTTTGCGGTTTTTCAAGTTTTTGTGGTTAACCAAGTTTAGTGATCCGGAATTGGGCAACTTCAAAGTTGACCACATATCTACAAAGTTAAAAGTCTAGGTCATGAATACCAGCATGAGTTTAAAGTCTGGGTCATAGAACACTAGCATGATTTAAAACCGGCGTTTGTAATAACCCGGAGCAGTCATCAGGCAAACGCCAAGAGGGCCAAGAGCCTCATCAGAATCTACACGTTCAATTATGCCTACCGGATTAAGGATGTCAGGCACACTTAAATCAAAGGTATGAAGTATTTTTGGGTATAAAACAGATACTCTTTTAATATATGCATATGGGACCAATATAATAGGTCCGGTCGTAAACCGCCAGGACATCTTTTTAGCATTGTTTATGCAGATACAGATAACATAAACAGATCAACCATAGCAGACAAGTGATTAAAATTGCCAGACGCCAAGTCAAGCTGTGACATCCGAATTGAGACAAAGACAATGTTTCGAATTCTCCTATTACAAGGCACTTACAGGCCTGAACGGATTAAAGTTTTTGGAAAAAGTTTTCAGCAACTATGAGTTAAACCGGGCGGTTTATGATTCTTCTTCACGCTGCGAAGGCTGAGGGTCAGCTTGTTCCGAATCTTCTTCATCTTCAGGAAGTGGCTGGAAGTCGGGAACGCGCCAGTCAATCTTGGAGAGTGCACGAAAGTACATTTTCTTAGTAATAAGATCGGACGAATCAATATCTCGAGCGAAAGTATGGACACGCACTAGCGGGATCAGAATCTCGGTGTCATAAACCGGCCGCTCCACCCGTTTGTTTTCTAAGTCATAGGCCGGATGATACCTTGTCAGATCAGCTTCATCGGCAAGTTTGCTGGCGAGGGGGCGCATCTCTTTGGTTAAGGCACGAAGGTCTTCGGCAGAGAAGGTGGATCCATCCTCTTTATTGCTGGGATATCCGTTCATAGCCTCCTCCGGATCAAAGTCTGGAACCCATGCCTTGGCCCGGGTCAGTGCTAGAAGAGAGCCGGCCCGTGCAGCAGATTTCTTCACTTCCACCAAGCGCACAGGCAGGACAGATAGCTTCTCCAAAGTACCTTGGATGGTAGTTGGGGCCGGTTTTTGATGGGACATTGCACTTATAACCCTTTGAGCACCGGAATACAGCTGCTCCACCAGGGTATAAGAGGCCTTGAGCTTCTTCCGGACGTCATCTCCAAGATGAGTTATGCGTCGCCCTAAACATGTTTGTCAAAGTTAAACCGGAGTGGGTCAAGGATGGCAGAAACAAAAAGTATATACAATTGAGTGCTCACCAAAGATAGCAGAGGTCATAAGTTCTATTTGCTGCCTTAAACCGGTTAACTCCTGCGTAACCGGATTAAGGGCAGCCTCAGCATCCTTTGCTCTTTTCTCGAGAGAATTCCTCTGCACCTCCCAGGTGGACCGCTCCGCTTCAAAGTCCTTTTTCAATTTTTCTACGTTGTTTAAACTCAGCACAAGCTCTTCCTTGGCTTTGGCAGAAGCAGTTTCAGTAGCAGCCAATCTATTCCGGAGTTCAGTTACCTCTACAGCCCTCCGGGTCAAATCAGCCTACAAGGAAATCAAATGGATTAGAAGAGAATTTCACACAAGTCTCAAGCATATAAACAAGTTATCCACTTGACACTTGGGGGCTAATCTGCAGTTGAAGTACCAAAAGAGAATTTCAGACAAGTCCCAAGCGCATAAAACAAGTTATACCCCTGGCACTTGGGGGCTAATGTAAGTTCATTTGCAGATACATTGGAACTGTCGGTTCACCTACAACGAAGCTAAACCGGTACTTGGGGGCTACTATGGCCTAAAGACAGGATTACAAAAACACAAAGCAGAGACAAGTGAAGGAAGTTACCTCGTACTTATCCTTCATCATGTTAACCAACCCGGATTCATAATCATGGCTAGTAAAGAGCCAGTTCAAATACTTGGAATGAAGTTCCTGGGCACTTAACTAGGCATAGCTGGATAAGTCCGTGCTCCACTTGCCTTTTTCTTGTTGAAGTTTTTCCTCTTTGGCAGTGTGCTTGGCCAAGATGACAGGCCCAGCAGGAGCAGTAAAGACTAATCCGATAATCTCACAATCCGCGGATGAAGCGACAGACGGTTGGATAGGAGCAGCAGTAGGCGCCGGGCTAGCGGGAGCCGGGTTAGCCCGAGGAGAGCTAACCCGGACAGGGCTCGCAGGTTCAATTATATTCTCCGTATTAACATCCTCCGGAGCAGCAATATCGTCACGATCCATGGGAATGGGGTCATCAAACTGAGCTGCAGGATTATCTTCTGGAGGGATAACTTCATCCGGATCAGCGGTCGGTTCAACGGTAGCAGTCTCGGCAGCCGCTTTGGTTGTTTTATCCTTCTTTCTAGGCTTCGGCTTACTGGAGAAAATCAAAGGAACAATGAGAATCATCAAGATACAAATGTAAGCCGGATGTTGGAAAGAACTTACCCAGTCACGGTCTTCAGCAAGGGGACCTGTATAGCAGTCGACTCGTCGGAAGAGGCCAAAGAGCCTCCTGATAGTTAGGATCAGACGGTTTAAGCGGTTTACATATGAGCCCGACTTTTAAATGAAGGAGAGTTGGAGAAAGTAAAACCTCAGAGCGGCGCGTGCGAGCTGGAGTGAGAGGTATTCCGGAGGACTCCACTACATGGCCACTATGGCGCGTGGTCCGGCACGCCTCATGCTGCTGCTTCTTCAAAAGAAATTTGGGGTCCAATTGAGCGTAAGGATGAGAAAAAGGGTATTTCTGGGACACCCGGCGAATTTTGGGGGGCAGCGGTTCTGAGTCTGAAGAGAGAGAGATTACCTCAACTTCCGCCGCTTTACTTCCTTCAACCAGATCCTGCGGAAAGGCGTTGTTAACATAAATTTGGGGAAAGGGAGATTAAAACATATCAGAATCAACTCATACCTAAGAATCCGGATCATCTTCCTCAAGATGTGAACCGGAGGCAGCAACCGCCTTCTTCTTCTTGACAGCATACGTCTTCCGACGCGGTTGTTTGGCCGATTTATCTTGGGGTTTCCTTTTCCACAAGGGGTCGTTGGCCTGTGCAAAAGATAGGAAATAAATGGAAGACAATTGATATAACCGGATCAGAACAGACAGAAAAAATTAGAAGGAACTTACTGCTGGCGGTTTATTGTTTTCACAAAATGGAGCTAAACCGGTCCGGCTGCACTCTTCCAGAGAGATGTTGAGCATTTTCTTTGCAGATTCAACGACTTCTTTTTCAGGAAGAATTATGTCAATGTGGCGCTGAGGATCATCCGGTTTTCCGATATACTCGCACATCAGGCCTGAACGCCGGCTCAGTGGAAGAATGCTCCAGGCGAGCCAACAGCGAACAAAGTCTACCCCGGTTAAGCCGTTGGCCATAAAGGCCCTAAGCTTAGAAAGTTCAGGGGTAAACCGGGCACGGTCTGGGGCACTGAGGCGCTGCGGCAGAGGATGATCCTTAGGTAGGCGATATGCACGGTAACCCGGCAGTGGGTTTTCACCTTCGGGCGAAGTATCTATACAATAGAACCATGATTGGTTCCATTCCTTGGGGTGCGTGTGAAGGGCAGCGTGAGGGAAGCTCACATCCTTTCTTTTTTGAATGCTGACGCCACCCAATTCTTGATGCGGCCCATCAGAAAACTCTGTCCGCCGGTTTAAGTGGAAAAAGTCTTTGAACAGATCCACTGAAGGTTCTTCTTGAAGATATGCTTCTGAGAAGACTTGAAAATTGCAGACATTTGATATAGAATTTGGACCTACGTCCTCAGGATGGAGCTGAAAAGCGGCAAGTACATTCCGGAAGAATTTTGAACCGGGAGGGCTAAAGCCCCGGGCCAAGTGATCAAAGAAAACAATGACCTCTCCTTCTTTAGGGGTAGGGGGCATTCATTTCCTGGGGCCTGCCAGTGCAGAACATTCTTAGGACCCAGAATACCGATTGAAGCGGCGTTCGTTAGATCCTCTTCAGTAATGCGGGAAGGAGCCCAGTTGCAAGCGACAAACTGCTTGGCCATCGTTCGGAATAAGGAAATGCTGAAAAATACAATACAGATTCCGGTTTACCAATTGTTACAATTAAGCCAGAGCATTATATAAGATTGTGGATCTAAATTGCCGGTTTACACAAGGGGCTAATGGTATTACTAGCCCGAGAGTATATAAGAGTAAGGTAACTACCGGATTATGATGATAGAGAAGGCAGACGCTAAACCGTCAATTACAAGGTACAGGATTACATCTAGACCGTCGAAGGGAACATATGATTGATTAAACCGGTGAGTGAGCTACAGATATACAAGACATAGAAACAGTTTCCACAGAAGGTTGAAGTAAAAATGGATCTGAGGAATAAGAAAAAGATGAAATATATGCAAGTCTTATATAGGAAGAACCGCGGAGGTTTTCTACAGATCAAATCTAAGCTGTTAAGCTAGAGGAAATAACGACGTGAGCGCGGGGCAGGAGCGCACTCAAAATGAATCTAAGTAAAGTTTGAATCTACCGCAAGGTTAGCCCACAGGGATGAACAGTGAAGCTTCAAAGTTTCATGGCGGAAGCTATGGAAGGAACCCTAGATTGGGATCTACAGTGAGGAAGAAGGAATGCCTGATGAAGAAGCGGACAGCAGTGAGTTGCTCTGGACACGATTCAGGGTGATGCAGCGGCCTGGCTCGACGACGGCGACGGGCTCGAAGAGCGGCGGCGGAGCTTCGAGCGACGGAGGAAGGCGAAGGCAGAAGGGGAAAAAGAAGGCAGGCCTCAGCGGTATTTATAAGCCGAAGAGGTGAAGCGGCAAGCGCGGGAATCGAGGAGGTCAGAGATTGGATAAATATTATGCTGTCGCCTCGATTTTCGGGATGGCATTTAACAAAGGTAACAAGCAGAGGTGAGCAATAAATGCGGAGATGATGTCACGACGGATTAAGATGATTCCCGGAGATGACGTCATGGCCGGTTTACGAAGCAGATGAGCTGCAGAGAAGAAATTTATGCAAAGACTTAGAATACTGACATGAACAAGTTCAAATCAATCTGGGGCCTAACGTCAGGGATATTACTTGCAGGTATAAACCGGCCAGGAAGATCCGGATTATACTAACATAGTTGTACTATCTTAAGCCCAGTAGAATATGAACTAGAGGTTACGGCCCGTAGAGGCTTAGGGCCCATGTGTAAAGCTTACGGTCTGTAAACCGTCATATCATGTAACTTGAGGTGTAAGATAGAAAGAGTAGAGACCGAGGCGGACACGATGATGAACCGGCCTCGGGACTCTGTAAACCGGACCGGGCATCGCCTCCTATATAAAGGGACGACCCGGCGACGGTTCAAGGACAGGCAATAACCCATCGAGACACAGGCAAGCAATCCGCTCCCTGTTCATCGACGCCCAAGCAATACCAAACCAAACTAGACGTAGGCTTTTACCTTCATCGAAGGGGCCGAACTAGTATAAACCCTCTGTGTCCTTTGTGTGCTTTTAACCTCTTCAAGCTAACCCGCGCGATGGCCTCACACCTAAGTCCTCTAAACCGGACATCTGCCGTGCCAATTCCACGACAGGAAGGGTTTTCATGCCTCAGCGGATTCACGATTATAGTAGATGGTGGTGTAGGTACGCGAGTAGGTGCGGCGTTGAAAACTTATCTTAGCGGTCCCCTGTGGTCAGGTGGTGGTTGCACTTTATTTTCCATTACCCTTCCTTCGAGGCAAGGTTCTGTGTCCAGATGTCTTCTTGACGAGGTGACGATGGTCGCTCCCGAGGCCCTGGGGGCAAGGATCACGGAGCTGGTGGAGGCGTTTCTCCAGGCCGCTACTGTCGCAGCCGAAGAGGAGAAGACCAGTGGTGATGCGCTTGGTGATGTCTGATCTGTTCTTGTCCAGAGAGGGAAGCGCGAGTGCCTCGGGGAGGCGTAAAAACTTTATTTGAATTTGAAAAACTTGGCATTATTGTAATAGCTAGGTGATTTACATGCTTGCCTCCTTTCATGTTTTCTTAGGTGCTCTGCGTCGGCAGGGCCCAACCCCGCGCATACCTCGATCGTCATTGAGCCCTACGGATGACCGGGGTTATCGTAATAACTATACTCAAGGGATGAGGGGCTACGTGGCTAGTGAGGCCCCTGGGTCGCGATGCCTAGGGGTCCCCCTTGACGTTCAAGCAATCCCGTTTGCGTTCTGCGTTGGCAGGGCCCAACCCCGCGCATACATCGATCTCCATTGAGCCCTCCGGGTTACCGGGGTTATCGTCATAACTAGACTCAAGGGATGAGGGGCTACGTGGCCAGTTAGGCCCCTGGGTCGCGATACCCAGGGGTCCCCTTTGACGTACGAACGACTCTCATGAAGGAGAACGAGCACCATACCTTGCCCACGAGCCTTCGCCTGGGATGGGGACGCGAGAAGGCCAGGTGTCTGGGCACCTGGTAGGGTGGCGTCTGTCAGGCGTGACCTGAGCATAGCCCCCGTGCCTAGCCCCCCTCGTGATACCCATCCAAGGAGAAGCTGTGAGCGTCTGAGCTGAAAACTTCCCTGAGGTTGGTGCGGCCACTGGGGGCCGCCCTCAGTTGTTTATAACTAGCGCGGAGCATAGAGCTACAACACTTGCGTGGAGTGTGGGCATAACTGCGCCTCGGTCGTAGCGGCCAGCGCGGAGCTTGGTGCTTCCACTGGTTCATGGGCATAACCACTCCTCGGTTGGATCTGCCAGCGCGGAGCTTGGTACTTCCACTGGATCGTGGGAGGGAGCCTCCCACCGGGAGAGACTCCGGGGCGTGTACAGCCCCGTCCTGACACGTGACTTGCACGGTAGGACAGCCAAGGTGTATATGGGCCCTCCTCAGGACGAGCTGAACGACTCTGAGGAAGTTCTCGTGAGCTTACACATCACTCACGAGACCCTACCCTGAGGCGGGTTGCGCCTGAGTCTTCTTCTACAAAATGTGAAAAGAGAGGTGTTGTGTCGACCTGCGCCGAGTGCATCTCTAGAGGGTATCGCATGAGAAGGCCGCGGCACCAGCGACCCCAGGAGGTGACGTCACGGGAATGGCTCGCGAGACAGAAGTCAACCACTGGATTTGTCGACACTGCAGGGACGGACCCGAACACAGACATCGTGCCCAGTCTTCGCATGCAACGATCCAAAAGAAAAACAATCGGCGCGCGGTTCCCGCGTGAGCGAGGCACCCGCCACGTGCCCCTACTTACCCATCCATGATTAGCCCATGCGAGAACAAGGCACCAAGGACCACGGGAGGTGATGTCACGGGAATGGCTCGCGAGACAGAGCTCATCCCTTGGGTTTAGCGATGCTGCAGGGACAGACCCGAGCACAGACGCCGTGCCAGTCCTTAATCATGGGGCGGTCGCGAGTGGGATTACAAGGGCTCATGACCTTAGTGTCGGTGAGGACGCCAAGCATGTAGATAATGCGAATGGAAAGAAACAACTAGCCTTGATCATGCAAGAAGGGAGACAACTGTGGGGGAACAGCCCCTGGTAGTCCGATGATGATGCAGTCCGAGGGGCGCCCTCGATTGGATACCTGAAGCGTCACCTGATACTTGTCGAAGAAGAGTTGGAGTAGCTGAAGACGCGAGCCATGCGGGTCGCTCCTGAGGATCATCTGGCTCCTGAGGCCAAGGGGCTCTGAAGGGTCTCAGTGGTCGCGCGGGTCCGGTTCTCGCTCCGTCCGGACCGCCTGCCACTGAGCCTCCCGAGCCCCCAAGGCCTGCTGCGCGAGATGCTAGAACGTGGCAGTTGTGTTGCGGAAGCCGAAGAGTGTGCGGACGTAGCTGCACGGGAGGGCCCTCCTCCGGCCGACGGTTGTCATCCAGAAGGGCTCCTGAGAGGCGGCTCGGTTGAGAACCGCGATGTCGACGCAGACGTGGAAGCGGTCGCTCGGGCTGCGAGCAGGTGAACTTGGGGTTGTGCAGTTACGCCCACCGCGGATGAGTCTTGCGTACTGAAGTTCCTCGGTAACTTGGTTGATGAAGTCCTGAGCCCCCAGCGCTGAGCGGTTCGCGCTGGGCTCACAAAAACGCGCGTCGAGACACGCTTGCAGGTGGTTCCCGAACACCTCCCTCGAGACGGTGGTTAGTCCGGAGACACTCCAGAGGAGAGAACCTGAGCCCGTCACGAGAGGGGCGTCAAGCGCGCCCCCCTATGCTAGGGTGGACGGTGCCTCGTCAGCAGGTGCGAGTCCTGCGGTTAGGCTGTCAGGAGCCCCTGCGTCCTGAGGTCCGTTGACGGGTAAGTTCTTCTTATTTTGGGGGGCGGTCTGCAGGACAAGGACGGCTCCATCCTTATCGGAGCATTCGACCGCCGCGATCTGGTAGGCACGCTCCAGGGAACGCACCGCTTCCTTCTCGTTAGAGGCGATCGTGATGACTTCGCCGCTCCCAGGCATCTTGAGGACGTTGTAGCCGTGATGGGTCGCCGCCATGAACTTGGCGAGGGCAGGATACCCAAGGATGGCGTTGTACAGGAGGTGGATGTTGGCGACGTCGAAGTCGATGAGCTCGGTGTGGTAGTTGTCGCGGTCACCAAAGGTGACGGGGAGGCGGACCTGCCCCGTCAGGAGTGTGGAGCCATCCGTGACTCCGTAGAATGGCTTGGTCGGGTGGAGCTGATCGTAGGAAACCTGGAGCATCTCGAAGGTCTGGACGAAGAGGACGTTGAGTCCTGCTCCGCCATTGATGAGGGTCTTGGGCACGAGGACGTTGCTGATTGTCGGGGTGCAGAGCATCGGGAGGGCACCTGGGGCCGCAGTGCACTTGAGCTGGTCCTTGGGGTTGAAGGCGATACCTTGCTTGGTCCACCTGAGATTGCACGCGGCGTCAGGCCTGGGAAGCGTTGCGTTCACCTCACGGGCGAACTGTTTGAAGATACGATGGGAAGCCGGGGCATGGGCTCCTCCCAAGATGCATGCAACTGCACGCGGCTCCTGGAAGCCCCCTGCCCCGTCTCCCTGGCGGTTGTCGTCGTTCCTTCTTGGCGGTGGTGGCAGCGGAGGCAGGCCTCCATTGCCCTGAGGGCAACCCTCACGAGGCTGGTCGCGCCAGGGGGCGTCCCGAGGCTGTTCCTGCCAGTGGTCCTCACGAGGCTGCTCGCGCCACCCCTGGCGCGAGTTCCTACCGTCGCAACGTCCTCCTCCTTGGCCTCCTCCATGGCCGTAGCCGCGGTTGTCGCGCTCAGGGCGCTGCCCGACGCGCATCGCCCTGAGCTCTTGGCAGTCGTTAGTGTTGTGGCTGTGGACGTTGTGCAAGACGCAGTATGGTCGGTTGTCTCTGGGGAGGTCATCGTAGCTACAGCCATGCTTCACTTCTGGTTCCGCAGCCAGCACTGCGGGTCCCTTGCGCTTTGATTCTTTGGCCTTGGTCTTCTTGTCGTCCGCCTCCGCCTTAGGCAGCTCCTGGAGGGAGAGGCGTCCTTCCTCCTCCATGCGCACTTTGCCACGAGCTTGAACATCTCGAGGGATGTGCGCAGGTCCTCGTGAATGGCAAGCTCATCCCTCATCCTTATGTCGCGGATGCCGTCGGAGAACGCGGAGAAGATGGCCTCGTCCGAGACCCTAGGGATCCGGAGGCGCGTGGTGTTGAAGCGTTGGATGTACTTTTGCAGGGTCTCTCCCGGCTGCTGCCTCACGCGGCGCAGATCAGCAGCTGCCGGGGCTCGGTCGTGGGTGTCTTGGAAGTTGGTGACGAAACGCTCGCGAAGCTCTTCCGAGGAGGAGATGGATCCCACGGGGAGGTTCAGGAGCCAGGAGCGTGCGCCATCTTTGGGAGCCATGGGGAACCAGTTCGCCATGAACTTCTCGGTGTCGTTGGACGCCTTGATGCTTAGCTCGTAGAGTTGGAGGAACTCCGTAGGGTCGGTGGTGCCATCTTAGCGCGGAGGCAGGTCCAGCTTGAACTTGCCTGGCCAGACGAGGCGGCGTAGCTCAGGAGCTAGGGCGCGACACCCAGCCACGCTCATGATTGCAGGCGCCCCCTGCGTATGTGGTGCTGGTTCGTGGGGTGCTGGCGCCACCACCTCCTGTGGCGTGCGGTCTTGGCGCTGCGGGCCAGGGGGCCCGCGAGCCCCTGCATGGGGATGCGGAATCACCTTGCAGCTCTCCTCGTCATGCGCATGGGCTCTGCGGGGTTGTTCACGTCGAGGAGCCTCGCGCCGGACCTCCTGGCCGGCGCGGTGGAGTGGAGGCGGAGCCGGGGCCCCGTGGCCTTCGTTCCCCGCCGAAGGCGACGAAGGACGTGAGGAGTGCGTTGGTGCGGGTGCTTCTCTAGCGGCGTTGACGAGCTCGGTGATGCGGTGGAGCCACTCGTCGTAGAGCTCATCTGTCGGGCGGTAGCGCAAGAGCTCCCGCGCCATCAGCAGCGCAGGCTGCTGGTAGACTGGCCCAAGGCGGACCAGCAAGGACGACGCCGCGGCCGGCGAGGGTGAAGGCATTGACGTGCGGCCATCTCGCGGCACGGACGGTGGCAGCGATGATTCCTGCTACTCGTGGACGGCCGGGTCGGTGGCGGCCTTGGCGACCGGCGAGTTGGGGCGGAGCGGTGTGCCGTTGCCCGCGGACGCTGTCTGAGCGACATTCACGGCGCGGCGGGCGGCGCGAGCTCGGCGTGTGTCCACCATGGCTGTGGAGCGGAGTCGACGACGAGCACGCGACGAGGTAGTCGGAGAGGTGAGATTTCGACACGCCACCTACCGGGCGTGCCAAATGTCGGATTGAGGGCTCCACAAAACCCAAGAAGTTCGAACACAGGGGCGTGAACGAAGATCTCTCCCACTCACGTCTACCTAGCGTCTCGCTCTCGTCTCGGTGGAGGGATTCAAGCAAACAACATATAGAACACACAAGAGTTTACCCAGGTTTGGCCCACCGTGTGGTGTAAGACCCTACTTCATGCTTTTGTGGATTAGCCTCAGGAGGGCTAGGATATGAGCTAATATAGTGGTTCCTGAGCTCGGGAGGCAAGCTCAGGAGGGTCAGGAGGCAAGTGTTCTTGCTCCTTTGCGTGGTGGCAGAGCTTGTGGGCCTGCTTTACTTGGCTAGGCTTGGTTCGACTTGACTCCCCTTCCCCCCTCCATAGTGGGGGTTCTAGCTACTTTTATAGCCGGCCACGGTCCTCTTCCCCCGAAATGTTTAGGCAGGAAGGGATCCCACAACGGCCATTTTTGAGGGGGAACACAAGGACGTTCCTATCCTGACAAAAGCGGTCTTCGCCTGCAAAAGGATCAGGCGGTGACACGGTGGTGGGCTCGACGGTCACATCCTCCTTGTCGTCCTTGTGGTCTTCAGTCTTGTTGCACCAAAGGGGAAACCTTTGCCCCGCTCCTTGGGAACCCGCGGCTACGTTGTCCCCTTTGCACCGAAATGGTAACTGCGCCGCTCGCGGACGCTGGCACCCGCTGGCGCGGTGCATCACTGCTGACATCACTGCCTCCTCCTGAGGCAGGCTCGGCCTTGGATTCTCCGTCCCTCCTGAGCACCTTGCTGAGGCCGCTCCTGAGGAGGTCTTGACGTCATTCTCCTCGCGAGGCTTAGCCCCCTCGTGAAGGTCTTGGACAGCTGGTTGATCAGCTGGGCCGTACCAGGCCGCTTGTAGGAGAGCGTCGAGGCCCGCAAACAGGCAAGTCTGGGTACCCTGGTTCCCAGGACGCCGACAACCATGGTCTCCATGGTGTGGGAGGGGTGAGAGCACCTCCGAGATTGGATCTGTCTCTCTGTCTCTCTCTGTTTCTGCGTTATCAGATTCTGGCCTTCCACCATTTCTTAAATTCCTGGAGATCCGTAACTTCGATTGGGCTGAATTTTGGACATGATTTTTTTCCAGATATTAGCTTTCTTGCGGCGAAAGAAGGGAATCAAACACATTACGGAGTGGCAACGAGGGCCTAGGGCACGCCTGCCCCCCCCCAGGCGCGCCCCTAACCCTCGTGGGCCACCCAGGCATCATCTCACGTTGGTTCTTCTTCCCAAAATTCACATATATTCCCAAAAAATCTCCGTCCGATTTTATCCCGTTTGGACTCCATTTGATATGAATATTCTACGAAATAAAAAACATGCAACAAACATGAACTGGCACTGGGCACTGGATCAATATGTTAGTCCCAAAAAATAGTATAAAAAGTTGCCAAAATGTATAATAAAGTTGTAGAATATTGGCATGGAACAATCAAAAATTATAGATACGACGGATACGTATCATCTCTCCTTCGAGTTCATAGCACATGGCGTCTGGTAAGGCAAAGGCCACCGCTCCGCCCGCCTGGTATGAGCCGGCCCTGAGAGCGCCCAGCGTTTCGGAGAAGAACCTCGCCGCCGTGCTCCTGATGACGGCGGAGGACACACATGATAAGGGGAAGACCGCGCTCCGGGCCGCCTCCGCTGAGCCGGAGGACTCAAAGAGTACTTTCTATCCCTTCTTCATGAGTAGTGTTATCGCGGGGCTGGTTCCCCCTTTCTCCGATTTCTTCTACGCCGTCCTTAGCCACTACAAGCTGCATGCCCTTCATCTTCATCCCAATTCGATCCTCCTCCTGTCGATCTTCGCCTTCTATAGTGAGGCATTTATTGGGGTGATGCCGTCCGTGGCGCTGCTTCGCCACTTCTTCTACCTCCGGAACAAGGGCACCCTTTCTTTAGGGTCTGCCAACTTCATTGCGGCCAACGGGACCAACGCGATCTCGAAAGCCGGGAAGAAGGCCGAGAACTTCAGGAACAAGTGGGTCCTTGTGGACACCAAGTGCTCTCATCCTCGGTTGGTGCTGCCGACGGAGATGCCTGCGTCTGACGATAGGTGGCTTAGCGCGAACCTCACCTACTCTCGGGTGGAGCAGGTGCTGGAGAAGATGACCGCCGACTTGAAGGCCGACGACCCAAAAGCGACGGAGTTGATGGGGGCCATGATTGTCGAGGAATTCCTAGCACGCTGCGTAGCCCCACTTCATACGCACTTGCGCCCCTTGTTTAGGCTTGGGGACGAGATGGACGACCTCCGTCTGCACCCCGACGCCCTGTCCGGCGAGGAGCTAGGCGCAGCTCTCCGCCTCCTGGTTGGGGATGACCAGGGGTATCCACTGGACACCCATGTCCCCCTGTACCACCGCCCGGATGCGGCAAAGGTGGCGGCCTCCATGACCACCTTCCACGGTCGCGGGCTCGTGCCGCTGGCGCCCTCTGAGGCCCAGATGGCTATGGTTCCGGCGGAGCAGTCTTCAGGCGACTCTGGTGGGGAGGAGGACTCAGAGGCGACCGTGAAGGAGGCCGGGGAGACCTCCCCCCCCCCACGCAAGGCTGGTCTCCGCCGCACCTTGCCTGATGACGACGATGCGACGGCCACCCGGTGAAGGAGGCCACGCCCCCTGCCGGGGTCACCACAAGGTCCAAGGTCACCCCCTCGAAGAAGCCGCTAGTTGGGGTGCCGACGAAGAGCAGGTCAGCGGTGATCTCCTGAGGCGCCGCCCCAGCTCTGACGCCGCCTGGTGCCGCCGCAGGTCCAGCGGTCGTGGCCTCATTTGTTCTGGGGGCTCGCGCCCCTGCGTCGCAGGCTGCGAGGCCCCTGGGCTCCGTGGTTCTAAAGAGGCCACGGGGTTACACCGCCGTGGACAAGTAAGTACCTTGGCCTGATGTTTTCCCCTGTACTGCCATGCCAGCACTGTCGGCGAAGAAGAATAAGGAGGGTGTGACCGCATCAAGGGCCCAGCGGCCTGGCCTGGCTATGCCCTCTCCGACGCAGACGGGCGATGGGGGCACCCCTACTTCTCCTGCTCGGTCGTCCTCGTGAGGCCCGGTGGACCAACCTCAGGAGAGGATGGCCTCCTTGGTCAAGCTAGCCCCGGAGGCGCCCATCTCCAGCTCGCATGCGGGTGTCGCCAGGGCTCAGAAGGTCCTGAACACGCCGCAGCCTCCTCCTCTAGACGCATCGTTAGCTCGCAGCCCTTCCGCCTCGTCCAACGCCCTGGAGGAGGCTCATTCCGCGCTGACGTGGCTCCGGAATGACCTCCAAGGCATTGATCGTTGTCTGGTGGTAGGGCGCTTGGAGTTGGTCTCAAGCTGGCTAAACTCCGATGCGTCTGTTAAGGCGGTGCTGAGCCGGGCCGTGGCGGCTTCTGAAGAGGACAAGCGGGCCGCCGACCAAGCCACAGCCGCCCGCGAGGCTGCGCTGAAGGATGCACGGGCCACCAAGGAGCGCTGTCGGTCGATGGAGGCCGAGCTGGAGACCATGTGCAGCAAGCGCACGGCGGAGGAGGAGAAGATGACAGCCCGAGAAGATGCCATAGCAAGTCGTGACACCAAGTTGGAGCAGTTGGCGAGGGCGCAAGCTACACAGCGCAGCCGCCTGGAGAAACTGGAGAGGGAGATGAAAGAAGAGAACGCCTAGCTGAAGGCCAAGGTGAAGGTTCTAGCCGAGGATCGCACGGACTTCAAGTCCCTTGAGGAGAGGTCCCGCCAAGCGTTGGGGGCACTCTATGAGAAGGGTTTGGAGAAACCGCTGGCGACAGACGACGAAGGCCCTGCCCAGCTGCTTCCCTATCTTGTTATGACGCTCGAGGGTGTCGTCAATGAGATCGGCACCATGGTGGAGGGGGAAGCTCGAGCGCTTTCCTCCTCAGCCCTAACGTGCGTCTTCAGCCACCTGCATCTTCGTGACCCCAATGTCGACCTTGTTGCACTGCTCCAGCATGTGGATGAAGAGCGCCGCGAGGCTTCCGCGGAAGCCGTGAAGGGCCAGGTGGAGGCCCTGTTGAAGAAATTCCTCGCCATCAACCCCGCACCTCCTGCCGATGGCGTTGCCGATCCCGCGGCCAAGGCCAATGGCGCATACCAAGGCAATGCCGCTGATGGAAAGGCGCTTCCTGACGACGGCGCCTAAGGATGAAGAAGGGGCCTGCTGGTGGACGATGGTGCTCCTCCCTATTTTTACTTTCGTGCGAACTTGCCTGCGACGTGCCTCGTGGAGGCGTTAAAACTTCTATTCGCTGTTTGAAGAACAATTTGGCTTGTAATAATTGCAAGCTTTTCGTTGTTCCCTCCCTATTTGCTTTGTTGTTCTACATCGACAGAGCCCGGTCCCGCACATACCTCAGTTTCCGCTGTCTCGTCCGAATCGCTAGGACGAGGTCAAGGGGTGAGGTGCTACATGGCCAGTTAGGCTCCTGAGTCGCGATGCTCAGGAGTCCTCCTTGACGTGCAAACAACCTCTAGGAAGGAAACGCAAAATCAGACTTTAGCGTTATGCGTCGGCAAGGCCCAGCCCCGCGCGTACATCAGTCGTCGTTGACTAGTTCGGATCGCCAGGACAAGGCCAGGGGGTGAGGGGCTAGGTGGCTAGTTAGGCTCCTGAGTCACGATGCTCAGGGGTCCCCCTTGACGTACGAACAACCTTTGGGAAGGAAATGCAAGAACATGCCTTAGTGTTCTGCATCGGCAGAGCCTGGCCCCGCGCGTACCTCAGCCGGCGTTGGGTCGTCCGGATCACCAGGACGAGACCAAGGGGTGAGGGGCTACGTGACCAGTTAAGCCCTTGGATCGCGATGCCCAAAGGTCACCCTTGACATACAAACAGGCCTCATACCTATTCTCTCCGGGCTTTCGCTCGGGAGGGTTGCGCGACAACCAAGTCCGGGGGACCTGGCGGGGCGTACGCCAGACGTGACCTGAGCGTAGCCCCCGTGCCCAGCCCCTCGCGCTACTCTCCCGAGGGGAAAGCAGCGCAGTGAGGCTAGTCACCCAGCATGGTGGCTCCTTGAGGATAAAGCAGCCATGAGGCCACCCCCAGTTGTTTATCACCAGCGCGGAGCATGGCGCTACCGTTCTTGCACGGGCATAGCCGCTCCTCGACCGTATCGACTGCCAGCACGGAGCATGGTGCTTCCACTGGCATGTGGGAGGGAACTCCCTACTATGGAGAGCCCCCGGGGCGTGTACAGCCCCGCCCTGGCATGTGGCTTGCATAGCAGGGCTAGACAAGGTGTATCTGGGCACCCGTGAGCCAGCACGGGACTCACAGGACCCTACCTCAAGGCGGGTTATGTCTGGTCTTGATTAGGAGCGCCTGAGATGATTATGCGAGATGGTTAGGCAACCTGCACCGAGTGAATCCCTCGAGGTTGCCACATGAGTAGGCCAGACACCAACGACCCCAGGAGGTAACGCGAACGGGGCCGGCACGCCAGACAGAGTTCAGCCGTTGGGTTTATCAATGCTGCAGGGATGGACCCGAGCACAAACGTCGTGCCTAGTCTTCCCATGCGGTTATCCTAAGGAAAGACAACTGGTGCGCGGCTCCCGTAGCGACGAGGCACCGTGTCGTGCGCCCATACCCACCTGTTCACACTCAGCTCATGCAAGGGCGAGGCACCAAGGACTATGGGAGGTGACGTACACGGGGCTGGCCCGTGAGCCAGAGCTCAGCCGCTTGTATTTGGCGACGCTGCAGGGATGGACCCGAGCACAGACGCCGTGCCTGTCCTTAATCATGAGGCGGGCATAGGTAGCTTAGTGAGGGCGAACAACGTTCAGGGCATCGAAGTGCCAGTCAGGCAGGTAAGTAATTTTAAAGCTACTGATGGGAAAGTGATGTCTACTACGCAACCTTCTTCTTGTAAACGTTTTTGGGCCTCCAAGTGTAGAGGTTTGTAGGACAGTAGCAAAATTCCCTCAAGTGGATGACCTAAAGTTTATCAATTCATGGGAGGCGTAGGATGAATATGGTATCTCTCAAACAACCCTGCAACCAAATAACAAAGAGTCTCTTGTGTCCCCAACACACCCAATTCAACGGCAAATTGTATAGGTGCACTAATTCGGCGAAGAGATGGTGATACAAGTCCAATGTGGATGGTAGATATAGGTTTTTGTAATCTGAAAATATGAAAACAGAAAAGTAACCAATGATAAAAGTGAGCACAAATAGTATTTCAATGCTTCGAAACAAGGCCTAGGGTTCATACTTTCACTAGTGGAAGTTCTCTCAACAATAATAACATAACTGGATCATATAACTATCCATCAACATGCAACAAAGAGTCACTCCAAAGTCACTAAGAGCGGAGAACAAATTAAGAGATTATTGTAGGGTACGAAACCACCTCAAAGTTATTCTTTCTGATCGATCTATTCAAGAGTCCGTAGTAAAATAACACAAAGCTATTCTTTTCGTTCGATCTATCCTAGAGTTCATACTAGAATAACACATTAAGACACACATCAACCAAAACCCTAATGTCACCTAGATACTCCATTGTCACCTCAAGTATCCGTGGGCATGATTATACGATATGCATCACACAATCTCAGATTCATCTATTCAACCAACACAAAGAACTTCAAAGAGTGCCGCAAAGTTTCTACCGGAGAGTCAAGACGAAAACGTGTGCCAACCCCTATGCATAGATTCCCATGGTCACGGAACCCGCAACTTGATCACCAAAACATACATCAAGTGAATCAATAGAATACCCCAATGTCACCACGGGTATTCCACGCAAGACATACATCAAGTGTTCTCAAATCCTTAAAGATTCAATCCGATAAGATAACTTCAAAGGGAAAACTCAATCCATTACAAGAAGGTAGAGGGGTAGAAACATCATAAGATCCAATTATAGCAGCAAAGCTAGTGGTACATCAAGATCGTACCAAATCAAGAACACGAGAGAGAAAGATCAAACACATAGCTACTAGTACATACCCTCGGCCCCGAGGGTGAACTACTCCCTCCTCGTTATGGAGAGCGCCGGGATGATGAAGATGGCCACCGGTGATGGATCCCCCTCTGGCAGGGTGCCGGAGCAGGGTCCCGATGGGTTTTTGGTGGCTACAGAGGCTTGCAGCGGAGGAACTCCCGATCTAGGTTTCTTTTCGGGGGTTTCTGTGTTTATAGGAATTTTTGGCGTAGATCTCACGTCATGGGGGTCTCCGAGTCGTCCACGAGATAGGGGGCGTGCCCTCCACCCTCGTGGACGGCCCAGGACTCTTGTGGCCCAACTCTTTTACTCTGGGGGCTTCTTTTGGTCCATAAGAAATGATCAAAAAATGGCACGTCAATTGGACTCCATTTGGTATTCCCTTTCTGTAAAACTCAAAAACAAGGAAAAAACAGAAACTGGCACTGGGCTCTAGGTTAATAGGTTAGTCCCAAAAATCATATAAAATATCATATAAATGCATATAAAACATCCAAGATGGATAATATAATAGCATGGAACAATAAAAAATTATAGATACGTTGGAGACGTACAAGCATCCCCAAGCTTAATTCCTGCTCATCCTCGAGTAGGTAAATGATAAAAACAGATTTTTTTTTATGTGGAATGCTACCTAACATAATTATCAATGTAATTTTCTTTATTGTGGCATGAATCTTCAGATCTGAAAGATTCAAGACAAAAGTTTAATATTGACATAAAAATAATAATACTTCAAGCATACTAACAAAGCAATTATGTCTTCTCAAAATAACATGGCCAAAGTAAGTTCATCCCTAAAAAATCATATAGTTTGGCTATGCTCCATCTTCGTCACACAAAATATTCAAATCATGCACAACCCCGGTTTCAGCCAAGCAATTGTTTCATACTTTAGTATTCTCAAACTTTTTCAACTTTCACGCAATACATGAGCATGAGCCATGGACATAGCACTATAGGTGGAATAGAATGGTGGTTGTGGAGAAGACAAAAAAAGAGGAAGATGGTCTCACATCAACTAGGTGTATCAATGGGCTATGGAGATGCCCATCAATACATATCAATGTGAGTGAGTAGGGATTGTCATGCAACGGATGCACTAGAGCTGTAAATGTATGAAAGCTCAACAAAAGAAACTAAGTGGGAGTGCATCCAACTTGCTTGCTCACGAAGACCTAGGGCATTTTTAGGAAGCCCATCATTGGAATATACAGGCCAAATTCTATAATGAAATTCCCACTAGTATATGAAAGTGACAAAACAAGAGACTCTCTATCATGAAGATTATGGTGCTACTTTGAAGCACAAGTGTGGAAAAAAGATAGTAGCATTGTCCCCTTTTTTCTATTTTGTTGGGCCTTACTTTTTTTATTTGACCTTTCTATTTTTTGGCCTTTCTTTTTTTATAGGGGAAATTCTCTAATAATGATGATCATCACACTTCTATTTACTTACAACTCGATACTAGAACAAAATATGACTCTATATGGATGCCTCCGGTGGTGTACCGGGATATGCAATGAATCAAGAGTGACATGTATGAAAAATTATCCATGGTGGCCTTGCCACAAATACGATGTCAACTACATGATCATGCAAGGCAATATGACAATGATGGAGCGTATCATGATAAACAAAACAGTGGAAAGTTGCATGGCAATATATCTCGGAATGGCTATGGAAATGCCATGATAGGTAGGTATGGTGGCTGTTTTGAGGAAGGCATATGGCGGGGATTATGGTACCGGCGAAAGTTGTGCGGTACTAGAGAGGCTAGCAATGGTGGAAGAGTGAAAGTGCGTATAATCCATGGACTCAACATTAGTCATAAAGAACTCACATACTTATTGCAAAAATCTACAAGTCATCAAAACGAAGCATTACACGCATGCTCCTAGGGGAAGGGTTGGTAGGAGTTAACCATCGCGCGATCCCGACCTCCACACAAAGGAAGACAATCAAAGAAATACCTCATGCTTCAAATTTTTTACACAATGGTTACCATACGTGCATGCTACGGGACTTGCAAACCTCAACACAAGTATTTATCAAATCCACAATTACTCTACTAGCATGACTCTAATATCACCATCCTCATATCTCAAAACAATCATAAGGAATCAAACTTCTCATAGTATTCAATGCACTTTATATGAAAGTTTTTATTATATCCCTCTTGGATGCCTATCATATTAAGACTAAATTCATAACCAAAGCAAATTACCATGATGTTTAAGACTCTCAAAATAATATAAGTGAAGCATGAGAGTTCATGAATTTCTTCAAAATAAAACCATCGTCGTGCTCTAAAAGATATAAGTGAAGCACTAGAGCAAATGATAAACTACTCCAAAAGATATAAGTGAAGATCAATGAGTAGTTCAATAATTATGTAACTATGTGAAGACTCTCTAACATTTATGAATTTCAGATCTTGGGATATTATTCAAACATCAAGCAAAAAAAATTGACGCTCCAAGCAAAACATATATCATGTGGTGATTAAAAATATAGCCTCATTTAAAGTTACCGATAGACGAAGACGAAAGAGGGGATGCCTTCTGGGGGCATACCCAAGCTTAGGCTCTTGGTTGTCCTTTAATATTACCTTGGCGTGACTTGGGCATCCCCAAGCTTAGGCTCTTGCCACTCCTTATCCCATAGTCCATCGAATCTTTACTCAAAACTCGAAAACTTCATAACACAAAACTCAACAGAAAACTCGTAAGCTCCATTAGTATAAAAAATAAAACCAACACTTAGGTACTATTGTGAACTCATTCTAAATTCATATTTGTGTAATATCTACTATATTCCAACTTCTCTATTGTTCATACCCTCCGATACTACTCATAGATTCATCAAAATAAGCAAACCACACATGAAAAACAGAATCTGTCAAAAACAGGACAGTCTGTAGCAATCTGTAACTTTCGAATACTTCTGGAACTCAAACAATTCTGAAATAAATTGCTGGACGTGAGGAATTTGTCTATTAATCATCTTCAAAAAGAATCAACTTAAAATCACTCTTCTATTAAAAAATGGCAGCTAATCTCATGAGCACACAAGTTTCTATTTTTTGTAGCAAAATCACATTAACTTTCACCCAAGTCTTCCCAAAGGTTCTACTTGGCAATTTATTGAAAAAAAAGCTACAAAACATGATTAAAATCATTTGAACACACAAAAACAGTAGGGGCAAATATTGGGTTGTCTCCCAACAAGCGCTTTTCTTTAATGCCTTTTAGCTAGGCATGATGATTTCAATGATGCTCGCATAAAAGATAAGAATTGAAACATAAAGAGAGCATCATGAAGAATATTACTAACACATTTAAGTCTAACCCACTTCCTACGCATATGGATTTTGTGAGCAAACAACTTATAGGAACAAGAATCAACTAGCATAGGAAAGCAAATCAAGCATATCTTCAAGATTTTCAACACATAGAGAGGAAACTTGGTATTATTGCAATTCCTACAAGCATATATTCCTCCCTCGTAATAATTTTTAGTAGCATCATGAATAAATTCAACAATATAACCATCACATAAAGCATTCTTTTCATGATATACAAGCACAGAAAATTTACTATTCTCCACATAAGCAAAATTCTTCTCATTCGGAATAGTGGGAGTATCATAAGAAACTCGAATACTATAAATTGTATCCACGTTAAAAGAGTAATGTTCAGAAAAGGGTAATCATAATCATGACAAGTTTTGTAGATATAATCATCACTATTTTTTATAACGTAAGTATCATCACAGTAATCATCATAAGTAGCAACTTTGTTCTCATCATAATCAATTGAAACCTCTTCCAAGATAGTGGAATCATTGCTAAATAAAGTCATGACCTCTCCAAATCCATTTTTATAACTATCACAATAAGATTCAACATCCCCCAAAATAGTGGGATCATTACTTCCTAAAGTTGACACTCTTCCAAACCCACTTTCATCAATATAATCATCATAAATAGGAGGCATGCTATCATCATAATAAATTTGCTCATCAAAACTTGGGAGACTAAAAATACCATCTTCATTAAACATAGCATCCCGAAGCTTGGGACTTTGCATATCATAAGAATAATCACTCTCATCATTAATAGTATGGATAGCACCAATAGTATAGCAATTATCATCATCACAATGAGTAATAGGAGCAACATCATTTGGGAGGGATACCTTTTTACCTTTGCTTCTCTGTCTTTTCTTTTTATTCTTCACATTATGTATGGGTTTAATCATCTTTTTGGAGCTCCTTATTAATGAGATTGGTTGAATAGAAGGCTCCTCCTCGTTACCTGATTTATCATAAGAAATAATAGGAACATATTGGGAAGTATCTTCCCTTTCATTAGTATTCTCTTCATCTTCTATTTGTTTTCTTGTCTTTATGTAATTGGTAATATAAGGATTTTCAATGCAATTCATCGCACAATACATATAAATTTCCTCTAGATCAAAATCAAGAACTTTATCAAGGACAAATTCTGGAAGATCCTTAGTTATACGTTTGATTTCTTCATAACCCACAAGCAAACTAAGTTCATTGTGATGTGCAAGGGAAATGAAGTCATCACAATTTTTGGACACGACTCGATCATGAAACAATTTGCATTGGACATTTAAATGGTCACGTTCATTGCAAAGTTCACAAGGATGGCAAAGAAATTTTAATTTTTTAGCACAAACATCTAGCCTTTCTTGCAACCATCTAGTTTCTAAAAACTTATGCCTCTTGCAATCTATCTTCCCTATTTGTTGTGTACTTGCAATCTCTCTATACTCCACAAAAGTTGACATGCTTATAAGAGACATTTTCATCATGACTAGTGCAATCACCATTAGTACTATGGATATTCAAAGAGTTCATACTAACAACATTTCAATCATGCTCATCATTCAAGTATTTAGTGCCAAAATTTTAATGCATTCTTCTTCTAGCACTTCGGCACAATTTTCCTTTCCATCATTTTCACGAAAGATATTAAAAATATGAAGCATATGAGGCAACCTTATTTCCATTTTTTGTAGTTTTCTTTTATAGACTAAACTAGTGATAAAACAAGAAACTAAAAGATTCGATTGCAAGATCTAAAGATATACCTTCAAGCACTCAACACCCCGGCAACAACGCCAAAAAATAGCTTCGTTGACGGGATGTGAGTTCCGCTTACCTAGCCTCCCCGGCAACGGAGCCAGAAAAGAGCTTGATGTCTACTACGCAACCATCTTCCTGTAGACGTTGTTGGGCCTCCAAGTGCAGAGGTTTGTAGGACAGTAGCAAATTTCCCTCAAGTGTATGACCTAAGGTTTATCAATCCGTTTGAGGCGTAGGATGAACATGGTATCTCTCAAACAACCCTGGAACTAAATAACAAAGAGTCTCTTGTGTCCCCAACACACCCAATACAACGGCAAATTGTATAGGTGCACTAGTTCGGCAAAGAGATGGTGATACGAGTGCAATATGGATGGTAGATATAGGTTTTTGTAATCTGAAAATATAAAAACAGCAAGGTAACTAATGATAAAAGTGAGCACAAACGGTATTGCAATGCTTCTAAACAAGGCCTAGGGTTCATACTTTCACTAGTGGAAGTTCTCTCAAGAAAAATAACATAACTGGATCATATAACTATCCCTCAACATGCAACAAAGAGTCACTCCAAAGTCACTAAGATAGGAGGACAAACGAAGAGATTATTGTAGGGTACAAAACCACCTCAAAGTTATTCTTTCCGATCGATCTATTCAAGAGTCCGTAGTAAAATAACACGAAGCTATTCTTTCCATTTGATCCATCCTAGAGTTCGTACTATAATAACACCTTAAGACACACATCAACCAAAACCCTAATGTCACGTAGATACTCCATTGTCACCTCAAGTATCCGTGGGCATGATTATACGATATGCATCACACAATCTCAGATTCATCTAATCAACCAACACAAAGAACTTCAAAGAGTGCCCCAAAGTTTCTACCGGAGAGTCAAGACGAAAACGTGTGCTAACCCCTATGCATTGATTTCCAAGGTCACGAAACCCGCGAGTTGATCACCAAAACATACATCAAGTGAATTGATAGAATACCCCAATGTCACCATGGATATTACATGCAAGACATACATCAAGTGTTGTCAAATCCTTAAAGACTCAATCCGATAAGATAACTTCAAAGGGAAAACTCAATCTATTACAAGAAGGTAGAGGGAGAGAAATATCATAAGATCCAACTATAGTTGCAAAGCTTGTGGTACATCAAGATCATACCAAATCAAGAACACGAGAGAGAGAGAGAGAGAGAGGTATCAAACACATAGCTACTAGTACATACCCTCAGCCCCGAGGGTGAACTACTCCCTCGTCGTCATGGAGAGCGCCGGGATGATGAAGATGGCCACCGGTGATGGATCCCCCTCCGGCAGGGTGCCGAAACAGGGTCTCGATCGGTTTTTGATGGCTACAGAGGCTTGCGGCGGCGGAACTCCCGATATAGGTTTCTTTTCACGGGTTTCTGTATTTATAGGAATTTTTGCCGTAGATCTCATGCCAGGGGGGTCTCCAAGTTGTCCACGAGATAGGGGCGCGCCTAGGGGGGTAGGGCGCGCCCTCCACCCTTGTGGACGGCCCGGGACTCTCTAGCCCAACTCTTTTACTCTAGGGGCTTCTTTTGGTCCATAAAAAATCATCAAAAATTAGCACGTCAATTGGACTATGTTTGGTATTCCTTTTCTGTAAAACTCAAAATCAAGGGGAAAAAACAGAAACTGGCACTGGGCTCTAGGTTAATAGGTTAGTCTCAAAAATCATATAAAATAGCATATAAATGCATATAAAACATCCAAGATGGATAATATAATAGCATGGAATAATCAAAAATTATAGATACGTTGGAGATGTATCAGAAAGGTAACGCTAGTTCTGGTAAGATGCAGGAATGATACATGCCATAGGGACGGATCCGGGCGGCTTGGGGATGATGCAGCCCAAGGGGCACCCCCAACAAGGTAAATTAAAGATGCAAGAAGGATACATGCCGCAGCGGCAAGCCCATGCGACCTGGGAATAATGCAGCCCAAGGGACGCTCCTAGCTGAACAAAACTGGAAAATATCATCTGGCACAGTTTCTGAAGTGGTGCTGATGTAGCTGAAGATGCTCGATGCAGATGTCGCTCCTCACGAGCCACCTGACTCCGAGGCCTTGCAAGGCTCTGGAGGTTCAGAGATCTCACGAAGAACCGAGGCCACCTCCGCCAAGATCTCTTGATGCATGGCCTCGCGAGTCGCCATGACTTCCCGCATGTGGCGCTGGTGCAGGGCCGCCTGGTTCGGCAAGCCGAAGGGCATGCGAACATAGCTGTGATGGGGACCCTTGCACTGGCCCACCTGAGATGGCCAGTAGAGCTCCTGAGACGCAATCCTGTTGAGTCTTGGGACCTTGACGCAGACGCGCAACCCGTCGCCCGAGCCTGGGATGGCAGCTGCACTCCGAGGTGCTGGGCGGCGCTCGCCCCGCACTGCCCTTGGCACCTGCAAGTCTTCGATGGTCTGGTTGATGAACTCCTGAGAACTTGGTGCCTCACGCCTTGAGGCCCCCAGAGGGAAACGTGCGGCAAAGCACGCCTCCACATGGTGCCCGAGCGCCTCCCTCAAGACACTGGCTAGGTCGGAGGCCCTCTAGAGGAGAGCCCCCGAGCCCAGCCCGAGGGGAGCGACGGATGCGCCTTCCTATACGAGGGAGGGATGCCCCCATCCCTGGGCGTAGGTCCTAAGGTGGTAACGTTGCTCTCCTAAGGCCCTGGTGTAGCTGATGCTTCTTCTTCTTGGGGTCGGCCTCAGGAGGGTAGATGGCGCCATCATTGTATGGATCCTCGACCGCCGCAGCCTGGTATGCGCGCTCGAGTGAGCACACCGCATCCTTTTCTTCGTAGGCAACCATGATGATGCCGCCGCTTCCTGGCATCTTGAGGACATTGTAGCCGTGGTGAGTCACTGCCATGAACTTGGACAGGGCCGGGTACCCGAGGATGGCATTGTAGGGAAGATGAATGTGGGTGACATCGAAGTCGATGATCTTGGTGCAGTAGTTGTCGCGCTTGCCAAAGGTGACAGGCAGGCGGACCTGCCCTATAGGGGTGGTGGAGCTGTCAGTCACTCTTGAGAAGGGCTTGGTAGGTTGTAGCTGATCGTATGGCACTTGGAGGGTATCAAATGTCTTGACGGACAGGACATTAAGCCCTGCGTCACCGTCTATGAGGGTTTCGGTCACTTGGACGTTGCTGATGACGGGTGAGCACAGCATCGGAAGGGCGCCGGTAGTCGCCGCGCAATTGAGTTGGTCTGCTGAGCTGAAGGTGATGGCGCACTTGGACCACCTGAGTGGGCGCGTGGCTTCGAGCTTGGGGAGAGCTGCGTTTACTTCTCGGGCGAACTACATGAAGAGGCGCTAGGAGGCTGGGGCATGCGCACCGCCCAAGATGCAGGCGATGGTGCGAGGCTCCTGGAAGCCCCCAGCCCCCTCGTCCCGATCATCGTCCCTCTTTGGTGGTGGCAGCAGAGGGAGGCCGACGTTGCCTTGAGGACGGTCTTCGCGAGGTTGGTCCCTCCACGCACCCTCGCGAGGCTGGTCCCTCCAGGCACCCTCGCGAGGTTGATCGTGCCAGCGGTCCTCACGAGGTTGATCGACCACTCCTGATGGGGGCCGCGGTCATCCCAGCGCCCCCGGTCCGGCTTCCTCCATGGTCGTAGCCCCGGTCGCTGCGCTCGGGGCGTCGGCCGATGCGCCCTTCGCGGATGGCCCTGAGCTCTTGACAATCGTTGGTGTTGTGGTTGTGCATGTTGTGGAAGGCGTAGAACAGACGACTGCTCTTGGATGACTCCGGGTGGTCACGGCCGCGCTTCATCTCTGGTTCGGCCGCGATCACGGCCACCCCTTTGTGCTTCACGTCCTTGCCCTTGGGCTTCTTGTCTTCAGGGTTAATGGTGGGGAGCTCGACGAGGGAGTGGCGCCCCTCCTTAGCTCTCGCGCACTTGGTCGCGAGGTTGAACAGCTCCACGGTCGTGCACAGATCTTCGTGGATGGCAAGCTCCTCCTTCATCTTGACATCGCGGACACCATCGGAGAATGCTGAGATGATGGACTCATCCGTGACCTTGGGGATCTTGACGCGGACGCCATTGAAGCGCCGGATGAACTTCTGTAGAGTTTCTCCCGGTAGTTGCTTCATGCGCCGCAGGTCACCTGCGGCCGAGGGGGCGGTCGCGGGTGCCCTGGAAATTGGTGATGAACCACTCGTGCATCTCACCCTACGAGGAGATCGATCCCGCGGGCAGGTTTAGGAGCCACGAGCGTGCACACTCCTTGAGAGCCATGGGGAACCTGTTCGCCATGATCTTCTCGTCATCGTTGGATGCCTCGATGCTCAGCTCGTAGCGCTGCAGGAACTCAACAGGGTCGGGGTGCCATCGTAGCATGGAGGCATGTCGAGCTTGAACTTCCCGGGCCAGTTGATGTTGCGCAAGTTGGGGGCAAGGGCCTTGCAGCCTACTGTTGATACCGGAGCTTGTCGCGGAGGCGGATCTTGGTCTTGGTCCCAGCGCACCACCATGGTAGGGGGCGCAGGGTCTCAATGCGGCGGTGGAGGGAGTGCTGGAGCTCCTCCTCGAGGCCACTAGATCTCTTGGAAGCTTCCTTCTTCATGCACGGGCGCCCCGCGCAGGAGGTCGCGCTGCGAGGCCGCGTGCCTTGGGTCATGGACGACGCCTTGGTGCAGAGGTGGTGGAGCCGCTTCATGGGATACTTCGCCTACAAAGGGAGGCGGGCGAGGTAGCGAGAGGGATGGTGCAGGAGAGCACCCGGCAGCGCTGACGAGCTCAGCGATGCGGTCGAGCCAGTCTTCATAGAAGTCGTCGACGGGAAGGTAACGCAGGAGCTCGCGTGCCATGAGCAACGCAGCCTACGCATCCGCGGGTCCGCGGCGAGCATGGGACGACGAGCCTTCCAGAGTCAACGACGGGGTGGCGGTGCATCCATCCTGCCGCATCGAGGGGTGCAACAAGGACGCTTGCTGCTTGTGCCACGCAGGGCCGGTCGTGGCGGGCGATGGAGAATGGCGAGGAGGTCCGCCGATGGGAGCTGTCTGAGCGACGCGGGTGGCAAGGGCGGCCCGTCGCTCAGCACGAGCACGACTAGTGTCGGCCATGGAGCCGGCGGGACGATGGAGCATAGATCGACAGAAGGGAAGCTTCAGCACACACCTACCTGGCGTGCCAAATGTCGGATCTTGGGTTCCGGCAAACCCTTGAGGTTTCGAACACTGAGGTGCGCACGAAGATCTCTCCTTCCCGCCCTAGTTCGCTCTCGCACCAATTCCTAGGCCTAGCTCGTCGAACCCAAAGAACAAGAGACACAAGGATTTATACTGGTTCGGGCCACTGTTCTGGTGTAATACCCTACTCTAGTGTGGTGTTGTGGATTGCCTTCTAGGCTGAGGATGAAGAATTACACGAGAAGAACAGCCTCGTGAGGAGAGGTGTTCTTGTGCTCGATGAGCTAGTGGGTGTAAGGGTGGTCTGAATGATACCCCGTCTAAGGTTGGGTCAGCTCCAAATGAGATGAGAGGAGATCCCCCATATGGTGGTGGCTAGGTCCTATTTATAGAGTCTTCGGTCCTCTTCCCAAATATTGAGCAGGAAGGGATCCCACAACGGCCATGTTTGAAGGGCGACAGCTAGTACAAGCTATCCTGACAAAAGGTGGTCTTCGCTTGCCAAAGGCTCTAGCGGTGACGTCGTCGTGGGCTCTGTGGAGACCTTCGCACTACCGTCCTGCTGGTCTTGGTCTTGTTGCACTGATATGGAAACCTTTGCCTGACACCTCGGGACTCCTCGCATGCGCTTGCCCCTTTAGCACCAAAGAGGAAATTGGCTCCCTGAGCCTGCTGGTGCCCGCCTCGCCTTGGTCGTCATGGCTCATGTCACGTGAACCTCGCGAGGTGCCCCTTGCCTTGATATCTCCACTCCTCGGGAGCCAGCCTAGTGAGCCTGCCCCAGGGGAGGTCTTGCATCGTCCGCCTCGCGAGGCTTGGCCCCTCATGAGGGTCTTGAGTGGTTGCTAATGAAGATGGGTCGTATCAGGCCGCTGGACGAGCCACGCTCTGGGCCACAGGCAGGCAAGTCCGGTTACCCTCATTCTCAGAACGCTGACAGTTTTGTTCACTTTTATTTTGAGTCACTAAAAATTTCAGAAATTTTAAGATAAAATGGAAAGAAATGATGAAGAGTTGGTTAAGGGGTTCTTCAAGCCGGCATTCAAATGAAAATGAAAATGAGGAGAAGAAGAAGCCCAAGTATAATCTTCCGCGTGCGGCGGAAGTTCGTCCATGTGAATGGCCAAGCGATGCATTCTTGAGGGATGCTGGAATTTATGATGATTTCTATTATTTGGCGGAGAATGCAGGCATGACCAAATTTCTCCAAGATAAGTGTGAACAACACCTTTTGCTCACTAACACTTTCGTGCAAAAAAATATTTTTATCGTAAGAAAACACCACCCACGGTAGAGTTTTATTTATATGATGAGCACACGGAGATGACTCTTTTTTATTTTTGAGAGGTTTGCAAAATACCTTGTGAGGGTGGTCTAGTGACCCATGCCCTTGGGATGTTGAGGATTTCCTTGTTGAGACTACTATTTGGGAAAAGAGAGGTGTCGAAAGCAAGAGTGGCTAACTTACATTTTCCTGTTTTACACTATTATTCATTATTTGTGGGGGAAATGTTTAATTGGTCGTGGGGAGAGTGGAGGCCTCAACGCTCCTGACCGTTCTATTTTTCACCAAGCTTTATTTCGTGATAGAACTTTTAGTTTGGGCGCTATGATTGCTCAACTGCTGAGTTTAAACCTTTCGAGGGGTCCTATATTTGGAGCTATCTATGCTTCCCATTTAGCTAGACATTTTGAGATACCCATTAGACTTGATGAGAAAGAGGAGATGTTGCTACCCACTAAATACTTAGATTATGATAGTATGTAAGCTCACGATTTTATTAAGAAAGATAAGGAAAAGAGACTCCTCTACAACCTAGTATTTAGCCAGGATACTTGTGAGACTATTGTGTTGCCTGCTTCTTCTTTGTTCGATATGCATTCAGACATGTACACTATTTTTCTCGAGGACATCTACAGATTTTGGGGACTCCCACAACCCCCAGTACCTGAGCCAACACCAGTCCTTGATCCTTATCAGGAGCCTGTTTTTCAGTGGGAGCCACAGGAGCTCTCCAACCAGTGGAACCCCGAGGATCTTCCTTAGTACCCAGGAGAGGGATACTTTGATCTGTGGGCATAGACCAACTTAGGCCAAAAGCCTAATCTTGAGGTAGTATGAATTTCTCACCGACATTACATTCATGTTCACACACTCATTCCAGTTGTTGGTTTTCACACCTTTTTCATTGTATCATCCATGTTAATATATTTTCCTCGCTTTCTTCTCATGTGTTTGAAAAACTTTGAGAAAAATCCAAAAAAATAGTTGTCGCTTCTTTTTTTAGTTTTATTTTCCATGCTTATACAGTTTGTAGTATTAAAAGAAAACCCAAAAAGATTTCTCGTTCTTCTCTTGCTTGTTGGGAGCTTTCCCGTGTAAATATTTTTTCTCGTTCTTGTTTTTGCTTTCTTCAGAAAAACAAAAAACTCCAAAAATATTTTAGGGTGTTTATCTGAAATTCTTTTACTTTTTCTTTGGGTCAAAAGTAGAAAACCTCGATGAAAATGTTGAGTGGCACTCATATGCATTATTGTTGATCCAACAAAGAGCCGATATTACCTTGTCTTCTCCTTTGAATAAATGTTTGCAGATTCTATCTTAGTCCAATGCACGTGCACTCTTATTATTATTCACATCATTCGGTCGTGCAAGTGAAAGGCAATAATGAAGAAATTTTATGAAATGATTGAGGTGAAGAAAAGCTGGTATGAACTCGGCCTATTTTGCTTTTGTAAATATGACTAGCTCATCGGTCTTGATTTAGCCCATTACGAATGAAACATGTTTGCAATGATAATTATATATTATAGTTATTCATGTCATGCTTAATTAGCTGGGAGTTGATAATGATTTGTCTTGTGTGCCAACATGGATTTAAACAGTTATCATGTGGTATGATAGGATGGTATCCTCCTTTGAATGTTCATGTGACTTGGCTTGGCACATGTTCACGCATGTAATTGAAACAAAAAATACATAGCCTCCACGATATTTATGTTCATGGTGATTTATATTCCACTCATGCTTGCATTCAATGTTGATTAACCTCAAGGCATGTTTATGACTGTTGTCGCTCTCTAGTTGGTCGCTCCTCAATCTTTTGGCTAGCCTTCACATTGTACTAAGCAGGAATACTGCTTGTGCATCCACTTCCTTAAACCCAAAGTTATTCCATATGAGTCCACCATACCTACCTATATGTGGTATTTACCTACCATTCCAAGTAAATTTGCATGTGCCAAACTCTAAAGCTTCAAATAATAATCTGTTTTGTATGCCCAAATCGCTCATGTGGCAACTGGGGGCTGTCGGTATCTTCCATGCTAGGTGGGTTATTCTCACGATGAGTGGACTCCGCTTGTCATTCACGAGAAAGTAGACGGTAACTGGGATAGCCAGTCCCATGCTCAAAATCAAATCAAGCAAAACTCCCCAAGACCGTTGTTGGTATGGATGGCGCCCGTTGTTTCGGATCAGCCGTGGAGTGTGATTGTTGGTGGAGGGGGAGTAAAAAATTATCGTTCTGTTTGGGAACCGCCTATAATGTGCATAGCATGGAAGATATTGAGAACTCTTGGTTGTTGTGTTGACAATGAAGGCATATACCTCAAAATTATATTCATCTCCATTTTAAAAGCTTGAGCTCTGGCACCTCTGCAAATCCCTGCTTCCCTCTGTGAATGGCATATCTATATACTTTTATTGTTGAGTCATCATCCTCTTATAAAAAGCACCAGCTAGAGAGAACCACTGTCATTTATATGCTTTGTTTTTTCTTAATGTTGAGTATGAGTGTGACTGGACCTCTTTTACCATGAATTACAATGTCTAGTCAGTCCTTGATCTTCTCAGGTGCTCTGCATTTATGTTTTGCGATCGCAGAAAGGGCTAGCGAGATACCATTATATCATATTGTATCATGATTGTTTCGAAAAGTGTTGTCATCCAAGATATCTTATTATTTCTCGCTAGTTGGTTATGTTATTGATATGAATCACTATGAGACCAAAGTGTTATTGTGAATATGGTTAGTTCATAATCATTGCTGGAAACTGGAACCATGGCTAGACATATTTGCAACAACAAGATCAAACCGAGTTTGTAAAAAAAATTCTTTGTCACTTTCAGTTTATCAACTAAACTGCTTGAGGACAAGCAATGGGTTAAGCTTGGGGGAGTTGATACGTCTCCGTCGTATCAACTTTTCCAAACTCCTTTGCCCTTGTTTTGGACTCTAATTTGCATGATTTGAATGGAACTAACCCAGATTGACGCTGTTTTGAGCAGAATTGCCATGGTGTTATTTTTGGGCTGAAATAAAAGTTCTAGGATTGACCTGAAAGTTTATGGAGAATATTTTTGGGATATATAAAAATACTGGCGAAAGAATCAACCAGAGGGGACCTGATGTCGCTTAAAGCAACGTCGGGTTTTTCCCCAAAGAGGAAGGGATGATGCAGCACAGCAGCGGTAGGTATTTCCCCCAGATGTGAAACCAAGGTTATCAAACCAGTAGGAGAACCAAGCAATGCAACGTAAACAACACCTGCACACAAATAACAACACCTCGCAACCCGACGTGTTAAAGGGGTTGTCAATCCCTTTCGGGTAATGAACGTGAAAGAGAGATAAATATTGGTAGATTGGTTGATAATTAAGATAAATTACAGCAAGGTATTTTTGGGTTTTTGGTTCAGTAGATCTGAAAATAAAAGCAAAGACAAATAGATCGCAAAGGCAAATATATGAGAAAGAAGACCCGGGGGCCGTAGGTTTAACTAGTGGCTTCTCTCAAGAAAAATAGCAAACGGAGGGTAAACAAAATACTGTTGGGCAATTTATAGAACTTCAAATAATCATGACGATATCCAGGCAATGATCATTACATAGGCATCACGTCCAAGATTAGTAGACCGACTCCTGCCTACATATACTACTATTACTCCACACATCGACCGCTATCCAGCATGCATCTAGTGTATTATGTTCATGGAAAACAGAGTAATGCATTAAGAACGATGAAATGATGTAGACAAGATCCGTTTATCTATGGCGTTAGATATGGATCTTGTTGTTTTATCCTTACGGGCAACGATACATACGTGTCGGTTCCCCTTTTGTCACTGGGATCAAGCACCGTAAGATCGAACCCACTACCGGGCACCTCTTCCCATTGCAAGATAAAGAGGTCAAGTTGGCCAAACAAAACCCAATATCGGAGAAGAAATGCGATGCTATAAGCAATCATGCATATAAAAGATCAAAGAAACTCAAATAACTTTCATGGATATAAAAAGATAGATCTGGTCATAAACTCAAAGTTCATCGGATCCCAACAAACACACCGCAAAAAGAGTTACATCATATGGATCTCCAAGAGACCATTGTATTGAGAATCAAAAGAGAGAGAGGAAGCCATCTGGCTACTAACTACGGACCCGTAGGTCTACAAGGTACTACTCTGTGATGGTGTCTAGATTTGATCTGGTATTTCTGGACTCTGGAGCAGCTGGATGAATATTTTGTCGACTCCCCTAAGGTTTCTGGAATATTGTGGTATTTATAGAGCAAAGAGGCGGTGTAGGAGGCCACCGAGGTAGGCACAACCCACCTGGGCACGCACACCCACCGCCTGCGGTGAGTCGTTAACCCTTTTTTCTTTTTATTTGTCGGGTTCTGCTTTGCCGCCTGATCAGTCGGTCACGATGCAAATCCTCAAATTCCAGTCGGCAGCCGACGCCCTAGAGCGGGGTCGGGAGTACCTGCCGGATCGGTCAGTGAGAAATGTGAACGACCCCGACTTGGGGGCGGCTGCCCTGGAAGAAGACGACGCCGCATGTGGCGGCGGTGGAGCAGGAGGCTCCGGAGGAGGAGGTGGCCTCGATGAATGGCCAGATGACGACGACGAGGAGATTGAGCCGCGCCGACCGCCGGTCGCCGACAAGGCGGGCACGAGCTCCTCATCTGCGCCGTCTTCACCAGGCGGCGCACCAAAGCGCCGATCCAGCTCGTTGTTATTCGGCAACCGGCCGAAGAAGCCCAAGAGCTTGGCTATCGCAACCAGGAGGGAGGAGGCCACCGCGAAGGCGGCCCGGTTCCAGAAGGCCCCGACGCAACCACCAATGGTGTCTGCGTAAGTGTTTGCTATCCCTTATGTTTTCTTTTCTTCTTTTTTTGAAAATCTTTATGAGTTTCTTCTTATCTTGCTTTTAACAGGGCCCCGCTCTCCCTTGAGCGGTCTGACTCCGCGTTCGTGATCGGGACGGCGGAGGGCTCCACCAACACCCATCGCATAGATCCGGGTGCCGAGCTCCATGCGGCAACGGAGCGGAACGCGCGGGAGGCGCATGAGCAGTGGGAGAAGGTGGAGAAGGAGAAGGCGGATGCGGCCAAGGCGGCGCAGGAAGAGGCCGACGCAGCGGCCAAGGCTTGGTCCAATGCCGCGACCAAGGCGCAGGAGGACGTGGCCGCCAAAGCGCTAGCAGAAGTGTCCGCGCTTGGCCGTACTCCGCAACTCATCATCCCACTGCACTCCGCGCCACTGGTGCTAGAGACCCAGGCGTCGACTGGAAGAGCCAGCGACGACTAGCCCGTCATGGAGGGGCGACCCCGCCCATGCCGACCGTCGACGCTCAAACCAGTCGGCCTGAGACGCCGCCAGTGCCGCCAGTCGGTGGCGAGCTGGAGGTGGGGGCGACCTCGGCGGTGCGTACTCCGGCGCGTCGTTGCGCAGGGAAGGCGGTCTCAGCACCATGGCCGCATGAGGTCAGGGCTGCGAGTTCGTCAGCCCGTGACGCAGAGGCCACCAGCCGCGCCCCACCGGAGTGGACGCCTGGGGGCGGTACGACCGTCTTGAACACGGCTGCGCAGGACGTCCGGGCCCTGCTCCAGGCCCAAGGTGCCGCCCTTCAGGAGTACACGAATTCCTTTGTGGCAACGTGAACTGTCGTCTGGGTACACCCCTTGTTTTTGCTTTTGATCTTTGTAATCTTCCATGGGGGCGCGCTAGTGCACCCACTGGGTGTAGTCCCCGAGTTCCGGGTGCTAACTTGTTTTTCTTCTTGTCGTCTTCGTTCCATGATTAACACAACATCCATGTGGCCGCCTTCAAATCCCACATCCAGGAGCTGGCCAAGCAGAACATTGACTTGGTTGAAAGCCGGAGTAAGCACTCCATCTTCTTTCTCTCGCAGGGGCACGCCAGCGCACCCGCTGGGTGTAGCCCCCAAGATTCGGGCCGACTGCTGAGCAGTCGGGCCGGATCTTTTGGCAAACATTCTTCTTTCCGTTAATTGTTTTTTTTTGAGTAATCGGATAGTAGGAGAGGCTCCTACTGTGTTTTCATATATGTAAGGGGGGTGTTAGACAGTAACATCTCATGTACAAGGCTCTCACACATCTTCACATCCCTAGGGGGTGAGAGTATGTATGCCAGTAAGCTAAAAAAGTACAGGTGTTAGTGCAACAAGTTTGCAAACGAAACAATGGAGACCCCAAGGGCCTCTTTAGTTCTATGTTGCAGCAAACTAAAGTCTTGAACGAATCTACGAAGCCAGGTGTCAATGCTGGGGTTGATGCCTCTGAAGTTTTTATTGTTTCTTTCTTTCCATAGGCTCCAAGAAGCGACCAGAAATATATCAAAGAAAAACAGTGGCCCGTCCCAAGTTTGTTTCATCCCGTGGAGGAGTTGAAGTCTGCATGTATACGAGGGCCTGTATACGAGGGCCACAAAATGCCAAGTTTGTTCCATCAGGCTTGACTGAACGAGCATGAGAAAATCATGTGGTCAACCGTTTCCTCAACTTGCGTCCCACAGAGCAGGCACGTGAGATTGTCGCCAATGTTAATTGTTGATTGTTATTTCTTTTCTTGTCCTTGCAGGAGCCAACACCACATTGCAGCAGCGCCTGGGAGAAGGCCAAACCGCACAGCATGCCAAGGAGGAAGAGTGCAGCAAGGCGGCCCAGGAGCGCGACCGCCTGGTCAAGGAACTAAAGGACCAGGCGGACCGTCACAAGACAGAGCTCCAGAAGATGAAGGATGGCGAGGTCAGCCTCCAAGCCGTGTTCGAGATCGCGTGCTCGAACTGGGCTGAGACGGAGAAGGCGCTGAATGACGGCTACAGCGAGATCGAAGACATGATCGACAGTGAGTTGTCTTTCCCTTCTTTCTGCTATCGTATGTTATATGAGCTGGATTCTGATTCAGACTTCTTCCTTCTGCCTATGCATATTTCTTCCATGGTTACGCCGTTGCCGCCGGCCTGGCCATCGAAGCCCGCCGCAATGAGAGGAGGCAAGCTGGTGCAGAGATTGCGCCTAACGCCCCTCGGACTCTCGTAGAGCAGCTTCTCGCCATTAAGGCTCGTCTCCAGCCGGCTCATCGGATGCTCCGCTGCCTGCAGCGTGTCGGGGACCAGGTGATCTCCGCCCTCTGGCCAGGCTTCCAAGCTCCACGCACCCCCAGACGAACTGTCGACTAGATCGAAGCGGAAGTCGGCAGCTTCGAGGCGTGGAAGGGCTCCTCAGCCCGGGCAGGCGCACGTCGTGGCTTGGAATTTGTCAAGGCATGGTATCCTGGGCTAAGCCTACCCTGTTGGCCATGTTCCGGCAGGAAGCCAATGCAAAGTTGGTGGTGGTCTGGCGCGAGTTCACTCAACGCGCGGAGGCGATTGTCGAATACACCGAGACCGACGTCTTCCTACCCAAGCTGGACGAGGAGGGTGTTGAAGTGCCGTCGAACTGGTTCAGGCTGAACTTGGTGGACGGCGAAGACTCGATGGAGGAGAATGCCTCCAGCGACGAAGGCGAGGACGAGGAGGGCGAGGATGGTGAAGATGACGCGCTAGAGGACGGAGCGGACGGCCAACCTCAGCTCGACCATGCCTCGAGCAGCGAGCCGCGTGCGGGTGCGTCTGCTGCTGCTGGAGACGACCAAGCCGAGACTCGCTAGTCGGCCACTCCACTAGTCGGCGCCGCCGACTCCACCAGCTTGCCCGACCTGCATGCTGCTCCTTTGGCCTAGGCGGCCAGTTTTATCTTAACTTTTCCTGCTTTGTAGTTTCTTTGAACAAACTTGTTAAATTTGCGTAGTTCCACCCGCTGGGGTGTATTCAAACTTCGTTGAATGCTGGCCAAGGGCCTTTTGCTATGTAAATATAATTCCGCACGAGGTATGCTTTGCCGAGTTCCAACTTGTCTTGTTTTTCTGTTCTTTTTGGCTGTTTTCCTTTGTCGTCTTCCCTTAGTTGCCGCCTTGTCAGCCAGACAACCGCTCTACGGTCTTTGGTTGGGTCAAGTGCTTGGCCGCTTTGGGGAGACAAGTACTTTGGCCTCTTAGAAAATAGCAAGTAAGTGAGGAGCCGGTCGGTGAGGCAAGGAGCCATCTTAGCCTAAGTGACTGCTTTTGTCCTTAGCCACTTTTCATGTGGGTGCCGTTTCGTGCCTTTAACTCTTGCCAACTGAACAGTCGCTCTGCGAGCTGTGGCTTGTGTCAAGACAGGGCTTAGATGCCGGCACATTACTTGTTTGACTGCAGGTAGGACCGACATAGCAGAAAGCGACAAGCCCCCGGGCCGGCTGGTCGAACCCGGTGCCAGGCAGAAGAATGAAATAACACATTCATAGGCATAAACTTATCATATAGATAAAAAGGGTAGCCCCGAGTGCTCCTCGAGGGACCCGATGTCTTTGTGTTTAACACAAAAAGGTAGCGTGGTACATACTGCCTCAACTGTAAAATCTTTGAAGAAGATTCGCATTCCATGGGCACTCTGTCTCCTTGCCGGAGTCGTCTCTCTTGCGTGCCCTGGGCTTCTGGGCAACAATTAGGTAGTAGGAATCATTGCCCAAGGCTTTGCTGATGATGAAGGGGCCTCCCCAAGGGGCCAAGAGCTTGTGCAGGCCGGCTGTTCACTGGATCAGTCGGAGCACAAGGTCCCCCTCTTGGAAGGATCTTGGCTTGACCTTCCGACTATGGTAGTGGCGTAGACTCTGCTGGTAGATGGCGGACCGGCTGAGTGCCAACAGCCGGCCCTCTTCCAGCAGATCAACGCCGTCTTCTCGCGTTTCCTTTGCCTCTTCCTCCGTGTACATGGTGACTCGAGGTGAGTCAAACTCGATGTCAGTTGGAATGACGGCCTCGGCCCCGTACACGAGGAAGAAAGGAGTGAAGACGGTTGACTTGTTTGGAGTGGTGCGGAGGCTCCAGAGGACGGCCGGCAACTCGTCGATCCAGCAGCCGGTCGAGCGCTCTAGTCGCTCGATCAGTCGGGGCTTGATGCCGGAGAGGATGAGGTCGTTTGCTCGCACGACTTGGCCGTTTGACTGCGGATGGGCAACATATGCTAAGTCCAGTCGGATGACTTGTGTCGCGCAGAAATGGGCCAAGGCACCTTTGGCAAAGTTGGTGCCAATGTCGGTGATGATGTTGTGTGGTATACCATACGGACTGTGATATCTGCGATGAAGGTCACATCGGTCGGCCCATTCAATTTCTTTCTTAGCTTCGCCTCAATCCACTTGGTGAATTTTTCCATGGCGACAAGCAAATGAGTCATGCCATTGTGTGCTGTCTTGAATGGGCCCACCATGTCGAGCCCCCAGACGACAAAGGGCCGGGCAAGGGAGATGGTCTTGAGTGCAGAAGCCGGCAGGTGTTGCTTTGAGCTGAATTTCTGGCATCCCTTGCAGTGCTTGACCAAATCCTTGGCGTCTTCCAAAGCAGTCCACCAAAAAAAAACCATGTCAGAAAGCTTTGGCGATAAGGGGTCTAGAGGCCGCGTGGTGGCCGCACTCGCCTTGGTGGATATCTTTGAGGATTGACTTGCCTTTTCTGGATCTATGCAGCGCTAGCAGACTCCAGTCACGCTGCGTCAGACAAGCTCTCTGTTTACTATCGTGTAAGCTCCTGCTCGGCGTTGTACTTGCCGGGCCGAGATCTCATCAGCCGGCAGCTCTCTGTTCACCAAGAAGTTGAGGATGGGTTGCGCCCATGATGGAGCTTCGACTTCATCCACTTTCATTACGGCCACCATGACTAGGGCGGTTGGGTTGGGAGGTGGTGGGGTGGAGTCAGCTGCTGCTTGCTGTGTTGTTGAAGTCCCCGGGCCGACTGCCGCAGTCCCCGGGCCGGGCTCTAAAGTTCCTGGGCCGGGTGTGAATGTTGTAGTTCCCGAGCCACCTGCCGAAGTCCCTGGGCCGACTGCTGCAGCCCTCAGGCCGGGTTCCGAAGTCCCCGGGCCGGGTGCGACTGTTGCAGTCCCCGAGCCACCTACCGAGGTCCTCGGGCCGGCTGCCGTAGCCCCCGAGTCGGTTCTGTTTGCTCCGGGAGCAGCCGGCATGAAGATGGACTCAGATTCCAGCGAAGGCTTGATAGACGGCTCGAGGAGGCGTCGATGGCATATGCGGGCTGGTATGGCTTGTCGGGTGGAGCCGATCCGTGCCAGGGCATCTGCTTGCTTGTTGTTGTTTCGTGGCACGTGCAGGAACTGGCACCCTTCAAAATATCCGTTGAGTTGTTGGACGAGGAAGCGGTAGCTCGCCATATTTGCGTTCTTGGCGTCCTAGTCGCCAGACGATTGTTGAACTACCAAGTCTGAGTCGCCGTAGCACAAGATTCGCCGGATGCCGAGCTCCTTGGCCATTCGGAGTCCGTGTACGAGCACCTCATACTCGGCCATGTTGTTGGAAGCGCCAAAGTGGATTTGCAATGTGTATCTGAGCTTGTCACCTTTGGGAGAGTTAAGGACAACGCCGACTCCCAAGTCGGTGCGCATCTTCGATCCGACGAAGTGCATCCACCAATGGGTGGAGTCCAGAGCTGGCGGCAGGTACTGGGTTTCGGCCCAGTAGACAAGGAAGTCGGCCAGTGCTTGGGACTTGATGGCGGTGCAAGGCTGGTAGAAGATGGTGTAGGGGGTAGCTCGATGGCCTACTTGGCCACCCGGCCTGATGCGTCTCTGATACCTATGATCTCGACAAGTGGGGCACTACAGACGACCATGACAGGGTGCTCTTGAAAGTATGACTTGAGATTCTTGGCGGTGAAGTGCATGATACATCTCCAACGTATCAATTAATTTTTATTGTTCCATGCTATTATATTATCTGTTTTGGATGTTTAATGGGCTTTATTATACACTTTAATATTATTTTTGGGACTAACCTACTAATCCAAGGCCAGTGCAAATTGTTGTTTTTTGCATATTTCAGTGTTTCGCAAAAAAGAAATATCAGACGGAGTCCAAACGGAATGAAACCTTCGGGAGAGTCGTTTTTGGAACAAATGCAACACGGAAGACTTGGAGTACACGCCAGGGAAGAAACGAGGCGGCCACCAGAGCAGCGGGTGCATCCAGGGGGGTAGGCGCGCCCCCACCCTCGTGGGCCCCCTGTTGCTCCACCAACGTGCCTTTTCCTCCTATATATACCCATGTACCCTGAAAACATCCAAGAGCACCATGAAAACCTAATTCCATTGCTGCAACCTTCTCTACCCATGAGATCCCATCTTGGGGCCTGTTCCGGAGCTCCACCGGAGGGGAATCGACCATGGAGGGCTTCTACATCAACACCATAGCCTCTCCGATGAGTAGTGAGTAGTTTACCACAGACCTTCGGGTCCATAATTATTAGCTAGATGGCTTCTTCTCTCTCTTTGGATCTCAATACAAAGTTCTCCTCGATCTTCTTGGACATCTATTCGATGTAATTCTTTTTGTTGTGTGTTTGTCGAGATCCAATGAATTGTGGGTTTATGATCAAGATTATCTATGAACAATATTTGATTCTTTTCTGAAATCTTTTATGCATGATTTAAATATCTTTTCAAGTCTCTTCGAATTATCAGTTTGGTTTGGCCTACTAGATTCATCTTTCTTGCAATGGGAGAAGTGCTTAGCTTTGGGTTCAATCTTGCGGTGTCCTTTCGCAGTGACAACAGGGGTAGGAAGGCACGTATTGTATTGTTTCCATCGAGGATAAAAAGATGGGGTTTATATCATATTGCATGAGTTTATCCCTCTACATCATGTCATCTTGCTTAAAGCGTTACTCTGTTCTTATGAACTTAATACTCTAGATGCATGCTGGATAGCGGTCGATGTGTGGAGTAATAGTAGTGGATGCAGAATCCTTTCGGTCTACTTGTTACGGACGTGATGCCTATATACAATGATCATGCCAAGATATTCTCATGACTATGCGCTCTTCTATCAATTACTCGACAGTAATTTGTTCACCCACCGTAGAAATCTGCTATCTTGAGAGAAGCCACTAGTGAAACATATGGCTCCCAGGTCTATCTTCCATCATATAAATATTCCATCAACTATTTACCTTTACTTTACTTTTGTTTTGCAATCTTTACTTTGAATCTATATATCAAAAATACCAAAAATATTATCTTATTATCTTTATCTGGTCTCACTTTTGCAAGTGGCTGAGATGGGATTGACAACCCCTTTATCGCGTTGGTTGCAAGGTTCTTATTTGTGTGTGTAGGTATGAGGGACTCGCGCGTAGTCTCCTACTGGATTGATACCTTGGTTCTCAAAAACTGAGGGAAATACTTACGCTACTGTGCTGCATCACCCTTTCCTCTTCAAGGGAAAAACAACGCAAGCTCAAGAGGTAGCAAGAAGAATTTCTGGCGCCGTTGCCGGGGAGATCTACACAAAAGTCATATACCAAGTACCAATCACAAACACTTATCCCTCGCATTACATTATGTGCCATTTGCCTCTCGTTTTCCTCTCCCCCACTTCACCTTTGCCGTTTTATTCGCCCTCTTATTTGCTCTGTGTGCTTTATCGTTTGCTTTACCGTTATGGCTAGCCCTTCTATCATTATTAATACTCCCGAGAGTGAATTTCTTAATTTTTAAAAAGGGAGGAAGAAAATCTAAAAGATGCTTGGTATAGAATTTGCAATGCTCAGAATAGATCTACTAGGAAGCTTACCACTTATGTGCTTCTTCGCAATTTTTATGTAGGCATCACTCGTTGGAATAGATATATTCTTGATACCTTTACCAGAGGGAATTTCATGTGTAGCCATACTTTTGATTCTTATAATGCTATGATAGATTTGTTTGGCCCATCACCTCTTTTGGTTGATGGAACTATCTTAACTTTAGAGCATGTAATGCAATGCCTAGAAATTATTGAAAATAAAGTTGCCACTGTAGAGTTGGTTGAGAGTTTGGATAAAAAGATCCATAACCAAATTACCCAATATGGATCTAAGGTAGGAGTTATTGTGATTTTTTTAAAGAAAAAGAACCTATAGTCAAAGAGAGAATAGATCAAGATTCTACTAGAATTGATAAGCTCGAGGATATTATTACCAATGTAGGGTCTGCTTTTTCTGCTGTGAGAAATACTTCGAACCCCTCTACTACTAAATTGTCCAAGTTTATGCATGTTCCTAAAAATAAGGGTGAATCTTCTAGTAAGGAAACTGCGGATCTCAAATCAATAAGTGTTCACCCCAACTTTCTCACTATCATAAGGGAACCTTTTGCTACAAATGAATTTCTTGATTTCTTTCCTAGAAGCTTGATTATTAATAGGAAGGAAGAAACTCCTAAGAATTATAAGTGTTCAACTGAATAATTGCCTACCAAAGATGTAATACCTAGATCTATTATTGTATCATGCCTAGCTAGGGGCGTTAAAGGATAGCGCTTGTTGGGAGGCAACCCAATTTTATTTTCTTTGTAAAAAATAAATAATTCATCTAGCTTCCGGTTAGATGTGGTTTTGTGTTTTAGTTAGTGTTTGTGCCAAGTAGAACCTTTGGGAAGACTTGGGTGAAGTTTTTGCGATCTTGTTGTAAAAAACAAAAACTTTTGCGCTCACGAGATTTGCTACCACTTTTTTCCGGAGAGTGCTTTTAAGTTGATTATTTTTGCACATGATTAATAGACAAATTCCTCACGTCCAACAATTTATTTCAAAAAAATTAGAGTTACGAAGTATTCGAATGTTACAGATTGCTACAAACTGTTCTGTTTTTTGACAGATTCTGTTTTTCGTGTGTTGTTTGCTTATTTTAATGAACCTATGAGTAGTATCGGGGGGGTATGAATCATAGAGAAGTTGGAATACAGTAGGTTTAACACCAATATAAATAGAGAATGATTTCAATACAGTACCTTAAAGTGGTGGTTTGTTTTCTTATACTAACGGAGCTCACGAGATTTTTGCTAAGTTTTGTGTTGTAAAGTTTTCAAGTTTTTGGGTGAGGATTTGATGGACTATGGAACAAAGAGTGGTAAGAGCCTAATCTTGGGGATGCCCAAGTCACCCCAAGGTAAAATTCAAGGACAACCAAAAGCCTAAGCTTGGGGATGCCCCGGGAAGGCATCCCCTCTTTCGTCTACGTCTATCGGTAACTTTACTTGAGACCATATTTTTATTCACCACATGATATGTATTTTGCTTGGAGTGTCATGTATGATTTGAGTCTTTGATTTTTGGTTTACCACAATCATCCTTGCTGCACGCACCTTTTGAGAGAGATACACATGAACCGGAATTTATTAGAATACTCTATGTGCTTCACTTATATCTTTTGAGATAGATGGTTTTACTCTAGTGCTTCACTTATATCTTTTTAGAGCACGGCGGTGGTTTTATTTTATAGGAATTATTGATCTCTCATGCTTCACTTATATTATTTTGAGAGTATTTTAGAACAGCGTGGTAATTTGCTTTGGTTGTAAAATTAGTCCTAATATGATAGGCATCCAAGATGGGTATAATAAAAACTTTCATATAAAGTGCATTGAATACTATGACAAGTTTGATAGTTGATGATTGTTTTCAGATATGAGGATGGTGATATTAGAGTCATGCTAGTAGAATAGTTGTGAATTTGAGAAATACGTATGTTGAGGTTTGCAAGTCCCGTAGCATGCATGTATGGTCACCGTTGTGTGACAAATTTGAAGCATGAAGTATTTCATTGATTGTCATCCTTTGTGTGGAGGTCGGGATCGCGTGATGGTTAACTCCTACCAACCCTTCCCCTAGAAGCATGCATTTGAGTACTTTGTTTTGATGACTTGTAGATTTTTGCAATAAGTATGTGAGTTCTTTATGACTAATGTTGAGTCCATGGATTATACACACTCTCACCCTTCCACCATTGCTAGCCTCTCTTGTACCACGCAACTTTTGCCGGTACCAAACACCCACCATATACCTTGCTCAAAACAGCCACCATACCTACCTATTATGGCATTTCCATAGCCATTCCGAGATATATTGCCATGCAACTTACCACCGTTCTGTTTGCTATGACACGCTTCATCATTGTCATATTGCCATGCATGATCATGTAGTTGACATCATATTTGTGGCAAGGCAACCATGCATAATTTTTTATACATGTCACTCTTGAGTCATTGCACATCCCGGTACACCGCCGGAGGCATCCATATAGAGTCATACTCTGTTCTAGTACCCAGTTGTAATCTTTGAGTAGTAAATAAATAGAAGTGTGATGATCATAATTATTATAGCATTGTCCCAAAAAAGAAGGAAAGGCCAAAGAAAAAAAGAAGGGACCAGAAACGAGAAAAAAGGGGAGAAAAGAAAAGAAAAAAAAAGGGACAATGCTACTATCTTTTTCCACACTTGTGCTTCAAAGTAGCACCATGGTCTTCATGTAGAGAGTCTCTTGTTTTGTCACTTTCATCTACTAGTGAGCATTTTCATTATAGAACTTGGCTTGTATATTCCAACGATGGGCTTCCTCAAATGCCCTAGGTCTTCGTGAGCAAGCAAGTTGGATTCACACTCACTTAGTTTCTTTTGTTGAGCTTTCATACATTTATAGCTCTAGTGCATCCGTTGCATGGCAATCCCTACTCACTCACATTGATATCTATTGACGGGCATCTCAATAGCCCATTGATATGCCTAGTTGATGTGAGACCATCTTCCTCTTTTGTCTTCTCCACAACAACCACTCTATTCCACCTATAGTGTTATATCCATGGCTCACGCTCAAGTATTCCGTTAAAGTTGAAAAAGTTTGAAAAACTTTAAGTATGAAACAATTGCTTGGCTTAAACCGGGGTTGTGCATGATTTGAGTATTTTGTGTGACGAAGATGGAACATAGCCAAACTATATGATTTTGTATGGATGAAATTTCTTTAGCCATGTAATTTTGAGTAGACATGATTGCTTTGTTAGTATGCTTGAAGTATTATTATTCTAATGTCAGTATTAAACCTTCGTGAGATCTGTTAGTATAGAAAGCAAACCACTACTATAAGTGATGTATCAAACCAATTCATATTTTGTTTTTGTATTATATCAACTCTATTCCAACTTTTCTATGGCAAAAACTCATCAAAGAAAACCATAGAGCCATCAAAATAAGCACACAACACAAAGAAAACAGAATCTGTCAAAAACAGAATAGTTTGTAGTAATCTGGAAGTTTCGAAAACTTCTCGAACTCTTAAAATCTTGAAAAAAAATAGGACCACGTGGGAAATTTGTATATTGATTTTCTGCAAAAAGAATCAACTAAAAAGCTTTTTTTTAAAGAGAATTTTTCTCGTGAGCACAAAGTTACTGTCTTTTTCAGCAAGATCAAACAACTATCTACCAAGAAGATCCTATCGGTTCTACTTGGCACAAACACTAAATTAAACACAAAAACACAATCATACCAGTAGCATAGTTGTCTAAACACTCAAGAACAAAAGGAATAAATCAAAAATAAATTTTATTCTTTGGGTTGCCTCCCAACGAGCGCTATCGTTTCACGCCCTTAGCTAGGCTTAATTCCAAGATTTTAAGTATTGTCATCCTTGTTGGATGTTCCATAAGTTGCCCTCATTATAGATTCATCAGGAAATTTTATCTTGGTTCTAGCGAAGTGTTCCATGCCCTTTCTCAAGGGAAATTGGAATTTAATATTCCCTTCTTTCATGTCAATCACCGTACCAATAGTGCGCAAAAACGGTCTACCAAGTATAATAGGGCAAGACGGATTGCAATCGATATCAAGAACAATAAAGTCTATGGGTACATAGTTCCTATTTGCAAGAATAAGAACATCATTGATCCTTCCCAAAGGCTTTTTAATAGTGGAATCCGCCAAATGCAAATTAAGAGAGCAATCTTCAATGCTGGTAAGACCAAGAACATCGCAAAGAGATTTCGGAATAGTGGAAACACTAGCACCCAAATCACACAAAGCAAATCACTCATAATTTTTAATTTTGATTTTGATAATGGGTTCCTATTCATCATGCAATTCCCTAGGAATTGAAACTTCTAATTCCAATTTTTCTTCAAAAGCTTTCATCATAGCATCAACAATATGTTTAGTGAAAGATTTATTTTATTCATAAGCATGGGGTGAATTAATCATGGATTGCAACAAAGAAATACAATCAATCAAGGAGCAACTATCATAATTAAAGTCTTTGTAATCCAAAATTGTGGGTGCATCACTAGTTAAAGTCTTGACCTCTCCAAACCCACTTTTATCAAAAATTTCAACAAGACTTTCACCCTCCAAAGTATTGGGATGCCTTCTACCTAAAGTTGACTCTTCTCCAGTCCCTTTATCATCAAGTTGAACTTTACTAAATGAAGAATCAATGGAAGAAATACCAATCATTTTAATGTCTTCATCATTTTTATGAAAGCAATCATTAGTAAACGCCTTTTCTAGAAATTCTTGTTTAGCTCTAAGCATGGCGGTACTTTTCTTACTTTCATCCATAGAAAAAAAGAGCTTTAATTGATTATTCAACTTTAGGCACAAAAATTTTCAACTTGAGATTTTCCACATCATGAGAAATCCCATCAATACTCCTAGACATATCATCGATCTTATTCAATTTTTCTTCTAAGGAAGCATTGAAAACCTTTTGAGTATTGATAAATTCTTTAATATTATTCTCTAGATCAAAGGTATTCCTATTATTATTGTAAGATTGATTTCCATAGGAATTACCATAATTATTAGAGGAATTACTAGGAAAAGGCCTAGGACTAAAATTACCTCTATAAGTATCGTTGTTAAAATTATTTCTAGAGATAAAGTTCAGATCTATAGCAACACTAGTTTGCTCAATCAAGGTAGACAAAGGCATATCATTAGGATCAATAGGAGCACTTTTATTAGCAACCATTTTCATAAGAGCATCAACTTTCTCATTCAAAGAATCAATCTCAACCGCACTAATATTTTGGTTGTCGGTGCCCTTTCAGTATGCCATTGCGAATAATTTGCCATAATATTATCAAGCAATTTGGTAGCTTCACCCAAATTGATTTCCATAAAAGTGCCACCAGCGGCGAAATCAAAAAGTCGAGAAACAAAATTCAATCCCGCGTAAAAAATGGTATGATCATCCAAAGATTTACCCCATGAGTTGGGCAATTCCTTAGCATCATTTTCATCCTTTCCCAATATTGTGCAACATGCTCTTATGCAAGTTTCTTCAAATTCATGATTTGGGTTCTAAGGGATATCATTTTTGCGGGCGGAAAATAATTAGTGATAAAAGCATCTTTGCATTTGTTCCAAGAATCAATGCTATTGCGAGGTAAAGAAGAAAACCAAAATTTTGCATGATCTCGCAAGGAAAGCGGAAAAAATTTCAATTTCACAATATCATTTCCCACATCACTTTTCTTTTGCATATCGCATAGTTCCACGAAGGTATTGAGATGGGACGTGGCATCCTCATTAGGAGTGTCGGAAAATTGATCTTTCATCACAAGATTCAACAAAGCAGTATTAATATCATAAGTCTCCGCACTAGTGGCGGGAGGAGCAATCAGAGTGCCAATAAAATCATTGTTGTTGGTATTGGAAAAATCACACAACTTAGTGTTCTCTTGTGTCATTTTAGAGCAATTGTAAATAAGAACACAAGTGGCGATAGACCCGACCAGAAAAACGGCAAATGGTAAAGATGGCGAATAAAAACAGCAAATGTTTGTGAAGTGGGGTAGATGAAAACGAGAGGTGTTGGGGATATAACTATTCGTTATGACCCGCCCAGGAGGGGCCGGGTTACCCCAATGGCGATTCATGGGCCAAGCCTAGGAGCATGTTGAAGATGGCGGTTCAAGAAGATAAACTTATAAAGGGCCAAAAATCCAGAGTGGCTTAAGGCCCAAAAGTGTAAACCGCCATTTATGTTTGACTTGTACTGTAAGGCATGTAAGATAAGTCACCAGTCCGGACACGTTTGTATGAGCCGGCTGGGGCTCTGTAAGCCACAGGGCGTCAACCCGTGTATATAAGGGGACGACCCGGCAGTCGTTTAGGGCAAGAAAGAGCATATCGAAAGCCAGGCTAGCGTATTCGCTCCCTAGGAATCGAAACCCTAGCAATACCACCTCAAACTGGATTATGTTTTACCCTCACCGCAAGGGGCTGAATCAATATAATCTCCCAGTGTCTTTTGTCCCGTTTAACCCCTTTAAGATAACCACGTCGCAATGGCTCCACAACTAAGTCCTTCCCTTAGGACATCTACCGTGACAACTCCACGACAGTTGGCGCCCACCGTGGGGCTTGCGCACGATGGTTTCGAGTTCTTGAAGGCAACTTTCAAGGTATCAAGGGACACGCTGTGGGCCGGATGACCAAGAGTCATCACGGCAAGCTCTACATCGATGATCCAGGCTAGGGTCCCGAGGCTGGCTCAGTTGAGTACGGGTAACGGGTCCCCTTTGGCGGAATCCATGTCTTCATCGGCATGATTGGCGAACCGAGCCCTGAGCCGGACATCTGCACCGACATCATCGAGACAGCTCAGCGTGCGCGACCTGCCCGGGTTCAGCCCGCCGTGAGGCGTGCCTTTGTTGGTTATATCCATGGGGCTGAAGGCTCGGGATCTCGCGGTGAGACGACCGTCTACTCTAATGGTGAATCGTCCACGAGCGAGACCAATTCAATGTATCAGCTACAGAACGGACGGCTTCGGGGCTGGTCCGATGGTAACAGTATTCCGGACCCCCGTGAGACGCCAAACAGGGTGGCGATCTTCATGACTGGCACCCAGCCGGCTCTCGGCTTGACAGCCGCCACGGCCATAACACCCGGTGCAACGGCGATAACAACAGCAGGCACGGGCGGACCAGCACGCCCGCCGACTCAAGTCTTAACAGATCTATTGGAGGCTCTGGCGACTCTGATGGGAACAGATGTAACCCCGGACAACCAGGAGCAGTACAAGGCGGATGTGGCTAAACTGCACGAGGAAATAGCAGAAGAAAAAGAGGACCTAGCGGTGGAGAACGCCAGGATGACTGCAGAACAGGCTGTTTTGGATACTCAAGCTCAGCGGATTCAAGCGGATTGGTACTGGCTCACAGTGGATCAGAATGCTGCCAATGAAGTCTTGAGGAGAAAGCACCAGAGTCGTCTGCCTTTTGTTTATGAGCCGAGGAATCTCTTCAACACAACTGGACCAGCGACCAGTAACCCGCCGGGGATAAACCGAACGGCTGAAGCGCCAATGGGTGGGGCACCGGTTCACGCACGTGTGGCAGGTTCTCCATATATGAATCACGCCACACGTCATCACCCGGCGAAGCCGGTGGGTCATTATTCCAACCCTCTGGATAACATGATTGCAGCAGCAACACGATTGGAGGCTCTTCCAGTCGAGGGCGAGACTCCGGTGGCAGTGGAAACCCGGAGGGCCCGGGAACTTCTTCAAACAGCACTGGCACAGCAGTAGGCTTATTCTTATAGTCGTGACCGGATTCATTCGACCCCTCGTCCAAGTGTCAGCTACAGCAGGCACATTGACTCGCCACCAGTTTCAAGCACGGAGCGGCACCGTAATAAGCCTCGCGGGCATGACCCGACGCGCAATGGCACCAACGCGCAGGATTTGGTGGATCAAGGCAGGACACGGCGGGAGGCCGAACTGGTAGCTCAGGCAGCAGGTCATCAGTCGGCGCCGTTTTACCCAACAACTTCAGTGGAGACGGGTGCAGCTTCTAGAACTTGGGGTGTGCCGTGTTTAACGACGGCTCTGCGGAACGAGCGTTTTCCCAAGGACTTCAAGGGCCCTCGTAAGGTGCCTAATTACACAACAGATCAACCCCCTGAGGCTTGGGCGGAGAGTTATGAGATGGCTATGGAGATGCTGGATGTCAGTGAGGCTGCATATGCTAAGTATTTCGCCATGATGCTGGAAGGCACATCCCATAATTGGTTCAAAGGACTGCCTCCCAACTCCATTGGGTCGTGGGCAGAGCTGAAGGCCAAGTTTATCTGACATTTCAAGGATACATGCAAGCAACCGGTGTAAATTGTGGATTTAGCTTCTTGTGTTCAAGCCGGGGGTGAATCGACGACCAGCTGGGTGCGCCGGGTCTCAACCATTATACATTCTTCAGATAAGATCAACGCCGGCTCAAAAGTGTTAATGTTGGAGAAAATTGTCGTTTCCTTCCACTCAAGCAGAAGTTGGGGCGGCTTATACGTCATTGCGATGATATGGGGGAGCTCATGGTGTCTCTCATCAAATATGCCGACTCTGATAGTACCAAGGACCTCGATTCTGACGCTGAAAGATCGAGAAAGGGAAAGAAGAGTAATGATATGAGGGGACAACGGTTTAACCTGGCCAATCAGAGTGGTGGCGGTAAGCGCAAGGCTGATAATTTGTAGCTAACACTGCGACACAGAATTTTAACCAGCGTTGCACGGGGAGGCCGGCTCCGAGATATAACCTTGATGAAATAATGAATCAGTCGTGTCCGAAGCACGGAACCGAGGAAAGGCCGTCTACCCATATGTGGAAGGATTGCAGCATTATGAGACACTTCAGGGAGTCTATCCAGCAAAACCATGGTCCAAACGGCGGTTCAGGGTCCGACTCTCATGGCCCGGGTCATGGAGGCGGCGGCTCAAGTTCCGGGTTTCAAGGCCAAGGCAATTAAGGCAGTAACAATCAGCAGAACAATCAAGGAAATCAGCAGCAGTAGTCTGGTTATCAGAGTAACCCGAAGCAGCTGAGCAGTGGGCAGTACCATGTTTTGACCACAAGTCTATGCAAGCGGGATCAGAAGCTTCATAAAAGGGTTATGAATGCCGTTCAATCGGCTGTTCCCCGTTTCTTGTGATGGTCTGAGCAGCCCATTGTGTGGAGTCGTGAGGATCACCCGCCCCGGGTTGATAATCCGGGTCAGTTGGCTTTAGTGGTGGCGCCTTAGGTTGGAGAATATAAGTTCACTAAGGTGCTCATGGATGGAGGCAAAAGCATCAATATCCTTTACTATGATACTTTCCCTCTTATGGGATTAACTGACAAAAATCTTAAAACATCCAATACTGTTTTCCATGGAGTGGTGCCTAGGAAATCGGCATACCCGGTGGGCAAAATTGACTTGAAGGTAACCTTTGGGGATGAGTATGATGCTAGAACAGAAACTATAACGTTTGAGGTTGTTAGGATCCACAGCCCGTATCATGCTCTGTTTGGACGGCCGGCTTATGCTAAGTTCATGGCGAGGCCGTGTTATGTTTATCTGCAGCTTAAGATGTCGGGTCACAAAGGCACCATAACAGTGCATGGGAGTCGTAAGATAGCCTTGGAGTGCAAAGAAGGTGACGCGGCTTACGCAGAGTCAGTTTGTGCCACAGAGGAGTTGAAATTCTACAAGGATAATGTTAACCCGACAAGCATGACGTCTTTGAAGAAGCCAACCACAGAGCATGACCCTTTGTTAAAGTTTGAATTGGCGGATGACACCAAGCTAGTTGATTTTGTTCCTGGCGACTCATCTAAGCAGTTTAGCATCAGTGCTAATCTGCATCCGAAATGGGAAAGCGCGCTCATCGAGTTCATCCGTGAGAACGGGGACATCTTTGCATGGAAGCCTTCAGACATGCCGGGTGTACCGAGGGAACTTGCTGAGCACACTCTTAATATTGATCCGAAGCATAAGCCGGTCAGACAGTTCCTTCCTCATTTCAACGAGGAGAGGCGGAAGGCCATTGGTGAAGAGGTAGCCTGGCTCTTGGCGGCCGGGTTTATCGTTGAAGTTTTTGATCCTGCATGGTTGGCTAACCCAGTTTTGGTGCTTAAGAAGAACGGCACTTGGCGATTGTGTGTGGACTACACGGACTTAAACAAGGCTTGCCCGGCTGTCCCGTTCGCCCTCCCTCATATTGATCAGAACATTGATGCTACGGCGGGCTCTGAGCGTTTGAGTTTTTGGATGCTTATTCTGGGTATCATCATATCATGATGGCAGTTAAGGACCAGGAGAAGACAGCTTTCATCACTCCGTTTGGAGCCTTCTGCTATGTGTCTATGCCTTTCGGGCTCAAGAGTGCCCAGGCGACTTACCAGTGGTGTGTATAGAATTTCCTTCATGGCCAGATCGGGGGTAATGTTCATGCTTACGTGGACAATATTGTGGTGAAGTCCGGAAAGAAGGAGACCCTGATCCACGATTTGAAGGAGACGTTTGACAATCTCTGGGAGTACAAGGTGATGCTTAACCCGACCAAGTGTGTCTTCGGTGTACCAGCAGGCAAGCTTTTGGGGTTTTTGGTTTCCGAGAGAGGCATCGAAGCTAACCCGGAGAAAATCAAGGCTATCACTTCCCTGGCTAGGCCAAAGTGTGTTAATGACGTCCAGCACTTGGCAGGACGGATAGCGGCTTTGAGCCGGTTCATAACCCGCCTAGGAGAAAAGGCTATCCCTCTATATCAGATGATGAAGAAGACAGATGGCTTTGTCTAGAGTGAGGCTTCTAATGAGGCATTTGAGGCACTTAAGAAGCAATTGGTTGAGCCGCCGGTTCTTGCTGCTCCCATTTACAAGGAGCCTTTGTTGTTATATGTGGCTGCAAATAGCCGGGCTGTCAATGTGGCCATCGTTGTGGAAAGGAAAGAGGTCGACAAAGAGTATTCGGTTCAACGGCCGGCTTATTACATTAGCGTGGTAGTTATTGAGTCCAAGCAGAGGTATCCACATTGGCAGAAGCTGGTGTATGGGGTCTTCATGCTAAGCCGGAAGCTCAAGCAATATTTTCTGGGTCATCCTATTAATGTGGTGAGTTCTTCTCCCTTACGGGATATTATCCAAAATAAAGAAGCCATAGGTCAGGTAGCCAAGTGGGCCATTGAGCTTGGACCCCATGGCTTAAAGTATGTGCATCGTATGACCATCAAGTCACAAGCGCTCGTGGATTTTATCAATGACTGGACAGAGTTACAAGCGCCTGAGGAAAAGCTGGATAACACATATTGGACTATTCACTTTGATGGGTCCAGACAGTTAGAAGACTCGGGGGCTGGAGTTGTCTTAACTTCCCCGCGAGGTGATACATTTTCTTATGTTCTCCGGATAATGTTCCCTTGTACTAATAATGTAGCTGAGTATGAGGCCTTGATCCATGGTCTTCGGATGGCTAAGGAGATGAACTTAAGCCGGGTGAGATGCTTCGGCGATTTAGATCTGGTAGCCCAGCAGGTTTCTGTCACTTGGGATTCCAAGGATCCACTCATGGTGGCTTATCATCGAGAGGTTGATGCTATTGTGGGTCACTTCAAGGGTTACCAAGTCGAACACATTGATCGAAGGAAGAATGAGGCGGCTGATGCCTTAAGCCGGTTATGGTCTCAGCGTAAACCGGTGCCGCCCAACACATTCTTGGATGTTTTGATTAACCCGTCTGTCAGGTTACCTACAGAGGAGGACCTTGTTGTTCCTAACCCGGAGGCACAATTGGTGGAAGCTCTTCATGTTATTTCTGGCTGGACATTTCCGTATTTGGCTTACATGACCCGGGGCGAGTTACCTGAGGACGAGATTTTGGTCAGACAAATAACTTGGCGGTCTAAGTCAATGACGATTGTCAATGGGGAATTGCACCATCGCAGTGTTACAGGGGCGTTTCAATGTTGCGTTTCTCCTGAAGAAGGTTGTGAGATCCTGCGAAAGATCCATGAAGGAGATTGTGGTCATCATGCCGGCTGTAAATCTCTTCTGGCTAAGGCTTTCCATCATGGGTTCTATTGTTGACGGCTCATGCTGATGCTGAAGACTTGGTCAGCAGATGTGAAGGCTGTCAGAAGTTTTCACGACATGCTCATGTTTCGGCTCAAGAATTGAGGATGATTCCAATAACTTGGCCATTTGCGACTTGGGGGCTTGATATGGTCGGGCCTTTCAAGAGGTCCAAGGATAAGAAAACCCATCTTTTGGTGACAGTGGATAAGTTTACCAAGTGGGTTGAGCCAGAGCCGGTTAGCAAGTGTGATGCAGCAACGGCAGTTAGATTCATCAAGAAGGTGATTTTCCGTTTTGGATTTCCCCACGGCATCATAACAGATAATGGCACTAATCTATCCAAGGGTGTGATACGTCTCCAACGTATCTATAATTTTCGATTGTTCCATGCTATTATTTATGAAGTCTTGGATGTTTAATGGGCTTTATCATTCACTTTTATATCATTTTTTGGACTAACCTACTAACCCAAAGGCCCAGTCTAGATTGCTGTTTTTTGCCTGTTTCAGGGTTTTGCAGAAAAAGAATATCAAACGGAGTCCAAACGGAATGAAACCTTCGCGAGAGATATTTTTGGAGAAAATCACGCACGCGGAGCTTGAGAACCACGTCAGGGGACACAGGGATGGCCCACGAGGGTGGGGGGTGCGCCCCCCTTCCCAAGGCGCGCCCCCCTGCCTCGTGGCCCCCTCGAGCGTCCCCCGGTGCCCTCCTTCTTCCTATATAAGTCTACGTACCCCAGAAACTCCATGAACAGAGAGAAAACCCTAATTCCACCATCGTACCTTCTGTTCCCGTGGAGATCCCATCTTGGAACATGTTCCGGAGCTCCACCGAAGGGGGATCCATCACGGAGGCCTTCATCATCATCATCATCGCCCTCACCATGAGTTGTGAGTAGTTTACCACAGACCTTCGAGTCCATAGCTAGTATCTAGATGGCTTCTTCTCTTTCTCTGGATCTTAATACAAAGTTCACCTCGGTCTTCGAGGAGACCTATTCGATGTAATCTCTTTTTGCGGTGTGTTTGTCGAGATCCGATGAATTGTGAGTTAATGATCAAGGTTATCTATGAAAGATATTTGGTTCTTCTCTGAACTTTTTATGTGTGCTCATGATATCCTTGCAAGTCTCTTTGAATTATTGGTTTGGTTTGGCCTACTAGATCTATAGTTCTTGCAATGGGAGAAGTGCTTGGCTTTGGGTTCAATCTTGCGGTGTCCTTTCCCAGTGACAATAGGGGCAGCAAGGCACGTATTGTACTATTTCCATCGAGGATAAAAAGATGGGGTTTATATCATATTGCTTGAGTTTATTCCTCTACATCATGCCATCTTGCTTAAGGCGTTACTCTGTTCTTATGAACTCAATACACGAGATGCATGCTGGATAGCGGTCGATGTGTGGAGTAATAATAGTAGATGGAGGCTGGAGTCGGTCTACTTGTCTCGGACGTGATGCCTATATACAATGATCATGCCTAGATAGTCTCATAATTATTCGATTTTCTATCAATTGCTCGACAGTAATTTGTTTACCCGCCGTAGAATATCGCTATCATGAGAGAAGCCACGAGAGAAAACTATGGCCCCCGGGTCTATTCTCAACATATCAATCTGCATCTACTTTACTTTTACCGCTTTTATTTGCTGTTCTTATAAACTAAAAATACCAAAAAAATAAACTATCATCTTTATCAGATCTCACTTTCGTAAGTGACTGTAAAGGGATTGACAACCCTTATCGCGTTGGCTGCGAAGTTCTTATTTGTTTGTGCAAGTGCGAGGGAATCACGCGTGGTCTCCTACTGGATTGATACTTTGGTTCTCAAAAACTGAGGGAAATACTTACGCTACTGTGCTGCATCACCCTTTCCTCTTCGAGGGAATACAACGCAAGCTCGAGAAGTAGCAAGAAGAATTTCTGGCGCCGTTGCCGGGGAGGCTTACGCAAAAGTCATATACCAAGTACCTATCACAAACCCTTATCTTTCGCATTACATTTTTTGTCTCTCGTTTTCCTCTCCCCCACTTCACCCTTGCCGTTTTATTTGCCCTTCTTCCGTCGTGTGTTTATCGTTCGCTTGTTTCTTGTTTGCTTGTGTCTCCATGTGCCTTCTATGTGCTTGCATCTTTGCTTGCTAAAAATCTATTGTTATGGATCACCTTAAAGTGTTCTACCTGGATCATCTTTGATCCCTTTGCTCTCGTGCTGAAATCCCAACTAGCCTAGTTGATGGGAAATCTTTAGATGAGCATGCTCATTTTGTGCGTCACCGTTTGTCTGAAAATGGGAGACTCTTATGGGATCAAATAAACAGATTGATGTGTTATGCTTTGAATCTTTGTGAAATTTGTGATTTTACTTGTTGCTCTAAGAACCCTAAAAAACACCTACCCTGCCTATGTGAGTTTAATGATAATGAAATCTTATCCTCGTATGCAAAGGGTGTTTATAGTTACTAGGATATCGAACAAATTGAAGAATTTGTTTCTTTTAAGGGTGCTTATGAAGTTGCTTCTTTGATTGAAAAGTATGATATTACTCTCTATGAATCTGACAATTTTGACATACTTAAATATTGCTTTGAAAACTATACTCATAATGCCTATGTCAAAGAATTTATTTAAAGAATGACCGCTGCTTTGAGAGAGAATAATTATATGCATGAATCTATAGATAATTTTGATTCCGATGATTTGAGTGAAATATCCCTTGATGAACATGATGCTTGCTATCCTTGTGGCCATGATGCCAATATTTATGAACATGAATTTGCTATAGTTCCTTATGTTAAACATGAGATCGTTGCAATTGCACCCATACTTGATAGTTCCTTCGATGAAAAGGATGATTGCAATGATGTTGTTATAAATTCTCTTAATGCCAGTTGTGTTAATGATATGCAAAACCCTAAGCTTGGGAATGCTAGTTTTGCTATGACTACTATTTGTTGCAATGATCATGATTGGGGTGATTCTTCTTATGATGTTGAAAATTTATTTAAGCCCCATGATGAATATGAGATTGATAATAATGTTCGCAATAATATTGAAAGTGGGTTTGGAAGATTGTCAACTTCAGATCCCACATACTTGGAGAATGTTCAATCTTATGAAACTTTTGATAAAAGTGGGTATGGAGAGGTCATGAGTTTAGTTAATGTTAATCCCACTATTTTGGAAGAGTGTCAACTTTGCATGCATGTGGATCATGTTGAGAATATGTTATGTGATAGCTGTATTGTTGAATTTTCTTATGATCCTACATGCAATTATTATGAGAGAGAAAAATATGGTTGTAGAAATCTTCATGTTACTAAATTACCTCTCGTTATGTTGAGATTGCTATTGTTTCTTTTTCTTCCTTGCATATGCTTGATCTTGCTTGTCTTGCTAATTTGTTTGCCTATAAAAAGCCTATGCATAGGAAGTATGTTAGACTTAGATGTGCTTGTATCATGCTATTTGATGCTCTCTTTGTGCTTCAATTCTTATCTTTCATGTGAGCATCATTGAATTATCGTGCCTAGCTAGGGGCGTAAAACGATAGCTCTTGTTGGGAGGCAACCCAATTTTACGTTTTTTGTTTTTGTTGCTGTTAGGGAATAAATATTGCATCTAGCCTCTGATCAGATGTGGTTTCATGTTTTGTTTAGTGTTTGTGCCAAGTAGAAACTTTGGGAAGACTTGTGTGAAGTTTATATGATCTTGCTGTGAAAAACAGAATCGTTAGCGCTAACTAAAGTAGTCTTCAGACTTTACTGGAGCGTGATTTTTAGTTGATTCTTTGTGCAGATGATTGATAGACAAATTCTGCAAATTTAACAATTTAGTTTGAATTTTTTGGAGTTCCAGAAGTAGGCGAAACTTGCAGATTACTACAGACTGTTCTCTTTTTGACAGATTCTGTTTTTCGTGTGTTGTTTGCTTATTCCAATGCATCTATGAGTAGTATTGGAGGATATGAACCATAGAGAAGTTTGAATACAGTAGGTTTAACACAAATATAAACAAAGAATGAATTCATTGATGTACCTTTGAGTAGTGGTTTGCTTTCTTATACTAACGGAGCTCACGAGAATTTTTGTCTAAGTTTTGTGTTGTGAAGTTTTCAAGTTTTGAGTATTGCTTTGATGGACTATGGAACAAGGAGTAGCAAAGGCCTAAGCTTGGGGATGCCCATGGCACCCCAAGTAAATTCAAGATAATCAAAAGCCTAAGCTTGGGGATGCCCCGGGAAGGCATCCCCTCTTTCGTCTTCAGCCATCGGTAAATATACTTGGAGCTATATTTTTATTCGCAACATGATATGTGTTTTGCTTGGAGCCTCTTGTATAATTTGAGTCTTTGCTTGTTAGTTTGCCACAATCATCCTTGATGGACACACCTATTTGAGAGTGTTAAATATGTCCTAGAAATTATTAGAACAGTCTATGTACTTCACTTATATCTTTTGAGTTGAATAATTTTTGCTCTAGTGCTTCACTTATATCTTTTAGACCACGGTGGTGGTAATATTTTGTAGAAATTGTTGAACTCTTATGCTTCGCTTATATCCTTTTGAGAGTCTATTAAAACAGCATGGTAATTTGTTTAGGCCAAAGAAACTAGTCTTCGCATGATAGACATCCAATGTCAATGTAGTAAAAAAAATTCACACCAAGTGCATTGAATAGAATGAGATGTTGGATGCTTGGTAAATGTTTTGAGACATGAGGATAGTGATATGAGAGTCATGCTAGTGCAGTTATTATGAAATTGAGGAATAATTGTGTTAAGGTTAGTGATTCCCGTATCATGCACATATGGTGAACCGCTATGTGACGAAGTTAGAGCATGAGGTATTTGTAAAGTGCCAACCTTTGTGTGGAGGTCGCGGGCGCGCGATGGTTAACTCCTACCAACCTCGCCCCTAGGAGCATGCATTGATTGCTTTGTTTTGATGACTCGTAGATTTTTGCAATAAGTATATGAGTTCTTATGACTAATGTTGAGTCCATGGATTATACGCACTCTCACCCTTCCACCATTGCTAGCCTCTCTTGTACCTCGCAACTTTCGCCGGTGCCATAAACCCACTATATATCCGTCCTCAAAACAGCCACCATATTGTTCCTCAAAACAACCACCACACCTACCTATCATTGCATTTCCATAGCCATTCCGAGATATATTGCCATGCAACTTTCCACCGTTCCATTTATATGACACGCATCATATTGTCAAATTGCCATGCATGATCATGTAGTTGACATCATAGTTGTGGCAAAGCCACCATGCATAATTTTTCATATATGTCACTCTTGATTCATTGCATATCCCGGTACACCGCCGGAGGCATTCATGTAGAGTCACACTTGTTGTAGTATCGAGTTGTAATTTTGAGTTGTAATAAAAAGTGTGATGATCATCAGTATTAGAGCATTGTCCCACTCCCATGTGAGGAAAGGCCAATAAAATAAGAGATGGCCCAAAAAATAGAGAGGGGCTAATAAAAAAAGAGGAGAAATCCCCTCCAAAAAAGTGAGAGAAAAGAGAGAAGGGACAATTGCTACTATCTTTTATCCACACTTGTGCTTCAAAGTAGCACCATGTTCTTCATTGTACAGAGTCTCATGCTTAGTCACTTTCATATACTAGTGGGAATTTTCATTATAGAACTTGGCTTGTATATTCCAACGATGGGCTTCCTCAAATGCCCTAGGTCTTCGTGAGCAAGCAAGTTGGATGCACACCCACTAGTTTCTCTTGTTGAGCTTTCATTCATATTTAGCTCTAGTGCATCCGTTGCATGGCAATCCCTACTCACTCACATTAATATCTATTGATGGGCATCTCCATAGCCCGTTGATACACCTAGTCAATGTGAGACTATCTCCCTCCTTTTTATCTTCTCCACCACCACCTCTATTCCACCCATAGTGCTATATCCATGGCTCACGCTCATGTATTGCGTGAAAGTTGAAAGGTTTGAAAAGATAGAGTATGAAAACAAATGCTTGGATGAAATCGGGTTTGTGCATGATATGAAATATTTTGTGTGATGAAGAGGGAGCATAGCCAGACTATATGATTTTGTAGGGATAACTTTCTTTAGCCATAGTATTTTGAGAAGACATGATTGCTTTGTTGGTATGCTTGAAGTATTGTTATTTCTTATGTCAATATAGACTTTTATCTTGAATCTTTTAGATCTGAACATTCATGTCACAATTAAGAGAATTACATTGAAAAACTATATTGGTTAGCATTCCACATCAAAAATTCTTTCTTTATCATTTACCTACTCGAGCACGAGCAAGAATTAAGCTTGGGGATGCTTGATATGTCTCCAACGTAACTATAATTTTTGATTATTCCATGCTATTATTTATGAAGTCTTGGATGTTTAATGGGCTTTATCATTCACTTTTATATCATTTTTGGGACTAACCTACTAACCCAATGGCCCAGTCCAGATTGCTGTTTTTTGCCTGTTTCAGGGTTTTGCAGAAAAAGAATATCAAACAGAGTCCAAACGGAATGAAACCTTCGCGAGAGATATTTTTGGAGAAAATCACGCACGCGGAGCTTGAGAACCACGTCAGGGGATAGAGGGCTGGCCCACGAGGGTGGGGGCGCGCCCCCTGCCTCGTGGCCCCCTCGAGCGTCCCCCGGTGCCCTCCTTCTTCCTATATAAGTCTACGTACCCCAGAAACTCCGTGAACAGAGAGAAAACCCTAATTCCACTGCCGTACCTTCTGTTCCCATGGAGGTCCCATCTTGGAGCCTGTTCCGGAGCTCCACCGGAGGGGGATCCATCACGGTGGCCTTCATCATCATCATCATCATCGCCCTCACCATGAGTTGTGAGTAGTTTACCACAGACCTTCAGGTACATAGCTAGTATCTAGATGGCTTCCTCTCTCTCTCTCTGGATCTCAATACAATGTGCTCCTCGGTCTTCGAGATCTATTCGATGTAATCTCTTTTTGCGGTGTGTTTGTCGAGATCCGATGAATTGTGAGTTTATGATCAAGGTTATCTATGAAAGATATTTGGTTCTTCTCTGAACTTTTTATGTGTGCTCATAATATCCTTGCAAGTCTCTTCCAAATATTGGTTTGGTTTGGCCTACTAGATCAATAGTTCTTGCAATGGGAGAAGTGCTTGGCTTTGGGTTCAATCTTGCGGTGTCCTTTCCCAGTGACAGTAGGGGCGGCAAGGCACGTATTGTTTTGTTGCCATCGAGGATAAAAAGATGGGGTTTATATCATATTGCTTTAGTTTATCCCTCTACATCATGTCATCTTGCTTAAGGCATTACTCTGTTCTTATGAACTCAATACACTAGATGCATACTGGATAGCGGTCGATGTGTGGAGTAATAGTAGTAGATGTAGGCAGGAGTCGGTCTACTTGTCTCAGACGTGATGCCTATATACAATGATCATGCCTAGATAGTCTCGTAATTATTCGCTTTTCTATCAATTGCTCAACAGTAATTTGTTTACCCGCCGTAGAATATCGCTATCATGAGAGAAGCCACTAGAGAAAACTATGGCCCCCGGGTCTATTCTGAACATATCAATCTACATCTACTTTACTTTTACCTCTTTTATTTGTTGTTCTTATAAACTAAAAATACCAAAAATATAAACTATCATCATTATCAGATCTCACTTTCGTAAGTGACCGTAAAGGGATTGACAACCCCTTATCGTGTTAGCTGTGAAGTTCTTATTTGTTTGTGTAGGTGTGAGGGACTCGCGCGTGGTCTCCTACTGGATTGATACCTTGGTTCTCAAAAACTGAGGGAAATACTTACGCTACTGTGCTGCATCACCCTTTCCTCTTCGAGGGAATACAACGCAAGCTCGAGAAGTAGCAGGGTGCTATGAGAGAATTTTTTCAACGAGAGCATATTCAACTTGATGTCTCCTCCTTGGCTCACCCGAAGTCTAATGGTCAAGCGGAACGAGCTAATCAAGAGATTTTGCGAGGCATCAAGACCTGGCTTATTGTTCCTTTGAAAAGAACGACGGGCCGTTGGGTGGAGGAGTTACCTTCAGTGTTATGGAGCATCAATACAACACCCAACAGATATACGGGTTACACACCTTTCTTCATGGTCTATGGAGAAGAGGCGGTTCTTCCTAGTGATATCCATCATGATTCGCCTCGTGTGGCGACTTATGTTGAAGCTGATAAGGAGAGGGCACGTCAGGATGCATTGGACTTGTTGGATGAAGAACGTGATCTCGCGGCGGCTCGTTCACCGATTTATCAACATGATTTACGACGATATCACAGCCGCCGGGTCAAAAGCAGAACCTTTTAAGAAGGCGACTTAGTACTCCGGCTTATCTAGGATCAAACTGATATGCAAAAACTATCACCGCCTTGGGAAGGACCTTTTATGGTCAGCAAGAATCTGCATAACGGGTCATACTATCTTATTGACGTTCGGGAACACAAGGATTCACGCAAATCAGAGGAGGATACATGTCGACCGTGGAATATTGCTCATCTTCGGCCTTACTATACTTGAGCCACCGGCTCTCATGATGTACATAGTTTGATGATGTATATATTAGAAACAATATAATAAAGCCGGCAGCCCTCATAATTAGGGGCCTCTGTCATTTTCACTTCCTCGAAGCTAAGTCTTTATCATCATCTTACATGTTTACTTAAGAGGCTTGACGCCCAAATTGCAGGGACAAAAGAGAGTTGGATGCATAGCGCAGCTCAAACATAGGTCCCCGATGAGAACAATTCGTAAGTATGTCACTTGGGGGTGAAAGTGCAACTAATCCCCAGGTGGTTTTGGCAATTAAGAACAACATATATATCATTGAACTAATAGTTACTTGAGAATCATTTCAGAGAAGTTCAGTGATATGGGTATGGCAATGACTGAAGAAGTGGACCCCTCAAAATGCTAAGGCAAGCATTGGCAAAAGCTCAAGACTCCATTTTTGGTTTAGTGATCCAAGATCACATTGAGTCCATAGGAAAAACCAATACTATTAAAAGGGGATGAGGTTGTGTTGATGATCTGGTTGCTCAAGTGCTTAGTGATATATCTCCTTCAACTATCAGCAAGCTTCACTACAAAATTCACTCATAAGTAATCTCGGTCCCACCGATTTTCCAAACTCAGTCACACCGAGATGAACCACCTCAGCCATAAGCAAAACCCTAGAAAAATCGGATATTCCGAGATTGAAATCGGTTTCACCGAAACATGGGCTGCCAAGCTTCTGTAACCCTATGTCATCAAATCGGTGTCACCGAGATGATAAAATCGGTCTTACCGAAATTGGCATGCTCCTGTCTTGGCTCAAATCGGAATAACCGAGATGGTATTTTCGGTCCAACCGAAAACCCCAACGTTCACATTATTTGAACTTTCGGTCTGACCGAGTTGTCCACTTCGGTCTCACCGAGATTGCTCAATTATGTGTGTAACGGTTGGATTTTGTGTGGAGGCTATATATACCCCTCCACCCCTCTTCATTCGTTGAGAGAGAGCCATCAGAAAGAACTACCACTCCTACCTTACATTTCTGAGAAGAGAACTACCTATCCTTGTGTTGAGATCAAGTTACTCCACTCCTACCATATGAAACTTGATCTCTAACCTTCCCAAGTTGCTTTCCACTCAATCCTTTCTTCCACCATAGCCAAATCAGTGAGGAGAGTTGAGTGTTGGGGAGATTATCATTTGAAGCACAAGAGCAAGGAGTTCATCATCATCTACAACATCTATTACCTTTTGGAGGGTGGTGCCTCCTAGATTGGTTAGGTGTCGCTTGGGAGCCTCCGTCATCGAGATGTGGAGTTGAACCAAGAAGTTTGTAAGGGCAAGGAGATCGCCTACTTCGTGAAGATCTACCCCGAGTAAGGCTAGCCCTCCGTGGGCGTAGGCCATGATGGAATAGACAAGGTTGCTTCTTCGTGGACCCTTCGTGGGTGGAGCCCTCCGTGGACTCGCGCAGCCGTTACCCTCCGTGGGTTGAAGTCTCCATCAACGTGGATGTACGATAGCACCACCTATCGGAACCACGGGAAAAATCATCGTGTCTCCAAAATTGCGTTTGCTCTTCTCCACCTCTCTTTACTACATGTGCAATTTACTTTCCGCTGCCTATACTCTAGAATTGCATGTGTAGGGTGATACTTGACTTGATCATAATTGTGAAACTACCAAAAACTGTTCTTTGTCAAAAGGCGGAATTTTTATATTTACAAGTAGTCTAATCACCCCCCCCCCCTCTAGACATACTTTCGATCCTACAAGTGGTATCAGAGCTTTGGTCTCCATTGTTTTGGTTTCCATTGCATTGGACTCCATAAGCTTGGTTTCACAACCTAGGAGAGTATGGCGTCTAGTGAGGGTAATTATCGTAGAGGTCCTTACTTTGATGGTACAAATTTTGCTAGTTGGAAGCATAAAATGAAAATGCATATTCTTGGTCATAACCCAGCCGCATGGGGCATTATTTGTGTTGGTATGCAAGGTGAATTCTTCGAGGAAGGAAAAGTTCCTGATCGCGAAGCTACACCGGAAGAATTGCGGATGTTGCAAAACAATGCTCAAGCTTGTGACATTCTCTTCAATGCCTTGTGTCCTGAGGAGTTCAACAAAATCAGCCGTCTTGAAAATGCAAAAGAGATTTGGGATACTTTGGTTGAAATGCACGAAGGTACCGAGTCTGTGAAGGAATCAAAGCTAGACATTCTTCAAGGTCAACTTGACAAGTTCAAGATGAAGGATGGTGAAGGAGTCGCTGAAATGTACTCTAGGCTTGCTCTCATCACAAATGAGATTGCCGGCTTAGGAAGCGAAGAAATGACCGACCGATTCATCATCAAGAAGATTCTCAAAGCTTTGGATGGAAAGTACGACACCGTGTGCACTTTGATCCAAATGATGCCAAACTACAAGACTCTCAAGCCAACTGAAGTCATTGGAAGAATTGTTGCTCATGAGATGACCCTTAAGGATAAGGAAGAGCTTCACAACAAGTCGAGTGGTGATTACAAAGCTACAAGTGATGCTCCCACAACCTCAAGTGACAAGTTAGTTTCCAATGAAGAGATAAGCCTAATGGTCAAAAACTTCAACAAATTCTACAAGTATAGAGGCAAAGAGAGAAGCTCAAAGTCTAGATCATATGATGAAAAGAGATCTTCTAGTCGTGATCGAAACTGCTACAATTGTGGAAGACCCGGACACTACTCAAATGAGTGTACGGCTCCCCACAAGAGAAGAGAAGAATCTCCAAGAAGATGATCAAGAGATGAGTCACCTCGGAAAGAGAGAAGGAGTAGAGATGATCGTTATGAACGAAGACCCTCTCGGAGAAGCAAGGATTCGGAGAGGAAAGAAAAGTCATCAAGGAGCTACACAAGAAGAAGACATCAAGCTCATGTAGGTGAATGGGTCTCCGGCTCCGACTCCGACAATCAATCCGATGGAAGCTATCACTCCGACTCCGACTACAGTCAAGATGAAGGTGTTGCCGGTCTTGCTCTCGTATCCTCCAACTCCAACTCCTACGACTTATTTGATTCACCAAATGAGGGAATTGGAAGATGCTTCATGGCTAAAGGCCCCAAGGTATCACACCCTGAATTCATTGACTTCAATAGTGATGAGGATGACTTGCTTGGTGAAGATGAGCTCTTGCATGATAAATCTAGTGAGCTTAGTAACGATGAAAATGCTAGTAGTCTTTATAGTCGAGAAGAGTCGAATGACAATGCTATGAAGGAGATTGAGCGTCTAACTAAAGAACTAAACACTCTTAAGTTAGCTCATGAAACAACTCAAGAAGATCATAGAGAGCTCTTAAGATCTCATGAGAAGCTACGCTTCGAGAAGCTCACTCTAGAGCAAGAACATGAGTTTCTAAAAGCGATCAATGATGATCTTCGAAAGAAGAGTTCTTCATATCTTGCCAAACGACTTCTCTTGTCTAATTTCTTGCCAACCATTAAGACTAAGCATGACAAGCATAAGAAAAATTCTTCCTCTAGCAGTAACAATAACCATGTTAAACCTAATGTTGTTACTTCTAGTAGTTCTCTTGATTCCACTAACAATGTTTCAAGCCAAGTTACACTTGAGCAAGAGAATAGTTTATTGAAAGGGATCATAGAGAAAGGTGTCTACAAGAGCCTTGCCGGAAGCAAGAACTTTGAGGAAATCATTCGCAAGCAAGGAAGGCACCGGAAGAATCAAGAAATTGGTTTTGAGCGAAAGTTCAACGCCGAAGGTGTTGAGTGGGAAGAAGGTCAATATCCTACTCCACAGTTTGTTTCTCAAAAGGAGAAGTATGATCCTACTTCTTCCAATGTGGAACAAGCTCAAGATGACCTTCCACCACAAGACCACAAGCTAAAAGCCAAGGACAAGCTTCAAGAGGAGATTGATGCATTCATTGAAGCACCTCAAGCCATGGTCAAGTGGGTTCCCAAGGACACGTCAAGTTCTACTTCGTCAAGCTCAACTACAACCCCAAGGATTCCCATCAAGATGATGTGGATCCCGAAGAAGAAGAACTGGAAAGTTCTTGAGGGTGACTCCGCCAACATACTTCACTCACATTCATTTTGGCAAGAACTTGTGAAATCAACTTCCACATCATGCACTAGTTCATGGAGTCACAAACCCTCTTGTTGGTAAGTCAAGGGACAAGGTAATCATTGCTTTCATGGACATCATCTATTGTGAACTTCAATCTATGTCTATGGATATCCTTGTTTGTTCCTTGTGGGAGTAACCCATGTAGGTATTGAAAGTGCCCTAATCCAAAGGATAGCTCCCAACTCTTGATGATCTACATCAACATTGAGCATCCACATCTTCAACATCTACATGAAGTCTTCTACGACAACCCAAGGTTAGTTTGACCCTTTAAAAGGGGTTCTCACATCTAGGGGGAGCTTTGCTCTAAAAATTGAGTTAAAGTATCTTCAAATGATGTGAACACATCAATGCTTTGTGTAAAAGTGGTAACCCCACTTGTGCTTAAACGATGAGTATGACCTATGATCAAATGATCTCATTTGGCTCCTAAGTCAAAATACTCATATAAAGATGACCTAGTCATCGACAAATTGTGTGCTAGTAGCTAGAGTGTTGGTTGTGCATGCTTGACACATATTTCATTTGCTATCTTATTGTGTGAGCATGTTGAATGCATGATTTTATCCATTCGAGGACATCCATTTGTTGTTTTGGTTGTTTTGATTTTTCTGGCCAAATGTATGGACAAGAATGCCTAAGTACCTCCCCTAGCTATCTATGCTTTCTTGTCTCAAATTCTATTCATGCTTATATCACAAACTTTGAACAAGTCATTTTCGGACCCTCCGAGTGAGGAGCACTCGGAGCCACCGATCCGTCAAGGGCTAACTTCCAAAACCTTCTAAGTGATTTTCGGTCAGACCAATTTTCTCCCACTCGGTCAAACCGAAAGCATTTAGACTGATCTAGGTTTCATCTCGGTGAAACCGAGTTGTAACTTTCGGCGTGACCGAAATGCATAACTGCCTGACAGTTATCCATCTCGGTGACACCGAGTTTTTCAACTCGGTCCCACCGACAGCAAAGGGATATATATACTGAGGGCAGCGCGCGTTGATTATTCCTTCAAACGTTTTCGCTCCCACGTCCCCTGCTGCCGTCGCCCTGATCTCCGGATCGTCGCCGTCGTCGCCTGCGCGCCCTCGCCGCAGATCTCCATCGCCGTCAACGGACTTCTCCTCCGCGCCGTTGCCGCCGTAGAGAGACTCCACCAAGTTAGGGTGAGTCTCGATCCCACTCGTGCTCCCATCTCCGATTCAATGCACGTTTGGTTTGCCCTATATCTGGCCACGATTGAAATCTTCCTTAACACCAGATCGGTTCGTTTGAACTAGCTTCGAGTAAAATTTTTAGGGTTAGGTTTCCACGGAACACATCTCGGTGAAACCGATTTTAAAATCTCGGAATGACCGATTCGGCCTCTGGCCATTGCACTGCACCTTTCGGTCCAACCGAGTCGTGCAAATCGGTGTGACCGAAATATAGTTTTAGTGAAACACTAGTGTTTCGGCAGGACCGAACCCCACTTCGGTCAAACCGAAAGTGGTGTGTAAAGTTTCTGTTTCACACTTCGGATTCACCGAAACTGAAAATCGGTCTGACCGAAATGCCTTCTGTGAAAACTTAAAACTAAAATTTGAACTCATTTTGTTTGCAAAAACTTCTGCAGTTTGTGATAACTCTTCTTCTCTGCCTATACCTTATCTATTCACAGGTTGTCAGCCATGTCAGATGCCAGTGACAGTCAGAACAGGTCAGAATCACCTATCGCAGACATTCCTGAGGCAGACACTAGTCCTGAGACTAGCAGTCCATTTGATGATGGTGAGAGGAGTACACCAAGTGGTTTGCCTCCTGCAGCCACCAGAGCTAGAAAGGAGAAGAACTCAGATGATGAGGATTCTGATTTTGTAGCTGAGGAAGAAGTGACTTCCAAGCCTAAGAGAAAGGTTGTTGCCAAAGAGCAACAAGGTCAGCAGTCAAAGAAAGGCACCAGCAAAGTCAAGCAGTCCACTGTTGCCAAGAAGCTGAACTTGGGAGAGCCAGCCCCAAGCAAAGTGAAGAAAACCTCCAAGAGAAAGAGGGTTGTGTATACTGATCCTCATGCAGATGCAGCAGTCGAGTAAGAAGAAGAAGAAGCACCCCAGCCTGCTCCTCAGAAGCAGAAGCTCATGGGTGATGCCATTAGGGCTGGAGCCACTTCAAAGCCCAAGAAATCTTCTCAAGCTAAGGCAGCTCCAGCAAAGCCTACTGCCAAGCCCAAGAGGACTACCAGGAACATTCCAGCATCTGAGAAGAACAAGGGTGATGTGCCACCGTCTGAGTCTGATGAGGAAGGACAAGTGTTGCTGAAACTCCGTCCAAAACTGCCACTTCACAATGATGCTCATCCTCAAGCCGAGGATATGAAGGCAAGGAAAGATAGAGGTCTCAGGCTATGGAGACAATCTGACCCATATGCCGTGAGGAGAAGAACTGCTGTAGATCCCAGATTTCACACCAGAGAGCAGCAGGACTTCTATGAGACTGTGCTAATGGACAAGAAGCCCATAGTTGCAGATACCAGATATGTTGACTGGAAATACATTGACAGCGAAGAGCACAGAGACTTCTTTCCCCATGTGCATGAAAGCTTCACTGCATGTGGAGTTGCAGAGTTTGTAGGTCAGAAGTTGACCAGCTGGAACGACGAGATGATTATGCAATTCTATGCCACAGCTCATTTCTATCCTGATGGGAAGATCACCTGGATGACTGAAGGTCAAAGGTTTTCTTCTTCTGTTGAAGAATGGGCAGAACTTCTGAATGCTCCAGTGCAACGAGAGGATGACATTGATGTCTATGGGATTCCTAAGAAGAATCATGATTCCATGAAGAACATGTACAAGGAGATCCCCGCAGCAGATTTGGAAGTATGGAAGCTCGGCTCAGTCTACCATCTCCAGGCAGGTTTACCTACCACTAACACTATTTTGAGGCATACCTTGATGCCCAAGTCTGGAGATCATCGCATGATCAGAGGGTATTCTATCAACATGCTGCATATACTTGATGAGAAGGCACCTTTCAAGGTGATGGACTTAATGGTAGAGACCATTAAGAGGACTGCAGCTGACCAGAAAAGGTCATGTGGATTTGCCCCACAGATTCAGATGCTTATCAATGCCAAGTTTGGCACGGGCAAATTCCTGTTAGATAGGAAACACTTACCCCTGCAGCCAGAGCATGAAGACAATGTTGTTGTGATGGACGAGGAGGATCCAACATCTGTTGAAGGTCAAGCCAAGATTGAAGCTGCTAGGAAAGCCAAAGCTGATAAAGAGGCAGCAGCAGCAGCAGTTAAACCAAAGAGCTTCGGAGAGCAGATTCTTGAAGCTACCCAAAGGATTGAACAACGCCTGGCCAGCATTGAACAATCTCAGGAGAGCTTAGAGAGGATTGTTGACGAGAAGATCCACGCTCTGGACGTGAAGCTGACTGAAATACAAGTGACCGTCAACAAGCTTGAGGCAGACATGGAGGAAGCAAAGCAGGACAAGGCAGAGCTTGTGCAGGATGACTTAGTCCAGTACTCTCATCGCCAGACTGCTCCGGTTCCCAGAGGATCCCGATCAGCTGCTATTCCAGTGTCCACTCCTCCAGCATAGACATCAGCTGAAGTCTTCGTCGATGCCGTCATATCTACTCCGACATCTACCCAGACGGGAGCCGCCAGCAGAGCCCACAGTGACGTTTAGCTCTATGCTTTTTCAAACTTTTTGGTAACTTGTTGCCAAAGGGGGAGAAATTGTATAGATCATAGGGCTTCGAGAGAGAGAGCGCTCTTTCGTTCTTTTGCGGTTTCTTTGAGATACTTTTGGTTTTCGAAACTTTCAGTGTGCTTGATACTACGTTTGATGCTACCTTAATGAGTGCTTAGTCGTACTATGCTTTAATGTGTGCTTAATGCTTATCATATGCTATTCCTATCTTGTATGGCTATTTACTCATGTCTTGGTGATTGGGTGCATGCTATTCATTCTTATCATTTTGTGCGCTCCACCAAGATGTATGTGACATGGAAGAGTGACCCATGATCCTAATCGATTGTGCATTTGCATTCAAACGCAAATCTTAAATAATGCACAAATTTAGGGGGAGCTCTTTCTTATCACATACTTCTCAAAGCGACGATATTATTCATTGATTATATCCTTTGTCGAAGCTTTGATCTATATGTTGTCATCAATTACCAAAAAGGGGGAGATTGAAAGTGCAACTAATCCCCGGGTGGTTTTGGCAATTAATAACAAGATATATATCATTGAACTAATAGTTACTTGAGAATCATTTCAGAGAAGTTCAGTGATATGGGTATGGCAATGACTGAAGAAGTGGACCCCTCAAAATGCTAAGGCAAGCATTGGCAAATGCTCAAGACTCCATTTTTGGTTTAGTGATCCAAGATCACATTGAGTCCATAGGAAAAACCAATACTATTAAAAGGGGATGAGGTTGTGTTGATGATCTGGTTGCTCAAGTGCTTAGTGATATATCTCCTTCAACTATCAGCAACCTTCACTACAAAATTCACTCATAAGTAATCTCGGTCCCACCGATTTTCCAAACTCAGTCACACCGAGATGAACCACCTCAGCCATAAGCAAAACCCTAGAAAAATCGGATATTCCGAGATTGAAATCGGTTTCACCGAAACATGGGCTGCCAAGCTTCTGTAACACTATGTCATCAAATCGGTCTCACCGAGATGATAAAATCGGTCTTACCGAAATTGGCATGCTCCTGTCTTGGCTCAAATCGGAATAACCGAGATGGTATTTTCGGTCCCACCGAAAATCCCAATGTTCACACTATTTGAACATTCGGTCTGACCGAGTTGTCCACTTCGGTCTCACCGAGATTGCTCAATTATGTGTGTAACGGTTGGATTTTGTGTGGAGGCTATATATACCCCTCCACCCCCTCTTCATTCGTTGAGAGAGAGCCATCAGAAAGAACTACCACTCCTTCCTTACATTTCTGAGAAGAGAACTACCTATCCTTGTGTTGAGATCAAGTTACTCCACTCCTACCATATGAAACTTGATCTCTAACCTTCCCAAGTTGCTTTCCACTCAATCCTTTCTTCCACCATAGCCAAATCAGTGAGGAGAGTTGAGTGTTGGGGAGATTATCATTTGAAGCACAAGAGCAAGGAGTTCATCATCATCTACAACATCTATTACCTTTTGGAGGGTGGTGCCTCCTAGATTGGTTAGGTGTCGCTTGGGAGCCTCCGTCATCGAGATGTGGAGTTGAACCAAGAAGTTTGTAAGGGCAAGGAGATCGCCTACTTCGTGAAGATCTACCCCGAGTAAGGCTAGCCCTCCGTGGGCGTAGGCCATGATGGAATAGACAAGGTTGCTTCTTCGTGGACCCTTCGTGGGTGGAGCCCTCCGTGGACTCGCGCAGCCGTTACCCTCCGTGGGTTGAAGTCTCCATCAACGTGGATGTACGATAGCACCACCTATCGGAACCACGGGAAAAATCATCGTGTCTCCAAAATTGCGTTTGCTCTTCTCCACCTCTCTTTACTACATGTGCAATTTACTTTCCGCTGCCTATACTCTAGAATTGCATGTGTAGGGTGATACTTGACTTGATCATAATTGTGAAACTACCAAAAACTGTTCTTTGTCAAAAGGCAGAATTTTTATATTTACAAGTAGTCTAATCACCCCCCGCCTCTAGACATACTTTCGATCCTACAGGGGGCTTCCTATTTCAAACATAGGCATATTCGACCAAAGAGAACATACCGTCACTACCCTTTTGACCAGGTTAACTGTTCAAACATAGGCGTATTCGACCAAAGAGGACATAACATGTGGGTCATCCTACCTATATACTAGCTGCTTCAACTCCATCAGGTCATCCTGATTGACCCGACGAATTCTTGGCGATCAATCTTTTACGGCATATTCGACCAAAGATTCTGAGCTTCCTAAGGTTAAAACGTCGGTTTGTCACGTGAGAGCATGGCTTACAGATAGTCAGGATAGATCCAGGCTCAAAAAGCCGCCTTCCTTGAAAGTTGGATAAATCGGCCTGTGATGCAAGATGCAACTCTGACCCCGCAAACCCTAGATAAGTCTATCTTTAAAACAAAGACCTGCACTTGTCTAGGTTCAAATGTTGATTGGGTACTGTGAGAGCCGGCTCACAGCAAGCGCGTACCTTCTAGTGGCCAACATGCTAGTTTCATTGAAGAAGAACCTTTGGCTTGGTTGCCTGCAAAAGCCTCGGATGTTTTTTGATCTCTTCTTTTTTGGTTTTATTGTTCTTAGGTTTTCTTTTGTCGTATATTTTTGCAAGTTAGGCCAAGCGGCCTCTACTTACGACTCATATTTGAAGCATCTCTGGTTCTCTGCAAACCCGACGTAATGGTCGACTCTAAGTCGCCAGAGGATAATAATCTCATATTTGGAGCGATAGCTCTAAAAAAGCTCTATCTGGATGGAGTTGATAAGCCGGCGGTCTAAAAACACACCACAGGTATGATTATTTTTCACAATTGTGTTAACATTGTGATTAAGCCGGCCCTGGTTATGGACTATCTATCCCCAGTGGCGTCGGTTGGGTATCATGACCTGCCCGGCGGTAAGCCGCCAAGGCACTTGTTATATGTTTGTGTGTTGGATAATGGTTAATTTGGTCTACATAAGTCAAGCACTATCATAAGCATAAAGTGGTAGTTTTTTATCTGACGGATCAATAGTATTGCACAATAACAGAACTGAAGGAAATATGCTCTAGAGGCAATAATAAAGTTGTTATTTATATTTCCTTATATCATGATAAATGTGTATTATTCATGCTAGAATTGTATTAAACAGAAACTTAGTACATGTGTGAATACATAGACAAAACAGAGTGTCCCTAGTATGCCTCTACTAGACTAGCACATTGATCAAAGATGGTTATGTTTCCTAGCAATAGACATGAGTTGTCATTTGATCAACGGGATCACATCATTAGGAGAATGATGTGATGGACAAGACCCATCCGTTAGCTTAGCACTATGATCGTTTAGTTTTACTGCTATTGCTTTCTTCATGACCTGTACATGTTCCTATTACTATGAGATTATGCAACTCCCAAATACCGGAGGAACACCTTGTGTGCTATCAAACGTCACAACGTAACTGGGTGATTATAAAGATGCTCTACAGGTGTCTCTGAAAGTGTTCGTGGTGTTGGCATAGATCAAGAATAGGATTTGTCACTCCGAGTGTCGGAGAGGTGTCTCTGGGCCCTCTCGGTAATACACATCATAATAAGCCTTGCAAGCAAATGACTAATTAGTTAGTCACGAGATGATGTATTATGGAACGAGTAAAGAGACTTGCCGATAATGATATTGAACTAGGTATTGAGATATCAACGATCAAATCTCGGGCAAGTAACATACCGATGACAAAGGGAACAACATATGTTGTTATGATGTTTGACCGATAAAGATCTTCATAGAATATGTAGGAGCCAATATGAGCATCCAGGTTCCGCTATTGGTTATTGACCAGAGATGAGTCTCGATCATGTCTACATAGTTCTCGAACCCGTAGGGTCCGCACTCTTAATGTTCGATGACGATCGGTATTATGAGTTTATGAGTTTTGATGTACCGAAGGTAGTTCAGAGTCCCGAATGAGATCACGGACATGATGTGGAGTCTCGGAATGTCCGATACATAAAGATTAATATATTGGACAACTATATTCAGACATCGGAAGTGTTCCGGGTGTTATCGGATAAAACCGGAGTACCGGAGGGGGTTACCGGAACCCCGTGCGGGAGTATGGGCCATAGTGGGCCTTGAGGGAATAGAGAGAGGCAGCCATAGGGCTGGCCGCACCCTCCCCCTAGGAATCCTAGTTGGACTAGGAAAGGGGGGAGGCGCCCCTCTTCTTCCTTCTCCTCTCCTCCTTCCATTCCTACTCCTAGTAGGAATAGGAAGGGGATTCCTATTCCTACTAGAAGTAGGAATCCTACTCCTGGCACGCCATACTTGGCGAGCCGCACCTCCCCCCTTGCTCCTTTATATACGGGGGTAGGGGGTACCCAACGACACACAAGAAACATTGTTCTAGCCATGTGCGGTGCCCCCTCCACAGAAACACACCTCGGTCATATCGTTGTAGTGCTTAGGCAAAGCCTTGCACCGGTAGCTTCATCATCTCCGTCACCACGTCGTCGTGCTGACAAAACTCTCCCGTGAAGGTCAACTGGATCAAGAGCTCATGGGATGTCATCGAGTTGAACGTGTGTTGAACGCGGAGGTGTCGTACGTTCGGTGCTTGATCGGTTGGATCGCGAAGACGTTCGACTACATCAACCGCATCACTAGACGATTCCGCTTTCAGTCTACGATGGTAAGTAGACACACTCTCCCCTGTCGTTGCTATGCATCTAGTAGATAGATCTTGCGTGATCGTAGGATTTTTTTTGAAATACTACGTTCCCCATACAGTGGTATCAGAGCCAGGTTTATGCGTAGATGATATGCACGAGTAGAACACAATGAGTAGTGGGCGATAATAGTCATACTGCTTACCAGCATGTCATACTTTGATTCGACGGTATTGTGAGATGAAGCGGCCCGGACTAACATTACGCGTATGCTTATGCGAGACTGTTTTCGCTGTTATGAGCACTCGTTGCTTAAAGGTGACTGGCGGGTGTCTGTCTCTCTCACTTTAGCTGAATCGAGTGTGGCTACGCCCGGTCCTTGTGAAGGTTAAAACAACACATACTTGACGAAAAATCGTTGTGGTTTTTGTATGCGTAGGTAAGAATGGTTCTTGCTAAGCCCGTAGCAGCCACGTAAAACTTGCAACAACAAAGTAGAGGATGTCTAACTTGTTTTTGCAGGGCAAGTTGTGATGTGATATGGTCAAGACGTGATGAGTTATAAGTTATTGTATGAGATGATCATGTAGTTATCGGCAACCGGAAGGAGCCGTATAGTTGTCTCTTTATTGTATGAATTGCGAAGGCCATGTAATTGCTTTACTTTATCACTATTAGTTAGTGATAGTAGTAGAAGCAATAGTTGGCGAGACGACCACGATGCTACGATGAAGATCATGGTGTCAAGCCGGTGACGATGGAGATCATGACGATGCTTTGGAGATGGAGATCAAAAGCACAAGATGATGGTGGCCATATCATGTCACATATTTTGATTGCATGTGGTGTTTATCTTATTATGCTTCTTATTTTGCTTAGTACGGCGGTAGAATTATAAGATGATCCCTTATAATATTTCAAGGTACAAGTGTTCTCCCTGAGTATGCACCATTGCGAAAGTTCATCGTGCCGAGACACCACGTGATGATCGGGTGTGATAAGCTCTACGTTCAAATACAACGGGTGTAAGACAGTTTTGCACATGCAGAATACTAGGGTTAAACTTGACGAGCCTACCATGTACAGACATGGCCTCGGAACACTGGAGACCGAAAGGTCGAGCGTGAATCATATAGTAGATATGATCAACATAAGATGTTCACCATTGAAAACTACTCCATTGTAACACCCCGAGGATCATGCTACAGTAAACTCCCCCTAATGGTGACCATGTCACTGTGATAACTATGCAAATTACCACTTGTCCAAAAATCAAAGTCAAATTTAAATTTAAAATGCAAGTGAAATAATTATTTCTTCTAACGGTAAAACAAAAATGTTCGTTGGGTTAAAGATATTCACTAACTATTTTTCATGTATGTACCAACCTCTTTTGAATATTTTAAGTGGTCATAACCATTTGTTAAAACTAGAGCAACATCACCTAAGAGACCTATTTTAATACAAGTACAATTTAATTGGACTCAAATCGGATCCAAACTTGTGTGCCTCTCCAAAATTATGACTATTAAATATGTGCCAAATTTCATTGTCAGAAAAATCCAATTGCTATTTGTTTTAATTACAAAACAACAATAAATAAGAACACGGACAAATAAAAAGTAGAACAAGAAGAAGAAAAGGCCTAAATCTACGGTCTGACTGGGCCTTAGGTGCACAAAGGCCCAGCCCAGCCGCACCTCCCCTGTCTTCCGCATCACTACAGGGAGGCGTGGGATCGTGGCGCCCATCCGCCCGCCATGGCCGCGCCTCGGACATGCGGAGGCCATCCCGCGGGCCCGTGGATGGATAAGAACGTCATCGTCGACCCCTTGGACAAACCCTAGCCCCACATCCCTCCGCTCCTCTCTCTCTCTCTTCGATTTGGAAGCTCGTCCGAGAGCTACCCGCCATGGTCCTCGTCGTCATCGCGGCCACCGACATCCCCGGCGCTTGAGAAGATGTCCAGGAACTGCGCCATGGACGTCTCCTTCTTGTAGTGCTACCGGTTAGAGCGGGGACGCACTACATCGTCGGGATCGACACATCTTCGACGCCTATGGCAGCCGTTGTCGCGCGCCCGATCTACCTCGCTGGAGTACTCCGCCCCGTCCAACCTCCTCCCCGAGCACCCCAAGTGAGCAAAACTCCATTCCCTTCGTTCTCCCTCCGCTCGTCACGCCGTTATGCCGTCCCACATCGTCCGAGCTCCGGCCAGCGATCGTGCTCAGCCCCTGTTTGACCGCGCCTAGCCCCTGCCCGGTCACGACTGGTGGCCACTCGCCGCGCCCGTGCGCGTTGACTCACCAAGGCCACGCCAATGTGCAGCCCGCGTACTTGCTGCTGCCTTGCCTACCACTGCTGCTCAGTGCTCATGCGTTCCTGCTGCCTCTGGCTGCCGCTACTACTCGCTATGCTTGCTACTGCACTGCTAGCGTTGCTTGCCGCTGCTGCAACTCCCTGCTGCTGCTTAGCTGCCGTTGCGCTGCGTGTTGCTGCCCATCTGCCACTGCTCGCCTGCGCGCTCGCCTCGCCGCCCGTCACCTGCGTGCACGCCCCGCCGCCTGGCTTCGCCTGCTCCGACCGTCGCGACGCCTCTAGCTGCCCGGCGCCGCTCCTCCCGCCGCGGCCAGCGCCCCGCAGTGGCCGCCCCGGCCGCCCCGACGAGCACCAGGGGCCACCTCCCCGCCTTGGCCGCCCCGGCCCGCGCCTGGGGCCCGCGCCCCGCCGTGGCCGCCCCGGCCCGCGCCTGGGTCCCGCTCCCCGCCGTGGCCATCGTCCGGGTCCGCCCCGGCGGGCAATCCCTGTGCGCGCCCGTTAAAACCCGCTCTAGTGGTCTTTGTGCCACTGGCAGCTGGGGCCCCCTCCCTTTAAAAAAAAGAGTGTTATTTTTTTGAAATTAATTAATTAACACCTTTAATTAATTAAACTTAATTAAGATGGTTTAATTAACCTTAACAGTTAGTTATTTAACTCACTGACTCACGGGTCCCACTGGACCCGTTGACCAGTCAAACGTGCTGACTGGGTTAGTCCAGTCACTGCCAGGTGGGTCTAGTGGACCCCCTTGACCAGTCAACGGTCCCAGTTGACTGCTGACTAGGCAGTCAACTGGACCCCACCTGTCAGCCTCTTGCACACTATTGGGTACACTTTTCTGTGTACCCATAGCAGTTTAGGTATTTTAATTTTCGAATTAATTTAAATCAAGAAATTTCATAATATTATTAAAACTTTGAAAAATCATATCAATTAATCCGTAACTCGGATGAAAAAGTTTTATATATGAAAGTTGCTCAGAATTTTGAGACGCATCCGAATACGCAGACCGTTTGTCAACCACACATCCCTAGCATACAGAACCTGCAACTTTCCCCCTTCGTTTCATTTGTCCGGAAATACCTAACACCGGGACTACTTTCTCGGATGTTTCCCCCTTCGCCAGTATCACTTAGTATCGCGTTAGGTCACACCTAGCACCGCGTATTGCCTTGTTATATTATGTGATGCTATTGTCTGCTCTGTTATTTATTTGTTTCCCCTTCATTGCTTCTTTTCGGTAGACTTCAATACCACGATAGGCCCCGAGACCATTGATGCTTCAGTGTTTGACTACGGCTACGCTTTCGAAGATTCCTTTCGTCTGCAGAGCTTCCAGGCAAGCCCCCCCCTTTTGATCACCAGATATCGCTTATTCTTCTCTCTACTGCTTGCATTAGAGTAGTGTAGCATGTTACTGTTCGGTTACTCCTATTATGTTGCATAGCCTGTCATTGTTGCTACAACTGTTGATACCTGCACCTGCCATCCTAATGCTTAGTATAGGTTGCTAGTATTCCATCAGTGGCCCTTCATTCTTGTCCGTCTGCCATGCTATACCATCGGGCCGTGATCACTCGGGTGGTGATCACGGGTATATACTACATACACTTTACATGACACATGATGTGACTAAAGTCGGGTCGGCTCATTGAGTACCCGCAAGTGATTCGATGTGGGGGCTGAAAGGACAGGTGGCTCCATCCAGGTAGTGGTGGGCCTGAGTTCCTGACGGCCCCCGAGTGGATCTTTGAGGCGGAGCGACAGGGCAGGTTGGGACACCCAGTGGAGAGGTGGCCTGGCCCTGGTCGTTGTCCGCGGTTATTTCATAATAACACGCTTAACGAGTTTGGATATTTGATCTGAGTCTGGCCGTTGGCCTATACGCACTAACCAGCTACGTGGGAATAGTTATGGGTACTCGACGTCGTGGTATCAGCCGAAGCCTTCTTGACGTCAGCGGCTTAGCGGCGCGCGCCGGGTTGGACCGCGTAACGTAACTTCCTTAGTAATGGAGGTTGCTAGGTCTGCTCACTGGCCGCCCTCGCAACGTGCAGGTGTGCATTGGGCGATGGGCCCAGACCCCTGTGTGCTTAGGACTTAGACCGGCGTGTTGACCTCTCTGTTGTGCTTAGGTAGGGCTGCGACGTGTTGATCTTCCGAGGCCGGGCATGACCCTGGAAAGTGTGTCCGGCCAAATGGGATCGAGCGTGCTGGGTTATGTGGTGCACCCCTGCAGGGAAGTTAATCTATTCGAATAGCCGTGTCCCTCGGTAAAAGGACGACCCGGAGGTGTATTCCGACCTCATGACAACTAGAACCGGATACTTAATAAAACACACCCTTACCAGTGCCAGATACAACTCGGTGGTTGCTCTCTCACAGGGTGATGTGCGGGAGGATCGCCGAGTAGGATTATGCTATACGATGTTACTTGGTGAACTTACCATCTATTCCCTTCTACTGCTGCAAGACGGAGGCTGCCAGAAGCGAGGATACTTGTTACTTTCCAGCTACCCTCTTCTACTGCTGCAAGATGGAGGTGGCCAGATGCGTAGCCTTCGTTTGGATTAGCTATCCCCCTCTTATTCTGGCATTCTGCAGTTCAGTCCACAGATATTACCCCTTTACACAGATATCTTTGCATATGTAGTGTAGATCCTTGCTTGTGAGTACTTTGGATGAGTACTCACGGTTGCTTTTCTCCCCCTTTTCCCCTTTTGTCCCTTCTTCTCAGATGATGCAACCAGATTGATGGAGTCCCGGACCCAGAAGATCCCGAGGATATTTCTATGTGAAGTTCGGGTTCGAGGAGTAGTTAGGAGGCCCCAAGCAGGAGGCCTTGCCTTTTCGATCGTTGTTGCTTTTGTGCTAGCCTTCTTAAGGCAATCTTGTTTAACTTATGTCTGTACTCAGATATTTTTGCTTCCGCTGACTCTTGTGTATTCGAGCTTTTGTATTCGAGCCCTCGAGGCCCCTGGCTTGTAATATAAAGCTTGTATTATTTTAATTTGTGTCTAGAGTTGTGTTGTGATATCTTCTAGTGAGTCCCTGATCTTGGTCGTACACATTTGCGTGTATGATTAGTGTACGGTCAAATCGGGGGCGTCACAAGTTGGTATCAGAGCCGACTGCCTGTAGGAATCCCCCTTTCCAACTCCTTGGCCGAAGTTGAGTCTAGTCTTTGAAAAACAAATTTACTAACTTGTTGTGTGGCTTACGGGCCCACAGCACCATTGGGTGGTATTAGGATATTTTACTCCTCGTTTATACTCTGGAACTCTTATCTCTCTTCTATTCGGGATAAATGAATTTTGCTAAATCTAACATTAGGATCTCGTTATCACTTTCACCCGGAGAGCACCTTATGATCGATGATCGTCCGCTGCACCAGAAGACCCTGAAGTTACTCTCCGCTGTTAACCCGAGAACTTGTGTTCATCACCTTTGTAATTCACTGCCACCGATATATCCCTATGGATATCTGCATGCACTTGTCATTCTGATGATCATTCCTCGTCGCTCTTGTTGTTACAAGAGGCCTCAAAATATTCTCCGTTGTCTCAAGAATCCTTTGAGTTTATAGTCTTGTAGTTTTGTTTCGCGTGAAAACCCTTACGGTTATTTCGTCACATTTATCGAGGATCCGTGCTTCTCAATTGTTCATGTGTCTCACAAAATTCTTCTGAATACTTTTTGATCGTTCGAAAATCCTCTGCAGTCAGTTACTCTTGAAATTCTTGCCTGCTTGCATTATGGTTAATTCCATGTGACTAGTAGTCTTCGTTAGCATCCCTTGTCTTATCCATTTTGAGCCTATTGATTCAATGTGTGCGTATGCACGCAGTCATCGGGTTATCCTTTTTGAAATTATCTTTCCGACTCAGACGTCATTCCGGACATGAGTTGGTTCTCGGAAATTCAAACCTTTATTGATTGCCCAACTAAGTGTTTTCAACTTATCCGTCCTGGATCAGAGCGTCTGCTTCTGATCCTTCGTTTTGGAAACCATAATTTCTTTCTATTTAAGCATCATACTAATCAGGTGATTCTTGAATCTGATGCCTCAGCATTCTTCTTCCTCTGAGTGAGTACCGATACTCACATCAGCTCCGTTGTGGATCGCTCGATCCTTTGTTGAAATATCATCCGACAGTGTCCTTCGTATACAATAAACCTCGAGAAGTTATGTCCCTGATGCATAATACCCTCGGTAAATTGTATCCTCTTCTTTGACAACCATGCTCTCCCTTGGAGCTGGTGATATTTACTTTTGAAACTGGTGGTATATGTTACTAAGATGCCCGATGGGTGGAACCTATGCCTTCCCCTAATCCAAGAAAACCCGAAAGTTTTTTTCACAAGTCATACTCTTCCGGTGTTCTACCAGTTAAAATTCCAACACTACAGTTTTATTAAAGCGAGAGGTGAATGAAATGATTTGCATTAAAGAAGTGGGAGTCGACCTTGAACTTGTGTTCATGCCCATGAAAATGATGTAGACCATCTCGAAAGCTTCTTGCAAAATGATTATCCAGCTGTATGATTTCTTCGATATTCTTGAATTGATTCCTTACAGTTATGATTCCGATCATGCTGTTCTGATCTGATATATCTAATGGGAATTCATTCCAGTGCCTCGTCTACCTTTGGCAAGGTTGAAGTATCTACTGTCATAGGTCAATGACCCGGTTCTACTTCTATCATGTTCTACCTTCGAGTATTACCCCCTGGTATCTCGAAGATGTCTTGCCATTGCACCACATATTACTAACTTTGTTGAAGTAATGTATTCCCTTGTCGTAATCACTCTACGGGTTCTGGGTTGTTGTCAACTGAGGACACCGACTAGTGAAATTATTCCGCACTACAAATCAAATACCCCTAGTATTTTACTGGGAAATTCTGAACTCGGTCTGGACATTCCTAGACTATCGGTTGCATCCTGGTCTTGATATCTTTGACTGTGCTACCTTGTCCTTCTCTGGTGCACAAATTCTTTAGTGTGTGAGCACGACTTACGTCAGGCTTTCAACATCATGTTGCTTGTCTCGAAAGGCAACATGGGTTCCGAGCTTGCATCTTATATATTGATCCTATAACTTGCCACTTCGTCATTCTCTTGCTTGTTGCCGTTGTTGTTTGATTGCATCCTCTAGAAACCTCCCGGCAAATGTGTCGGATCACCTTCAACACTTTGACTTCTTCCAAGATGTCAACTGCGTTCATGATGAGAAATACCATCCTTGCCCTCGATGATTTTTATTATCATCGACGACACCCTTGACTTCCTTTCATCGCGAACTTGTCCACATTATGATTACAACTTGCTCTCCAGCTAGTGTTGTGTTATGCATTGAAGTATTACTGTCTTTTATGTCGAGATTGTTGTGAGGATTGCTCCATCTCATAGAAATTCCCGGCATGAAGATACTTCTCATCATCGCCATTCTTCCTTGGTCCCCGTGTTGTTTTCAACCGGGATACCAATATGCTAAAGATGCTACTAGAGTTCTGCACTTCTAGCAACCCTATTGCTTTGAAGTTAACGATCGACAGTTCGTTCTTAGACTGTTGGTTATTGAATCCTCACTCTAACATTGATCATGCTGCCTAAGGTCATATTTCGGGCACACCTTTTACCTAATGATTAATGGTGTATGTTTTTTTTCTCGAGCATACAACATTATATCATTTGAATTGATAAGTGTCATCCTCTTGTTCACATTATTGTGGAAATCCCTCTGTTTGGAATTCTCGATGAATTGTCGCTGAGCCCATCAGCCACCTCCTCATCCTCTCCTTGGTTTAATGATGAACTATTGTTTCGGGAACCCGCTCCCATAGTTCATTTCCCGAGAATCTTGCAATGTCATTTCGCCGATTAATGTTGCACCGTTTCTTCTCATACATCTCGAGTCTGAGGTATCATGACACCAACCGGATCTGAATCTCGGTCAGATAAGATGGCTGGGACAACTTTTTAGGAGTTATAATATTGGTCCTGTGATGACTCGGTAATATGATGTCATGTCTAGCACCCCTGGCTGGAGGACCTATCATTATAATCTCTTTTGCAAGGATAACCGTTCTTCCAGGAGGAAATTGTAAGACTTATTCTATAAGTTGTTCCTGATGAATCTTTTGTGTATCCAAGTCCGACCTTTGCTTCAAGACCATGCCAATGCTATCTCGAAGCATGACTATGATACCCCGCTCATCAACAAGAACATTGGAGGCGCGATGCTAAGTGTTTCTTGGTCAGTTATCCAAACACCGTTGTATGGGTAACATCTTGATTAATCCTTGCCCCTTTATCTGAATGGTTGGGTACATGCTCTCCAACCCTGTAAGACATGTTCTGCTTGGCCATGGGAAGGATATACTCCTATTAATTGTATGTAATCACAACTTTCCTTTCCATTTGTTTGTTTAACCTTCCTTTGATCTACATATAATCTAAGCAGTAATAATTTTCTGCTTATGTAAACACCTTGGTGTATGCCTCTGTCAGTAAGACCTCGTTACTATTATTGTAACATTCCATTAACTGCGGGTGAAGGAGAACTTTGCCTATTGGTCCGCCTCGTTCAACGAGAAAGAAAATGGTCCTCTTCGTTCCCCGTCCTTGGTATCGACATTGTTACCGACATAGCTGACAAGCTATCCAATGGCATGTCTCCCTGTCGCGGCTGTGCAAGATGTCACCACCCTTCCTTTCAACCCACATGGTGGGTCCATAACCCACAGGTCCACTGGATTGAAACCTGACTCTCTTGTACAACCCTGATTCTAATGTATACTTTGCACTTGGCTTCGTGTGTAATTCACGAGCTAAATTCTACCATGTTTCATCCTGATATCAAACACCATATTATTCTCGTTGTTCAAGCCCCCATTCCAGCTTCTGGTTAGGCATCGAATGACTGCCTACCCGTTTGAAACTTTGGTACCATCGCTAATTGTTCTCAATGCATTCACTGAAATACTACGCGTAGGGTACTTCGTGTATCACTTTCTGAATTCACTGTCAGATGCACATACTTCGTGGAGATACGTTCCACCAAAGTTTTCCCCCTGGTCGCGTTCGTAGGACGATTGAGATCCCGAAGAAAGGATGACGACTGCATCATGATGACCTAAAGCAGAGGAATGAAGACATCAACGAAAGGGATCGACGTCTTTGGGTAGAACAACTAAGAGCGATAAGACTTATTAGAATTTCGTAACCAATCATTTCCCCTTAACTCTACCTCTTAAATCTCGGGGCGAGATTTCTTGTAGTGGAGGAGATTTGTAACACCCCGAGGATCATGCTACAGTAAACTCCCGCTAATGGTGACCATGTCACCGTGATAACTATGCAAATTACACTTGTCCAAAAATCAAAGTCAAATTTAAATTTAAAATGCAAGTGAAATTATTATTTCTTCTAACGGTAAAGCAAAAATGTTCGTTGGGTTAAAGATATTCACTAACTATTTTTCATGTATGTACCAACCTCTTTTGAATATTTTAAGTGGTCATAACCATTTGTTAAAACTAGAGCAACATCACCTAAGAGACCTATTTTAATACAAGTACAATTTAATTGGACTCAAATCGGATACAAACTTGTGTGCCTCTCCAAAATTATGACTAATAAATATGTGCCAAACTTCATTGTCAGAAAAATCCAATTGCTATTTGTTTTAATTACAAAACAACGATAAATAAGAACACGGAAAAATAAAAAGAAGAACAAGAAGAAGAAAAGGCCTAAATCTACGGTCTGACTGGGCCTTAGGTGCACAGAGGCCCAGCCCAGCCGCACCTCCCCTGTCTTCCGCATCACTACAGGGAGGCGTGGGATCGTGGCGCCCATCCGCCCGCCATGGCCGCGCCTCGGACACGCGGAGGCCATCCCGCGGGCCCGTGGATGGATAAGAGCGTCGTCGTCGACCCCTTGGACAAACCCTAGCCCCACATCCCTCCACTCCTCTCTCTCTCTCTCTCTCTCTCTCTCTCTCTCTCTCTCTCTCTCTCTCTCTCTCTTCGATTTGGAAGCTCGTCCGAGAGCTACCCGCCATGGTCCTTGTCGTCATCGCGGCCACCGACATCCCCGGCGCTTGAGAAGATGTCCAGGAACTGCGCCATGGACGTCTCCTTCGAGTAGTGCTACCGGTTAGAGCGGGGACGCACTACATCGTCGGGATCGACACATCTTCGACGCCTATGGCAGCCGTTGTCGCGCGCCCGATCTACCTCACTGGAGTCCTCCGCCCCGTCCAACCTCCTCCCCGAGCACCCCAAGTGAGCAAAACTCCATTCATTTCGTTCTCCCTCCGCTCGTCACGCCATTATGCCGTCCCACATCGTCCGAGCTCCGGCCAGCGATCGTACTCAGCCCCTATTTGACCACGCCTAGCCCGTGCCGGATCGCGACTGGTGGCCACTCGCCGCGCCCGTGTGCGTTGACTCACCAAGGCCACGCCAATGTGCAGCCCGCGTACTTGTTGATGCCTTGCCTGCCACTGCTGCTCAGTGCTCATGCGTTGCTGCTGCCTCTGGCTGCCGCTACTACTCGCTATGCTTGCTACTGCACTGCTAGCGTTGCTTGCCGCTGCTGCAACTCCCTGCTGCTGCTTAGCTGCCGTTGCGTTGCGTGTTGCTGCCCATCTGCCGCTGCTCGCCTGCGCGCACGCCTCGTCGCCCGTCACCTGCGCGCACGCCCCGCCGCCTGGCTTCGCTGGCTCCGACCGTCGCGACGCCTCTAGCTGCCCGGCGCCGCTCCTCCCGCCACGGCCAGCGCCCCGCAGTGGCCGCCCCGGCCGCCCCGACGAGCACCAGAGGCCGCCGCCCCGGCCGCCCCGACGAGCACCAGGGGCCGCCGCCCCGCCGTGGCCACCCCGGCCCGCGCCTGGGGCCGCCGCCCCGCAGTGGCCGCCCCGGCCCGCGCCTGGGGCCGCCGCCCCGCCGTGGCCGCCCCGGCCCGTGCCTGGGTCCGGCTCCCCGTCGTGGCCGTCGTCCGGGTCCGCCCCGGCGGGCAATCCCTGTGCGCGCCCGTTAAAACCCGCTCCAATGGCCTTTGTGCCACTGGCAGCTGGGGCTCCCTCCCTTTAAAAAAAAGAGTATTATTTTTTTGAAATTAATTAATAAATTAATTAACACCATTAATTAATTAAACTTAATTAAGACGGTTTAATTAACCTTAACAGTTAGTTATTTAACTCACTGACACACGGGTCCCACTGGACCCGTTGACCAGTCAAACGTGCTGACTGGGTCAGTCCAGTCACTGCCAGGTGGGTCTAGTGGACCCCCTTAATCAGTCAACGGTCCCAGTTGACTGCTGACTAGGCAGTCAACTGGACCCCACCTGTCAGCCTCTTGCACACTATTGGGTACACTTTTCTGTGTACCCATAGCAGTTTAGGTATTTTAATTTTCGAATTAATTTAAATCAGGAAATTTCACAATATTATTAAAACTTTGAAAAATCATATCAATTAATCCGTAACTCGGATGAAAAAGTTTTATATATGAAAGTTGCTCAGAATTTCGAGACGCATCCGATTATGCAAACCGTTCATCAACCACACATCCCTAGCATACGGAACCTACAACTTTCCCCCTTTGTTTCATCTGTCCGGAAATACCTAACACCGGGACTACTTTCTCGGATGTTTCCCCCTTCGCCAGTATCACTTACTATCGCGTTAGGTCACACCTAGCACCGCGTATTGCCTTGTTATATTATGTGATGCTATTGTCTGCTCTGTTATTTATTTGTTTCCCCTTCATTGCTTCTTTTCGGTAGACTCCGATACCGCGATAGACCCCGAGACCACTGATGCTTCGGTGTTCGACTACGGCTACGCTTCCGAAGATTCCTTTCGTCTGTAGAGCTTCCAGGAAAGCCCCCCTTTTGATCACCAGATATCGCCTATTCTTCTCTCTACTGCTTGCATTAGAGTAGTGTAGCATGTTACTGTTCGGTTACTCCTATTCTGTTGCATAGCCTGTCATTGTTGCTACAATTGTTGATACTTGTACCTGTCATCCTAATGCTTAGTATAGGTTGCTAGTATTTCATCAGTGGCCCTTCATTCTTGTCCGTCTGCCATGCTTTACCATCGGGCCGTGATCACTCGGGTGGTGATCACGGGTATATATTACATACACTTTACATGACACATGATGTGACTAAAGTCGGGTCGGCTCATTGAGTACCCGCAAGTGATTCGATGTGGGGGCTGAAAGGACAGGTGGCTCCATCCAGGTAGTGGTGGGCCTGAGTTCCTGACGGCCCCCGAGTGGATCTTTGTGGCGGAGCGACAAGGCAGGTTGGGACACCCAATGGAGAGGTGGCCTGGCCCTGGTCGTTGTCCGCGGTTATTTCATAATAACACGCTTAACGAGTTTGGATATTTGATCTGAGTCTGGCCATTGACCTATACGCAATAACCAGCTACGTGGGAATAGTTATGGGTACTCGACGTCGTGGTATCAACCGAAGCCTTCTTGACGTCAGCGGCTTAGCGGCGCACGCCGGGTTGGACCGCGTAACATAACTTCCTTAGTAATGGAGGTTGCTAGGTCTGCTCCCCGGCCGCCCTCGCAACGTGCAGGTGTGCATTGGGCGATGGGCCCAGACCCCTGTGTGCTTAGGACTTAGACCGGCGTGCTGACCTCTCTGTTGTGCTTAGGTAGGGCTGCGACGTGTTGATCTTCCGAGGCTGGGCATGACCCTGGAAAGTGTGTCCGGCCAAATGGGATCGAGCATGCTGGGTTATGTGGTGCACCCCTGCAGGGAAGTTAATATATTTGAATAGCCGTGTCCCTCGGTAAAAGGATGACCCGGAGTTGTATTCCGACCTCATGACAACTAGAACTGGATACTTAATAAAACACAACCTTACCAGTGCCAGATACAACTCGGTGGTTGCTCTCTCACAGGGTGATGTGCGGGAGGATCGCCGAGTAGGATTATGATATACGATGTTACTTGGTGAACTTACCATCTATTCCCTTCTACTGCTGCAAGACGGAGGCTGCCAGAAGTGAGGATACTTGTTACTTTCCAGCTACCCTCTTCTACTACTGCAAGATGGAGGTGGCCAGACGCGTAGTCTTCGTTTGGATTAGCTATCCCCCTCTTATTCTGGCATTCTGCAGTTCAGTCCACAGATATTACCCCTTTACACAGATATCTTTGCATATGTAGTGTAGATCCTTGCTTGCGAGTACTTTGGATGAGTACTCACGGTTGCTTTTCTCCCCCTTTTCCCCTTTTATCCCTTCTTCTCAGATGATGCAACCAGATTGATGGAGTCCCGGACCCAGAAGATCCCGAGGATGTTTCTACGTGAAGTTTGGCTTCGAGGAGTAGTTAGGAGGCCCCAGGCAGGAGGCCTTGCCTTTTCGATCGTTGTTACTTTTGTGCTAGCCTTCTTAAGGCAAGCTTGTTTAACTTATGTTTGTACTCAGATATTTTTGCTTCCGCTGACTCTTGTGTATTCAAGCTTTTGTATTCGAGCCATCGAGGCCCCTGGCTTGTAATATAAAGCTTGTATTATTTTAATTTGTGTCTAGAGTTGTGTTGTGATATCTTCCAGTGAGTCCCTGATCTTGGTCATACACATTTGCGTGCATGATTAGTGTACGGTCAAATCGGGGGCGTCACATCCATCTCACGTGATGATCGAACATGGTTTAGTTGATTTGGATCACGTGATCATTTAGATGACTAGAGGGATGTCTATCTAAGCGGGAGTTCTTTAGTAATATGATTAATTGAACTTTAATTTATCATGAACTTAGTCCTGATAGTATTTGCAAATTATGTTGTAGATCAATAGCTCGCGTTATAGCTCCCCTATGTTTTTTGATATGTTCCTAGAGAAAACTAAGTTGAAAGATGTTAGTAGCAATGATGCGGACTAGGTTCGTGATATGAGGATTATCCTCATTGCTGCACAGAAGTATTATGTCATTGATGCACCGCTAGGTGACAAACCTATTGCAGGAGCAGATGTAGACGTTATGAATGTTTTACAAGCTCGGTATGATGACTACTTGATAGTTTAGTGCGCCTTGATTTACGGCTTATAACCGGGACTTCAAAAAGGTTTTGAATGCCACAGAGCATATGAGATGTTACAAGAGTTGAAATTAGTATTTCATACGCATGCCCGTGTCGAGAGGTATGAGACCTCTGACAGTACTTTGCCTACAAGATGGAGGAGAATAGCTCAACCAGTGAGCATGTGCTCAGTTTGTCTGGGTACTACAATTGCTTGTATCAAGTGGGAGTTGATCTTCCGGATAAGATAGTAATTGACAAAGTTCTCTGGTCACTATCACCAAGTTAGTAGAACTTCGTGATGAACTATAATATGCAAGGGATGACAAAAGTAATTCCCAGCTCTTCGCGATGCTAAAATCGGTGAAGGTAGAAAACAAGAAAGAGCATCAAGTGTTGATGGTTAACAAGACCACTTGTTTCAAGTAAAGGGCAAAGGGATAGAAGGGGAACTTCAAGAAGAATGACAAGCAAGTTGTCACTCCTGTGAAGAAACCCAAAGCTAAACTCAAGCCTGAAACTAAGTTCTTCTACTCCAAAGGAAATGGTCACTGGAAGAGGAACTGCCCTAAATACTTGGCGGATAAGAAGGATGGCAAAGTGAACAAAGGTATATTTGATATACAAATTATTTATGTGTACTTTACTAGTGTTCATAGCAACCACTGGCTATTTGATACCGGTTCAGTTGCTAAAATTGGTAACTCGAAACAAGAGTTGCAGAATGAACGGAGACTAGTTAAAGGTGAAGTGATGATGTGTGTTGGAAGTGGTTCCAAGATTGATATGATCATCATCGCACACTCCCTATACTTTCGGGATTAGTGTAAAAACTAAATAAATGTTATTTGGCATTTGCGTTAAGCATGAATATGATTTGATCGTGTTTGTTGCAATACGGTTATTCATTTAAAGTCACAGAATAATTGTTATTCTGTTTACATGAATAAAACCTTCGATGGTCATACACCCAATGAAAATAGTTTGTTGGATCTTGATCGTAGTAATACACATATTCATAATATTGAAGCCAAAAGATGCAAAGTTGATAATGATAGTGCAACTTATTTGTGGCACTGCCGTTTAGGTCATATTGGAGTAAAGCGCATGAAGAAACTCCATGCTGATGGGCTTTTGGAATCACTTGATTATGAATCACTTGGTGCTTGTGAACCATGCCTCATGGGCAAGATGACTAAAACTCCGTTCTCCAGAACAATGGAGCGAGCAACTGATTTGTTGGAAATCATACATACTGATGTATGTGGACCGATGAGTGTTGAGGCTCGCGGCGGGTATCATTATTTTCTGACCTTCAGTGATGATTTGAGCAGATATGGGTATATCTACTTGATGAAACACAAGTCTGAAACATTTGAAAAGTTCAAAGAATTTCAGAGTGAAGTAGAGAATCATCGTAACAAGAAAATTAAGTTTCTAGGATCTGATCGCGGAGGCGAATATTTGAGTTATGAGTTTGGTCTTCATTTAAAACAATGTGGAATAGTTTCACAGCTCAAGCCACCCGGATCACCATAGCGTAATGGTGTGTCTGAACGTCGTAACCGTACTTTATTAGATATGGTACGATCTATGATGTCTCTTACCAATTTACCACTATCGTTTTGGGTTATGCATTAGAGACAGCTGCATTCACGTTAATTAAGGGCGCCATCTAAATCCGTTGAGACGACACCTTATGAACTTTGGTTTGGCAAGAAACCAAAATTGTTGTTTCTTGAAGATTAGGGCTGCGATGCTTATGTGAAAAAGCTTCAACTTGATAAGCTCGAACCCAAGTCGAAGAAATGTGTCTTCATAGGATACCCAAAGGAAACTGTTGGGTACACCTTCTATCACATATCTAAAGGCAAGATATTCGTTGCTAAAAATGGATACTTTCTAGAGAAGGAGTTTCTCTCGAAAGAAGTGAGTGGGAGGAAAGTGGAACTTAATGAGGTAATTGTACCTTCCCCCGAATTGGAAAGTAGTACATTAAAGAAACTAGTTCTAGTGATTCATACACCAATCAGCGAGGAAGCTAATGATGATGATCATGAAACTTCAGATCAAGTTACTACTGAACCTCGTAGGTCAGCCAGAGTGCGTTCCGCGTCAGAGTGGTACGGTAACCATGTTCTGGAAGTCATGCTACTAGACCATGATGAACCTACGAACTATGAGGAAGCGATAATGAGCCCAGGTTCCGCAAAATGGCTTGAGGCCATAAAATCTGAGATGGGATCCATGTATGAGGACAAAGTGTGGACTTTGGTTGACTTGCCCAATGATCGGCAAGCCATTGAAAATAAATGGATTTGTAAGAGGATGACTGACGCTGATGGTAATGTTACTGTCTAAAAAGCTCGGCTTGTTGCGAAAGTTTCTCGGCAAGTTCAAGGTGTTGAATACGATGAGATTTTCTCACTCGTAGCGATGCTTAAGTTTGTCCGAATCATGTTAGCAATTGCCGCATTTTATGAAATCTGGCAAATGAATAACAAAACTTTGTTCTTTAATGGATTTATTAATGAAAAGTTGTATATGATGCAACCAGAAGGTTTTGTCAATCCTAAATATGCTAACAAAATGTGCAAGCTCCAGCGATCCATCTATGGACTGGTGCAAGCATCTCGGAGTTGGAACATATGCTTTGATAAGTTGATCAAAGCATATAGTTTTATACATATGTCAGGCCCAAGATGCGATTCTATCCCGATCACGTGACACTTACATGATTGGGGCACAACCGCATTTCGAGCGCTTAGCAAGATGGATATCATTACATCGTACCATTACATACATACATGGGGAATACAACAATACATACAAGTCACATGAATACAACAACATCAATACAAAGTATCCGACTACGGATACAAACATGAAAAGCACAAAGACATCCATCTGCTATCCCAGGCTGCCGACCCGGAACCTAACCCAAGACTGAAGAAGAAGAACTCCAACAAAAGAACAACGCTCTCACGTCGAGACATCGGAAACCTGCACCTGCAACTGTTGTTGTAGTATCTGTGAGCCACGAGGACTCAGCAATCCCATAACCATGGGTAACAAGACTACCAAAGCTTAATAGGTAGGAAGAGGTAAAGTGGTGAGGTTGCAGCAGCGGCTAAACAAATATATGGTGGCTAACTTACGAGTACAAGAATAAGATGTGCATCTACGCAAACGGTCGCAACTAGTAGTGATCGCTAAAGATCCTGAACTACATACGAGTCAAACATAACCCCACCGTGTTCTCTTCTCAAAGTGAAAAGAGACAGTCATGGTTACTCACACAGTTGTGTGTTTTACTTCGGATCCTCTGTCAAGTTTTCTACAACCGGACATTAACAAATTCCAATCTGCCACATAACCGCGGGCACGGCTTTCGAAAGATCATAACCCTGCAGGGGTGTCCCAACTTAGCCCATCACAAGCTCTCACGATTAGCTGAAGTGATAAATATAATATCATCACCCCTTATCTTAGGGAAATCCGATCAGGCTCGGCATCCCGGTGCACAAGACATTTCGACAATGGTAAAACAAGTACAGCAAGACCTCCCTGTGTGTCGACACCCTAATAGTAGCCGCGCGTATCTCGTCTCAGGACACGACCAGATGGGCGATAGTACGAGTAAAACCAATCCTCGATTTTCACCGTGGTGGCCCCGCAGAACCCCCGTTTGGGACCAACACCATCAGCACTGGCCCCCCTGCTATGTAGAAGAATCCTCGGGTAGCGCTAACTCCCTATGCAATTTAATTAATTAATTAAGTCTTTATTATGAGCAAATTAAAACCAATGTTGGGCCTTGCTGGAGGAGTTTTATTCAAAGACGAACTGTCAAGGGGTCCCCATATACCCATCGTGTAAGGAACGCAAAATCAAGGAACATAATGTCGGTTTATCAGCGCCTAAGGTGGCATGAGTGGAACAAAACACCGAGCAAAAGGCCAAGCCTTCCACCCATGCCCAGTATATAGGTGTGTTATTAAATAATAATAGATATTGTGATATTCCAACAACAAGTTCCCGCCTGGAACGAACTTCATCTTCACCTGCAACTAACAACGCTATAAGAGGGGCTGAGCAAGCGGGTACATAGCCAAACAATGGTTTTTGCTAGGAAGGTGTCAAAGGTTAGAGGTTTCATGGCAACAAGGAGAGGCTGACATAAAGATGGGTAGCGCGACATATAACGATAGCATCGAGACACTAAGCATGGCAATGATAGTAAAGGTATCCAAGGGTATGGTCATCTTGCCTGAGATCCCGCAAGGAAGAAGAACGGTTCCGTGAAGAAGACGGAGAAGAAGCCTTGAAGAAGAACCACGGGTAGACGAACGAATCCTCACGAACGCAACGGAACAAGCACTAACGAGACGAAGCAAGCAAATCGGTAAACTCACCACTCAAGAACATGACAATTTGCTCAACCAAGTATGATGCAAAACAAGTCTACTTATGATGCGCAGAAAGTCTACACAGGAAGCAAAACATGGCAAGGTAGGAAGCACAACAAAACAACACAAGTCTATATATGATGCAATACATGGCAAGGTATGATGCATGGCAAGTTTATACAGGAAGCACAGAAAGTCTATACAGGAAGCATAACATGGCAAGGTAGGAAGCACAGCAATTCAACACAAGTCTATATATGATGCATTACATGGCAAGGTATGATGCATGACAGGTATATACAGGAAGCAATACATGGCAAGGTATGATGCATGACAAGTCTACACAGGAAGCACAGCAAGTCTATGAAGCATAACATGGCAAGGTAGGAAGCACAGAAAACAACACAGGAAACATGACAATGTGCTTAAGCAAGTATGATGCAAACAAGTCTATAAAGGAAGAACAACAAGTCTATGAAGCATAACATGGCAAGGTATGATGCAAGACAAATCTATACAGGAAGCACAACAAGTATATACAGGAAGCATAACATGGCAAGGTAGGAAGCACAACATGACAAGGTAGGAAGCACAACATGGCAACGGTGCAAGATGCACCCAAACATCAACCAAACTCACTCCAAACATCAAAACAAGATGGTATTATGAATCTACATGCAAAATCACACAAGTTTCACATAAGGAACACTCAAAACGGAGCAACGGGCTAAAAGATACACATGAAACAAGATATAACAACAAGCTGAAATTAACAGCCACATAGCAACTTTGGAGCAAGGTAAATATATGCTACAACACTCAAACATGGTGATGAGAAGCATGAACATGAAGTAGACATATCCTATAGCAAACAACTCCATTGGAGCATCTCCATAGGAGGCATGGATCAATAGCAACAAGCTACAACATTTTGATCATGACATTAAAAACCTGACAGCAATATTTTATAGCAACTTGAGAGCAAGAAATAAATAAGCTACAGCAAGTCAAATGAGCAAGTGAAGGCATGAATGGATAGACAACAACATATACAGCAAGGAATGATCAATGGCCACCCCAAAACTAACATGGATTCACCTAGGGCATCAAGCAAACATAGCATCAGGATATTACAGATTCCAGACTTAGTGAAATTTCACTAAGTGTTAAAACAACAATAACAACATGGCATGTTTGTGAGCATGTTTAAGTCAACACAAGGCATATCAAGGAAAGTTAAAAGCACCACATCAAAGAACACATCATGGAGATTCTAAAACACCAAGGCATGTGATAAGGGGACAAACACAACAATAGCAACGAGCATGTGAAATCAGCATCTCATAACAAGTTTCAGAACATAACAGCCACATGCACTTTTGCAACAGAGATAAACATTGCAATAAGAACTCAAACAAGCATGCTATAGCAACCAACATGTAGAGCATCTCATGATGAACTTTTTGACATATCATTTGCATCATTTGGATAAACATGCACCAAGTTATCATATCTCAAACATGGCATGAAAACAACAAGTAGAAGCAGTTTATAACAAGTAGCACCCTTGCAACATATATTTAAGCATCTAGATGAACTCAAACATGCATGGCAGAATGGAACAAAGTGTAGAGCATATCACCACGATCATTTTGACATGTCATTCACTCAATTTGGACAAGCACACAAAAAGATATCATCATGCAAAGATGCCACATTAATGCTGACAGAATAAAAGACTTAGCATTTTTTACACAAGGGAAAAAACATGAGAGCGCAGAAAAACTATGTGACGCCCGGGGCAGGGTTTAGGAGGGGCTCACCCTAGCGGGCTGAGGCCCGGATCTGGAGGAGGGAGAGGCAGCTGGACCGCGCGGTCGATGAGGCCGGCCCACGACCGGATAGGGGCGAGGCAGGGCCTCGGGCGAGAGCTGGCCGAGGTGGGCCGCTGGGCCGGCGGAGCTGGGGCATGTCGACGGGCCTGGCCTGGGCGCGGTAAACGGCCCGAGCGGATGGCGGCCGGATCGGGCTCCTCCCGATCTACGGCGGCGGCACGCTGGGGATCCGGCGAGGCCAGGGGGAGCCGACGGGGTGCTGGGCAGCGGAGAACACCGGGGCCGGGCGGCGCGGATCTGGTCTGCGGGGCCCCGTTCCCGCCGGCGGCTGCAGTCCGTGGGGCTCCGGCGAACTCCCATGGCGGCGGCGGCGATCTGCAGGAGCTTCGGCGAGCGGAGGGAGGCGGCGCAGGCTACGAGGAGCTCGGGATCGAGGGTGCCGGGGGAGCGGGAGGCAGCGGGAGCTGCGGGATCGCGGCGGCGGCGGATGGGATCCGGGCCCGGGCGGGCCGGATCTGGGCTTCCATGGGCCCGCGCGGTGGGGAAGAAGGTGGCGGCTGCGGCGGAAGCACTGCGCGGCGAGGGTGGAAGCACGGCGCAGCGAGGGTGGAAGCACGGCGCGGCGACGGTGGAAGCACTGGGCGGCGGCGATGGAAGCACTGCGCGGAATTTGAGGAGGGAGGTAGGGGAAGGCCAAAAATGGACTAGGAGGGGTCCATTTATAGCAGGAGGGCTAGGGTTTGGAGTTTGGAGGGGTTTTAGAGCCCTCCGATCGCGATCCGACGGATCCGATCGCGAGGTGAGGTAGGATGGGCCTAGGGGAGGTTAGTGGGCTGTGCAGAGGGCCTTGGGCTTAGGGAAGAGAAGATAGAGGAAGGCCCGCGGAGGTTTTCGGAGACCGAAAACGTCCGACGAAATAACCAGCGACTTGTGCCGCTATATATATCCGTTGGGCTATCAAACGGACTCCGAATGCGATGAAATTTGGCAGGCGGCCTGTCTACACTATGGTAAGACCACACACCAAGTTTCAACCCATTCCGAGAACGTTTTTTGGCCACTCACAAAATAAATATTCGGAGGCACCGCGGGCGCGTGCGAGTGTGTTTGGGCTCAGAACAGACAACGGAGAGGACGAGGGAACTCAGGCGGACGCAAGTTTTGAAAACATGCTGATGCAACACACAATATGACATGGCAAAGATGCACACACAAGCAGATGACATGGCACTGACAACGAATAACTGGCTGACACCTGGCGCACCGGTCTCGGGGTGTCACAACACTCCCCTACTAACAAGAGATCTCGTCCCGAGATCTTAGGAACGAGACGGGAGGGAAAAAGGAAGAACAAAGTTCTTCGAGGACAAAAGAGCGAAACCAAAGAATCTTGAGAGGTTCAGCCACTCAAAAGAAGAAGAATGCAACGAAGAAGAACGAAGTTGCAAGGACTTCGTTAGACAAGAGGAAGAAGGAATATGAGAACCAAGGAGGTTGAGAGGCACGAAACAAGAGCTGAAGGAACAAGAATGAATTCGAAACCACTCCGGTTAAAGAGATAGAAAGGAAATCTCCACGAAGGAATTCGGCAGCACTCCTGTTGAAACTGAAAGAAATAGCACACCGGTTGACAAGAATGGAACAGGACAAGAATCTGAGAAGGTGGAACGAAAACATGACGAAATGAACAAGACAATGCCTCCGGAAGAATTGAAAAAGAACGGAATTAAAGGAATGGGGAAGAAGATGACAACTTCCATCACGAATGAATTGAAAGTGAATCATCAAGAGAAAGGCTTGAACGGAGTTGTTGAGAAAATCAACAACAAAAGAATAAGCTTGTTGTGGACTTATGTAAGCATCTCAAAACTTGAGGTGAATTATGCCGCAACCAAAAGATGGATTAGCTGAGAATGAAGAATTGCAAGACTCCACTTCGAAAGAACATGGAGAATTATTTGCACTCGAGATGCAAAAGAATAATGCTAGAACTGCTCCGGAAGAATTAGATGAATATATGAAGAATGAATTAAATCACGATGAACCACCATGAAGAACTCCGGTAGCGAAAAGGATGATGAATATAGAAATGACGGATGAAAAGAATAAGATTAGAGCCTTGCGATGATTAGTCGAGGTTCCGACGAGATAACCGAGAAAACTTGAACTCCGGGAAGAAAAGATGAAAGGACTTGGAACTAGAATTTATTCATGGAGAATAAACTCCGAAGGAAGGAATTAAATCGACTTAATAAAAAGAATAAGAATTATGTTATGCTTATCCTCCACCAATTCAATTGATGAGAAGCAATGGATTCACAACTACTTATTCTCCTTGAAATGGAATAAAAAGGGATATATCGCGAACTTGCGAAAATCTTCATGAAACACCGGTAAGATGGGAATAAATTGGATGGATTGACATGATAGCACCGGAAATAACTCTTGAGCGAACCACCGTAAATAATATTAGCCGAGTGAAGAAAAGAACGAACCACCGGGAAGAAATTAATCGAATGATGAAAAGAACAAACCACCGAGAAGAATTACAATCGAGTGAAGAACGAGAATGACCACCGTAAGGAATGAAATTGAACGATGCAAGAGGACAAGCCACCGTGAAGAATTGAAAATGAGTGAACACAAGAGAATGAATCTCCAGGAAGAATTAAAGCACTTGAGGAAAATTTGAATGACGAGAACAAAGAGATCGTGAACTGATTAAAGAATATTTGGACGAAGCACCGGAAGAATATGAGACGAACGAAGAGGCATCAGTGAAGAATATTTGGAGGACGAAGTTGAAAACTGAGGATGAAGAAATCTTCTGAAATGATGGCCTTCGGAGGAACACAAAGAAAAGAATTCAAGAAATACTCCGGGTGAAGAAAAGAAGAAAGATTGAAACAACGATGAAAAGAATTGAAAGCGATCTTGGAGAAGGCATATGACTGATGAAATTCATCCTTACGTCATACTTGAAAAGAATTTGGAACACTTCGGGAAAATTAGAGGAGTCAGGTAAGATCCTGGGAAAAGATCTGTGGGTTATGAGCCCACCGAAGAGAAAATTCCGTTGAAAGGATTGAAATGGAGATAATGCACCGGAACGAATGAAAAACTTGAATGAGGTGACAACCTCGAATTAATCGGAAGACACACGAATCTCTTGAGAATGTCTTTGGAACACCGGAACAATTAGATGGCGAGAGGTAAACGAGCAAAGTGAATCAATTGAGCCGAGGAAAAGAATAAGATAAGACCGAAAACTTGAATTGATTCCATCGGAAAAGAAGAAGAGGTGAAGAATATCAAACGAGAGGAGAATTCATCGGAGAAGAAAAAAAGATGAAGGATGACGAACTAAACGAGAATTCACCAGTTGAAATAACTGGGGAAAGAATGCAAAGGATCACACGAGTAGGATGGATACTCGATTAAAGACTCCGGCTCCGAGAAGCAAAAGGGTGGGCGGGTGGGAAAAAGAAAGAACACAACAGACGGGGAAAACACCGTCGGTTGGAAGAACTGAGAGTTGAACTTGCAAACAAGAAGAGGATTGAATCCACTTGACGAGAGATGCACCAGATGAAAGAACTAACAACGCAACGAACGAAAAACTAACCACGAGATCCTAAAAAAAATTGAAGGGAAAGAGGAGTAATTCAAAACACCTACGTCAAGATTCCTCACCAGAGCGACGAAGGGGCAGGGGAGTAAAAAGAATTCCTACTCTCCGATATAACTAGACTCCGAAAAAAGTTTTCTGCTAGACTCAACAAAGGCCAAGCTACGATCAATCAAGGGGGCTCCTATGGTCGGTCGAGGCTCTGATACCAACTTGTCAGGCCCAAGATGCGATTCTATCCCGATCACGTGACACTTACGTGATTGGGGCACAACCACATTTCGGGCGCTTAGCAAGATGGATATCATTACATCGTACCATTACATACATACATGGGGAATACAACAATACAAACAAGTCACATGAATACAACAACATCAATACAAAGTATCCGACTACGGATACAAACATGAAAAGCACAAAGACATCCATCTGCTATCCCAGGCTGCCGACCCGGAACCTAACCCAAGAATGAAGAAGAAGAACTCCAACAAAAGAACAACGCTCTCACGTCGAGACATCGGAAGCCTGCACCTGCAATTGTTGTTGTAGTATCTGTGAGCCACGAGGACTCAGCAATCCCATAACCATGGGTAACAAGACTATCAAAGCTTAATAGGTAGGAAGAGGTGAAGTGGTGAGGTTGCAGCAACGGCTAAACAAATATATGGTGGCTAACTTACGAGTACAAGAATAAGATGAGCATCTACGCAAACGGTCGCAACTAGTAGTGATCGCTAAAGATCCTGAACTACATACGAGTCAAACATAACCCCACCGTGTTCTCTTCTCAAAGTGAAAAGAGACGGTCACGGTTACTCACACAGTTGTGTGTTTTACTTCGGATCCTCTGTCAAGTTTTCTACAACCGGACATTAACAAATTCCAATCTGCCACATAACCGCGGGCACGGCTTTCGAAAGATCATAACCCTGCAGGGGTGTCCCAACTTAGCCCATCACAAGCTCTCACGATTAGCTGAAGTGATAAATATAATATCATCACCCCTTATCTTAGGGAAATCCGATCAGGCTCGGCATCCCGGTGCACAAGACATTTCGACAATGGTAAAACAAGTCCAGCAAGACCTCCCAGTGTGTCGACACCCTGATAGTAGCCGCGCGTATCTCGTCTCGGGCCACGACCGGTTGGGCGATAGTACAAGTAAAACCAATCCTCGAGTTTCCCCGTGGTGGCCCCGCAGAACCCCCGTTTGGGACCAACACCATCAGCACTAGCCCCCCCTGCTATGTAGAAGAATCCTCGGGTAGCGCTAACTCCCTATGCAATTTAATTAATTAATTAAGTTGTTATTATGAGCAAATTAAAACCGATGTTGGGCCTTGCTGGAGGAGTTTTATTCAAAGACGAACTGTCAAGGGGTACCCATATACCCATCGTGTAAGGAACGCAAAATCAAGGAACATAATGCCGGTTTATCGGCGCCTAAGGTGGCATGAGTGGAACAAAATACCGAGCAAAAGGCCAAGCCTTCCACCCATGCCCAGTATATAGGTGTGTTATTAAATAATAATAGATATTGTGATATTCCAACAACAAGTTCCCGCCTGGAACGAACTTCATCTTCACCTGCAACTAACAACGCTATAAGAGGGGCTGAGCAAGCGGGTACATAGCCAAACAATGGTTTTTGCTAGGAAGGTGTCAAAGGTTAGAGGTTTCATGGCAACAAGGAGAGGCTGACATAAAGATGGGTAGCGCGACATATAATGATAGCATCGAGACACTAAGCATGGCAATGATAGTAAAGGTATCCAAGGGTATGGTCATCTTGCCTGAGATCCCGCAAGGAAGAAGAACGGTTCCGTGAAGAAGACGGAGAAGAAGCCTTGAAGAAGAACCACGGGTAGACGAACGAATCCTCACGAACACAACGGAACAAGCACTAACGAGAAGAAGCAAGCAACACGGTAAACACCACTCAAGAACATGACAATATGCTCAACCAAGTATGATGCAAAACAAGTCTACTTATGATGCGCAGAAAGTCTACACAGGAAGCAAAACATGGCAAGGTAGGAAGCATAGCAAAACAACACAAGTCTATATATGATGCAATACATGGCAAGGTATGATGTATGGCAAGTCTATACAGGAAGCACAAAAAGTCTATACAGGAAGCATAACATGGCAAGGTAGGAAGCACAGCAATTCAACACAAGTCTATATATGATGCATTACATGGCAAGGTATGATGCATGACAGTTATATACAGGAAGCAATACATGGCAAGGTATGATGCATGACAAGTCTACACAGGAAGCACAGCAAGTCTATGAAGCATAACATGGCAAGGTAGGAAGCACAGAAAACAACACAGGAAACATGACAATGTGCTTAAGCAAGTATGATGCAAACAAGTCTATAAAGGAAGAACAACAAGTCTATGAAGCATAACATGGCAAGGTATGATGCAAGACAAATCTATACAGGAAGCACAACAAGCATATACAGGAAGCATAACATGGCAAGGTAGGAAGCACAACATGACAAGGTAGGAAGCACAACATGGCAACGGTGCAAGATGCACCCAAACATCAACCAAACTCACTCCAAACATCAAAACAAGATGATATTATGAATCTACATGCAAAATCACACAAGTTTCACATAAGGAACACTCAAAACGGAGCAACGGGCTAAAAGATACACATGAAACAAGATATAACAACAAGCTGAAATTAACAGCCACATAGCAACTTTGGAGCAAGGTAAATATATGCTACAACACTCAAACCTGGTGATGAGAAGCATGAACATGAAGTAGACATATCCTACAGCAAACAACTCCATTGGAGCATCTCCATAGGAGGCATGGATCAATAGCAACAAGCTACAACATTTTGATCATGACATTAAAAACCTGACAGCAATATTTTATGGCAACTTGAGAGCAAGAAATAAATAAGCTACAGCAAGTCAAATGAGCAAGTGAAGGCATGAATGGATAGACAACAACATATAAAGCAAGGAATGATCAATGGCCACCCCAAAACTAACATGGATTCACCTAGGGCATCAAGCAAACATAACATCAGGATATTACAGATTCCAGACTTAGTGAAATTTCACTAAGTGTTAAAACAGCAATAACAACATGGCATGTTTGTGAGCATGTTTAAGTCAACACAAGGCATATCATGGAAAGTTAAAAGCACCACATCAAAGAACACATCATGGAGATTCTAAAACACCAAGGCATGTGACAAGGGGACAAACACAACAATAGCAACGAGCATGTGAAATCAGCATCTCATAACAAGTTTCAGAACATAACAGCCACATGCACTTTTGCAACAGAGATAAACATGGCAATAAGAACTCAAACAAGCATGCTATAGCAACCAACATGTAGAGCATCTCATGATGATATTTTTGACATATCATTTGCATCATTTGGATAAACATGCACCAAGTTATCATATCTCAAACATGGCATGAAAACAACAAGTAGCAGCAGTTTATAACAAGTAGCACCCTTGCAACAGATATTTAAGCATCTAGATGAACTCAAACATGCATGGCACAATGGAACAAAGTGTAGAGCATATCACCACGATCATTTTGACATGTCATTCACTCAATTTGGACAAGCACACAAAAAGATATCATCATGCAAAGATGCCACATTAATGCTGACAGAATAAAAGACTTAGCAGTTTTTACACAAGGGAAAAAAACAACAGAGCGCAGAAAAACTATGTGACGCCCGGGGCGGGGTTTAGGAGGGGCTCACCCTAGCGGGCTGAGGCCCAGATCTGGAGGAGGAAGAGGCAGCTGTGCCGCGCGGTCGATGAGGCCGGCCCACGACCGGATAGGGGCGAGGCAGGGCCTCGGGCGAGAGCTGGCCGAGGTGGGCCGCTGGGCCGGCGGAGCTAGGGCGTGGCGACGGGTCTGGCCTAGGCGCGGTCAACGGCCCGAGCAGACGGCGGCCGGATCGGGCTCCTCCCGATCTACGGCGGCGGCACGCTGGGGATCCGGCGAGGCCAGGGGGAGCCGACGGGGTGCTGGGAAGCGGAGAACACCGGGGCCGGGCGGCGCGGATCTGGTCTGCGGGGCCCCGTTCCCGCCGGCGACTGCAGTCCGTGGGGCTCCGGCGAACTCCCATGGCGGCGGCGGCGATCTGCAGGAGCTCCGGCGAGCGGAGGGAGGCGGCGCAGGCTACGAGGAGCTCGGGATCGAGGGCGCCGGGGGAGCGGGAGGCAGCGGGAGCTGCGGGATCGCGGCGGCGGCGGACGGGATCCGGGCCCGGGCGGGCCGGATCTGGGCTTCCACGGGCCCGCGCGGTGGGGGAAGAAGGTGGCGGCTGCGGCGGAAGCACTGCGCGGCGAGGGTGGAAGCACGGCGCGGCGAGGGTGGAATAACGGAGCGGAATTTGAAGAGGGAGGTAGGGGAAGGCCAAAAATGGACTAGGGGGAGTCCATTTATAGCAGGAGGGCCAGGGTTTGGAGTTTGGAGGGGTTTTAGAGCCCTCCGATCGCGATCCGACGGATCCGATCGCGAGGTGAGGTAGGTGGGCCTAGGGGAGGTTAGTGGGCTGTGCAGAGGGCCTTGGGCTTAGGGAAGAGAAGAGAGAGGAAGGCCCGCGGAGGTTTTCGGAGACCGAAAACGACCAACGAAATAACCGGCGACTAGTGCCGCTATATATATCTGTTGGGCTATCAAACGGACTCCGAATGCGATGAATTTTGGCAGGCGGCCTCTCTACACTATAGTAAGACCAAACACCAAGTTTCAACCCATTCCGAGAACGTTTTTCGGCCACTCACAAAATAAATATTCGGAGGCACCGCGGGCGCATGCGAGTGTGTTTGGGCTCAGAACAGACAACGGAGAGGACGAGGGAACTCGGGCGGATGCAAGTTTTGAAAACATGCTGATGCAACACACAAGATGACATGGCAAAGATGCACACACAAGCAGATGACATGGCACTGACAACGAATAACTGGCTGACACCTAGCGCACCGGTCTCGGGGTGTCATAACAGACTTGCGGTGAAGCCTGTATTTACAAGAAAGTGAGTGGGAGCACTACAACCTTTCTGATAAGTATATGTGAATGACATATTGTCGATCAGAAATGATGTAGAATTTTTTGGAAAGCATAAAGGAGTGTTTGAAAGGAGTTTTTCAAAGAAAAACCTCGGTGAAGCTGCTTACATATTGAGCATCAAAGATCTATAGAGATAGATCAAGACGCTTGATAAGTTTTTTCAATGAGTACATACCTTGACAAGTTTTTGAAGTAGTTCGAAATGGAACAGTCAAAGAAATTGTTCTTGCCTGTGTTGCTAGGTGTGAAGTTGATTAAGACTCAATGCCCGACCGCTGTAGAAGATAGAGAGAGAATGAAAGTCATTCCCTATGCCTCAGGCATAGGTTCTATAAAGTATGCCATGTTGTATACTAGACCTATTGTATGCCCTGCCCTGAGTTTGGCAAGGGAGTGCAATTTTTATCGAGGAGTAGATCACTAGACAGCGGTCAAAATTATCCTTAGTTACTGAATGACTAAGGAAATGTCTCTCAATTATGGAGGTGATAAAGAGTTCGTCGTAAAGAGTTACACCGATGCAAGCGTTGACACTAATCCAGATGACTCTAAGTATCAATCTGGATGCGTATTGAAAGTGGGAGCAATTAGTTAGATTAGCTCCATGCAGAGGATTGTAGACACATAAATTTGTGAAATACATAAGGATCTGAATGTAATAGACCCGCTGACTAAACTTCTCTCACGAAGCAAAACATGATCACACCTTAGTACTCTTTGGGTGTTTAATCACATAGGGATGTGAACTAGATTATTGACTATAGTAAACCCTTTGGGTGTTGGTCACATGGTGATGTGAACTATAGGTGTTATTCACATAACGATGTGAATTATCGGTATTAAATCACATGGCGATGTGAACTAGATTATTGACTCTAGTGCAAGTGGGATAATGAAGGAAATATGCCCTATAGGCAATAATAAAGTTGTTATTTATATTTCCTTATATTATGATAAATGTTTATTATTCATGCTAGAATTGTATTAAACGGAAACTTAGTACAAGTGACAAAACAGAGTGTCCCTAGTATGCCTCTACTAGACTAGCTCATTGATCAAAGATGGTTATGTTTCCTAGCCATAGACATGAGTTGTCATTTGATCAACGAGATCACATCATTAGGAGAATGATGTGATGGACAAGACCCATCCGTTAGCTTAGCACTATGATCGTTTAGTTTTACTAATATTGCTTTCTTCATGACTTATACATGTTCCTATGACTATGAGATTATGCAACTCCCGAATACTGGAGGAACACCTTGTGTGCTATCAAATGTCACAACGTAACTGGGTGATTATAAAGATACTCTACAGGTGTCTCTGAAAGTGTTCGTGGTGTTGGCATAGATCAAGAATAGGATTTGTCACTCCGGGTGTGGGAGAGGTATCTCTGGGCCCTCTCGGTTATACACATCATAATAATCCTTGCAAGCAAATGACTAATGAGTTAGACACGAGATGATGTATTACGGAATGAGTAAAGAGACTTGCAGGTAACGAGATTGAACTAGGTATTGAGATACAGACGATCGAATCTCGGGCAAGTAACATACCGATGACAAAGGGAACAACGTATGTTGTTATATGGTTTGACCGATAAAGATCTTCATAGAATATGTAGGAGCCAATATGAGCATCCAGGTTCCACTATTGGTTATTGACCAGAGATGAGTCTTGGTCATGTCTACATAGTTCTCGAACCCGTAGGGTCCGCGCGCTTAACGTTCGATGATGATCGGTATTATGAGTTTATGAGTTTTGATGTACCGAAGGTAGTTCGGAGTCCCGGATGACATCGCGGACATGACAAGGAGTCTCAGAATGTCCGAGACATAAAGATTAATATTTTGGACGACTATATTCGGACACCGGAAGTGTTCTGGGTGTTATCGTATAAAACCAGAGTGCCGGAGGGGGTTACCGGAACCTCGCGAGGGAGTATGGGCCATAGTGGGCCTTGAGGGAATAGAGAAAGGTAGCCCATAGTGCTGGCCGCACCCTCCCCCTAGGAATCCTAGTTGGACTAGGAAAGGGCGGAGGCACCCCTCTTCTTCCTTCTCCTCTCCTCCTTCCTTTCCTACTCCTAGTAGGAATAGGAAGGGGGATTCCTATTCCTACTAGGAGTAGGAATCCTACTCCTGGCGCGCCATACTTGGCCAGCCGCACCTCCCACCTTTCTCCTTTATATACAGGGGCATGGGCACCCAAAGACACACAGGAAACATTGTTCTAGCCGTGTGCGGTGCCCCCCTCCACAGAAACACACCTCGGTCATACCGTTGAAGTGCTTAGGCGAAGCCCTGTGTCGGTAGCTTCATCATCTCCCTCACCACGCCGTCGTGCTGACGAAACTCACTCATGAAGTTCAAATGGATCAAGAGCTCGTGGGACATCATCGAGCTAAACGTGTGCTGAACGCGGAGGTGTCGTACGTTCGGTGCTTGATCAGTTGGATCACGAAGACGTTCGACTACATCAATCGTGTCACTAGACGCTTCCGCTTTCGGTCTACGAGGGTACGTAGACACACTCTCCCCTCTCGTTGTTATGCATCTAGTAGATAGATCTTGCGTGATCGTAGGAATGTTTTTGAAATACTACGTTTGCCAAACTTACAGAACCTTGCACGATGGCACGACAGATTAAGGTTTTACTACCCTATTACATAGCTCCGTGAGCCTAACAAGATCAAGTATTTTTTAAAGGATCAAATGCGTAAACCGCCCAGCGGTTCACTCTTCCCGGCGTTGCTGACTTGAAGCTTCTGGATTACCCTTCTCCAGTTATTCGTCCTCCTCCATCTGAAATTTTGGTGACAACCAATTGATGCCAGACAAAGCTTCAAATTCAGCTTCATCATTGATAAGTTTAGATGGGTCAATTTCAGGGGCGAAAGTATGATTACATATTGGAGGGATTAGCTCCATCACTTTTTAAGCCGAAGTGGGCATCTTCTGGTTTTCTATGTTGTAAGCCGGCTGATATGTTGACAGATCTGATTCACTAGCAATCAGGTTGGCCAGAGGGCATATATCTTTTACACAGGCAACAAAGTCTTTTTGGTAAAAAGCCGTGCCATCTTCTTTCAGGCTAGGATAGCCAGTGGCTACGTCAGCCGGGTCTAGCTCTGGTAGCCATGCATTGGCTTGGCTTAAAGCTGTTATGGCATCGGCTCTCGCACACAACCGCTTCATTTCATCAAACCTAGCAGGCAGAACAGATTGTTTCTTCAAGATATATATCAAGAGAGTAGGTGTCTGGTTGGCCGAAGAAACTATAGCCAGTGCGCACTGAGCTCCAGTGTATAGCTGTTCAACAAGTGTATAAACAGCTTTAAGCTTCACGAGCGTCTCTTGGGTAAGATTGCTGCTCCTGCAGCCTACATAAGTCATAAATTGGTTAGCGATGGTTTATGCTCTCAAAGGAAAGATTCAATTTTTAACAAGGCGGCTTACCAAAGATAGCCGAAACCATTTGGGATACATGGTGCTTTAAGCTGGTGAGCTCAGTGGTCACCTCTTCAAGAGTTGCCTCCGCCTTTTCAGCTCGTTGTACCAAGGCAGTTCTTTCTTCCGCCCAAGCAGTTTTTTCCGTCTCAAATTTGGCTTTCAGTTTTTCCGTTTCGGACACGCTAAACTGAAATTTTGATTCAGCTTTCTGGGTCTCAGATTCTTGAAACTTCAGCCGGTTCTTTGCATCATCTAATTATGATTGCAGTTCAGCAGTGGTATTCTGTATAAACAAGGAGTTACAAAATATATTATTATCTGGGTTACAAGAATTGAAGTCCCAAGCCTTTTGCAAGCAACAACACTTGGCACTTGGGGGCTAATTGTTGCCGAAACATTCTTTATGCGCTGGTTCATATCAATAAAGTCCCAAGCACTTTGCAAGCAAGAGTACTTGGCACTTGGGGGATAATGCATATTGCTTGTCTTTTATTATTCATTTATAATAACCTTGTGGTACTGTAAACAGTCACCGCCGGCTTATGGAGGCTATATTGGCAAGCTCTAATCATGCACAATGATGAATAGGACCGACTCATTAATACTGATTAAGCCGGCCCTTGGGGGCTACAGGTGCAATGTTCATCAAAGTCAGATTTCCTATAATGGTGAATGCCACCTTTGGAAGGATTCTATTAAAGATGCTCATGTCATTCTAAGTCTACATCATATTCAATTCTATCATACCCAATAGACTTCGGGGCTAGAAGGATGTGCATAACTTACTCAAGTTCATACCTCAAATTTTTTATGCATCTGCTTCACCATGTCAACTTCAAGATCACGGCTGGTGTGGACTTGATTGAGATAGCTAGAAAGCACTTCACTGCTGGTCAGTTTCGCATAATGAGTCATGTCAAACCTTACTTTCTGCTTGTCAATAAGTTCTTGTTAGGCGGTGTATTTGGCCAAAACAGTTGGATTACCTGGTTCTCCAAAGCCGGTGGGAGTGATCATCACATCTTCATTATGCTTTTCTGGTGGCTTAGTTGGGCTTGACGATTCAGTGTTTAAAGAAGTGATATTGGTGCAGTCAAGAGAGACATCGGGAATTTCAGGAGGAGCGTCATGAACAGTTTCCTCCATTTGTTTTTCAGCATCTGTCGCTAGGACTTGCTGCTTCGGCTCAGTGATTTTAGGATCAGCTCCTGGTTTAATCACTTTTGCTTTCTTACTGGGCTTAGCTTGGACACTTCACAAATTATGACAAATCAATACAAAAGTTATATAGGTGTAAGGAAGAACAGAATAGGGAGTAATTGTTACCCACGGGCAGTCTTGAAAGCCGGCAGCTGAGTCTGAGATGAATCGCCAGAGGAAGAGCGAGAGACCTCCTGGTAGTTTGAATCGGAAGAATTCAGTGGCTGGCGAATGAGACCCGCCAGCGGGTAAAAAGAGTTTAAGTGCGGAAGGACCTCATTTTGACGTTTCCGTTGGACTGGAGTATTCGGTAAGCCGGAGTACAGTTCTTCACCTCCGGTGCTCTGAGTTTGATGCCGGTTCTCGTGCTGCTGTTGCTTCAAAAAAAAGTGAGGATCCAAATGAGCTAAGGGGTGTGAAAACCTTACTTTTCGGGTTACTCGTCGAATTTTCTTTCTTAGTAAGGACTCTGAGCCGGAGGAAATAGTAATTACCTCTTCTTTGACAGCCTGGCTAGCCCCTCTGTCGTCCTGGCAATAATCATTGTCAATAAGATAATAGAAAAATGAGCCAAGTGAGTCAAGGGCTACCTCCGACTCAGAGTTGTTGTCCAGTTCAAGCAAGTCTGAAGCACTTGGTTTCTTATTTGTCTTTTTGGCGGTTTTCTTAGCGACTTTCTTGACAGCTTTGGCCATTTTGATAACTTCATGATCATATTTCTTCTTCCAGAAATCTGATTTAGCTTGTGAAAGTCGGCAAAGTTGAGTTAACAGGAGAATCAAATAATAAGGCAAGGAAAGTTGAAGTTAAGACTCACATCCGGTGCTGGATTAAGTTTGCAGAAAGGGTTCAGACCCACTTTGTTGCAGTCTCCCAGGCCTTCATTCAGAAGGCTCTTGGTCATTTCGGTGATTGTGTCCTCAGTCAAGTCCAAGGGGCTGTGGCGTAATGGATCTTTTGTCTCACCAGTGTAAGCACACATTAAGCCGGCTCGGTGACTCAAGGGTATGATCCGCAATGAAACCCAGCACCGAACCAAGTCAATTCCGGTTAGCCCATTTCCCAGTAGAGCTTTGACCTTTGCAATAGTGGGAGCAATTTTTTTACGTTCCACGGCGGTAAGTTTTTCAGCAAGAGGATGATTCGGGTCCAGACGTTGGACACGATAACCCAGCAACGGATTTTCATCAGTCGGAGAGGCATCTTTGCAATAAAACCATGTTTGCTTCCAATCTTTGGGATGACTCGGCAAGCGAGCATAGGGGAAGATGGCATCTCTTCTTCGTTGAATTGAGATGGCACCAAGTTCCAGGTTGGATCCATTCGTGAACTCGTTCTGGCGGTTTAAATAGAAATATTCCCTGAAGAGCTCGATATTGGGTTCCTCTTGAAGGTATACTTTGCAGAAAACTTGGAAATTGCAGATGTTTGACACGGAATTAGGTCCGATATCTTGAGGATGGAGCTGAAAGAAGTGCAGAATGTCTCGAAAGAACTTAGAGCCGGGCGGTGAAAAGCCCCGGTTCATGTGAACAGTAAAAACAACAACTTCATCGTCTTTTGGATGAGGTCTTTCTTCGCCTGGATTAGGAGCACGATAATGCATAACAAATTTCTTCGGTAAGTACCCGATTTTGACAAAGTCATCGAGTGTAGCTTCGGTGACAACAGAAGGAACCCAACTGCATGAAGTGACCGTCTTTGGCGGCATTGTGAGGGGAGAAGCCTAAAAGAAGGAAACATTTTGCCGGTTCAAAATTGGTTCATTAAGCCGGAAATCAAGCTACATCATATGTTCAGAACGGCGGCTTAAATGGGGCCTAATGACATATGGTTAATTATAAACCGGTGATATAAGCCGCCATGATAAGCACTAATACTCAAGAATTGTTAAAGTGCAAATTTTACTAAGTGTTGAGACAAACAGGTTTCACAGATTGGAGCTACAAATTGGATCTACAGCAGCTCAGAGAATAAAGTAAAAATCTAAAATTAAGGTGGTGGCGGCGGAAAAGTAAGAAGGCCCATATGAGATCTGTTGCGATGAGTATATATTTCGAGATTAAGACAAGTGTTAAAACTGCTACTGCACAGATTTCATAGATTAATATTATGATTTGGGATCTACGGCACTAACGGCAAATAGTCAGACCTAAATATTAGTATCGAGCAGTTCATGGATTCAGATCGGTTTTCTTGTGCATATGAGATGTTCCGGTGTTGAAAAAGAGATTGTTGGAAATATGCCCTAGAGGCAATAATAAAAGAGTTATTATTATATTTCCTTGTTCATGATAATCGTTTATTATCCATGCTATAACTGTATTGATTGGAAACTCAGATACACGTGTGGATGAATAGACAGACTTTGTGTCCCTAGTGAGCCTCTACAGGACTAGCTCGTTGATCAAAGATGACCGCGGTTTCCAGGTCATAGACATGAGTTGTCATTTGATAACGGGATCACATCATTAGGAGAATGATGTGATGGACGAGACCCAAACGTTAACATAGCTTTTGATCGTGTCAGTTATCGCTATAGTTTTCTGCATGTCAAGTATAAGTTCCTATGACCATGAGATCATGTAACTCACTGACACCGTAGGAGTGCTTTGTGTGTACCAAACGTCACAACGTAACTGGGTGACTATAAAGGTACTCTACAGGTATCTCCGAGGGTGTCTGTTGAGTTGACATGGATCAAGACTGGGATTTGTCACTCCGTATGACGGAGAGGTATCTCCGGGCCCACTCGGTAATACGTCATCTCAATGAGCTCAAAGTGACTAAGTAATTGGTCACGGGATTATGTATTACGGTAACGAGTAAAGAGACTTGCCGGTAACGAGATTGAACTAGGTATAGAGATACCGACGATCGAATCTCGGGCAAGTAACATACCGACGAGACAAAGGGAACTGTATACGGGATTGCCTGAATCCTTGACATCGTGGTTCATCCGATGAGATCATCGAGAAACATGTGGGAACCAATATGGGTATCCAGATCCCGCTATTGGTTATTGACCTGGGAGTGTCTCGGTCATGTCTACATGGTTTCCGAACCCGCAGGGTCTACACACTTAACGTTCGGTGACGCTAGGGTTGTTAGTGAGAAAAGTGTATGGTTACCGAAGGTTGTTCGGAGTCCCGGATGAGATCCCGGACATGACGAGGGTCTCCGGAATGGTCCGGAGACGAAGATTGATATATAGGATGAAAGGTTTCGGAGTCCGGAAGTGTTCCGGAGAGCATCGGGAAATCGGCGGAGTACCGAAAAGGGGTTTCGGGGGTTCCGGAAGCAGTTCTGGGCCTAATGGGCCACAAAGGGGAACACCACAGCCCTCAAGGGGCTGTGCGCCCCCCTTGGGCCCTCTCCTTGTGCGCCAAGGGGGGTGGACCCCTCTAGGGTGGCCGCACCCCCTAAGCCTTGGGGGGCAAGGCACCTAGGGGGGGAAACCCTAGGGCCTGCCCTGGCCGCCGCCCCCCCATGCCCTGGCCGCCGGCCCCCTAGGGGAAACCCTAGGGCGCCCCCCCTCTCCTCCTTCCCCCTATATATAGAGGGGTAGAGGGAGGGCAGCCAAGACAAGTTCGTGCCTCGGTGCTGCCCTCCCTCTCCCACAACATCTTCTTCTCCCGCGGTGCTTAGGCGAAGCCCTGCCGGAGTTCTTCTCCACCATCACCACCACGCCGTCGTGCTGCCGGTTCTCCATCAACTTCTCCTCCACCCCTTGCTGGATCAAGAAGGAGGAGACGTCCCCGAGCCGTACGTGTGAAGAACGCGGAGGCACCGTTGCTTCGGTGCTAGGATCTTCAGCGATCTGAATCGCGGCGAGTACGACTCCATCATCCGCGTTCATAACGCTTCCGCTTAGCGATCTACAAGGGTATGTGGATCCTACTCTCCCCTCGTAGTTGCATCTACTAGATTGATCTTGGTGAACGTAGAGAAAATTTTTGTTTTCCATGCAACGTTCCCCAACAGTGGCATCATGAGCTAGGATCTTGCGTAGATGCTTTCTCGAGTAGAACACAAAAGGGTTTGTGGCGTTGATGTTTAAATTGCTGCCCTCCTTAGTCTTTCTTGATTCAGCGGTATTATAGGATGAAGCGGCCCGGACCAACTTTACATGTCCACGTACATGAGACCGGTTCCATCGACAGACATGTGACTTTTGTTGCATAAGATGGCTGGCGGGTGTCTGTCTCTCCTATCTTAGTTGAATCGGAATAGAACAAGGCGGTCCTTGTAGAAGGTTAAATAGCAACTTGAATATCACCGTTGTGGTTTTGCGTAGGTAAGAAGCGTTCTTGCTAGATACCCATAGCAGCCACGTAAAACATGCAACAACAAATTAGAGGACGTCTAACTTGTTTTTGCAGGGTATGCATGTGATATGATATGGCCAATGACATGATGAATTATATTTGATGTATGATATGATCATGTTGTAATAGTTAATATCGACTTGCATGTCGATGCATACGGCAACCGGCAGGAGCCATAGGGTTGTCTTTAATTTTTGTATGACCTGCGTGTCAATCATTAAGCGCTTTGTAATGCTTTACTTTATCGCTAAACGGTAGCAATAGTAGTAAGAGCATGGTGGGCGCCGACAACCCCGATGGCGACACGATGATGGAGATCATGATGATGGAGATCATGGTGTGGCGCCGGTGACGATGGAGATCATGCCGGTGCTTTGAAGATGGAGATCAAAAGCACGAGTTGATGGCCATATCATGTCACTTATGATTTGCATGTGATGTTAATCCTTTTATGCATCTTATCTTGCTTAGGACGACGGTAGCATTATAAGATGATCCTTCACTAAAATTTCAAGATAAAATTGTGTTCCCCCCGAGTGTGCGCCGTTGCGAAGGTTCGTCGTTTCGAAGCACCACGTGATGATCGGGTGTGATAGACTCTACGTTCGCATACAACGGGTGCAAGCCAGTTTTGCACATGCAGAACACTCGGGTTAGACTTGACGAGCCTAGCATGTACAGACATGGCCTCGGAACACGGAGGACCGAAAGGGCGAGCATGAGTCATATAGTAGATATGATCAACATGTTGATGTTCACCATTGACACCACCTCATCTCACGTGATGATCGGACTTGGGTTGGTGAATTTGGATCATGTCACGCTCGAATGACCGGAGGGATGTCAATTTGAGTGGGAGTTATAATTAATTTGATTAGGTAATAACTCACTTATCATGAACAATAGTCTAAAATGTCTTTGCAAATTTTGTTGTAGATGGCTCGCGCAGTAGCTCCCCTGAATTTTAATGCGTTCCTAGAGAAAGCTAAACTGAAAGATGACGGGAGCAACTTTGTGGACTGGCTCCGCAATCTGAGGATCATCCTCACAGCTGCCCAAAAGGTTTATGTCCTAAATGCACCGCTAGGTGACCCCCCCCCCCGCTCCTGGAGCCTCTGCGGACGTTATGAACGTTTGGCAGACGCGTTCGGATGACTATTCGATAGTGCAGTGTGCCATGTTGTACGGCTTGGAAGGAGGACTTCAAAGGCGTTTTGAACGTCATGGTGCATATGAGATGTACACGGAGTTGAAGTTCATCTTTGAGAAGAATGCTAAGATCGAGAGGTATGAGACCACCGATAAATTCTTCGCTTGCAAGATGGAGGAGAATTCGTCTGTCAGTGAGCACTTACTGAAGATGTCTGGGTACTATACCCGCATAGCTGATCTGGGACTTGTGTTCCCGGATGAGGCTATCATTGACAGAATTCTCCAGTCACTCCCTCCAAGCTACAAGAGCTTCGTGCAGCAGTATAACATGCAAGGGATGAACAAAACCATCGCCGAGCTGTTTTCGATGCTGAAAGTCGCTGAGGCAGACATCCAGAAGGAGTATCAAGTGTTGATGGTCAATAAGACCACCAGTTTCAAGAAGAATGGCAAGGGCAAGAAGGGTAACTCTAAGAAGGGTGGCAAAGCAGTTGCCAATCCAGTGAAGAAACCCAAGGCTGGGCCCAAGCCAGAGACTGAGTGTTTCTATTGCAAGGGGAATGGCCACTGGAAGCGGAACTGCCCCAAGTATCTGGCGGACAAGAAGGGGGCCAACAACAACAAAGGTATATGTGATATACATGTTATTGATGTGTACCTTACCAACTCTCGTTGTAGTACCTGGGTATTTGATACCGGTTCGGTTGCTCACATTTGCAACTCTAAACAGGAACTGCGGAATAAACGGAGGCTGGCGAAGGACGAAGTGACGATGCGCGTGGGAAACGGTTCCAAGGTTGATGTGATCGCCGTCGGCACGCTCGCTCTTCGATTACCATCGGGATTAGTTATGAACCTGAATAATTGTTATTTAGTGCCTGCGTTAAGCATGAACATTATATCTGGATCTTGTTTATTGCGAGACGGTTACTCATTTAAGACAGAGAATAATGGTTGTTCTATTTATATGAGTAATATCTTTTATGGTCATGCACCCGAAGTTAGGGGTTTATTCTTATTGAATCTCGATAGTGATGATACACATGTTCATAACATTGATGCCAAAAGATGTAGAGTAGATAATGATAATACCACTTTCTTGTGGCACTGCCGTCTCGGTCATATCGGCGTGAAACGCATGAGGAAGCTTCATGCTGATGGACTTCTGGAGTCTCTTGATTTTGAATCACTTGACACGTGCGAGCCGTGCCTCATGGGCAAGATGACAAGGACCCCGTTTTCAGGGACAATGGAACGGGCAAGTGACTTATTGGAAATCATACATACTGATGTGTGCGGTCCGATGAGTGTAACGGCGCGCGGTGGATATCGTTATTTTCTCACCTTCACTGACGACTTAAGTAGATATGGGTATATTTACTTAATGAAGCATAAGTCTGAAACTTTTGAAAAGTTCAAACAATTTCAGAGTGAAGTAGAAAATCATCGTAACAAGAAGATCAAGTTCCTACGATCTGATCGAGGGGGAGAATATCTGAGTTATGAGTTTGGTGATCACTTAAGAAAATGTGGAATTGTTTCACAGTTGACGCCACCTGGAACACCACAGCGTAATGGTGTGTCCGAACGTCGTAATCGAACCCTATTAGATATGGTGCGTTCTATGATGTCTCTTGCCGATTTGCCACTATCGTTTTGGGGATATGCGTTAGAGACAGCTGCATTCACTTTAAATAGGGCTCCATCTAAGTCCGTTGAGACAACACCGTATGAACTATGGTTTAGTAAGAAACCGAAGTTGTCTTTTCTCAAAGTTTGGGGTTGCGATGCTTATGTCAAAAGGCTTCAGCCAGAAAAGCTCGAACCCAAAGCGGACAAATGTGTCTTCATAGGATACCCAAAAGAAACAGTTGGGTACACCTTCTATCTCAGATCCGAGGGCAAAGTGTTTGTTGCTAAGAACGGATCCTTTCTCGAGAAAGAGTTTCTCTCGAAAGAATTGAGTGGGAGGAAGGTAGAACTTGATGAGGTTATTGAACCTCTGCTTCAACCAGAAAGTAGCGCAGCACAGAAAGATGTTTTTGTGGAGCCTGCAGAGGTTGAAGAGGAAGCCAATGATGATGATCAAGAAGCTTCTGATCAAGTCACTACCGAACCTCGTAGGTCGACAAGGGTACGCACTGCACCTGAGTGGTATGGTAACCCTGTCTTGGAGGTCATGTTGTTAGACAACGATGAACCTACGAGCTATGGAGAAGCGATGGTGGGCCCAGATTCCGACAAATGGTTAGAGGCCATGAAATCCGAGATGGGATCCATGTATGAAAACAAAGTATGGACTTTGGAAGTATTACCTGAAGGGCGGAAGGCCATTCAGAATAAATGGATTTTTAAGAGGAAGACGGACGCTGACGGTAATGTCACCGTGTATAAAGCTCGACTTGTGGCAAAGGGTTTTTCACAAGTTCAAGGGATTGACTACGATGAGACTTTCTCACCCGTAGCGATGCTTAAATCCGTCCGAATCATGTTGGCAATAGCTGCATATTTCGATTATGAAATTTGGCAGATGGATGTCAAAACAGCGTTCCTTAACGGTTTTCTTAAGGAAGAGTTGTATATGATGCAACCAGAGGGTTTTGTCGATCCAGAGAATGCTGACAAAGTATGCAAGCTCCAGCGTTCCATTTATGGGCTGGTGCAAGCATCTCGGAGTTGGAATCTTCGCTTTGATGAGGTGATCAAAGCGTTTGGGTTTATACAAGTTTACAATGAAGCTTGTATTTACAAGAAAGTGAGTGGGAGCTCTATAGCGTTTCTAATATTATATGTGGATGACATATTGCTGATTGGAAACAATATAGAATTTTTGGATAGCGTGAAGGGGTATTTGAACAAGAGTTTTTCGATGAAAGATCTCGGTGAAGCTGCTTTCATATTGGGCATCAAGATCTATAGAGATAGATCAAGACGCTTGATAGGACTTTCACAAAGCACATATCTTGATAAAGTTTTGAAGAAGTTCAAAATGGATCAATCCAAGAAGGGGTTCTTGCCGGTATTGCAAGGTACGAAGTTGAGTAAGACTCAATGCCCAGTGACTGCGGATGACAGAGAAAAGATGAGTGTCGTCCCCTATGCTTCAGCCATAGGCTCTATCATGTATGCAATGCTGTGCACAAGACCAGATGTCAGCCTTGCCATAAGTATGGCCGGAAGGTTTCAAAGTAATCCTGGTATGGATCACTGGACAGCGGTCAAGAATATCCTAAAGTACCTGAAAAGGACTAAGGATATGTTTCTCGTTTATGGAGGTGATCAAGAGCTCGTCGTAAAGGGTTACGTCGATGCAAGCTTTGACACTGATCCGGATGACTCTAAGTCTCAAACCGGATACGTATATATTCTCAACGGGGGAGCGGTAAGCTGGTGCAGTTCCAAGCAGAGCGTGGTAGCTGATTCTACATGTGAAGCAGAGTATATAGCTGCCTCGGAGGCAGCAAAGGAAGGTGTCTGGATGAAGGAGTTCATGACAGATCTTGGAGTTGTGCCTAGTGCACTGAACCCAATGACTCTGTTCTGTGACAACACTGGTGCCATTGCTCTAGCCAAGGAACCAAGGTTTCACAAGAGGACCAGACACATAAAGCGACGCTTCAATTCCATCCGCGATTCGGTCAAGGAGGAGGACATAAACATTTGCAAAGTACACACGGATTTGAATGTTGCAGATCCGTTGACTAAGCCTCTTCCACGGGCTAAGCACGATCAACACCAAGACTCTATGGGTGTTAGATTCATTACCTTGTAATACTAGATTATTGACTCTAGTGCAAGTGGGAGACTGTTGGAAATATGCCCTAGAGGCAATAATAAAAGAGTTATTATTATATTTCCTTGTTCATGATAATCGTTTATTATCCATGCTATAACTGTATTGATTGGAAACTCAGATACACGTGTGGATGAATAGACAGACTTTGTGTCCCTAGTGAGCCTCTACAGGACTAGCTCGTTGATCAAAGATGACCGCGGTTTCCAGGTCATAGACATGAGTTGTCATTTGATAACGGGATCACATCATTAGGAGAATGATGTGATGGACGAGACCCAAACGTTAACATAGCTTTTGATCGTGTCAGTTATCGCTATAGTTTTCTGCATGTCAAGTATAAGTTCCTATGACCATGAGATCATGTAACTCACTGACACCGTAGGAGTGCTTTGTGTGTACCAAACGTCACAACGTAACTGGGTGACTATAAAGGTACTCTACAGGTATCTCCGAAGGTGTCTGTTGAGTTGACATGGATCAAGACTGGGATTTGTCACTCCGTGTGACGGAGAGGTATCTCCGGGCCCACTCGGTAATACGTCATCTCAATGAGCTCAAAGTGACTAAGTAGTTGGTCACGGGATTATGTATTACGGTAACGAGTAAAGAGACTTGCCGGTAACGAGATTGAACTAGGTATAGAGATACCGACGATCGAATCTCGGGCAAGTAACATACCGACGAGACAAAGGGAACTGTATACGGGATTGCCTGAATCCTTGACATCGTGGTTCATCCGATGAGATCATCGAGAAACATGTGGGAACCAATATGGGTATCCAGATCCCGCTATTGGTTATTGACCTGGGAGTGTCTCGGTCATGTCTACATGGTTTCCGAACCCGCAGGGTCTACACACTTAACGTTCGGTGACGCTAGGGTTGTTAGTGAGAAAAGTGTATGGTTACCGAAGGTTGTTCGGAGTCCCGGATGAGATCCCGGACATGACGAGGGTCTCCGGAATGGTCCAGGGACGAAGATTGATATATAGGATGAAAGGTTTCGGAGTCCGGAAGTGTTCCGGAGAGCATCGGGAAATCGGCGGAATACCGAAAAGGGGTTTCGGGGGTTCCGGAAGCAGTTCTGGGCCTAATGGGCCACAAGGGGGAACACCACAGCCCTCAAGGGGCTGTGCGCCCCCCCCTGGGCCCTCTCCTTGTGCGCCAAGGGGGGTGGACCCCTCTAGGGTGGCCGCACCCCCTAAGCCTTGGGGGGCAAGGCACCTAGGGGGGGAAACCCTAGGGCCTGCCCTGGCCGCCGCCCCCCCCATGCCCTGGCCGCCGGCCCCCTAGGGGAAACCCTAGGGCGCCCCCCCTCTCCTCCTTCCCCCTATATATAGAGGGGTAGAGGGAGGGCAGCCAACACAAGTTTGTGCCTCGGTGCTGCCCTCCCTCTCCCACAACATCTTCTTCTCCCGCGGTGCTTAGGCGAAGCCCTGCTGGAATTCTCCTCCACCATCACCACCACGCCGTCGTGCTGCCGGTTCTCCATCAACCTCTCCTCCACCCCTTGCTGGATCAAGAAGGAGGAGACGTCCCCGAGCCGTACGTGTGAAGAACACGGAGGCACCGTTGCTTCGGTGCTAGGATCTTCGGCGATCTGAATCACGGCGAGTACGACTCCATCATCCGCGTTCATAACGCTTCCGCTTAGCGATCTACAAGGGTATGTGGATCCTACTCTCCCCTCGTAGTTGCATCTACTAGATTGATCTTGGTGAACGTAGAGAAAAATTTTTGTTTTCCATGCAACGTTCCCCAACAGAGATGCTATGAATACCATTGCATAGGAGGAGTATCAAGTTCAAGTCAAAAATCACAACTACAGGGAAGGGCGAGGATGAACTCCGATGAACTCGCAGGAACCCTAATCAATCTAAGAGAATAGGAAAGAGGAGACCTTACTTGGACTGATGAACGGCGGCGGCGCGCGGACGAAATCTGTTCAGATCAGGCTAATGGAGCGGCCGTTGTTGAGGTAGAGACGAAGGTCGACGGCACCGGCAGAGCCCTGGCCCCCTGGCGGTTGTTAAGGTAGAGACGAAGGTCGACGGCACGTTGCAGAGGCGTCGCGAGGAAGAAGACAGAGACGAAGAGGCAAGGGGGGGAAATGAAAGGGACCCCTGGCCCTATTTATATGACGAATGGATAAGTAATAGGCACGGGAATCGAGGAGGCCAAAAATGGATATATGACAGCACAGACGCCTCGATTCTCGGAGGTTCATTAAAATACGGAGATTTGTTAAAGATTTGGGCTATATGAAAATAAATAACGGGTAACGTCATTACGGGTTACCGCAACCTCAGGGAATGATGTCATGGAGGGTTATAGTATCTCGCACGAAGATGAAGAATTTTTTTTTAAGTGTTGAAGATTGACATGAACAAGTTCAAATCAACCTAGGGCCTAATGTTGAGGATATAACTATTCGATATGACACACCTAGGAGGTGTCGGGTTACCCCAATGGCGATTCATGGGCCAAGCCCAGGAGCATGTTTAAGATGGCAGTTCAAGAAGATAAACGTATAAAGGGCCCAAAACCCAGAGCGGCTTAAGGCTCGTAAGTGTAAACCGCCATGTATGTTTGACTTGTACTGTAAGGCATGTAAATATAAGTCACCGGGCCGGACAAGTTTGTATGAGCCGGCCGGGACTATGTAAGCCGCAGGGCATCAACCCGTGTATATAAGGGGACGACCCAGCATCGGTTTAGGGCAAGAAACGGCAAATCGAAAGCCGGGCTAGCGTATTCGCTCCCTAGCAATCGAAACCTAGCAATACCACCTCAAACTGGATTAGGTTTTACCCTCACCGCAAGGGGCCAAACCAGTATAAACTCCCCGTATCTTTTGTCCCGTTTAACCCATTTAAGCAAACCACGTCACAATGGCTCCACAACTAAGCCCTTCCCTTAGGACATCTGTCGTGAGAACTCCACGACAAGAGGAAAATGGCAAATAATGTAATTGCGAGGAGATGGGATTTGTGATTAGGAACCTGGTATATGTTGAAGATCCTCCCCAGCAACGGTGCCAGAAATTCCTTTTGATGTCGCTTAAAGCTACGTCGGTTTTTCCCCAAAGAGGAAGGGATGATGCAGCACAGCGGCGGTAGGTATTTCCCTCAGACGTGAAACCAAGGTTATCGAATCAGTAGGAGAACCAAGCAACACAACGTAAGCAGTACATGCACACAAATAACAACACCTCGCAACCCGACGTGTTAAAGGGGTTGTCAATCCCTCTCGGGTAACGAACGTGAGAGAGAGATAAATATTGGTAGATTGGTTGATAAATAATATAAATTACAACAAGGTACTTTTGGGTTTTTGGTTTAGTAGATCCGAAAATAAAAGAAAAAGCAAATAGATCGCAAAGGCAAATATATGAGAAAGAAGACCTGGGGGCCATAGGTTTCACTGGTGGCTTCTCTCGAGAAAAATACAAAAAGTGGGTAACCAAATTACTGTTGGGAAATTGATAGAACTTCAAATAATCATGACGATATCCAGGCAATGATCATTACATAGGCATCACGTCCAAGATTAGTAGACCGACTCATGCCTGCATCTACTACTATTACTCCACACATCGACCGCTATCCAGCATGCATCTAGTGTATTAAGTTCAAAACGGAGTAATGCATTAAGAACGATGACACAATGTAGACAAGATCCGTTTATCTATGGCGTTAGATATGGATCTCATCGTTTTATCTTTAGTGGCAACGATACATACGTGTCGGTTCCCCTTCTGTCACTAGGATCAAGCACCGTAAGATCGAACCCACTACCGTGCACTTCATCCCATTGCAAGATAATGAGATCAAGCAGGCCAAACAAAACCCAATATCGGAGAAGAAATACGAGGCTATAAGCAATCATGCATATAAGAGATCAAAGAAATTCAAATAACTTTCATGGATATAAAGAGATAGATCTGATCATAAACTCAAAGCTCATCGGATCCCAACAAACACGCCGCAAAAAGAGTTACCTCATATGGATCTCCAAGAGACAATTGTATTGAGAATCAAAAGAGAGAGAGGAAGCCATCTAGCTACTAACTACGGACCCGTAGGTCTAGAAGGAACTACTCACGCATCATCGGAGAGGCACCAATGGAAGTGGTGAACCCCTCCGTTATGGTGTCTAAATTGGATCTGGTGTTTCTGGACTCTGCGGCGGCTGGATGAATATTTCGTCGACTCCCCTAGGGTTTCTAGAATATTGTGGTATTTATAAAGCAAAGAGGCGGTGCGGGAGGCCCCCGAGGTGGGCACAACCCACCAGGGTTGTGGCTCTGGGGGCCTGGCGCACCCTGGTGGGTTGTGCCCCCCTCGGGGCACTCCCCAGGTGCTGCCTTGGCCCATCAGGTGTCTTGTGGCCCAAAAAAAATCTCCAAAAAGTTTCGCTGTGTTTGGGCTCCGTTTGATATTGATTTCCTACAGTGTAAAAAACATGCAGAAAACAGCAACTGGCACTTGGCACAATGTCAATAGGTTGGTACAAAAAAATAATATAAAATGACTATAAAATGATTGTAAAACATCCAAGAATGATAATATAACAGCATGGAACAATAAAAAATTATAGATACGTTGGAGACGTATCAGGACTCACCAGATGACCACAAGGGTGGGAGCCGCGCCCTACCCCCCTGGGCGTGCCCCCTGCCTTGTGGGTCCCACGAAGCTCCACCAACCCTAACTCCAACTATATATTTCATGTTCGGGGAGAAAAAATAAGACAAAAGGATTCATCACGTTTTACGATACAGAGCCACCGTCACCTCCTGTTTTTCATCGAGAGGGCTGATCTAGAGTCCGTTCGGGGCTCCGGAGAGTGGAATCCGTCATCGTCGTCATCATCAACCTTCCTCCATCACCAATTTCATGATGCTCACCGCCGTGCGTGAATAATTCCATCGTAGGCTTGCTGGACGGTGATGGGTTGGATGAGATTTATCATGTAATCGAGTTAGTTTTGTTAGGGTTTGATGCCTAGTATCCACTAGGTTCTGAAATTGATGTTGCTATGACTTTGCTATGCTTAATGCTTGTCACTAGGGCCCAAGTGCCATGATTTCAGATCTGAACCTATTATGTTTTCATGAATATACATGTGTTCTTGATCCGGTCTTGGAAGTTGTAGACACCTTCTATGTGTTATGATCCGCATACCCCAAGGTGACAATAATTGGGATTTTTTCTGGTGATTGTCGTTTTTTGAGGATTTCATGTATTCACTAAGTGTTAATGCTTTGTTTCGGTTCGCTATTAAAAGGAGGCCTTAATACCCTTAGTTTCCATTAGGATCCCGCTGCCACGGGAGGGTAGGACAAAAGATGTCATGCAAGTTCTTTTCCATAAGCATGTATGACTATATACGGAATACATGCCTACATTATATTGATGAATTGGAGCTAGTTTGTCATTGCCCTACGTTATAACTTCTACATGATGAATATCGTCCGACACATATCATCACCAATCCATTGCCTACGAGTTTGTTTCATATTGATCCTCGTTAAGTTACTTTCGTTACTATTGTTGTTACATTCACTACAAAACTGCTACTGTTACTTTTGCCACCGTTACCGTAACTCCCATATTACTTTGCTACTAAATACTTTGTTGCAGATATTAAGTCTTTCAGGTGTGGTTGAATTGACAACACAGTTTCCAATACTCGTGAATATTCGTTGGCTCCCCTTGTGTTGAATCAATAAATTTGGGTTGAACACTCTACACTCAAAAACGGTTGCGATCCCCTATACTTGTGGGTCATCAGGCGTCTGGTGCAAGTACAGCACAGCCAGCCTCTGGTGCAGGTATGGCGCAGAGGGCCTCTACCCACTCTTCTCGAGGAATGGGGGCACTAACGGGACGTGTACCCAGCTGCGACACCCTGTCGACAGCAGGCAAGCGCTGATGGATCCACTCTTGCTGTGCAGCGCGCCACGCATCTCGCTCTGTGGTGCTCCAACGGTATTGCTGTGCGGCGAACCGTAGCCTATCGGTGCGGACACGCCTAGCTTGCTCCGTGGCACACCATCAATCATGTTGTGTGGCGAGCTGCAACCTCTCGGCGTTGAATGCCTATCTTGATCCACAGTTCTAAAGTGTCGTGCGCCAAGGGTCTGCTCAACCGTGGCGATGACGCGCAACATGACGTCATTCATTCCGTTGCCATGGAGTGCCTCAGCGTCGACGGGCCATGGTGACTTCTCATTTTCCTCATCGAGGAGGTTGATGGCAGAGGCGGCGCTCTGGTGGGTTGTCATGCTTGGAATAGGTGGATGTGCCACACGCTGCGCTTGTTGCCTTGGTGTGTCGCACGCTGCCTAGGTTTCTGCGCAATATCGCTGGGTAGCAGCGGGAAACCGATGAGAACGGGAAAGGATGGCGTGTTCATAAAACACCATCAATCAATGGAAACTTAACATAGTAGGAACATCGAGCTAGCACAACGCGTGCGGGCACATTGATCGTACAAGGCTATGATCCATATACTTGTGTTCCCAACAAAGCACGGTATTGACATTATAGAATATTGTTTCGTTTAGCAGCGGCGGCAAGCGTCACAAGAAGAACTAGATGATGATCAGATGATGGTTTATCCTAGTTAATTATGCATGTAATAGTTTACTTTGGTGTGTGAAAATGTCATATGTTTACTAGGCACCTATGTAATTGGATGTTTAATTTGGTTGTGCAGTCATGTCCTTATTAGTATATATGTTGTTGTTCTGTATGCAATAACATCTCACACGTACCACACACATGTTGTTAAGTTCAACCGTTTATGTTCCCTCTGCTCGACGCAAATAGTTCATCTGAGTGAACTGCATGCCGTATATCGCACACACCTTGATCTGGTTGACCGTTTCTGTTGTGTTGCCTAATCACAAACAGTTCATCCGAGTGAACTGTATGCCATATATCGCACACACCTTCATCTGGCTACGAATTTATGTTGTTATGCCTAATCACAAACAGTTCATTGGAGTGAATCGCATGCCACACATCACACACAAAACTGTACTATGAACCATCTTTGATGTATCTGCCAACGTTTTGCATCTTTATGGACGGGTTTTTACATCACCATTTGCGATTAATGCACCGCACAAAGTTTCATCAAGGATCTCTGATTGGACTATCGCGTTTGGACCATCCTGCAGTAGTGTTCTATTGTCGTGGATCCTCTAATATGTGGTGCTTGCTTATAATCTTTTGCTAGCCAAAATTTGTACTAAGTAGAGATACTACTTGTGCATCCAAAACCCTTGAACCCAGTTTCTTGCCATGAGAGTCCACCATATATATATATGGACTGAATAAGATCCTTCAAGTAAGTTGTCTTCGGTCCATAAAGCAGTAAAAATTGCTCCTAAATATGTATGATCTTTTATTGTAAGGGAAAATAAGCTTTGCACGATCTTGTGGTGGTTAAGAAATAAAAGCAACGAACTGCATAATAAAGGTTCCTATCACAAGGGGCAATATAAAGTTATGCTCCTTTCCATTAAGAGCTTGCACATCCAGAAATAAAAAGCGCATGACAACCTCCGCTTCCCTCCACGAAGAGCCTATCATTTACTTTTATGTAAAGAATCAATAATGTTCATCTATATCTGTTCTTAATTATTCTCTACTTGGCAAGCATCATGTGGCGGGGAAAGATCCAGGCAAATATATATCCGGTTGGATGTAGGTGATCGTGAGTTGTTATTGTTAACATTATCACGAGATAAATTAGTAGGGAGGTGAAAACTATAAACCCCCATCTTCCTATGTGTTCGATTGAAACTTTTGCTCCATAAATATGTTGTGAGTGTCAGCAATTATAGAAGACTAAATGATAGTTGAGTATGTGAACTTGCTAAACAAAGCTCTTACATAGACTCTTTTTGAGAATATGATAAATTGCAATTGTTTCAATGACTGAGATCATAGTTTGTTAATTTCAAATGAAGTTTATGGTTCATACTTTAGTATGTGAATAAATTGTTACTTTAGCATGAGAAGTTTTATGATGTTATATTGTTGTTATGATAATGATCATGATGCTTTCATGTCTGTGTTTTGTTTTATCGACACCTCTCTCTCTAAACATGTGATCATGATTATCAAATTCAGATTTCCCTTGAGGACAAGCGAGATCTAAGCTTTGAGAAGTTGATACGTCCATCTTGCATCATGTTTCCTACTGTTATTTATTATGTTTGCCATGAAGATTTATGGAGAAGTTGATACGTCATGCAGCTGGAATTCTGGACGTAAAAAAGCTACAACGGAGAAAGATATTCTCCACAACTCTGAATTACCTAAAAAATTATGGAGAATAATTTTGGAATATATAAAAAATATTGGCTGAAGAAATACCCAGAGGGGGCCACCATGGATGAATGAGCTCAGGGCGCGCCCGATCAGCTCATGGGCCCCCCAACAGGCCTCTGGTGCCCATCTTCTACTATATGAGGCTATTTAGCCTAGAAAAAAATAAAGAGAAGACTTTCGGCACGAAGCGCCGCCATCTCGAGGTGGAACCTGGACAGGAGCACTTTTGCTCTCTGGTGGAGCAATTCTGCCGGGGAAACTTCCCTCTAGGAGGGGGGAATCGAAGCCATCAACATCACCAAGGATCCTCTCATCGTGGGAGGACCAATCTTTATCAACATCTTCACCAGCACCATTTCATCTCAAACCCTAGTCCATCTCTTGTATTCAATATTTGTCCCAAAACCTTAGATTGGTAATCGTGGGTTGCTAGTAGTGTTGATTACATCTTGTAGTTGATGCTAGTTGGTTTATTTGGTGGAAGATTAAATATTCATATCCTCAAGCATATTCAATACTTCTGATCTCGAACATGAATTTGATTTGTGAGTAGTTACTTTTTTTTCTTGAGGATATGGGAGAAGTCTTGTTATAAGTAATCACGTGAAGTTGGTATTCGTTCGATATTTTGATGATATGTATGTTGTTCTTCCTTTAGTGGTATCATGTGAACGTCGACTACATGACTGAAAGGATCGATATGGTTGACTAGAGGGGATTTAATAGGCAACTACCAAGTTTTAGCTTTTCTAAACAAATTAGGGTTAGCAACAAATAGGTTGTCTAGAAATGCAACTAGGTGAGCAACCTATATGATGCTAAACAACACAAGTAACACAAACAAGCAAGGATACAACACACTAATAACTTGCACAAAGTAAAGGTAAGGAATAACCACAAGTGGAGCCGATGGAGACGAGGATGTGTTACCGAAGTCCCTTCCCTTTGGGGGGAGTCCGTCTCCGTTAGAGCGGTGTGGAGGCATAGTGCTCCCCAAGAAGCCACTAGGGCCGTTATATTCTCCTCACGCCCTCACACAATGCGAGATGTTGTGATTCCACTAGTGGTGCCCTTGAAGGCGGCGATCGTACCTTTACAAACAAGGTTGGGGCTCTCCCCACAACCGAATTGGAGGCTCCCAACGAAACCACAGAGCTTCACCACAATGGAATATGGCTCCGAGGTGACCTCAACTCTCTAGAGTGATCAAACACCCAAGAGTAACAAAATCCACACAAGAAAGTATGGCGGAATTAAATTTCCTTTGGTGGAAGTGTAGATCTAGGTCTCCTCCTTCAATCCCTAGCAAATCAACAAGTTTGAGTGACTAGAGAGAGATCGGGCATGAAATCTTGAGGGACATTAATGGAGGAGAGAGAGAGAGGTATAGGGACCCCCATTTTCCAACCGTTACAGCAGTGTTTACACTGCAGCGGTACAATAGCTCATCACCCCAATACAACTGGGATTCATGGGTAGGCTTTCAAAACCCTATCAAGCAGTACAACCGGATACATAAGAAGTAGTACCGGTTACGGCGAGTAACCGAACTAACCGCTTGCCTACCACCCAACAACCGGCCAAAATAGAAGGGATTCACCCCTACGACAGTGGTCGGGCGGCAGTTGCACCGGAACTACTGCCTGGTTCAAGACGGTTAGGTGGCTCAGTCTTGAGTAGTTGAACTGCTCCGGCCACCGATAGTATCGGTTGAAGAAGACTAACCGCGACAACCGGGCCACCACCGCCCAAGGACCGCCCTTATCACAGAACAAGAGCGGTGGTTGGGCGGTACCTGCTCGGTATAACCGCCCTTGGTTCCCCCCATGGTTCTCCCTAGGCTGAGGTGGTATCACCACCTGGGGGCAGCGGTACAACCCAAGGTTGTCAGAATCACGATTTTGTTATACGATTCTACGACTTTACAATCCAAATTAACCCCTATGATTCTACGATTTTAGTTCATAGAATCTACGTTTCTACGATCATGATAGTGAAGATTCTACGATTTGCGATCCTACCATCGAAGGTCCGATCCGATTCAAAATCATGATTCTGAAACCTTGGTACAACCACTGGGCATGCACCTGAGAGAGAAACCCCAGGGTATCACCCCTGGGGCACTGGTTGTACCAGTTGAACTGGGCACGCAGTACAACCGCCCAAGCGGGCGGTACAACATCCTAGGAGAGCAAAATACTTGTTTGGAAGGAAAAGGGTACCTCTCTCTCCTCAAACTAACGAGAACAATGGGTGAAGAGAGATGTGTGCGTGCATTGATTCACCAAATACCTTCCGATTAGGAGTCCCTCTTAATAGTACGGGTTTCTTGCGACCAAAAAAATAAAAGCGTAGAGAACATCGTCTTTGATCTTTTCCGTCCGGAGGGAATGCCTAAATGTCTTGTGCTCAACATAGAGTACCTGAAGAACTTGGCACACGATTAGATCATAATGAGAGTTGTCATCATCACCAAAACACAAAGGCGGGAAATGCCCTAACAATGACACTTCACCATACTTGGGCCCAAGGGAAGGCATTGGGGAGTAATAAGTAAATGATGGGTTGCGAGAGTGTCAAAAGCTTAAACCCTAGTTTATGCGTTATTTCGAAAGTGGCTGATTTGGATCCATATGTTTCATGTTATGGTTAGATTTATCTTAATTCTCTTCTTTCATTGTTGTGGATGCTTGCGAGAGGGGGTAATCATAAGAGGGTTGCTTGTTCAAGTAAGAACAGCACCCTTCCAGCGGTCCACCCACATGTCAAATTATCAAAGTAGCAAACATGAATCAACTAAACATGATGAACGTGACTAGACGACAATTCCCATGTGTCCTTGAGAATGCTTTGCTTACTATAAGAGAATGTTCTGGCTTTTCCTCTGCTATAAAAAGGATTGGGCCACCCCGCTGCACCTGCGTTACTATTCCTACTTGTTACTTGTTACGAATTACCTTGCTACAAAACTATTTATCACCGCTACTTTTAGTACTTGTAGAGAATACCTTACTGAAAACCGCTTATCATTCCCTGCTGCTCCTGATTGGGTTCAACACTCTTACTTATTGAAAGTAATACGATTGACCCCCTATACTTGTGGCTCAGTAACAACTTATAGGTGCGTCAGAAAGCTTGACAAGGGACTAGATAGCTCAAGATTGGGATTTTCTCCTTCGACGATGGAGAGATATTCTTAGGGCCTTCTCGGTGTGATGGTATTCAACATCATCTGGACAGACACAAGTGACTATGTCATGGGGATTCCGGAACATGACAACGAGAAAGAAGAACAAAACAAGTAACGCGGATATCGGTATAGTGAGCATGTTATGAATCAGGAGGATACCAATGCATATGGGGTTTTGTGAAGTACCGTGAAGCAAAGGGAACATCACATGATAACTAAAGGTTCACTCGAATATCATTCGTGTGCGGTGTGCTCATATGCATCGATGTGGACGTCCACAGTTCCGCTGTCGGTCATTGAACGAAGGGATTTTGTTCATGTCTACTTGTTATTGAACCTACGGGGTCACAAGATTAAGGCAATCACGATCTGTTGAGTGTTATTAGGACGCGAGTGATGAGAGTATATTTGTGGAATTGTTTCATTAATATTCGGAATAGTTTCGAGAGGATCCAGAAGCGTTTCGGGGTCACCGGAAGGGTTTCATAGAGTATCGGGTAATACCGTGTAACGCCGATACTTAATATATATGTGCAAAATGTTTCCAGTGATGTTAAATTATATATATAAGGGTCTAATAATTATTAGAAGGCTTTTATATTAATTTAAATATCGACGGGCCTAAAAAGGTCAAGTGGTGGAAGGCAACTTGGGCCACCCAGGCCCAAGTGGAGGGGGCGCCCCATTTGCCATGGCAAGAGGCCGAATTGGAGATGGGCAAGGACTCCTCCACCCCTCCCTTGGCCGGCGAACCAAGGAGGGACTTTCCCTCCTTGGTGGATGCCCTCTCCCTCCCCTCCAACCTATATATACTAGGTTTTTTTACTCTATCGGACACACAAGTTTTGGAGCCTCCTCTAGTTCATCTAGCCTTAGTTCTAGTTGTTCCTAGTTAACTAATTAGAGCTTGGTATAGTTCCTCTAATACTCCTAATTAGAATCCAAGTGTGGTTCTAATCTTCTCCCTCTAATTCTCTTGTGATGATTAGCTCTAGACGGCGAAGCACTGCCAAATCGTGAAGGTTGGACGCTTGCAACCAAGTAGAGAGGTTGTGCTTTCGGTCTTCCGCTCGAGGGACTATTTGTGGGTGGTTCGCGGGATCGTTCGTCAATGGTTCGAGGGACTCCAAGTACGATCTACACCGACACGATCTTATTCCGCTACAACACAGTGATCATAACGATCGTGATCCCAACCCGTTATGCATCTTCATATTGATCTTCGGTGTGTGTAGGCGTGAAAATTTGTTTTCTACTATGTTTCCCAACAACTATTCTCATATATGTTATTTTTATTTGATAAGTTCACTGCTAAAAAATTCACAGAAACACCCGGGGCATTATCTAGTTACAGAATGTTCATCGAGTACTACAACAAATGTTCAGCCTATATTTAAGAAATGTTCACCTTGTATTTTTTGCAAAATTACTCAAAAAAAAATCTTCACGTATTAAAAATTGTTCAAACATTTATTAAGAAATGTTACAGCAACCTCAAGTGCATGTATAGATAAATATTTACTCTAAGGCGAGAGCATGAATGTTCCACGTGGAGTTCCTTTTTGTTCTTCTTCGACGACGATCATTAGGATGTGATCCTAGTTGGCAACCTAGGATTAGTAGGGTGGACGTTGCTTAGTCCTCTTGCCTCTTAGGCATATTTTCTTCTTGCTTGTACTTGAACATGTGCCTTCTTCCGTTGTATTTATTGATGTAATGTTGGGTCAAGCTGACCTCTGATTGGTGATTTTTTTATGTATCAGCATATGTTTGCCATAATGTTACCTCATATTTACTCTTCTATTCATGAGTAGTTGTATTTCTTGTGATGTCCACCTTGTTACCTACATATGACCATGCATGCATGTTATGAAGTTATATGTTGGAGCGACCGATATATGCTTCTGTTCTTAGCGGAGATTGCAAAGTCTTCGATGATTCTAGGACCGCATGTTGGGCGTTAAAAAACAAAGGTGGGACATTATTAGTATCTAGCGACCTCGATCCCAATGGACCGGAGTCTCCATGCTCAGTGTCATCCCTGGATCGGTATGCTGACACACACAGTACTTCGAGGATTTATAACAGAGTTTCAACCACACTTTATTACATCGAAATCCTCATAAAGAGTCTTATTACAACAATATGGTTGAAGGCCATCTAATAATAATAAACCAATACGAATCTTGTGGAAGCATCGAAGATAAGTTGAGTCCATCCAACTCCACGACAAACATTGAGTGCATGACAATGACCTAATCGCACCTTATTCTTCGTCGGTAAACTCTGCAACATTAGACGTTGCAGCCGTGTTAGGTCAGCACATTGAATATGCTGCCAAGAACACACTTTAGCAAGTAATGAAGAACAAATGTCTACAAGTATATGCATATTTGGCTGGTGGAGGCTGTAAGGTTATTTTTGCATAAAGCTAATTTTTCCCTACAACAAAGGAATAGATTTTATTTACTACTCAATTGTATTAAGGAATATTGAGAATGGTTCCTCCATCTCAATCCCAAATTACCAAATTCATTAATAACCCAACAAGTTAATTAAATAGAGTGTTGACATCATTCCACAATTCAATTATCAGGATACTCAAGATGTCCATAACCGGGGACACGGCTACTCATGCATAGTTTGTACACTCTGCAAGGGTTTGTACACTTTCCCCACAAGACTCGATCTCCTCCGTTGAATTCCTCGCACTGCCTGATGTTTGAGAAACGGATGATCGTGACACGGTCTTTAATAAGCATTTACTCTTTACCCTGGATAGACCGGTACACCTACTTTCCCCAACATCTGCTAGTCCACCACTGAAAGAACCACGCAACATACTCAACTATGCCAGAGCCCATAATGGCTTGTGGCTGCACACGGAAGTTTATATGCATGAATGATATATGATCCCTTTGAGCCTGGGTGGCATTCCATAAGATGATCACACAGTTCCTACGGGATATCCTAGGACAACAGTGGATTCTCCAGGTGCCCTGCAACCAATCCACCCAGTTGTGTATTAAAGTTGCCACCATAAACATTCCCTTAGTTGTTATTACACTCACAACTTTCATGAAATCTCACATACCAATCCACGTCTACCAGCATTGCTAAGCAATAAGTAACAAAGCGTATATTCCCTAGGTTGATCTCAAGCCATTCGGTTCCTACCTCGTGTACTGAGCAATACCACATGTAACCAAGTCCTGCTCATACAATCTTTGAGGATAGAACTAATCCAATAAAAACTGAGTATTGAAAAATATGATCAAAGTATGACCTTGCCTTGCTGACGATCGGTGAAACCTAGTGACTCGTAGTAGCATGCTTCGCACTCCGGAAATTCTATCACAATCAAACAATAGCATACATAAGCAATCATGCAACAGAATCGAAGAACGGATCTTGAAAGACTTCGAAAACAAACGAATAACTCTTGCAACAGAAAATAATTTCTAATATTACCAAAATTAAGTGAATTTGGCCTTATCAGATGTAGCGACCAGACCTCAAACAGTCTGATCTCTGTGCATCAGTGTCATCCCTGGATCAGTAATGCTGACACGCACAGTACTTGAAGGATTTATAACAGAGTAGCAATCACACACTTATTACATCGATAGTCCAACGATGAAATTATTACAAATAATATGGCTGAAGGCCATCTAACACGATAACAGCGGAAGGCTTGGAAGATAAGTGAGTCCATCAACTTCAGCAGCATCACTGAGTATAGAACCACGACCTAAAAAGGGCATCTTACTCGTCGTCTGAAAAGTCTGCAACATGAAACGTTGCAGCCCGAAAACGGGTTAGCACATGAAATATGCTGGCAAGGTAACACAAGAGAATGCAATGAAAGTAAATCTATACTATATGCAATATGGCTGGTGGAAAGCTCTATGGTCAAGTTTTTGCGTAAAGCCAATTTTTCCCTACTTCAAAGGAATGCATTTTAATTAACTATCATGGTAGTTGAAACATCGTTGAGAAGATAGACATCCTCTCAACCCCAATTAAAGTTCATCATTAAACCCAACAAAATTAAATTGAAGTAACATGATGAGATTCACATGATAATCCAAGTACTAGATATTCAAGACGTCCATAACCAGGGACACGGCTAATCATGATCAGTTTGTACACTCTGCAGAGGTTTGTGCACTTTTCCTTACAAGACTCGATTGCCTCCATTTGGTTTCTCGCACTGCATGGTGTTTGAGAAACGGATGACCGAGACACAGTCTTTCCGAAGAGGTCCCCTTAACCAGATAGATAGGCCGGTACACCTACAAAACCCACTACATCTGCTAGCCCATCATGGAAAGGTTTCCCACAACTTACTCAACTATGCCAGAGCCCATATTGGCATGTGGCTGCACACGGAAGTTTCTAGTATGAAAAATCTCATGATCCCTTTGAGCCTGGGTGGCGGTCCAAAAGAAAAACAGGCAATCACTCGAATACCCAAATGCCTCAATCCACCCAGATGTGTATTAATGTTGCCACCTTAAGTTGAACCATTAATTAACAATCTCACATCTGTCATGGATTTCACTCAAACCCAAACCACGTCTACGAGCATAGCATGCCCTAACAGCAAACGTAGAAGTAACTCCCAAGGTTTGAATGTAATGCAGGTAATAGGTACTACCTCAATCTACTTCTTAATCCCACAAGTTAATGATCCTACTCAGGCAATGTGTGAGGGTTTGACTAATGCAATGAAAACTGGGTAATTGGAAAGCATGATCAAAGTGTTACTTGCCTTGCTGATGATCCGCAAAACCTAGAGACTCAAAGTAGCAAGCGGCGCACTCCGGGTACTCTATCGCAATCAAACAAGCATACAATAAGTACTTACCTAATGCACTGGTAAAACTCAAATAAGAGATCTAACCAGATAGTTCAACTTAAGAACTCCGGTTTGCAAAAAGAATAAACTCGAAAGAAGCAACGAAACTCAAACTGCAAAAGAAACGAGCTTCGAATTACTAGTTGGCCTAAAGTCAAATTTTACAGTAGCCAAAATCTTGTTAGTTGATCTAACGTAAAGAGGGCTTCGAGACGAAGATCTGGGATTTTGAATCACCTGATTCCGACTCTCGAGCGAAAAGAAAAACGCAAAACAAGATCAGGGCTGAAATAGCGATCGGAATAAACGCGGATAAATACCCCAAAAAAGAAAAACGACGAACAGGCTAACGAACGAACGTTCGCTGTCTGCGGTTTACTAAAGAAACCCGTTCATTAAAACAAACGTACGGACGAACGTCCGCTAAATAACTAAACCGACGAAAAATAAAAAAACCGAACCGATCTATTCTAAAAAACAGATCTAGGTTTTCCTAAACAAACCGATCGGTTAACCAAAACAAAAACTACCTCAACTCCGGCGGAACTCCGGCGGACTCCGGCGGGGCGGGGAGGCGGCACGAGGGGCAGCGGCGGCGGCGGGCTACGAGGCGGCAGTGTCGCGGCACGGCGGCGGGGCGGCAGCGGCGCGGCGGCGGGGCGCGGCAGGGGCGGCGGTGGCGGCGGCGGTGGGGCAGGGGCGGCGCTAGGGTTTGGGCGAGGCTGCGGGGCGAGGCGAGGCTTTGGGCCGGTGGGGCTGCGGCTTATAAAGCCGAGTCGCCCGACCCTATACGAGACTAGGTCGGTTTCCTTTTTTTTCTAAAAGAGTCCCGGCGCAGAAAAACTAACGAAAGAAATACGAAACGGACTCCAAAATTCCCGGATTAAATTTTCACCGTCCTCTAATAATATTTAGGACAAAGTGAACATTTTTCCCGGACCTAAATGCAATTTTGAGAAACGCGTATTTTTCCTATGCAAATAAATCCGCAAATAAATCCAGAAAAATACCAAAAGTGATTTTAATATTTTTCCTCCAATATTTCTGTTATTTTGGAGAAGTCATATTATCTCCGCTCATATTTTGTGTTTAGAAATATTTTTAGGAGAGAAAAATAATTAGAATCACACTGTCCTCGTACCGGTATTCGAGCGAACTCAAATACGAAAACGGTAAAATTCCCAACTCTCTCCGTAGGTCCTTGAGTTGTGTAGAATTTCGAGGAACTCCACGAACAAAATGCAAAAACATGCAAATGCAGTATGATCTATGTATAACATTCCAAATTGAAAATTTGGGATGTTACAAACCTACCCCCCTTAGAATGAATCTCGCCCTCGAGATTCGACTTGGCTAGAGAACAGGTGTGGGTTGTCCTTGCGTAGATCATCTTCTCGTTCCTAGGTGGCTTCTTCCTCGATGTGGTGACTCCACTGAACTTTGCAAAACTTGATAACCTTGCTGCGAGTGACACTGCTCGAAAATTCGAGAATCTTAACAGGCTGCTCCTCGTAGGTCAATCACTGTCCAACTGAATTGCTTCCAGGGTACTGTGTCTCTAAGCGGTATGTCGGTCATCTCCGCGTGGCACTTCTTAAGCTGTGATACGTGAAACACGTCGTGCACTCCTGACAATCCTTCGGGCAATTCCAACTTATAGGCAACCTCTCCCATGCATTCCAAAACACGGTAAGGTCCCACAAATCTTGGGGCTAACTTCCCTTTAACTCCGAAACGTTTAACTCCTCGTAGAGGCGATACTCTCAAGTATGCTCTATCTCCGATCTCGTAGGTTATCTCTTTGCGCTTCGAGTCTGCATAACTCTTCTGCCTGGACTGAGCTACCTTCAGTCTATCTCGAATCAACTTCACCTTCTCCTCAGACTCTTTGATTAAGTCTGGTCCAAACAATTGTCGGTCTCCAACTTCGTCCCACGACAACGGTGTTCGGCATCTCCTTCCATACAATGCCTCGAACGGTGCCATCTTCAAACTGGCTTGGTAGCTGTTGTTGTATGAGAACTCCACATAGGGCAAGTTGTCATCCCAACTAGATCCATAATCTAATGCACAGGATCTTAGCATATCCTCCAAAATCTGATTGACTCTCTCCGTTTGTCCATCTGTCTGCGGATGAAACGCGGTGCTAAACTCTAGCCTGGTACCCAAAGTTTCATGTAACTGATTCCAGAACTTTGAGGTAAACTGGGTTCCTCTATCTGATACGATGCTCTTCGGAACTCCATGCAGACATACAATTATGGTCATGTATATCTTAGCCAACTTTGCACTGGTATATGTGGTTTTCACAGGGATAAAGTGTGCTACCTTCGTCAATCGGTCTACTACTACCCAGATTGAATCATATCCTGCTTTGGTCCTGGGCAATCCGGTGATAAAATCCATGCCAAGCTTCTCCCACTTCCATTCGGGTATTGGCATAGGTTGCAATAATCCTGCTGGCTTCTGATGTTCTGCCTTTACTCTCTGGCATACATCACAAACTGCTACATACTCCGCAATATCCTTCTTCATACCAGTCCACCAGAAAATATCCTTCAACTCCAAATACATCTTAGTATTTCATGGGTGAATCGAGTATGGTGAATCATGGGCCTCCTGTAAAATCAACTTCCTGATCTCCGGATCATTGGGCACATAAATGCGGTCCTCAAACCATAAGGTGTCGTGTTCATCCTCACGAAAACCTTTAGCTTTTCCTTCGCTCATCCTCTAATTTATAGCGAGAACCTCCTTGTCAGCTTTTTGAGCTTCTCTGATTTTATCCATTAGGGTAGACTGGATTTCTAATGTTGCTACATAGCCTCTCGGAACTATCTCCAAACGTAGTTCTCATAGGTCCTCGGCTAACTCCTTTGGAAACTCCTCCATCATTAGGGTATTGACATGGCTCTTACGGCTTAGCGCATCAGCTCCTACGTTAGCCTTTCCGGGATGATAATGCAATCTCATGTCATAATCCTTAATGAGTTCCAGCCATCTCCTTTGCCTAAGATTCAACTCCTTCTGAGTGAATATGTACTTCAAACTCTTATGATCCGTATATACTTCACAATGGTTTCCAATAAGAAAATGTCTCCACGTCTTCAATGCATGCACTACGGCTGCTAACTCCAAATCGTGGGTGGCATAGTTCATCTCATGAGGTTTCAATTGTCGTGAAGCATACAAAACAACTCTTCCTTCCTACATAAGAACTGCTCCAAGTCCTCGACATGAAGCGTCGCAGTACACCTCATAGTCCTTATGTTGATCTGGCAGAATCAACACAGGGGATGATACCAACCTTTTCTTCAACTCCTGGAAACTAGTCTCACATGCTTCTGTCCAACTCAACTTGGTGTCCTTCTTCAACAACTCTGTCATTGGTTTTGCAATCTTCGAGAAATTATCGATAAATCTCCGGTAGTATCCTGCGAGTCCAAGAAAACTCTGGATCTCTCCAACTGTTGTCGGTGCTTCCCAATTGGTCACAGTGTCCACCTTGGAGGGATCCACTGCTATTCCTTCTCCGGATATAACATGTCCGAGAAATCCGACTTCCTTCAACCAAAACTCACATTTGCTAAACTTGGCATATAACTGATGTTCTCTAAGCTTCTCCAATACCAAGCGCAAATGCTCTTCATGCTCCTCTTCATCTTTCGAGAAGATCAAGATATCATCTATGAACACTACGACGAACTTATCCAAATACTCCATAAACACTTTGTTCATCAAGTTCATAAAGTATGTCGGTGCGTTTGTCAGACCAAACGACATAACGGTATACTCATACAACCCATACCTAGTGGTAAAGGCCGTCTTAGGTATATCCTGCTCCCGGATCTTCAACTGATGGTACCCTGATCGTAGATCGATCTTGGAAAATATCTTAGCTCCTTGCAATCTATCGAACAGATCATTGATCATTGGCAGTGGGTACTTGTTCTTGATCGTTACTTCATTCAATCCACGGTAATCAACAACCATTCTTAAGGATCCATCCTTCTTCTCCACTAGAAGTACAGGCGAACCCCAAGGCGAAGAACTTGGGCGTATGAATCCTTTATCCAGTAACTCCTTAATCTGCTTCTTAATCTCCTCCAAATCCTTTGCGGACATCCTATATGGTCTCTTAGAAATTGGCCCAGTGCCTGGCAAAAGTTCAATCAAAAAACCCTATTTCTCTATCCGGTGGCATGCCAGGTAACTCCTCTGGAAACACATCCGGATAATCCTTCACTACTGGCACTTCCTCTTGAACAACTCCCGTGAGAGAATGCACTTGAGTCCTTGTAGGCGAATGCCTAGATACATACTTAATCCTTTTTCCCTCCAGGGTGGTGAGCAAAATAGACTTACTGGCACAGTCAATGTTACCTCCATACTTCGATAGCCAATCCATACCTAATATCACATCCAATCCTTGTGACTCCAGAACTATTAGGTCAGAAGGGAAAGTATGGCGTCCTATGATCAATGGCGTCTGAAAACATCCTTGGTGTGCCATATAATCTGCTCCAGGCGAACTTACTAACATGGGGGTCTTAAGAACTCTGGTGGACATCCTATGTCTATTTATGAATCCCCTTGAAATATATGAATGCGATGCACCAGTATCGAAAAGAACTACTGCGGTAAATTTCTTAACCAAAAACTTACCGACAACAGCACCTGGTTGCTCTTCTACCTCCTCCACGGTCACGTGGTTCACTTGTCCTTTGTTGAATGGGTTAGGCTGCTTCCCAGCGCTTCCATTGTCGTTCCCATTCTTAGCTTCTGGGCATTCATTGGCATAATGTCCAGTCTTCCCGCACTTGTAACAAGTGACATGGCTAAAATCCCTCTTGGTGGGTGTGGACTGTGTAGGGAGGTTCTGGTTTCCATTGGCTCCATTCCCATTCCCATTTCCATTACCATTCTTCGTGCCATGGTGGTTGTGTGAGCTACTTCCTCCATGGGTATGTTGAAACTGTCCTACCGCTTTAGGAGTAAAGCAAGGCTTCTGCTGAGCTCCAGAATTATACTTTCCTTGCCCATACTTCCTCTTGCGACTCTCAATCTGCTGGTGCTTCCTTTCAATCATTAGGGCGCGGTCAACCAACTCCTTGTAATTGTTGAAAGTTGCCACCATCAACTGTACACTCATCTCATCGTTTAGCCCTTCCATGAATCTCTCCTGCTTCTTGGCATCTGTGGCCACATCATCTGGGGCATAACGAGATAGGGTACTAAACTCATCCACGTACTGGGCCACAGTACGGTTCCCTTGGCGCAAATTGCGAAACTCCTGCTTCTTCATACTCATGGCTCCAGTCGAGACATGGGCGGTACGAAAAGCTTGCTGAAACTAATCCCAAGTCACATTGGCTACGGGGTAAGTGGCTGTGTAATTCTCCCACCATGCTGCGGCTGGTCCAGACAACTGGTGTGCGGCAAATCGCACCTTCTCAGCATCCGAGCAATTGGCGGTGGTAAAATCCCTTCCAATCTCGCGTAGCCAGTCATCCGCCACAATTGGTTCGATGCTGCTAGCAAACACGGGTGGTTGCAACCTTAAGAAATGTGTCAGGTTGTCCACAGGTGGTGGTGGTGGAGGGTTGTTGTTGTTGTTGTTCTGGTTGTTCTGAGTGTTCTGGACAAGAAGTTGCATCAGGGTGTTCTGCTGCTGGATCAACTGAGTGAGCTCGGGGGGAAACTCAAATTCACGTCTTAGAGGCATCTGATGGGTGTAGAGGGAAGAGATTAGAATAGAAAGAGGTCTAAGGGAAAATCACTACCCATATTCACATGAGACAAACTCACAATCATATCACACCAATCAATTTCAAACAAGGTCTTACAAATCTAACGATCGTTACAAAGGTGCTCTAAATCTAATATATGGAGGTAAGCTACTAGTCACAGGGTGGTCATCTAAAAATATTGCTCGGCAGAGGATTCCATAGTATCTGCCCCAGCTTCATCTTCATAGTCTTCGTCCTTGCTATCCTCAGCTTCCGAATCTGTGTCATCTATGATGATATAGTCTTCCGGTGGAATCTCATTGGGTTCTTCTTCCTCGTCTTCTTCTCCCATGAGTATCTTCCGGGTCAAATCATCATTCTTCTCCACAAGTATTTTCATCTCCTCCTCATATCCGTCGCGTGTAGACTTGAGTTCTTCCTCTAGCTCCAAATTCCTATTTAGGGCTTTCTTCAAATCTATCATCCCTGTACACATCTGGTGCTCCTGGCGACGAATGTAGTGGTTCAACTCGGCGTCCACAAATCTGGTAGATAGTGTCCTTTAGCTCCTGCTGGTAGACTTCTCCAATCCTTCCCATAGCAATGTGGGCTTCCATGCTCCTTCCTAGGCTCCATATGGGTGCATTAAAGGAAAATGCTATGAGTGAGGTGACAGTTGCAAACATCCTTCCTGGAACTTGGGCTTGAATCAACCAACGCTCCTCCTCAGGTAGAGTGGCATTGTAGGTTCCGGTGAAACTTGGTAATCCAATGTTTAGATATCTGGTGACTTCCTTCAGGTGTCGTCCAAAGGGTGTATCATCATCCGGTTGCATGAACTTGTGCTTTGCTTCCACCATCCTAAAGAGTAGAAAAGATGAGGAGTCAGAAAAGAGAAGAGTGAGTTGTGCTCTAGGGCTTGTCTTAGTGGTCGTGTCCTACAGTCAGGGTGTGCTCTGATACCATCTTGAAGCGACCAGACCTCAAACAGTCTGATCTCTATGCATCAGTGTCATTCCTGGATCAGTAATGCTGACACGCATAGTACTTGAAGGATTTATAACAGAGTAGCAATCACACACTTATTACATCAATAGTCCAACGATGAAATTATTACAAATAATATGGCTGAAGGCCATCTAACACGATAACAGCGGAAGGCTTGGAAGATAAGTGAGTCCATCAACTCCAGCGGCATCACTGAGTATAGAACCACGACCTAAAAAGGGCATCTTACTCGTCGTCTGAAAAGTCTGCAACATGAAACGTTGCAGCCCGAAAACGGGTCAGCACATGGAATATGCTGGCAAGGTAACACAAGAGAATGCAATGAAAGTAAAGCTATACTATATGCAATATGGCTGGTGGAAAGCTCTATGGTTGAGTTTTTGCGTAAAGCCAATTTTTCCCTACTTCAAAGGAATGCATTTTAATTAACTATCATGGTAGTTGAAACATCGTTGAGAAGATAGACATCCTCTCAACCCCAATTAAAGTTCATCATTAAACCCAACAAAATTAAATTGAAGTAACATGATGAGATTCACATGATAATCCAAGTACTAGATACTCAAGACGTCCATAACCGGGGACACGGCTAATCATGATCAGCTTGTACACTCTGCAGAGGTTTGTGCACTTTTCCCCACAAGACTCGATCGCCTCCGTTTGGTTTCTCGCACTGCATGGTGTTTGAGAAACGGATGACCGAGACACAGTCTTTCCGAAGAGGTCCCCTTAACCAGATAGATAGGCCGGTACACCTACAAAACCCACTACATCTGCTAGCCCATCATGGAAAGGTTTCCCACAACTTACTCAACTATGCCAGAGCCCATATTGGCATGTGGCTGCACACGGAAGTTTCTAGTATGAAAAATCTCATGATCCCTTTGATCCTGGGTGGCGGTCCAAAAGAAAAACAGGCAATCACTGGAATACCCAGATGCCTCAATCCACCCAGATGTGTATTGATGTTGCCACCTTAAGTTGAACCATTAATTAACAATCTCACATCTGTCATGGATTTCACTCAAACCCAAACCACGTCTACGAGCATAGCATGTCCTAACAGCAAACGTAGAAGTAACTCCCAAGGTTTGAATGTAATGCAGGTAATAGGTACTACCTCAATCTACTTCCCAATCCCACAAGTTAATTGATCCTACTCAGGCAATGTGTGAGGGTTTGACTAATGCAATGAAAACTGGGTAATTGGAAAGCATGATCAAAGTGTTACTTGCCTTGCTGATGATCCGCAAAACCTAGAGACTCAAAGTAGCAAGCGGCGCACTCCGGGTACTCTATCGCAATCAAACAAGCATACAATAAGTACTTAACTAATGCACGGGTAAAACTCAAATAAGAGATCTAACCAGATAGTTCAACTTAAGAACTCCGGTTTGCAAAAAGAATAAACTCGAAAGAAGCAACGAAACTCAAACTGCAAAAGAAACGAGCTTCAAATTACTAGTTGGCCTAAAGTCAAATTTTACAGTAGCCAAAATCTTGTTCAAGTTGATCTAACATAAAGAGGGCTTCGAGACGAAGATCTGGGATTTTGAATCACCTGATTCCGACTCTCGAGCGAAAAGTAAAACGCAAAACAAGATCAGGGCTGAAATCGCGACCGGAATAACCGCGGATACATACCCTGAAAAAGAAAAACGGCGAACAGGCTAACGAACGAACGTTCGCTGTCTGCAGTTAACTAACGAAAACCGTTCGTTAAAATGAACGTACGGACGAACGTCCGCTAAATAACTAAACCGACGAAAAATAAAAAAACCGAACCTATCTATTCTAAAAAAAATCTAGGTTTTCCTAAACAAAACGATCGGTTAACCGAAAAAAAACTATCTCAACTCCGGCGGAACTCCGGCGGACTCCGGCGGGGCGGGACGGCGGCGCGCGGGGCGGCGGCGGCGGGCAGCGAGGCGGCGGTGTCGCGGCGCGGCGGCGGCGGCGCGGCGGCGGCGGAGCGGCAGCGGCAGCGGCGCGGTGGCGGGGCGCGGCAGCGGCGGCGGCGGCGGGGCAGGGGTGGCGCTAGGGTTCGGGCGAGGCTGCGAGGCGAGGTGAGGCTTTGGGCCGGCGGGGCTGCGGCTTATAAAGCCCAGTCTCCCGACCCTATACGAGACTAGGTCGGTTTCCTTTTTTTTCTAAAAGAGTCCCGGCACAGAAAAAGTAACGAAAGAAATACCAAACGGACTCCAAAATTCCCGAAATAAGTTTTCACCGTCCTCTAATAATATTTAGGACAAAGTGAACATTTTTCCCGGATCTAAATGTAATTTTGAAAAACACGTATTTTTCCTATGCAAATAAATCCACAAATAAATCCAGAAAAATACCAAAAGTGATTTTAATATTTTTCCTCCAATATTTCTGTTATTTTGGAGAAGTCATATTATCTCCGCTCATATTTTGTGTTTAGAAATATTTTTAGGGCAGAAAAATAATTAGAATCGCACTGTCCTCGTACCGGTATTCGAGCGAACTCAAATACGAAAACGGTAAAATTCCGAACTCTCTCCGTAGGTCCTTGAGTTGCGTAGAATTTCGAGGAACTCCACGAACAAAATGCAAAAACATGCAAATGCAGTATGATTTATGTATAACATTCCCAATTGAAAATTTGGGATGTTACATCAGAAAGTTTAGGTCAAGAGCTTCGATTTGCAAAAAGAATCAATTCAAACGGAGTTACGAAACTCAAGTTACGATCAAAAGAAGTTCAAATACAAATCTGCTTGAATTCAAATTTTAAAACATTCAAAAACAGACTTGAGTTGCACTACAGAAAAGATAAGATCAAAACGAAGAGTTTGGCATTGATTTCATCTAATTCCGACTAACGAGTAAAAAGTAGTGATCGTTTGAAAACCAGGGACTAATCTGTAAAAACTTTAATCACGAATAGGTCCTAACGAAAAAACAGAAAAAGAAAAACTCTAAATAGCGAACATTTGTTTTTTTCTAATCTAAACAGCGGACGTTCGCTATTTAATAAAACCTAAAAATGGATCTAGGGTTTTTTAAAAATCGATCTAGGGTTTAAAAAAACAAAAACAAAACGAAAAAAACTGGCGGCGGTTTTACCTAGCGGATTAGATCGGGCGGCGGGTCGGGCGAGGGATGGCGGCGGCCGCTGCAAACGGCGGCTGGCGGCGGCGAGTTCGGGTGCCTTCTCGGCGGCGGGGCAGCGTGCGGGTGCAGCGGCGGTGGCGAAGTGCAGCAGCGGTGGCGGTAGAGTGGCACGACAGCGGCGGTGGCGGGGCTGGCGGCTGTGGTGACGGTGTGGGGCTCGAGGGGGTCGGGCGGCGGCTTATAAAGCCCGGCCGAGGGCGACTTGGAGGAGGGGCCAAGGTAGCCAATTCGGTGGCGGCTCGGACTCCGGCGCGTCCGAGCGTCGCACGGCGGGGAGAGGCGGTGGCGGCTGGGCCGGCGCGTTGGGCTGGCTAGGCTTCGGCCCACTTGGTCCGAAGTATTTTAAAAAAAATCGTTCCGCGAAGAAAAATTCAAAATAAATTCAAATAATCCCAAGAAAAATTCGAGAAACAATTTTCGCCGTTCCCTCCTAATATTTGGGACAAAGTAAACATTTTTCTGAACTAAAATGCCTAAAAAGTAAAATAAACTTTTTAATGCAATTTTAAATAACTAAACTTCAAATAAAAATCCAATAAAAATTATTATTACGCAAAATTCCAACATTTTTATTCTTTTTTTGAAGAAGTGTTATTATCTCCTCTCATTTATTTTAAAATATTGAAAATGAAAATTGGCAAAAATAATATTTGATACAACCCCACTTGGAAAATAATAAAATTGTGGGTTCTCTTTGGAAACTTCCAACTCTCTCACTTGGGTCCTTGAGTTGCTTAAAGTCTTTGGATCAATTTCCAAATAAATCAAATTCAAAAATGCTGAAATGATGAATGCATATGAATGATCTATGTTAACATCCAAAATGAAAATTGGGATGTTACATAGTATCCCCGTGATCAACTCCTTAACCACTATACCAGCTATCCTCGTTATAACTTTTGTTCTCTTTACTCGTATCTGTATTCTAACATCTTTGTGATATCAATCGCATGTGTCTGGCCAGAAGATGATGATACCATAATAACGACTGGCCCCAAAGAGTATCTCTTTATCGTCGGAGGAGCAAATCCCACTTTGAACTTTCTATAACGAGAATATATTTGTACCCGTAAGTTACTTTTCTTGTCACCAGTTATGGTGTGACGTCTAGTAAACCCAAAGTAACCATCCAGTATATTCGCATACGATATTCTCATGGTACAAGGAACTAAGTAATCATTGACAGTTCATATGAAAATACCGACAACGTAATGACGATGTGGTCTCTCGGTGTAACATCCCAAAATTCTAAATTTTGGAATGTTATAATAATTAAAATATATGATTGTTTGATTTATCGTTGAGTGATTGATTGAGTGAAATTGATTGGAATTTTAAACTTTTGAAGCTTTGAATGAAAGGGAATAAAAGGACTTTCCAAAAAATGTTTCTATTTGAAAATATTTGAATTTGGCAATATTTCAAACTTCATGCCACTCAATGATACTCATAATTTATTCAATGAAAGAGAGTGGGACGTAAAGAAAACAGTTCATTTGAATTTGTCATATAAATTTTGTTTTTAACTCAAAGAGGCAGTTGAATTTTATTCAAAAACTTTTCTGACAAAGAACACTTGAAACAAAAGTGTAGAGACGGAGTAACATGACACCCCAAAAATGTTGGAATAATTTTTCCTTTGAGTTTTGAAAGTCATTTGGATTTTTGTTAGAAAAAAAATTGATTTTTCAAAAAGTGTTTTATTTTCAAAAAATGGGACGTCACCGGAGCTCCACCAGAACCCCATCAGCGGAACTGCCACAGTAAATCCTGACCTACTATTTTTTTCCCCTCTTCATCCTGTTTTCAAAACAGAATAGTTCCAATCTTTAAAATCCATAGTTAATTATCTATGAGGTATTTTTGAGTGATTCCAACTGCGTTGGATCACAAATTTTATGAAGTTTTTGTTGGTGCATTTGGATTTAATAATTGGACAGTTTAAAATTAAGCTTGCATGAATTTTCTCAAATCACTAGATTTGAGATATTTTGAACTAGGAATATTATTTTTGACCAATTACTTTTGCTACGGGTTGCTTATTAGATTAGTTATGCCGTAGTGTTTAGTTTGCATGTTAGTGATTTATTGAACTTAGCTTTTTATTGTAAACAGTATTGTTGACTCTATTTTTAGTCCTATTTGTAGTTTAATTATTATTAATTAGTTTCGTTTGTTAGTTTTCGCAAGGGTAGTATATATTATGTTGTTTAACAGTAGGTATTTTTTGGATTTATTAGACTTAGTATTCTTGAGGTTCTAGGTGTTGTTTGTTGCATGACTAGTTGCTAGCAATCGAAATAGTGTTATTTTATTGTTTTGTTAAATTTTTATTATAGGAAAAATACTTTATGTTACTTAGTGAATAATTATTTTTACTCTCTGTTAAGTAATTGTTTTCGGCTTTTTACTTGTTGTTAAGTAGAGTTGTTGTGGTGTAGATTATCCCTATGAGTTTATATGAGTGATTTGGAGTTTATTTTGGTTTTTCCATACGATCCTATTTCGATTTTGTTGCTATTTGATTGTTATGATTGAGTGCTAGCATGTTTGCTTATGGGAATAATACGCTTGATTGTATAGATTTATCATCGGAGAGTGACCACTAGTGTTATCAAGTTTCCGAGAGCAATATTATCTTCCTCGACTTACCAGGCAAGTTCACTTTGACCATACTTTCATACCTATGTTTTAATGCATCTAGTGTCAGCATTCATAATCCCTCCAGTGGTGTTATTGACTTCATGTAGTTGAGTAGAATGCATGAGGTAGGAACCCATCTTCCTGTTATCAAGCCCGGGACGTTATGTAGTTTAAATGCTACGCCATAGTAGACGGGGTTGGTATGAGTGTTCGGGAGTGGTGTGAGAATGGAGGACTCTATGGCAATGATGACAACTCCATGATGGCATCGGCAAGGACTGCCTCTTCAAGACCTCAAGACTTCAAGACTCAAGACAAGATTGCAATACACACTACTGGGTGAAGGGTTGATTTGATGGGCACCCTGGAGCTACCAGTGGATGGCCGGGATGCATGGAGAAGCGCCATGACATCTTGCGGAAAGCTTCACCCAGACTAAAAGAGATGAAAGAATACTTCATGCCCGGAAGCTTACCTATGCAACCGCAAGTCACTATGGGCTTTGGCTTGGTTGACCTTAGTTGTGACTCTGGCTGGACGGTGCTAGTAGATGTAGAACTACGGTAGGATTGTTTGAGCACCGGACAGTGGTCAGGGGAACTCTTCGGAAGACCATGTTTCGGTCGTATTGTTCTCAAACACCCTGAAGTGCGAGAACATAAAAAGAGGGATCAAATCTTGCGGGTAAAGTGTACAAACCTCTGCAGAGGGTTAAAACCTAATCGATTAGCCGTGTCCCCGATTACGGACAACTTGAGCCTCTGGACCTGGATCTATCTCGGAACTCTCAAAATTGGATCGATAATTAAATGTGAGCAACTTATGATCATTTGGGCTATGAGACATCGGTTGCGGAACCATGTCATGTATAGGTATCTGCTTTTGTAGTAGAGATTCCTGGATATTCTTTTGATGTAGGGAAAATATAGAACTAGCTTTTATGCAAAAACCTCAGACACGGAGCCACAAATCCATATTGCATATAGAATAGTTAATCATTTGTTTCTCTTATTTGTGATCTTGCTGGTACATTCAATGTACTGACCTACAAGGATGCAACGTATCATGTTGCAGGATTATATCTTCGACGAGTAAGAGTTACGCTATAGGGTTACGGTCTACACTCAACTTGTCGCTGGCGTTGATGGGACTCCACATCCAATTGTTTGTTTCCGCTGAGACTTATGAGGTATATATTTGTTTTACGTTATTTATACATGTGATTGCACTTTGATATATACACTGATGTACTGTGTGTGCCAGCATACTGATCCAGGGATGGCACGGATACACAGAGGCTTGACCGTTTGAGGTCGGGTGCTACAGCAATGGTATCAGAGCACATGTTGACTATAGGATGTGACCCTAGAAATGGCTTAGAAATATGAAGACCCTGATAGGAATGACCTTTTGTACTACTCTCGTAACAGCTGATTTTCTTTTACTGAACCTTCCTTATTTCAAATTATAGATGGAGAGCTACATTCTGAACAAAAGAGAATACGATATGGTTCTTGGAGGGCCCTTCCTTGTGGAGCTAGTCAGACTGGTAAAGCTGCCGATACCTGAGATCAAGGTGTATAAAAGGAGGTCTGGATCATGGAGAGTCAAGAGTCAAGTTTTTGGACGAAAATAAGACCCCAAGAATGGAGGCAGTACATATGGAACGTTAAGTCCAGACCTTGATCTGGGCGTAAACACTGTTGTTCATGATGCTATTGTGCGCTTGTGCTATCATCATCAATCTGAGTTAAGCAAGCATTTATTCGGAAAGATTGGATGGCACAAGATTGATGGAGCCGCCATTGCCCTGACAGATGCACAGAATATGAAGTTCTCCCCACTGTTGGTGTAGGACCAAGATCTGGAGCAATACGTCAAGAATCTTCAGATGGATCTACTGGAAGCCCTGTTTGATAATGAAGCCCTACGAGAAAAGGTCGAGACTCAGAGGCTGAAGGTAATCAAGCTGGAAGAGGAAAATCTTGAGATCCCGAAGATGCGTCAAGAGCTGAAGGGCAGTAGGACCATATCTCATGCCAAGGACGTTGAGATCCAGAAGCTCAAGGAATAACTTCAAGACATACCGGGCCATCACAAGAAACTCTGCGTCAACAGAGATAATCTAGCAGAAGAATTGGAGGAGATCAAGTCCACGTAGAAGAAGCCTAGTGGAGACAAGGATCGGATCTTCGGTATGTTAGCTGAGTAGTAGACCCACCATGAGAGAATAAAGATGAACGTTTTTGCGATTTAAGTATCTGAACATACCAACTTATGTGGGTGGCGATACTGTAGAATTGATTGAATAAATGAATGATTGGTTGCTACTATCTTTTGTGTTTATTGAATGGTTGGATAGATGCGATATTTGTAGGTCTATGTTTATTACACCATGAGAGACATAAGTTACGGAAGAATAACAGAAGGCCTTCATATGGGAGAAGCATCAGGAATGGAAAAACCCCGAGCATTGAAGACCTGAAGAAATGAAGACACCGTAACGAAACCATAGTAAACCAGCCCATTACAAACGGTAGAAACCTTGAACTAGGATTTGTTTGTTGATTATGGGCGGGTATTTTCTCTCTCTCTCTACCTCAACCAGACTCAAAACCTCGAACCCATGAACAAGCTGAGTATCAAACTTTTCTCGAGACGACAATATTTCACCCAAGGATAAATATATCTGGTTCTGAGTATCCCTTTTATCCTACAGCTGCAGATGACAACTCTTTATGAGTCCTTCCTCAAGGGTCCAGAGACGATCATGACCCTGACAAGTGATCATGATTACCCAAAAATCCTGAAGGACATGATGAAGCATATTCACCTGGAAGGAGATGCAGTCTACAAAGGCAATCCCTTCATGTAAAATGGAGTGGAACTTTGGTATGTGGAGGTACACCTTCATCATGCGAAAGGACTTTGCCCAAAGACTATGGGGCCATACTTTTTCATTTCTCGTGTACCACGAGCTACCTTCTTCGACTCTGTTCGTGAAGCTCCAATGGAAGCCATACGTCAAATCGGAGAAATACTTGACGCAAGACTCCGACATACTCAGGAATACCTGAGAGAAGTGCACACAGAGATGATGGAAATGAAGCTCGTGGCCGCTACGATGAAACAGAAGATTGAGGATTTCAAGGAGCACATCGCTAATTCCAGTGGTACTGAAGAATCCTCAAGGAGGAAAATGAATAAAGTTGGAAGTAATGCTTGACCATACCGAACTATGTGGATGGAAGAATTTGTAATAAAGTACTTGTGAGATTGGAGTTTGAGAAATCGTTAAGGATGTAACAAAAGATTTGATATGAAAAGAATATGATTTATGGATGAACTAGTGCATTTCATTTTAAGTGTGGTAGTACTCCGTAAAGCCACAGGATCAATGAAGAAAGAAAGGTGTTGTTCATGACGATCCATAGAAAGGAGCCGAACGAAATAAGTTGGAGTTTGATTATGATGGTTAACCCAAGAGTATGACAAAATGAAGTACTATTGGATTTAAAGGAGGGGTAATGTTGGAATATGGAACAACCGTAACTCCACGGATGAGTTAACACTATGCAAGTGCTGAAGTGGACCCATAACCCACAGGCCCAGAATTTGACCAAGGCACAAGCACAGTCTTGTTGATGGAAGAATTCTGGAAGAAGCTGTGATTTGATCAGCAGATGTTACATAGGATGTTATGTAAACCCCAAGATTTTTGAAGAACGATAGATGTTTTGTTCAGCTTGTAGAATCAATGGATTTACCCGAACCCAGTTCGAGGACAAGAGAAATTTCTGCAAAGCTTGTGAGAAGGCCCGAGTGTTAGAATCCGAGATTCGTTAAACCTTATACACGGTAATGATTTGGGTGCGGAATGGATTGATCACCATACCGACTTACTCTCGTTATTTGCTCTTGCTATTAGGGATGGTAAATTTGAAAGACTTACCCATAGTACGGTGACGACGCTCGTTGAAGCCTTGCTTAAGCCTTAGAATGGTATGATGATAAACCCATGTACATGGCAGGTGTTGCCAATCATAGATTATACTGTGAGAATGAAGCCAAGGCCTTTTTTTGCAGAAACCATTAATGGTAGACCACCATGAGTATTTCGATAGTTGTCTAGAATGGACACATACCTATCACCTAAGAAGATCCAGTCTCGGACGAACTTCATCTTTGATGAAGCGACCCAAGATTTTGAGGAAAACGCTATGCTCCTGACACAAGAGCGTTAATGAAGGAGCTATTGTAAGATATGTGAATAGACAAATATTGTCGGCACTCCAGAGAAAGTATCTGAGTTTATTGGAACCGTAACCTTGCTTTTAAGTGTGGTAGCACCCCTGACCTTTCCGACCAGAAGATTTGCTAGAAGACCCCCAACCCCTAACCTTTTCTTGCTACCCTCTTCGAATCTCGAAGACGAGATTCATTTTAAGTGTGGTAGTTTGTAACATCCCAAAATTCTAAATTTTGGAATGTTATAATAATTAAAATATATGATTGTTTGATTGATCGTTGAGTGATTGATTGAATGAAATTGATTGGAATTTTAAACTTTTGAAGCTTTGAATGAAAGGGAATAAAAGGACTTTCCAAAAAAAATGTTTCTGTTTGAAAATATTTGTCAATGATCCTCATGATTTCTTCAATGAAAGAGAGTGGGAAGTAAAGAAAAAATTTCATTTGAATTTGTCATCTAAATTTTGTTTTTAACTCAAAGAGGCATTTGAATTTTATTCAAAAACTTTTCTGACAAAGAACACTTGAAACAAAAGTGTTGAGAGGGAGTAACATGACACCCCAAAAATGTTGGAATAATTTTTCCTTTGAGTTTTGAAAGTCATTTGGATTTTTGTTTGAAAAAAAAAATGATTTTTCAAAAAGTTTTTTATTTTCCCCTGGAAAGTATCCCATTAAATTGGGCTCATTTTTCTGATCATTTTGATATATAATACTCCTATATTTAATTTTTATTTTATTTTCTAAAATGGTTTTTCTTCGCGAATCTTTCAAAAAAAGGAAAGTTATGTTTTTTTGGGACCAAATCCGGCCCGATCGCGCCAGATCATCTCCTTCCTCACGAACGGGATTTCGTTCCCGAGCACAGTCACGCCGGCCATCGCCGGAGATCGCGGGATTCACGAAATCCCTTGCCCCCTCCTCCAAACCGACCTCCCCCCTATAAATAGCCACATCCAGCATCCATTCCCGCCCCTAGAGCCGCCTCTCCTCGCCCCACGCTACCGCGCCACCTCGTCGGAGTTCGCCGGACCACCGCCGCCATTGCCGCCCCGCCCCGCCACCTCCGGCCATCCCCGCCACCCACCGACCCCACCACTCACTCCGCCCCGCTCTGACGCCCCCGACCGTCCCTTCCCCGACACCGGAGGGCCACCGGAGGACATCGCCGAAGCTCCACCAGAACCCCATCAGCGGAACTGCTACAGTAAATCCCGACCTACTGCTTTTTTCCCTCTTCGTCCTGTTTTTAAAACAGAATAGTTCCAATCTTGTAAAATCAATAGTTAATTATCTACGAGGTATTTTTGAGTGATTCCAACTGCGTTGGATCACAAATTTTATGAAGTTTCTGTTGGTGCATTTGGATTTCATAATTGGACAGTTTTAAATTCAATTTGCATGAATTTTCTCAAATCACTAGATTTGAGACATTTTGAACTAGGAATATTATTTTTGACCAATTCCTTTTGCTACGGGTTGCTTATTAGATTAGTTATGCCGTAGTGTTTAGTTTGCATGTTAGTGATTTATTTAAATTAGCTTTTTGTTGTAAAAAGTACTGTTTATTCTGTTTTTAGTCATGTTTGTAGTTTAACTATTATTAATTAGTTTTAATTAGTTTCGTTTGTTAGTTTTCGCAAGGGTAGTATATATTCTGTTGTTTAACAGTAGGTATTTTTTTGGATTTATTAGACTTAGTATTCTTGAGGTTCTAGGTGTTGTTTGTTGCATGACTAGTTGCTAGCAATAGAAATAGTGTTATTTTATTGTTTTTAAAAAAATTTATTATAGGAAAAATACTTTATGTTACTTAGTGAATAATTATTTTTACTCTCTGTTAAGTAATTTTTTAGGCTTTTTACTTGTTGTTAAGTAGAGTTGGTGTAGATTAGCCCTATGAGTTTATATGAGTGATTTGGAGTTTATTTTGGTTTTTGCCTACGATCCTATTTCGATTTCGTTGCTATTTTGATTGTTATGATTGAGTGCTAGCATGTTTGCTTATGGGAATACTATGCTTGCATGTATAGATTTATTATCGGAGAGTGACCACTAGTGTTATCAAGTTTCCGAGAGCGATATTATCTTCATCAATTTACCAGGCAAGTTCACTTTGACCATACTTTCATACCTATTTTTTAATGCATCTAGTGTCACCATTCATAATCCCTCTAGTGGTGTTATTGACTTCCTGTAGTTGAGTACAATGCATGAGGTAGGAACCCATCTCCATGTTATCAAGCCCGGGACGTTATGTAGTTTAAATGCTATGCCATAGTAGACGGGGTTGGTATGAGTGTTCGGGAGTGGTGTGAGAATGGAGGACTCTATGGCAATGACGACAACTCTATGATGGCATCGGCAAGGACTGCCTCTTCAAGACTTCAAGACTCAAGACAAGATTGCAATACACACTACTGGGTGAAGCACGGATTTGATGGACATCCTGGAGCAACCAGTGGATGGTCGGGATGCATGGAGAAGCGCCATGACATCTTGCGCAAAGCTTCACCCAGACTCATAGAGACGAAAGAATACTTCGTGCCCAGAAGCTTACCTGTGCAACCGCAAGTCACTATGGGCTCTGGCTTGGTTGACCTGTAATGCCCCGGATGTAATACTTCCCCTTTTGGGCAATATATAATATCTCTGGCTTCATCAATTCCATTCCGGGTTCTTTGTCTTTCGGGTTTTTGTTCTTTTGTCGTGCGCGTGTGTGGCATTCATTCATATCATGTAATCATGTGCATCGCATTGCATTTGTGTTGTCGTTTTCATCCGGTTCCACGCGTTCCTTCCCGTTGTCCGTTTCGCGTTCCAGAGCTCCCTCACGTGTCCGTGGCGTCACCGAGGCCTACTTTGGTGTTTGGCCGTGTAACGTTACCGGTTTGGTGCGTGACTTGTCGTGTGTTGTTGTTTTGGTGTGTGTAACCCGCCTGCCAAATCTCGTCGCGTTTGGAGTTCGTTTGGTGCTCCAACAGTTATTCTCGTGGGCTGAAAGTACCTCCACTTTGAGGCCCAAAACACCCCTCCAACAGACCACCAAACCAGCCCAAACCCCTCCATTCATCTAGGCCATCCAATTCTGATCGCGTGGCCGAAAACCACACCTCATTTGGACAACCCTAGCTCCTTGTGCTTATATATTTGTCCACCTTCCTCAAATTTTGCCCTAGCAAACCCTAGCCCCCTTCATCCCCTACCTCTAGCCACCTTCTTCAACCTCCGGCCGGAGCTCGCCGAAGGAGCTCGCTGGAATACCTCGCCGGAGCACCTTCGCCGGCCGGACCTTCTCCACGCCGCCGCCGTCCGGCCTCCCGGCCCCTCACCGCCGGCGCCGCGCCACCCTCCGCCGCCGCCCTGGCCAGGCACCCCGCCGGCCCCCGCCTCTTCCGCCGGCGCCCGCCTCCCGCCGGTCTGGGGCCACCGCCGCCGCCAGGCATCGAGGGCCGCTGCCTCCTCGATCGGATCGGGGGAGGAGCCCCCGATCCCGATCGGTTCGCCGCCCGCCTGCAACCCTAGGGCCGAGGCCCATCGACCGAGGCCAGCCCCCCTGGCCTGCTCCCTCCAGTCCGCCGAGCCTCCAACCGCCTGGGCCAGATCGGCCAGGTGGGCCGCGCCCACGGCCCGGTAGATCCGCCAGCCGCCGGCTCGAGGCCCCAGCGCCACCGATCGGGGAAGCCCCGAGCTCCCGATCCCCAGCGCCCCCGACCCGGATCGCCGCCCTAGCGGGCCGGGCCCGTTAAGCCGCCGGATCCGCTCTCCGTCCAGCCCGATCCGTCAGCCCACTCCGGCCCGATCCACACCCGAAGACGCGTTTGACTTCGCGCTGGGCCCGTTGACCAGATTCTCTGAGGAGGTTGTTTCTACTAAGTCCCTAAATTTTTACCTGTCTGATGCTATTTTCAAACGGTGATAACTTTTTGTGTGTAGCTCCGATTTGAGTGAATGATATGTCAAATTGTTCGTGGAGACATGTACTACATTTTGTTCGTGGAGACATGTACTACATTTTGTTCCATTATGCCATGCATATTTGAGATCATCTAGATGCTTAAAAATCTGTTGCAAGAGTGCATATTGCTATAAACTGCTGTTAGTTGTTATTTTCATGCCATCTTTGCAATGTGATAACTTTTTGCATGTTTATCCAAATGATGCAAATGAGATGTCCATGTGTTCGTCTTGTCATGCTCTACATGTTGATTGTTTAGGCTTGCATGATAGAATTAATCTTGCCATGTTTATGTCCGTTGCAAAGTGCTATGTGGTTGTTATGTTGTTTAGTTCGTTACGAGATGCCTCGTAGAGGAGCTCATTGCTATTGATGTGTATGTCCACTTGATGCATGCTTAGGTGTTTTGGATTCACCATCATGTGTACTTTGCTGTGGTGCTTACCACTTACCATGTTTAGCTTTGAGGTGACTTAAACTTGCTCTCAAAGATGCCATGATGAAACTGCTGTTTTAACACTTAGTGAAATTTCACTAAGTCTGGAATCTGTAATTTCCAGATGCCATGTTCGCTTGTTGTTCTATGCCAATCCATGATAGTTTTGGGGTGACTCTTGATGGTTCCTTGTAGTATATATTGTTGGCTATCCATTCATGCTCTCACATGCTTATTTGAGTGGCTGGAGCATATTTAACTTTTGCTCCCAAGTTGCAATAAAATACTGCTGTCAGGATTTTGTTGTCAAGTTCAATATGTCATAGCTTGTTGCTATTGATCCGTGGCTCCTATGGGGGTGCTCCAATGGACTTATTTGCTGTAGGATATGTCTAGTTTATGTCCATACTTTTTGCCATGATGTTTGAGTGCTGTAGCTTATTTATCTATTGCTCCGAAGTTGCTATGTGGCTGTAATTTTCAGCTTTCGCATGTTTATTGTTTTGGGTGTAACTTTTAGCCCGTAGCTCCGATTTGAGCAAGTCCTATATGAAACTTGTGTGATTTTTCATGTTGATTCATAATATCCTATTGTTATCATGTTTTGAAGCATTTTGCTTGATCGCATATTGTCATGCTCCTTGTGCTCCCATAGTGCATCAGTCATGCATCCAGCATATTTTGTTTGCGCATTGCATCTTGTTGATTTCGTGCCTTGTGTGTTTGTGTTGAGTAGAGCCGGAAGCTGAGTACGAGTACGAGCACGAGGTTACTACCGAGGTTGAGAACGAGGAGCTCTCTTACGATCCCATTGACAACTCTTCAGGCAAGAGATGACCGAACCCGGATACCATTACTATTTTTGCCTATTGCTAGAAGTCTCGATCTATAGTTTTGCCTCGATGCCCATGTTTTCCTGTCAGCCTCCTATTGTAACCATGTACCTGTTTAACCACCCTACCTATGCAAACCATTGATTGGCTATACGTAGGCTTCGCTCAGCCCCTCTTATAGCGTTGTTAGTTGCAGGAGAAGATTGAAGATTCTTGCTTCTTGTTGAAGCTTGTTGGGATATCACACTATTTAATTATTAAATGAAATCATCTATATATTGGTAATGGGTGGAAGGCTAAGCCTTTTGCTTGGTGATTTGTTCCACTCATGCCGCCTTAGGAACCGTATAAATCGGTGTTATGTTCCTTGATTATGCGTTCCTCGCACGGTTGGGGTTATGGGACCCCCTCGATAAACCGCTAAGTGCTAAGTCTTTTCCAGCAAGGCCCAACATTGGTACTATTCTCTTAAACAACTAAATCTTACCGAGGGAGTAATTAACCCGAGGATTAATTAATTCAACCCCCCTGGGCCAGTGCTCGATTTGAGTGTTGGTCCAAACTAGAGCCACTTGCGGATGCCACCCAGTTCGTTGGGATCTTCGGTATCTGTACGTACTGCTCATCCGGTCGTGGCCTGAGACTAGATACGCGCGGCTACTATCAGGGTGTCGGCACGCCAGGAGGATTTGCTGGATTAGCCTTACCTTAGTTCGGAGTATCTTGAGCACGGGATTCCGAGAATACTCGGGTCTTCCCACCTTGGAGTTGCGACTCCGCGGATCGTGGGCTTGTCATGGGCCAAGTTGGAACACCCTTGCAGGGTTATGAACTTTCGAAAGCTGTGCCCGCGGTTATGTGGCAGATGAGAGCTTGTTAATATCCGGTTGTAGAAAACTTGACACCATGTTCCAATACACTACCAGCGTGTGTACTGTGACGGTCATTTTCCGAAAGGGATTCGGGAAGTGAACATGGTGGGGTTATGTTTGACTTGATTAGTCTAGGATCACTTCGTGATCATCTCTCGACCGAGGCACCTTCTCTTCTCGCTCTCTTTTACGTAAGCTAGGCTAGTGCTGCTGCAACCTCTTATTCTTTCTTCAGCCTTGTTCCACACCCAAGGCTTAAATAGTCATGTTACCCGGGAACGGGATTGCTGAGTCCTTTGTGGCTCACAGTTACTTCACCACACCAGATGCAGGTACGATGGTGAGCTACACCAGTGATGGCACTGAGCTAGACTGGGAGTACGACGAGGAGCGTAGCTGTTACTACGTGAACTATCCGGTTGATCAGTAGAGCTTCTACTAGGATTCGATTCAGACCTGTGGTTTAATGTTATGTTTGGTATCTTGACATTTGGATTTTACCCTTAGATGGGCTGTGATGTTTATTCGGATGATGTTTGAAACTGTAATGAATTTGTGTGACGTGGCGAGTGTAAGCCAACTATCTTTTCAGCTTTCATCCCCTTTTTACATGAGATGTGCAAAGATATCAAACTTGCGATCATTCCAGAATGGGCTTATATCTTTTAGTCGTGCCTCGACACGTAGGAGATATAGTCCCATCCTGGGCATTACATGACCTTAGTTGTGACTCTGGCTAGGACGGTGCTAGCAGATGTAGAACTATGGTAGGATTGATTGAGCACCGGACAGTGGTCAGGGGAACTCTTCGGAAGACCATGTTTCGTTCGTCTTGTTCTCAAACACCCTGAAGTGCGAGAACATAAAAAGAGGGATTGAATCTTGCGGGTAAAGTGTAAAAACCTCTGCATAGGGTTAAAACCTAATCGATTAGCCGTGTCCCCGGTTATGGACAACTTGAGCCTCTGGACGTGGATCTATCTTGGAACTCTCAACACTGGATCGATAATTAAATGTGGGCAACTTATGATGATTTGGGCTATGAGACATCGGTTGGCGGAACCATGTCATGTATAGGTATCTGCTTTTGTAGTAGAGATTCCTGGATGTTCTTTTGATGTAGGGAAAATATAAAACCAGCTTTTACGCAAAAACCTTGGACACAGAGCCACAAAGCCATATTGCATATAGAATAGTTAATCATTTGTTTCTCTTATTTGTGATCTTGCCGGTACATTCAATGTACTGACCTACACGGCTGCAACGTATCATGTTGCAGGATTATTTCTTCGACGAGTAAGAGTTACGCTGTAGGGTTACGGTCTACACTCAACTTGCCGCTGGCATTGATGGGACTTCACACCCGATTGTTTGTTTTCGCTGAGACTTATGAGGTATATATCTGTTTTATGTTATTTATACATGTGATTGCACTTTGATATATACATTGATGTATTGTGTGTGCCAACATACTGATCCAGGGATGGCATGGATACACAGAGGCTTGACCGTTTGAGGTCGGGTCGCTACACTCAGTAATTCATAAGTTGGGTTTGTTCAACACCATTGTTACCATAACAATGCATTCTCATTATTGATAGTATCCTTGTTACTTTAGCAATGCTCATGAACAGGAAAACAAGATCATCATCAATACATGAGCTATTCTTAGAGGCAACGCTAGGGATCATATTGGTGCTTATGTTTCCCCATGACTGCATCACCCTCCTACTCCCAAACCCGTGAGATCTTTCTGGTGGAAAAGTATTCTTAAACTTCTCCCTAAGTTCAAGTCATTTGCCTCTTGCTCTCTTGAACAAGGCACATCCACTTTGTTCAGGCATGACGAATGGAATAATACTCCTCTCAAAGAGCCATTTCCAAAGCTATACTCCTTTGCAATCAATGATTTAAGTCATTTAACTTCAGTGCATCAGGTTGTAAACTCAACATCTCTTGAGGATCTTTTCCATAGGGCCCCCTCACTTTTAAAGACTTTGGGCAGTTTCAACAAACCCAAGTGATCTTACCTTAGACTCAACTCTCTACAAACAATGACAAATGGAGCTATTGTTGGAACTCTACCTCTTTCTTTGCTGCAAAATTATACTATGGTCTCATGCAAGGTCATCCAGCACACCTCATCTTCAGGAAGATATGGAATTCTACTGTAATACTCAGATATAACATTTTTGGTTGACTACTTCTACATGGCAGACTCAACACCAGAGATCTTTCGCAAAGAAAGACCATCTTATATTTGCCAATTGTGCAATAAACATAAACTGGAGACTTCCTTGCCTCTTTTATAAGATTGTCCCTTTGCATTACAATGTTGTTGTTTTTTGTGAAATTACAATGATGGGGTTTATTTTATTTTTTGCGAAATTACAATGTTGGGATATGGTCATTCCTAATAAAAAAAGGGATATTGTTGTGATTCATGAGATCACCCTGGCTCTGGGTGTTCTTCCGAAGTGTATTGTTATGAACATTATCATCATAGGTTGCTGGAATATTGGGATACAAAGGAATAACATAATTTTATAAAATAGCACCCCAAGCACTTTGGCCTTGAAGATTTTGCTCAAGAAAGACATCCATTCTGGATCACATGATTGAAAGCAAATTCCTTCAAGCTCATTTTTTCTGGAATACGCATAGCATGCGTATCATCTATTAAAAGGTAGGAGAAAAGGCATAAGAGCCCTCCACCGGTGTTACAGTTACATATTACATGCAGTGAACACCTCCACGGCGACATCCACTCATATAAGGAACTAGTCGCGGCTATTCCACGCACTCAACCTACGGAAGAAATTCTCGACGCTGCCCTTTATAAGCCCTACTTGCTGCCAAGCATGTCCTTCGGTTGCCACACGACCTAAGACACGGCCGACCTCCAGGGTTGTACCATCAAACACCACAGTGTTCCTGTGTTTCCAAATCTCCCGTAGAACGAGGATGATAACTGCCCTGGTGGTTCTCTCGCTAAGGCCCTGCTTTTGCCTACTCTGGCACCAGTCCGATAGCGTGTCATCTGGGTGTGGTGCCCAGTCCGGGACGTCCAGGGCCGTGCAAACGTGCATCCATACCTCACGAGACAAAACACAAGTAAGCAAGATGTGAAATATTGTCTCCTCCCCCTGGTTGCAAAGAGGGCACGAATCCTGGTGTGGGAGTCCTCTTCGTGTGAGTCTATCTCACGTCCAGCATCTGTTGCGAAGTGCAAGCCATGAGAAGAAGCGACATTGCAGTGGAGCCCTTGGTTTCCATGTAAAGTCAGCCATGGGCACAACTGTCTTGCATGCGAACTTCACTACATATTCCAATCTTGTAGCGAACTCGCCACCTCGCTCCCAGGACCAGCAGAACATGTTCGGTCTGTCCTCCTGGAGCACGACCTCGCTAGTTCTCATCCAGAGGTTGAGATACTCTATAATGGTGTCAGTCTGCAGGTCAAGCCCCAGATCTCTAGCCCAAGAATGGCCCTCCAGCGCCGATGCCACCGTCCGCGATTGCCTGAGCCTAGATGGGACTGCGGTGTACACCGACGGCACTAGCTCCTAGATGTGATGCCCGTCGAGCCACCGGTCCTCCCAAAACAAGGCCCTGTGGCCATCTCCAAGGCTCACTCTGGTTGTCGCTCTAAAGATTTGCATGGCATCCTTTGGGACCGCAATTTTGAACTTTTGCCAGCACCTTGTCTGGTCCACCCGCTGCAACCATGGCCACCGGGCTTGCATATCCATATTAAGCCACCTCAAATCAGGGATTTCCAAGCCGCCAGCCCACTTGGGCATGCACACCGACAACCATGCCACCGCGCAGTGGCCACCCTTTGCTTCCTTCTTTCCACACCAAGAAACCCTCGAATGATCTTGTTGAGCGCGTTGATCGTTCTTGTTGGCAGGTCCAGAGCCATCATCACATGGAGAGGCATTGCGGTGAGGACCGACATCACTAGGAGGAGACGTCCACTCTTTGGCAGCGCGGAGGCCCGCCAAGACGGCACACATGCACCAAGGCGATCCACCAGATATTGCAATTGCACTGCAGATTGCTTCCTGAGAGTTAGCGGCAAGCAAAGGTATTTCCAAGGAAAGCTTCCCAACGCACAGCCAAGTGCGGCAACAATCTCCTCGATCTGGTCCTGGGAGCAGCGTATAGGCATGACCGCACTCTTCCTCATATTCACTTGCAACCCCGAAGCCACACCAAAGGCCTCAAGCATCATCCCACATCGTTGCATGTCCACCATGTTTGGCTTCAAAAAGAGCATCACATCATCAATGAATATGGACATGCGCTGTTCCATTCCATGTGAGGCGAGGGGGTGAAGAGGCCATTTCTTCCCGCCTTATCAAAGAGCTTCTACATCGGCTCCCTTATGAGGATGAACAACATTGGCGAGAGGGGCCCTCCTTGGCGAGGCCCACGGCAGTTGAGGATTGGTTTGCCTGGGACGCCATTCACCATAATGCGAGTCAAAGAAGTTGCCAACAAACCACACACCCATTCAATCCATCGTGAACCAAAACCCATGCGTTGCAACACCTCCACCAGAAAAGGCCACTGGACCGAGTTGAAAGCTTTTGAGATGTCTAGCTTCAGCATGACAGCGGGATCCTTCATCGTGTGCAGAAGCCGAGCCATTGATGACCCACAAGTGTAGGGGATCTATCGTAGTCCTTTCGATAAGTAAGAGTGTCGAACCCAACAAGGAGCAGAAGGAAATGATAGGCAGTTTTCAGTAAGGTATTTTCTGCAAGCACTGAAATTATAGGTAGCATATAGTTTTGTGATAAGATAATTGATAACAAGTGACAAACGGTAAAAGTAAATAAGGTGCAGCAAGGTGGCCCAATCCTTTTTGTAGCAAAGGACAAGCCTGGACAAACTCTTATGCAAGGTAAAGCGCTCCCGAGGACATATGGGAATTATCGTCAAGCTAGTTTTCATCACGATCATCTGATTCACGTTCGGTACTTTGATAATTTGGTATGTGGGTGGACCGGTGCTTGGGTGCTGCCCTTACTTGGACAAGCCTCCCACTTATGATTAACCTCTAATGCAAGCATCTGCAACTACAAAAGAAGTATTAAGGTAAACCTAACCATAGCCTGAAACATATGGATCCAAATCCGCCCCTTATGAAGCAACGCATAAACTAGGGTTTAAGCTTCTGTCACTCTAGCAACCCATCATCTACTTATTATTGTACTTCCCAATGCATTCCTCTAGGCCCAAATAATGATGAAGTGTCATGTAGTCAATGTTCACATGACACCACTCGAGGAGAGACAACATACATCTCATCAAAATATCGAACGAAGACCAAATTCACATGACTACTAATAGCAAGACTTCTCCCATGTCCTCAGGAACAAAAGTAACTACTCACAAGACATAATATTGTTCATGATCAGAGGGGTATTAATATGCATAATGGATCGGAACATATGATCTTCCACCAAATAAATCAACTAGCATCAACTACAAGGAGTAATCAACACTACTAGCAACCCACAGGTACCAATCTGAGGTTTGGGTACAAAGATTGGATACAAGAGATGAACTAAGGTTTGAGAGGAGATGGTGCTGGTGAAGATGTTGATGAAGATAGCCCTCCCCAAGATGGGAGAGTTGTTGGTGATGACGGCGGTGACGATTTCCCCCTCCCGGAGGGAAGTATCCCCTGCAGAACAGCTCTGTCGGAGCCCTATATTGGTTTTCGCCTCGGTTCCGCCTCGAGACGGCGGCGTCTGGTCCCGAAAGCCTCCTCCTGATTTTTTCCAGGTCAAAACGCTTCATATAGGAGAAGATGGGCACCTGGGGCCCACCGGCTGGCCCTCGAGGCAGGGGGGCGCGCCCTGGGAAGGGGGGCGCGCCCCCCACCCTCGAGGCCAGCCAGTGGCCCCTCTCGTGGATTTCTTCCGCCAGATATTTTTTATATTTTCCGAAAAAATGTTCTGTGGAGTTTCGGGGCTTTTGGAGTTGTGCAGAATAGGTTTCCAGAGTTTGCTCCTTTTCCATCCCAGAATTCCAGCTGCCGGCATCCCCCCTTCTTCATGTAAACCTTGCAAAATAAGAGGGAAAAGGCATTAGTATTGTGACAAAACATGTATGAACAGCCCATAATGCAATAAATTTCAGCTTATAAGCATGATGCAAGATGGATGTATCAACTCCCCCAAGCTTAGACCTCGCTTGTCCTCAAGCGAAAGCCGATATCGAAAAATATGTCCACAGGTTTAGAGATAGAGTTGTTGATATAAACAAAATACGGACATGAGGGCATCATGATCATTCTTATAACAGCAACTTGTATAAATATAGTCATATGATCATTATGTTAAAGTAACAATTCATCCACAATATCAAGTATGCATCATAAACTTCATTAGAAACTAACAAACTTTGGTCTCGGTCATTGAAGCAATTGTAATTTATAGTAACATCGGAAAGAGTCAATATAAGAGCTTTTCAGCAAGCCTACATACTCAACTATCATATAGCCTTTCACAATTTCTCACACTCACGCAATACTTATGTTTATGGAGTTTTAATCGGACACAGAGAAAGATAGGGGCTTATGGTGTTGCCACCCAACCTTTTACCTCAAGGGCAATGTAACAGTAATAGATCATGAAAACTTACATCCAAGTGGGTATATATATCAGGATCTTTCCAACACAATGTGCTTGCCAAAGGATAAAATGAAAAAGGAAAGGTGGATCTCACCTTGACACTTATAAGACAAGAATAAAAGATAGGCCCTTCGCAGAGGGAAGCAGAGGTTGTCATGTGTTTTTATGGTTGGATGCACAAAGTCTTAGCATAGAAGAACTTCGCTTTATATCGCCACTTGTGATAAGGACCTTTATTATGCAGTCCGTCGCTTTTATTACTTCCATATCACAAGCTCGTATAAAGCTAATTTCTCCCACACTAATAAACATACATATTTTAGCGAGTTTACAACATGACAACTTACATGGAAGGATCTTCCTCAATCCATAGGTAGGTATGGTGGACTCTCATGGCAAAACTGGGTTTAAAGATATATGGAAGCACAAGTAGTATCTCTACTTAGTGCAAGGAGTTTTGGCTAGCATGAGGGAGAAAGGCAAGCTCAACATGTTGGAAGATCCGAGACAATATACTTTATTTCGGATATAAGAAGACATAACCCATTATGTTGTCTTCCTTGTCTAACATCAACTCTTCAGCATGTCATAATTTATGAGTGCTCACAATCATAAAAGATGTCCAAGATAGTATAATTGTATGTGAAGCCTCTCTTCTTTTATTACTTCCTATTAATTTCAAAGATGACCAAAACTATGTTTGTCACCTCCCAACAACTTTTATTTATCATACTCTTGTATGTGAAACCATTACTTCCCATAAGATCGATATGATCTCTTTGATACTCTTTTTGTTCTCTTTCTTTTTTATCATGACCCAAGTGAGGAAATCAAGCCCTTGACTCAACACTAATCTTTATTATATAGCTCATGAACTCGATTACAAAGGATAAAGCTCACAACGCAAAAGCTCGCAACTAGATCATGCTAACTTTATTCTAATAGATCAAGCTACTACCAAAAGGATCGAACTAAGTAAAACGGTAAAGATAGGAGTGATGGTGATACGATACCAGGGTCACTCCCCCAAGCTTGGCAGTTGCCAAGGGGAGTGCCCATACCCATATGATTATGTCTCCTTCTTCGGGGTTGGTGATGATGGAGTTGCAAGTAGCGACGGCGGATCCTCATATATCGAGCATAGGAGATCTTCCAGCTTGCGGATAATACCTTTGAGAGCAGCCATGTAATCCTTCAACAAAAGATTTTCACTTGTGATATGCTTGTTGCGGATCTGAGCTAACTCAAGCATCCTGAAAGCTTCTAGCTCAGTTGAGGTAAAGAGATTAGGAAAGGATTTGGAGATGTCTTCTTCTACCTCTGCCGAAACCGGATCTTCCACCTCCATATTGATCTTCTTCTCCTTGTGGATCTCCTCGGGTCCTTCCCTCTTCAGATCTATCTTCATCAGCCAAGCATCGTCGCCTTCGTTGTTGGAGGAGGGAGACAACATGATGCCTGGCTTCGCAAACCCTAACAGAAAACAGCTCGAAACGAAAACAGAGGAATTCTACGTGATACAGAGGTCAAAACCTTCGGGAGTATATATAATGAATTTTTCCCAAACAAAATGAGTAACCCACAAGAAAACGGAGTCCAGGGGACACACTGGGTGCCCTCGAGGCAGGGGGCGCGCCCTGGGAAGGGGGAGCGCGCCCCCTACCCTCAAGGTGGCCCCGTGTCTCCTCCAGACTGCGGTTTATTTTTCTATTTTTCTAAATATTCCAAAACGGAGAAAAATTGCCTTTAGAACTGTTTTGGAGTCGGTTTACTTATCGTATCACGTACCTCTTCCTTTTCGGAGGCTAAATCATTCTGGAAAGTGTCCCTTGTGTATTCCTCCGGGGTTATGGTTTCAATAATATTAGTTTCAATATTTATAGGATTACCCGAGATTTAATGTTTGATTCTTTGACCATTCACCACCTTCGGATTTGTGCCTTCGAAGTTGTTGATTTTTATGGCACCAGAACGATAGACCTCTTCGATAACATAAGGTCCCTCCCACTTGGAGAGAAATTTTCCTGCAAAAAATCTTAAAAGAGAGTTGAATAGCAAAACATAATCACCTACGTTAAACTCATGCTTTTGTATCCTTTTGTCATGCCATATTTTAACTTTTTCTTTAAATAACTTGGCATTCTCGTAGGCATGGGTTCTCCATTCATCAAGACAGCTAATATCAAATAGCCTCTTTTCACCGGCAAGTTTGAAATCATAATTGAGCTCTTTGATAGCCCAATATGCCTTATGTTCTAGCTCAAGAGGTAAGTGACAAGCTTTTCCATATACCATCTTATATGGAGACATACCCATAGGATTTTTCTATGCAGTTCTATAGGCCCATAATGCATCGTCTAGTTTCTTGGACCAATTCTTTCTAGACCTATTAACTGTCTTTTGCAAGATTAATTTCAACTCCCTATTACTTAATTCAACTTGACCACTAGTCTGTGGGTGATAAGGAGATGCAATTCTATGGTTGACATCATACTTAGCAAGCATCTTACGGAAAGCACCATGAATAAAGTGTGAACCACCATCAGTCATTAGATATCTAGGGACTCCAAACCTCGGAAATATAACTTCGTTAAGCATCTTAATAGAGGTGTTATGATCAGCACTACTAGTTGGAATAGCTTCTACCCACTTAGTAACGTAATCAACACCAACTAAAATATGTGTGTACCCATTAGAGGAAGGAAAAGGTCCCATATAATCAAAGCCCCAAACATCAAATGGTTCAATAACAAGTGAATAATTCATAGGCATTTCTTGACGTCTACTAATATTACCAATTCTTCGAGATTCATCACATGATAAGACAAACTTACGGGCATCCTTGAAGAGAGTAGGCCAATAAAAACCGGATTGCAATACCTTGTGTGCAGTTCTGTCTCCCGCATGGTGTCCTCCGTAAGCTTCAGAATGGCACTTGCGTAAGATCTATTCTTGTTCATGCTCAGGTACACAACGTCTAATAATACCATCTACTCCTTCTTTATAAAGATGTGGGTCATCCCAAAAGTAATGTCTCAAATCATAGAAGAACTTTTTATTTTGCTGGTATGTGAAGGTAGGAGGTATAAACTTAGCAACAATATAATTAGCATAATCAGCATACCATGGAGCAGTACGAGAAGTATTTATGACAGCTAGTTGTTCATCAGGAAAGCTATCATCAATAGGTTGTGGGTCATCAAGTATATTCTCTAACCTAGACAAGTTATCTGCTACGGGGTTCTCAGCTCCCTTTCTATCAATAATATGTAAGTCAAATTCTTGCAGCAAGAGGACCCATCTAATAAGTCTAGGTTAAGCATCTTTCTTTTCCATAAGGTATTTTATAGCAGCATGATCAGTGTGAATAGTTACTTTAGAATCAACGATGTAGGGTCTAAACTTATCACAAGCAAACACAACTGCTAAGAATTCTTTCTCAGTGGTGGCATAATTTCTTTGGGCACTATCTAGAGTTTTACTAGCATACTGGATAACATTCAATTTCTTATCAACTCTTTGCCCTAACACAACTCCTACAGCATAATCACTAGCATCGCACATAATCTCAAAGGGTAAATTCCAGTCAGGAGGCTGGACAATAGGTGCAGAGATCAATGCTTTCTTTAGTATTTCAAATGCTTCTAGACAATCATCATCAAAGACAAAAGGAATATCTTTCTGTAAAAGATTAGTCAGAAGCCTCGAGATTTTGGAGAAGTCCTTAATGAACCTCCTATAAAACCCGGCATGACCAAGGAAACTTCGTATACCTTTGATATCCTTAGGGCATGGCATCTTTTCAATAGCATCAACTTTAGCTTTGTCAACTTCAATACCTCTTTCAGAAATTTTATGTCCCAAGACAATGCCTTCATTAACCATAAAGTGGCACTTCTCCCAATTCAAGACAAGATTAGTGTCTTCGCATCTCTGCAAAACTCGATCAAGGTTGCTTAAGCAATCATCAAAAGAAGTGCCGTAAACGGAGAAATCATCCATGAAAACCTCAACAATCTTTTCACAAAAGTCAGAGAATATAGCCATCATGCATCTTTGAAAGGTAGCGGGTGCATTACATAAACCAAAAGGCATACGTCTATAAGCAAAGGTACCAAAAGGACAAGTAAAGGTGGTCTTTTCTTGATCCCCTTTTGACACAGGTATTTGAGAGAAACCAGAATAACCATCTAGAAAGCAGAAATGAGTATGTTTGGATAACCTTTCTAGCATTTGATCAATAAATGGCAAGGGGTAATGATCTTTCTTAGTAGCTTTATTTAACTTACGGAAATCAATTACCATCCTATAACTTGTAACTATTCTTTGCGGGATCAATTCATCTTTATCATTAGGGACGACAGTCATGCCTCCTTTCTTGGAAACACAATGGACAGGACTTACCCACTGGCTATCAGCAATGGGATAGATAATACCTGCCTCTAGGAGCTTTAGAATTTCCTTCCTTACCACTTCTTTCATCTTAGGATTTAACCATCATTGATGATCAATGACTGGTTTAGCATTTTCTTCCAATTTTATCTTGTGTTGACATATAGTGGGACTAATGCCCTTAAGATCATCCAGAGTATATCCAATAGCAGCTCGGTGCTTCTTCAGAGTTTTCAATAGTCTTTCTTCTTCATGCTCTGAAAGGTTAGCACTAATAATAACAGGATATATCTTTTTTTCATCAAGATAAACATACTTAAGATTATCAGGCAAAGGTTTAAGTTCAAACACGGGATCACCCTTGGGTGGAGGGGGATCCCCTATGATTTCAACAGGCAAGTTGTTTTTCAATACGGGTCCCTGTGTAAGGAATATTTCATCTATCTCCCTTCTTTCATTCATATGCATATCATTTTCATGGTCTAGCAAGTATTGTTCTAAAGGATCATTAGGTGACACGGCAATAGAAGCAAGACCAATAAGTTCATTTTTACTGGGTGGTGCCTTTTCAAGGGGTTGTCTACGAAATTTAGCAAAGTTAAAATCATGAGACATATCCCCTAATCCGACAGTGACAATGTCTTTCACACAGTCTATCTTGGCATTAACAATATTCAAGAAGGGTCTGCCAAATATAATGGGACAGAAAGCGTCTTGTGGGGAACTAATAACAAGAAAATAGCAGGGTATTTAACCTTCCCACACAAGACCTCAATATCTCTAACAATCCCAACTGGTGAAATAGTATCTCTATTAGCAAGGTTAATAGTAACATCAATCCCTTCTAACTCAACAGGTGCAATATCATGCATAATTTCATTATACAAATCAAAAGGGATAATGCTCGCACTAGCACCTACGTCACATAAACCATGATAGCAATGATCTCCTATCTTAGCAGAGATAACGGGCAAGCCTACGATAGGTTTATGTTTATTCCTAGCATTGGGTTTGGCTATCCTAGCAGACTCTTCTTGGAGATAAATAACATGTTCATCTAAATCTTCTACCAAGAGATCTTTAACCATGGCAACACTAGGTTCAACTTTAATTTTCTCAGAGGGTGTAGGTGTTCTAGTATTACTCTTACGAACTAAAGTTGAAGCTTGAGCATGATCCTTTATCCTAACAGGGAAATGTGGTTTCTCAATATAAGCGGTAGGTATAACAGGATCAACATTATAAGTGATGGTCTTTTCTTCAACTTTAATAGGTTCAACTACTTTTACTTCAATAGGGGGATGGTATTTAAACCACTTCTCCTTGGGGAGGTCAACATGAGTAGCAAAAGATTCACAGAATGAGGCTACTATCTCAGAGTCAAGTCCATATTTAATGCTAAACTCACGGAAAACATCGGTATCCATAAAAGCTTTAAGACAATCAAACTTAGGGGTCATACCTGACTCCTTACCTTCGTTGAGATCCCAATCTTTGGAGTTGCGTTTAATTCTCCAATAAATCCCATTTGAATTCAATAGTCTTCATCATAAAAGAGCCAGAACAACAATTATCGAGCATGGTGCGATTATTGAGAGAAAGTTGTGCATAATTTTTTTGGATGATCATCTTTCTTGAAAGCTCGTGATTGGGGCATGAATATAACATTGACTTAAGCCTCCCCCAAGCTTGAGCGATGATTTCTCCTTCGCGAGGCCAAAAATTATAAATATAATTATGATCACGATGAACCTGGTGCATAGGGTAGAACTTCTGATGAAATTCCAACTTCAGACGATTATAGTTCCAAGATCCCATATCATCGCATATCCTAAACCATGTCAGTGCATCTCCCTTCAAAGATAAAGGGAAGACCTTCTTCTTGATAACATCCTCGGGCATACCTACAAGCTTAAACAATCCACAAACTTCATCCACATAGATTAGATGTAAATCGGGGTGAAGTGTTCCGTCCCTTGTATAGGGATTTTCAAGCAGTTTCTTTATCATACCCGAAGGAATCTCAAAGCAAACATTTTCAATAGGTGCAGTAGGTTGAGGAGTGATGTCTACTACACGCTTCTATTCCTGTAGACAGTGTTGGGCCTCCAAGAGCAGAGGTTTGTAGGACAGCAGCAAATTTCCCTTAAGTGAGTAACCCAAGGTTTATCGAACTCAGGGAAGTGGAGGTTGAACGTACCCCTTTCAAGCAACCCTGCAATCAAGCAACCCTGCAATCAAGATACAAGAAGTCTCTTGTGTCCCCAACACACCTAATACACTTGTCAGATGTATAGGTGCACTAGTTCGGCGAAGAGATGGTAAAATATGGATGATAGGAGTGGCAAAGCAAAGTAATATAAATCTGTAATAAAAAGTGCAGCAAGCAAACAAGTGGTAAACGTGAGCACAAATGGTATTGCAATGGTGGAAACAAGGCCTAGGCTTCATACTTTCACTAGTGGCAACTCCCAACAACATTAACATAATTGAATCACATGATATTTCCCATAAAACATGCAATGGGGACGCACTCGGAGGTCATTCCTTTGTGGTCAAGAGAGGACGAGAATTATGTAGGGCTACAAAAGCACACCTCTAAGTTCGTAGTTCTCGATCTATGGATTTCCCAATGTCACCTCGGCCATCCAAGTAGAGTACCACAATCACCACAACATATCTCAAGGATAGTCAAAGACAAGCACCAAGAGACTCTCAATCTTCAATCCACACACAAAAGAGGAAATCACTCATGAAAATATTCTTCTAATCCATGTCCAATAGACCGCTGTCACCTTGGTCTCGGAGATTATACTAGATAAAGACAAGTGAGTACATTAATCCAATACATAGAGGAAGGGGAAATATCATGGGATCACCCTAGATTAACATAGCCTATGATCACAACGAAGATCACATCATGGGAGAGAGAATTGACCACATAGCTACTGGTAGAAAACCTCAGCCCCGAGGAGGAACTACTCCCGCATCAGGGAGGGAGGAAGCAACGTCGATGGAGATGAATCCGGGGGCACTTCCCCGTCCCGGCAGGGTGCCGGCACAGGAATTCTGGTCCCCCGAAACTTGGTGGCGATGGCGGCGGAGATCGGAATAGCTTCTGGAGAAAAGGGGTCCGGAATCAGGGTTTCCGCGACGGGTGTTAAATATATGCCAAAGGGGGTCGCCAGGGGAGCTTAGGGGGGCCCAGGCGGCCTGGCGCCGCGGCCAGGAGGGGGGCCGCGCCCTCTGGGCGCCTGGAGCCCCTGTGGCCCCCCTCCGGCCCTACTTTGGCAGCATGGAAGCTTCCGGAACGCTGATTTTTTATATATTTTTCCCGAAATTTTTCTGGCAATTTACGTAATGGGAAAACCTGAAATACAAAAACAGCAGAAAACAGAAACTGGCACTGGGGTGCACTGAGTCAATAGGTTAGTCCAAATATTATCAAAAGTGTATGGAAGTGCATAAATATCATAGCAATATCACACAAAAGAGGCATGGAGCAAGCAGAAATTATAGATACGTTTTGGATGTATCAACATCCCCAAGCTTAATTCCTGCTCGTCCTCGAGTAGGTAAATGATAACAAGCATAATTTCTGTGGTGACATGCTTTTAACCATATAAGAACTTTTCACAGTCACATGACAAAGGCTTACTGAGATAATGAATCTGTAGTAATTAAGTTGCCTCATGAGAATATCACAAAGAACTGAAAGTTTTACAATATGATACTGAAACACTCAATAGATTTGTAGTGAGCATGGTGTGCAAACATGACAAAGTGATACCTCGCTTGCCCCCTTTACTGAAGCAAAACATAAATGCATGGGCACCTCCAAGGTTTAAGTGACGACTAGATACAATGATTTCAGAATAAACGATATCATAATCATGCAGAAGACAATGGTACTTTGGGACAATGCACATTACACTCAGAATGACAATCATGCTCTCAATAGTTGGTGCTTTGAAGAAAGAAGGTGGAGACTCTCGAACCGTGGCTTTTGATGGCAAGGTTGAAAACTCGTGGTCGGAAACAAAGACTAAACATGTACCAGAGCTCTTGGTTTTTAAAAACAGAGGTAAAAATTATTTTTTTGGAATATGCATATTTCGTCAACGAATGCTAGTAGATAACTCAATTACTTCTTGAGCTGGACAAGTTTCGAGGAACGGCTCCCGCACGGGGACGATCACATCCCCTTAATCTCCTTTGTTTATCACTGCCAAAGTTTTCTGATTTCTCATGAACAAAGCGTGAAGGAGGGTTTGTTTGTTGTATATTTTTTTAATGAGCCGGGCGCACTCTTTGCCAGTTCCTTCTCGTATTAGGGGTTTGCAGATTAGACATGCAATCCCGGGGTGAAACTTGTCCAACTTAAAAAGATCATTAATTAACTACTACTTCCTCATGAGCTAAAACAGAGGCACAAAAAAGAAATGCTTTTGAATAATTTCGAGATGGTACAAGATAGTCTTCGTTAAGAATGGCAAGTAAATACCATGTATAGGAAGGTATGGTGGACTCATATGGCATAACTGGTTTAAAGGATTTTGGATGCACAAGCAGTTAGTCCGCTTAGTACAGGCGAAGGTTAGCAAAAGACTGGGAGCGACCAACTAAGAGAGCAATGACGGTCATAATCATGCAAAGCAACAAAGCAACATTGAATCGGACATGGAAGTTATATCGCTACTCAGAAATTAAAGATCATCAAGGCTTGATAGACTTTCTTTACAGTCTTAAATATGTGTGAGCATATGCCAAGTCAATCAAAATAAATTCTTGGAGGAAGATATCACTAAACCATACCACATCATAGGTAAACAAATCATGCTGGTACTTCAATAACACATTAAGAACCCCCAGCTATTTGAGACTAACCATAAGAAAACATGAACTACTAAGCACCATTATGCACATAGCATTTTTATCATAGACATATCAACCAGTGCCACAGAAGCCAACTCTCTTAACAAGATAAGCATGATAACTCAAGAGAGTTCCAGAAGCAACCAACTAAACAAAAGCTCTTTAAAAAGTAAAGCATGAAAACTAAGAGCTAAAACATGACAGTAGCTATTGAAAGACAAAGAACATACACAGCAAAGATAATCATGAAAATCCTATGTTGTGTTCTAGGTTGAAGTGGAGCGTGTTTCTCTCCCACACAAAGAAAGCTGGGTTCTAACTCGTTATGAACAGCAAGCAAAGCTAAAGAAAACTAAAAAGGAAACTAAAAGCAAGACGCTCCAAGCATAGCACATAACACATGAAGTGATTAAAATATAGTGGATCGAAAGACGAACTGATAATTGTTGACGGAGAAGGGGATGCATGGGGGCACCCCCAAGCTTATACGCTTGAGTCTTCTTGAATATTTCTTGGGGGTGCACGGGGGCATCCCCAAGCTTGAGCGTTTGACCCTCCTGAATCTTTTTATCATCTTCCCTCGCACACTTGAAAACTCCCTTCATACATAACTCATCATAATCTGATTAGCGAGGTTAGTACCCATAATAAAATAATTTTTCCTTGCTGGAAATAAGGATAATCTTGAAGAGCTACTATTTCTCAAGATTGCCAAAGGGTTTTTGCAAAGAAAAAGCAAGCTCAAGGTTTGCAAAACGAAGAAAAGGCAAAACAGGACAGAATTTGTGAAAAACAGACCAGCAGGTAGTAAATAATTTTTTCGGGGCACTTATGCAACTCAAATCAAAAAACTCAGAACAGACGCCCGAAAGCCAATTGTATAGAGCACGCTATCGAAAAAATTCAGACCAAAAAGATGATCTGGTGATTTTATACGAATTTTTCTGTCCAAGGACAGAATCTGTTTCCTGGACAGCACGTCACAACTTTTGAACTTTCTTGCAATCGGAGGCTAAACTTGGCACAAAGCTAAAAAATAAAGATACAATGATGTTGCTACAGTAGTAACAAACATCAAGACCACTAAAAACTGAAAGCAAAGATAACAAGGGTTGTCTCCCTAGAGCTCTTTCTTTATAGCCATAAAGATAGGCTTAAGACTTTAATGATGCTCTCGTAGGAATAAGAGCTGAAGAACAAAAGAGAGCATCAAGAAGCAAATACCAAACACATTTAAGCCTAACATGCTTCCTATGCATAGGAATATTGCAATAGAATAATTTATTGAAGCACAAAGCAATAAGCATAGGAAGACAAAACAAGTGCAGCTTCAAAACTTTCAACATAAAGAGAGGGAACTTAATATTATTGAAATATCTATAAGAATATGTTCCCTTCTCATAATAATTTTCAGTGGGATCACGAATAAACTCAACAATATAAGCATCACATAAAGCATTGTTACCATGATCCACATGCAAAAAGGTACTCTTACTCTCCACATAAGCATAATCTTTCTCATTGGTAATAGTGGGAGTAGGACTATCATAAACAACTTGAACACTATAGATTAATTGTGTATTAGGAAGATGGTGTTCAACAAGGGAGTAATTCCCTCCATGATTATGACAAGTTTCATAAGGATAATTTCTCCTTATGTCATAGGTACCTTTATAATCACTATAGATTGGAGTTATAACATCATCATAGTAGAGAAGAGCATTATCATTGCTAGCAACTATATTTGTAAACATGTTGTCTATATTCTTACTAGCAAAAGAATTATCAATTATCACATCACTAGTGGGTAAAGGCTTTGCAATCCTATCATCCCCAAGCTTAGAGCTTTCCATATCATCACTTTCAGAGTTGGTACCAAAAAGATTTTCAAGATCATAAGTAGCATTATCATCATTTTCCCCATCACAATAAGTAACATGCATATAATAATCAAAATCACCTTCAATAGTACCTACGGACGTATCATCAAGATGATAATTAAGGCAATAAACTTCACCTTCTTCTTTAAACTTACAACCGTTAGGATAAAAGTTGATGGGAGGAATATGCTCAGGCCAGGTTGATACCCATTCTTCTTCCTTCTTGCTCCTCTTCCTCCTCCTCTTCTTTTTCTTCTTCTTCATCTTAGGAGGGAGTGGTTGGAGATGAAGCTTCTCCACATATCCTGGTTTATCATTAGAAACAATAGGGGAAACTTGGGAGAAACTCTCCTTTTTATTAGCAGAAAAATAAGAGACATTTTTATACTTTGGTAAAGTTCCCTCCTTTCTAATCTTACTTATGTAATCATTTTCATGGCAATTAACAACACAATAGAGATGGCAATTTTGCAAAGTGTTTTTTATTCCTATGACATTAACATCTAGCCAAGAAGTCTTTTCTGATAACTCTTCACACATCAAAAATAACATAAGCTCGTCATAAAGATCAGGGGTGATCATGTTATCACACAACTGGGTAACAGTTATGTTTTGAAAGTGCATGCATTGAAAATTAAAGTGACCCTCTATACAACAAAGTTCACAAGTAAAAGGATAAAGGTCACACAATTCTCTAGCAATTTCATTTAAATCTCTGACCCAAGTGATTGTTCTGTCATGCTTATGTTGCTTACAATACTTCTCTTCTTCAATCATGGGCCTTTCACAAGGTCTATCCACTCCACAAAAATTAACATGCTTATATAAAACTTCATTTTTAGGAATTGGATCATGCATGTTGCAATCATCATGAACAATTTCATTTTCTTTGCAAATCTCTTTAAAAGGTTCATGATGCTTGATCCAACCCTCCTTAGGCATATTAAGATGTGAAGCAAAAGATTTGAGGAAATCAACAAGGAGTTGAGAATCAAGCCCAAACTTAGCACTAAACTTATTAAAACTTGTAGTTTCAACAAATGACTTAATGCAATTATACTCATAAATTATACCTGACTCTTTACCTTTGTCGATCTCCCAATCTTCAGTGTTGCGTTGAATTCTTTCAAGGAGTTCCCATTTAGCATCAATCTTTTCGTTTGTGAAAGAACCCATAGAGGAAGCATCGAGCAAATCTTTATCCTGTCGAGAGAGCCTCGCATAGAAATTAGTAATAATCATATCTTTGGGGAGCCCATGGTTAGGACATTTTAGCTTTAACGTTTTCAGTCTCCCCCAAGCTTGAGCTATGATCTCTCCGTCATGAGGATAAAAATTATAAACATAATTCCTATTCTCATGGACTTCATGAAGAGGATAAAACTTGGAGTAAAAGAGAGACAGGATCTCTTCCCAATCCAGCAGGTGAGAGTCATCTAGTAGCCTATACCATTCCAATGTTTTTCCTTTCAGTGACAAGGCAAATAATTTCCTCATGACTTCATCTCTTGTCAAACCTGAAATCTTAAACAACTCACAAAGTTCTGTAAGTTTCAACAAATGAATACTAGGATTGACTGTCCCATCATAACAATCATTCCTAATTATTTCAGTTATCCTAAGTGGTATTCGGAACGGGATACATTCAGTAGGTGGAGGAGACTTCTCTACCACGGGTGTGGTAAAGCGGCCTTCCCCAAGCAGCGAACTAAGAGTGCGGTTTTCCATAAACATAACTAGTGAAACTAAGAACAAGAAACGAAAAGATTTTAATTGCAAGATCTAGAGAAGGTACCTTCACTTACCTCACTTCCCCGGCAACGGCGCCAGAAATAGCTTGATGTCTACTACACGCTTCTATTCCTGTAGATAGTGTTGGGCCTCCAAGAGCAGAGGTTTGTAGGACAGCAGCAAATTTCCCTTAAGTGAGTAACCCAAGGTTTATCGAACTCAAGGAAGTGGAGGTTGAACGTACCCCTTTCAAGCAACCCTGCAATCAAGATACAAGAAGTCTCTTGTGTCCCCAACACACCTAATACACTTGTCAGATGTATAGGTGCACTAGTTCGGTGAAGAGATGGTAAAATATGGATGATAGGAGTGGCAAAGCAAAGTAATATAATCTGTAATAAAAAGTGCAGCAAGCAAACAAGTGGTAAACGTGAGCACAAATGGTATTGCAATGGTGGAAACAAGGCCTAGGCTTCATACTTTCACTAGTGGCAACTCCCAACAACATTAACATAATCGAATCACATGATATTTCCCATAAAACATGCAAGGGGGACGCACTCGGAGGTCATTCCTTTGTGGTCAAGAGAGGAGGAGAATTATGTAGGGCTACAAAAGCACACCTCTAAGTTCGTAGTTCTCGATCTATGGATTTCCCAATGTCACCTCGGCCATCCAAAGAGAGTACCACAATCACCACAACATATCTCAAGGATAGTCAAAGACAAGCACCAAGAGACTCTCAATCTTCAATCCACACACAAAAGAGGAAATCACTCATGAAAATATTCTTCTAATCCATGTCCAATAGACCGCTGTCACCTTGGTCTCGGAGATTATACTAGATAAAGACAAGTGAGTACATCAATCCAATACATAGATGAAGGGGAAATATCATGGGATCACCCTAGATTAACATAGCCTATGATCACAACGAAGATCACATCACGGGAGAGAGAATTGACCACATAGCTACTGGTAGAAAACCTCAGCCCCGAGGAGGAACTACTCCCGCATCATGGAGGGAGGAAGCAACGACGATGGAGATGAATCCGGGGGCACTTCCCCGTCCCGGCAGGGTGCCGGCACAGGAATTCTGGTCCCCCGAAACTTGGTGGCGATGGCGGCGGAGATCGGAATAGCTTCTGGAGAAAAGGGGTCCGGAATCAGGGTTTCCGCGACGGGTGTTAAATATATGCCAAAGGGGGTCGCCAGGGGAGCTAAGGGGGGCCCAGGCGGCCTGGCGCCGCGGCCAGGAGGGGGGCCGCGCCCTCTGTGCGCCTGGAGCCCCTGTGGCCCCCCTCCGGCCCTACTTTGGCCGCATGGAAGCTTCCGGAACGCTGATTTTTTATATATTTTTCCCGGAATTTTTCTGGCAATTTACGTAATGGGAAAACCTGAAATACAAAAACAGCAGAAAACAGAAACTGGCACTGGGGTGCACTGAGTTAATAGGTTAGTCCAAATATTATCAAATGTGTATGGAAGTGCATAAATATCATAGCAATATCACACAAAAGAGGCATGGAGCAAGCAGAAATTAGAGATACGTTTTGGACGTATCAAGGAGAAAATCTTTGCTCTTCTGCTCGGGGTGAAGATACCCTGAACAAGCCCCTCAAAGGATTTTGAGCCATAGTAACAAGTGACAATAAATTTCAGCACACTATATAATTTTTTCCTTACCAAATTCCACTTACCAAAGGCGCTTCACTCCCCGGCAACGGCGCCAGAAAAGAGTCTTGATGACCCACAAGTGTAGGGGATCTATCGTAGTCCTTTCGATAAGTAAGAGTGTCGAACCCAACGAGGAGCAGAAGGAAATGATAGGCAATTTTCAGTAAGGTATTTTCTGCAAGCACTGAAAGTATAGGTAGCAGATAGTTTTGTGATAAGATAATTGATAGCAAGTGACAAACGGTAAAAGTAAATAAGGTGCAGTAAGGTGGCCCAATCCTTTTTGTAGCAAAGGACAAGCCTGGACAAACTCTTATGCAAGGTAAAGCGCTCCCGAGGACATATGGGAATTATCGTCAAGCTAGTTTTCATCACGATCATCTGATTCACGTTTGGTACTTTGATAATTTGGTATGTGGGTGGACCGGTGCTTGGGTGCTGCCCTTACTTGGACAAGCCTCCCACTTATGATTAACCTCTAATGCAAGCATCCGCAACTACAAAAGAAGTATTAAGGTAAACCTAACCATAGCCCGAAACATATGGATCCAAATCAGCCCCTTACGAAGCAACGCATAAACTAGGGTTTAAGCTTCTGTCACTCTAGCAACCCATCATCTACTTATTACTTCCCAATGCCTTCCTCTAGGCCCAAATAATGGTGAAGTGTCATGTAGTCGACGTTCACATGACACCACTAGAGGAGAGACAACATACATCCCATCAAAATATCGAATGAAGACCAAATTCACATGACTACTAATAGCAAGACTTCTCCCATGTCCTCAGGAACAAAAGCAACTACTCACAAGACATAATATTGTTCATGATCAGAGGGGTATTAATATGCATAATGGATCTGAACATATGATCTTCCACCAAATAAACCAACTAGCATCAACTACAAGGAGTAATCAACACTACTAGCAACCCACAGGTACCAATCTAAGGTTTGGGTACAAAGATTGGATACAAGAGATGAACTAAGGTTTGAGAGGAGATGGTGCTGCTGAAGATGTTGATGAAGATAGCCCTCCCTAAGATGGGAGAGTTGTTGGTGATGACGGCGGTGACGATTTCCCCCTCCCGGAGGGAAGTATCCCCAGCAGAACAGCTCTGTCGGAGCCCTAGATTGGTTTTCGCCTCGGTTCCGCCTCGAGATGGCGGCGTTTGGTCCCGAAAGCCTCCTCCTGATTTTTTCCAGGTCAAAACGCTTCATATAGGAGAAGATGGACACCTGGGGCCCACCGGCTGGCCCTCGAGGCAGGGGGCGTGCCCTGGGAAGGGGGGCGCGCCCCCCACCCTCGAGGCCAGCCAGTGGCCCCTCTCGTGGATTTCTTTCGCCAGATATTTTTTATATTTTCTGAAAAAATGTTCTGTGGAGTTTCAGGGCTTTTGGAGTTGTGCAGAATAGGTTTCCAGAGTTTGCTCCTTTTCCAGCCCAGAATTCCAGCTCCCGGCATTCCCCCTTGTTCATGTAAACCTTGCAAAATAAGAGGGAAAAGGCATAGTTATTGTGACAAAACATGTATGAACAGTCCATAATGCAATAAATATCAACTTATAAGCATGATGCAAAATGGACGTATCAACCATACACTGCACCATCATGAAGTTTTCATGTAACAAGCGTCCTCGAACGAATGCGCTCTGGTGCATGCCCACTGGGTTGGGCAAGTCATCAGCCAACCTTACTGCCATTGCCTTGTCGAAAATCTTCACTGCCCCATGTACCAGACTGTGACGCCCCCGATTTGACCGTACACTAATCATGCACGCAAATGTGTACGACCAAGATCGGGGACTCACTGGAAGATATCACAACACAACTCTAGACACAAATTAAAATAATACAAGCTTTATATTACAAGCCAGGGGCCTCGAGGGCTCGAATACAAAAGCTCGAAACCACAAGGGTCAGCGGAAGCAACAATATCTGAGTACAGACATAAGTTAAACAAGTTTGCCTTAAGAAGGCTAGCACAAAAGTAACAACGATCAAAAAGGCAAGGCCTCCTGCCTGGGACCTCCTATCTACTCCTTGAAGCAGAACTCCGTGTAGAAACATCCTAGGGATCCTATGGGTCCTGAACTCCACCATCTGGTTGCATCATCCGAGAAGAAGGAACAAAAGAGGAAAAAGGTGGGAGGAGAAAGCAACCGTGAGTACTCATCCAAAGTACTCGCAAGCTAGGATCTACACTACATATGCAATGATATATATGTAAAGGGGGTAATATCTGTGGGCTAAACTGCAGAATGCCGGAATAAGTGGAGGATAGCTAACCCCAGCGAAGACTATGCTTCTGGCCACCTCCCTCTTGCAGCAGTAGAAGAGAACAGATGGAAGTAACAAGTATCCTCGCATCTCGCACTGCATGGTGTTTGAGAAACGGATGACCGAGACACAGTCTTTCCGAAGAGGTCCCCTTAACCAGATAGATAGGCCGGTACACCTACAAAACCCACTACATCTGCTAGCCCATCATGGAAAGGTTTCCCACAACTTACTCAACTATGCCAGAGCCCATATTGGCATGTGGCTGCACACGGAAGTTTCTAGTATGAAAAATCTCATGATCCCTTTGAGCCTGGGTGGCGGTCCAAAAGAAAAACAGGCAATCACTGGAATACCCAGATGCCTCAATCCACCCAGATGTGTATTAATGTTGCCACCTTAAGTTGAACCATTAATTAACAATCTCACATCTGTCATGGATTTCACTCAAACCCAAACCACGTCTACGAGCATAGCATGTCCTAACAGCAAACGTAGAAGTAACTCCCAAGGTTTGAATGTAATGCAGGTAATAGGTACTACCTCAATCTACTTCCCAATCCCACAAGTTAATTGATCCTACTCAGGCAATGTGTGAGGGTTTGACTAATGCAATGAAAACTGGGTAATTGGAAAGCATGATCAAAGTGTTACTTGCCTTGCTGATGATCCGCAAAACCTAGAGACTCAAAGTAGCAAGCGGCGCACTCCGGGTACTCTATCAAAATCAAACAAGCATACAATAAGTACTTAACTAATGCACGGGTAAAACTCAAATAAGAGATCTACCAGATAGTTCAACTTAAGAACTCTGGTTTGCAAAAAGAATAAACTCGAAAGAAGCAACGAAACTCAAACTGCAAAAGAAACGAGCTTCGTATTACTAGTTGGCCTAAAGTCAAATTTTACAGTAGCCAAAATCTTGTTCAAGTTGATCTAACGTAAAGAGGGCTTCGAGACGAAGATCTGGGATTTTGAATCACCTGATTCCGACTCTCGAGCGAAAAGAAAAACGCAAAACAAGATCACGGCTGAAATCACGATCGGAATAACCGCGGATACATACCCTGAAAAAGAAAAACGACGAACAGGCTAACGAATGAACGTTCGCTGTCTGCAGTTAACTAACGAAAACCGTTCGTTAAAACGAACGTACGGACGAACGTCCGCTAAATAACTAAACCGACGAAAAATAAAAAAACTGAACCGATCTATTCTAAAAAAACGGATCTAGGTTTTCCTAAACAAACCGATCGGTTAACCAAAAAAAACTACCTCAACTCCGGCGGAACTCCGGCGGACTCCGGCGGGGCGGGGCGGCGGCGGCGGGCTGCGAGTAGGCGGTGTCGCGGCGCGGCGGCGGGGCGCGGCAGTGGCGGCGGCGGCGGCGGCTGGGCAGGGGTGGCGCTAGGGTTCGGGCGAGGCTGCGGGGCGAGGCGAGGCTTTGGGCCGGCGGGGCTGCGGCTTATAAAGCCCAGTCTCCCGACCCTATACGAGACTAGGTCGGTTTCCTTTTTTTCTAAAAGAGTCCCGGCGCAGGAAAAGTCACGAAAAGAAATACCAACCGGACTCCAAAATTCCCGAAATAAGTTTTCACCGTCCTCTAATAATATTTAGGACAAAGTGAATATTTTTCCCGGACCTAAATGCAATTTTGAAAAACACGTATTTTTCCTATGCAAATAAATCCACAAATAAATCCAGAAAAATACCAAAAGTGATTTTAATATTTTTCCTCCAATATTTCTGTTATTTTGGAGAAGTCATATTATCTCCGCTCATATTTTGTGTTTAGAAATATTTTAGGAGAGAAAAATAATTAGAATCACACTGTCCTCGTACCTGAAACTTGTCTGGGTGTGTTTTATTAAGTATCCAGTTCTAGTTGTCATGAGGTCAGAGTACAACTCCGGGTCGTCCTTTTACCGAGGGACATGGCTATTCGAATAGATTAACTTCCCTGCAGGGGTGCACCACATAACCCAGCACGCTCGATCCCATTTGGCCGGACACACTTTCCAGGGTCATGCCCGGCCTCGGAAGATCAACACGTCGCAGCCCTACCTAAGCACAATAGAGAGGTCAGCACGCCGGTCTAAACCCTAAGCGCACGGGGGTCTGGGCCCATCGCCCAATGCACACCTGCACGTTGCGAGGGCGGCCGGTAAGCAGACCTAGCCTCTCCTAATACCAGAGTAGGCTTTCCAGTCCAATCAGGCGCGCGCCGCTAAGTCGCTGACGTCAAGAAGGCTTCGGCTGATACCACGACGTCGAGTACCCATAACTATTCCCACGTAGCTGGTTAGTGCGTATAGACCAAATGGCCAGACTCAGATCAAATACCAAGATCCCGTTAAACGTGTTATTATGAAATAACCGCGGACAACGACCAGGGCCAGGCCCACCTGTCTCCTAGGTGGTCGCAACCCACCCTGTCGCTCCGCCACAAAGTAACCATCAGGGGGCTGTTGGGAACCCAGGCCCACCACTACGTGGGTGGAACCACCTGCCCCTTCAGCCCCCATCTCCGAATCATCATCATGTGTATGTAAAGTATGTATATAGTATATACCCGTGATCACCAACCGAGTGATCACGGCCCGATGGTATAGCATGGCAGACGGACAAGAATGAAGGGCCACTGATGGAATACTAGCATCCTATACTAAGCATTGGGATGGCAGGTACAGGTATCAACAGTTGTAGCAGCAATGACAGGCTATGCAACAGAATAGGAGTAACCGAACAGTAACATGCTACAGTACTCTAATGCAAGCAGTAGAAAGAAGAATAGGCGATATCTAGTGATCAAAGGGGGGGCTTGCCTGGTTGCTCTGGCAAGAAGGAGGGGTCGTCGTCGACGTAGTCGATCATAGTGGCACCATCACCAGTCTCAGCCCCGATGTCTATCGGAGAGAAGAGGGGGAAGAAACAATAAATATAAAGCAAGCTGTTGTAACACAAAGTATGACATGGCGATACGATGTGCCGGGTGTGCCCTAACGCAGTGTAACAGGTTACCGATAAAGGAGGATCCTATCCGGGAATGTTTTCCTGGTTCCGGACATTTGTCAAACAGATGACCGGAGGGAGAAAGTTCCATGTTCAGGTATTTAGAGGCACCACGCGAATATGCGGGTATCGTATTCGGGTTCGTCTCGTCGTTCTGAGCAACTTTCTTATATAAAACTTTTTCATCCGAGTTACGGATTATTTTATATGATTTTCTAAAGTATTAAACATTTTCTGGAATCTATTTAATTAATTTAATACAACATTATCCAGTATAGTACGGGATGACGTCAGCATGGCGTAGGTGTGACATCAGCAGTCAACAGTGTGGTTGACTGGAGTCAAACCTGGCCTGTAGGTCCAGTGGGACCCACCTGTCATATACTAAAAATGTTAATTAGGATTTAATCAAGCATGATTAATTAAGTTTAACTAAACCAGATTAATTAAGTTAATTAATTAATTGATTAATATTTTTATTTATTTATTTCTTATTTATATATTTTTCAGGGCGCTGGGGCCCATACGCCATAGGCCCAGAGAGCCTAACGGGCGCTGGGTGCGGCCATGGCCCGAACGGGCTGCGGTCGCTACCCGGACGGAGCGAGGAGGCCGCTCCCGATTCCAGGCCGCCGTGGGGGGGGCACCAGCCCGGGGCGGTGAGGCCACCAGGGGGGCGCCGGAGGTAGAGGGCCGGGAGTGGGCCGGCGCAGCGAGCAGCCACCGGCGGCAGGCGGAGGCGAGGCGGGGGGGGGGCGTGCGGCACGGGCGGCCGCGGGAAGGAGCAGCCGTGTCGAAGGAAGCGGGGCGCGAGCGGGCTGTGGGAGGCGCGCGAGCGGGTGGTCGTCGGCGAGGGGAGCAAGGTGCGCGGCGCTGGCGGCCAACGAGGCGACGACGGCATGCCCCGGGAGGGTGCGTGCACGTGGTTGCAGCCAGAGACGCGCGGGTGGTTGCAGGCGCCGGGCTGCGCGGTGAAGCGCCTGGGCGTGGCCGGCGGCAAGGGGCAGCAGGCGGCAACAATACCGAGCAGCAGCCAAGCAGAGCAGCAAATAGTAGCGGCAGTCGCAAGCAGCAGCAAGAGAAGCAGCAGAGCAGGGAAGAGAGCAGTGACCGAAGACGGCGAGGCCGGGCGCATCTACGGGCTGCAGGAGCTGGAATCTCACCGAAGAAACACCATAGGGCATGGTTCGAAGTGCTCGTTGGTGCAGTCAAACGCCGATGGTCGCGTGCGAACAACGGAGCGAACCGCATCGGCGAAGGTGGTCTACAATGGCGACAGCGTCTAGCAGAGGTGGCTGCCGGAGCTCGGACTTGGTGGGTTCACGGCCACAGCCTTGCGTGTGACGAGTTTGACTGACTGGGCGGCTTCTACGTGATGCCATGAGCATGACGGCGTTCTTGCCTGGTCCAGGAACGGACGACAGCAGCGGTGACGAGCTTGGCGATGGTGGCGAGAACAACGACAATGGCGGCAGCAGCTACGAGCATGAATACGGATGTTTAAGGAGCGGGGTCTCACCGTGGAGCGCAAGAAAGGCTCGTCGGGGGCTAGTAGCTGCAGACAGCGCCGGAATCGACGAGGTTCGCCGGCGAGGCGGAGGAAGAAGACGGTGTCGTGGACGACGCTACAGTGGCTCCCGGCTCGGCCCGGTGGGTGCAGACGATGTAGCCGAGCACGGTGGGGTCGTGGATGGACTAGCTGGGCTCGGGGGCGACGGCGGCCATGGCGGTGCGGCTCGGGTGCGCGATGCGGATGAGAGAGCGAGCGAGGGGGAGGGGAAAGTGGGCACTTAGGGTTTGACCGCGAGGAGGCTCTTATCCGCCCGGAGAGATGACGGGGAGGCGCGGGATGCTCTGCACGTGGCCATCGGAGACGTGTGCGGCCATGGCGTGCTCGGCCTCGAGTAGTGGCGGGAGGTGGAGGAAAGGCCGGGGTGATGGACTGGGCCTGGCACAGTGTAAGCTGGGCCTGAGTGCCTTACGGCTTCTTTCTTTTCCTTTTTTTTGTGTTTTAAACTATCTATTCCTTAATTCCTTTTCTGTTTGCAAATTCTTAGGACACAAAAATACTTTTGTAAATCATGTAATGGTGCCACATAAATACCTCGCAATATTTTAGCACTACCATAAGAAGGTTTGGTGAGCATTTGAATTGTTTGAATTTTTCATAAATGATAACGGATTAATGGGGTTGTTTTGGTCACTGTATTAATTGTTCTAGGGCTATTAAATATTTTATTAATTGTTGGATGTTGTTTGTTTAAGTGCTAGTGAATATTTGTAACCTTTGGAACATTTTTTTAATTCACTGTTTTATGAAACTACAATTTGACTTGTTATTTCAATTTGTATTTGAACTAGTTTGACAAGGTGAGGTTTAGCAGAACTTTAATTATGATGACCTAGCATCATTAACATGGAATTATTGTAGCTTAACTATCCGGTCGTTACAAAACTCCTCCACTAAAAGAAATCTCGTCCCGAGATTTTAAGAGGTGGAACAAGGGGGAAGTTCTGGTTACGAAATTCTAACGGGTCTTCTTGTCTTGGCTGCCCTTTTGAAGAGGTTGATTCATTATGTTGATGTCTTCAATCCTTTGTTTCCGGCCAGCATGATCAATTCATCATCCTTTCTTTAGGATCTTTATCGTCCTACGAATGCGATAAGGATGGAAACTTTGGAGGAACGTATCTCCATGAAGTCTGGGCATCTGACGGCGAATTCAGAAAGTGATACACGAAGTACCCTACAAGTAGTAGTTCAGTGAATGCATTGAGAACAATAAGCGATGGTACCAAAGTTTCAAGCGGGTAGGCTGGCATTCGATGCCTAACCAGAAGCTGGAATGGGGTCTTGATCAACGAGAATAATATGGTGTTTGATACCAGGATGAAACGTGGTAGAATTTAGCTCGTGAATTACACACGAAGCCAAGTGCAAAGAATACATTAGAATCAGGGTTGTACAGGAGAGTTAGGTTTCGATCCCATGGACCTGTGGGTTATGGGCCCACCATGTGGGTTGAAAGTAGGAAGGGTGGTGACATCTTGCACAGTCATTGAAAGCAAGGCATGTCAGAGGATAGTCTGCCACCTATGTCAGCAACAATGTCGGTACCAATGGTGGGGGATGACGAGAACCATTTTCTCGCCCGTTTAAACAAGGCGGACCAATAGGCAAGGTTCTCGTCCATCGGTGGTTACCGGAATGTTAGGACCAATAGTAACAGGTTCTTACTGGCAGAGTTGTATACCAAGGTGTTTTCATAAGAAGAAATTATTACTGCTTAGTTTATATGTAGATCGGAGAAAGGTTAAACAAACAAATGGAAAGGAAAATTGTGATTACACACAAATATTAGGAGTATATCCTTCCCATGGACAAGCAGAACACGGCATACAGGGTAGGAGAGCAAGTACCCAACCACTCAGATAAAGAGGCAAGGATTAATCAAGATGTTACCCATACAACGGTGTTTGGATAACTGACCAAGAAACATTTAGTATCACGCCTCCAATGTTCTTGTTGATGAGCGGGGTATCATAGTCATGCTTCGAGGTAGCAATGATTTGGTGTTTCAATCAAGGGCCGGACTTTGGATACACAAATGATCCATCAGGAGCAACTTATAAAATAAGTCCTACAATTTCCTCCTGGAAGAATGGTTATCCTTGCAAAAGAAATTATAATGATGGGTCCTCCAGCCAGGGGTGCTAGGCATGACATCATATTACCAGGTCATGAAAGGACCAACATTATAACTACTGGAAAGTTGTCCCAACCATCATATCTGACTGAGATTCAGATCTGATTGGTGTCATGATACCTCAGACTCAGGATGTTCGAGAAGAAAAGGTGCAACACAAATCGACGAAATGGCATTGCAAGATTCTCGGGAAAGGAACTATGGGAGCGGGTTCCTGAAACAATAGTTCATCATTAAACCAAGGAGATGATGAGGAGGTGGCTGATGGGCTCAGTGACAATTCATCAAGAATTCCAAACGGATGGATTTCCACAATAATGTGAACAAGAGGATGACACTTATCAATTCAAATGATATAATGTTGTATGCTCGAGGAAAACATACACCATTAATCATTAGGTGAAAGGGGTGCCTGAAATATGACCTTAGGCAGCAAGATCAATGTTAGAGTGATGATTCAATAACCAACAGTCTAAGAACGAACTGTCGATCGTTAACTTCAAAGCAATAGGGTTGCTAGAAGTACAGAACTCAAGCAGCATCGTTAGCATATTGGTATCCCAGTTGAAAACAACACGGGGACCACAGAAGAATGGTGATGATGAGAAGTATCTTGATACCAAGAAATTCTAATAAGTGGAGCAATCCCCACAAAATTCTTGACATAAAAGACAGTAATACTTTAAGGCAGAACTCAACACTAGCTGGAGAGCAAGTTGTATTCATAACGTGGAAAAGTTCGCGATGGAAGGAAGTCAAGGGTGTTGTCGATGATAATAAAAATCATCGAGGGCAAGGAGGGTATTTCTCATCATGAACACAGTTGACATCTCGGTAGTAGTCAAAGTGTTGAAGGTGATCCGACATTTGCCGGGAGGTTTCAAGAGGATGCAAGAAAACAACAACGGCAACAAGCAAGGGATTGACGAAGTGGAAAGTTATAGGATCAATATATAAGATGCAAGCTCGGAACCAAGGTTGCCTTTCAAGACAAGCAACATGATGTTGAGAGCTCGACGTAAAGCGTGCTCACACACTGAAGAATTCGTGCACCAGAGAAGGACGAGGTAGCACAGTCAAAGATAGCAAGACTAGGATGCAACCGACTAGGAATGACTAGATTGAGTTCAGAATTTCCTAGTAAAAATACTAGGGGTATTTGATTTGTAGTGCGGAATAATTTCACTAGTCGGTGTCCTCGGTTGACAACAACCCAGAACCCATAGAGTGATTACAACAAGGAAAGACATTACTTCAACAAAGTTAGTAAGATGTGGTGCAATGGCGAGACATTTTCGAGATACCAGGGGGGTAATACTCGAAGGTAGAACATGATAGAAGTAGAACCGGGTCATTGACCTATGACAGTAGATACTTTAACCTTCCCAAAAATAGATGAGGCACTGGAACGAATTCCCATCAGATATATCAGATCAGGACATCATGGTCAGAACCATAACTGTAAGGAATCAATTCAAGAATACCGAAAGAATCATACAACTGGATAATCATTTTGCAAGAAGCTTCTAAGATGGTCTACATCATTTTTATGGGCATGAACACAAAGTTCAAGGTCGACTCCCATTTCTCCAATGCATACGTTTCATTCACCTCTTGTTCGGACGAAGTAGTAGTGTTGGGAATTTATCTGGCAAAACACCATAAGAATATGACTCGTGAAAACTTTTGGGTTCTCATGAAGTAGGAAAGTATAGGTTCAACCCAACAGGGCACCTTAGGAACATACGCTACAAACTTCAAGAGTAATCATCACCAGCTCGCAGGTAGGGCATGGTTGGTCAAAACAGAGAATACAATCTACCAAAGGAATTATGTATCAGAGGAAGAACTCAAGGTTTTGATATGTCGGAATGGTCGGATAATAATCCACAAAAGGATCTGGCGGACCGCAAGGAATCAGAGGTGAGTACCGATACTCAACCAGAAGGAGAATTAATTAAAGGAGGTCATATTATAGAAACAACTGACTAATTCAACCAAATGCAAAGGAATTATGTTTCCTGAACCAAGAGATCAGAAGCAAACGCTCTCAACAAGGATGGACAAGTTGAATATGCTTAGGGATACAATCGATGGCAATTTGATTGGTAGAGATCCAACCAGGTTTAAAATGACGTCTGCGTCGGAAGGATGAATTCTAGGATCTGATTGGGGATTGCGAGCATCCGCAACATTTTGAATCAACAGACTCGAAGTGATAATGACAAGGATGGCAATAAGATTGCCAGACTTATGGGATTAACCTTATTGCACGCAAGCAAGAATTTTAAGATAAATATGTTGTTGAGGATTTTCTAAAGCTCGAATAGGATTTCGAAGACTTTAGTGAAACATATGAACAACTAGGGAGAAACAAATCCTCGGTATGTGTGAGGATTAATTTGTAGGTGTATTCAGGCGACAAGGAACTGTAAGGCAGTAAGCACAAAGAATTATCGAAACAACGACGAGTATTTTGGGGTATCTTGTAATAACAAGACCAACTAGGGATGAATGTAAGTATGACAACTGCATGTAGTTATCATAAAGGTTGACGGTGGAAGGGGAATTGCAAACGCGATGAACACGAGTTCTCGGGTTAACAACGGAGAGTATCTTCAGGGTCTTCTGGTGCAGCAGACGATCATCAGTAATAAGGTGCTCTCCGGGTGAAAGTGATAACGAGATCCTAATGTTAGATATTGCAAAATTCATTTATCCGAATAGAAGAGAGATCAGAGTCCCAGAGTATAGACGAGGAGTAAAAGATCCTAATACCACCCATCGCTGTTGTGGGCCCGTAAGCCACACAACAAGTTAGTAAATTTGTTTTTCAAAGACTAGACTCAACTTCGGCCAAGGAGTTGGAAAGGGGGATTCCTACAGGCAGTCGGCTCTGTTACCAACTTGTGATGCCCCCGATTTGACCGTACACTAATCATGCACGCAAATGTGTACGACCAAGATCAGGGACTCACTAAAAGATATCACAACACAACTCTAGACACAAATTAAAATAATACAAGCTTTATATTACAAGCCAGGGGCCTCGAGGGCTCGAATACAAAAGCTCGAAACCACAAGGGTCAGCGGAAGCAACAATATCTGAGTACAGACATAAGTTAAACAAGTTTGCCTTAAGAAGGCTAGCACAAAAGTAACAACGATCGAAAAGGCAAGGCCTCCTGCCTGGGACCTCCTAACTACTCCTCGAAGCCGAATTCCGTGTAGAAACATCCTCGGGATCCTCTGGGTCCTGAACTCCACCATCTGGTTGCATGATCCGAGAAGAAGGAACAAAAGAGGAAAAAGGGGGGGAGAAAGCAACCGTGAGTACTCATCCAAAGTACTCGCAAGCAAAGATCTACACTACATATGCAATGATATATATGTAAAGGGGGTAATATCTGTGGGCTAAACTGCAGAATGCCGGAATAAGAGGGGGATAGCTAACCCAATCGAAGACTACGCTTCTGGCCACCTCCCTCTTGCAGCAGTAGAAGAGAATAGATGGAAATAACAAGAATCCTCGCATCTCGCAGCCTCCGTCTTGCAGCAGTAGAATAGAATAGATGGTAAGTTCACCAAGTATCATCGTATAGCATAATCCTACCCGGCGATCCTCCCCTCGTAGCCCTGTGGGAAAGCGATCACCGGGTTAAATCTGGAACTTGTCTGGGTGTGTTTTATTAAGTATCCAGTTCTAGTTGTCATGAGGTCAGAGTACAACTCCGGGTCGTCCTTTTACCGAGGGACACGGCTATTCGAATAGATTAACTTCCCTATAGGGGTGCACCACATAACCCAGCACGCTCGATCCCATTTGACCGGACACACTTTCCAGGGTCATGCCCGTCCTCAGAAGATCAACACGTCGCAGCCCTACCTAAGCACAATAGAGAGGTCAGCACGCCGGTCTAAACCCTAAGCGCACGGGGGTCTGGGCCCATCGCCCAATGCACACCTGCACGTTGCGAGGGCGGCCGGTAAGCAGACCTAGCCTCTCCTAATACCAGAGTAGGCTTTCCAGTCCAATCCGGCGCGCGCCGCTAAGTCGCTGACGTCAAGAAGGCTTCGGCTGATACCACGACGTCGAGTACCCATAACTATTCCCACGTAGCTGGTTAGTGCGTATAGACCAAATGGCCAGACTCAGATCAAATACCAAGATCCCGTTAAACGTGTTATTATGAAATAACCGCGGACAACGACCAGGGCCAGGCCCACCTGTCTCCTAGGTGGTCGCAACCCACCCTGTCGCTCCGCCACAAAGTAACCATCAGGGGGCTGTTGGGAACCCAGGCCCACCACTACCTGGGTGGAACCACCTGCCCCTTCAGCCCCCATCTCCGAATCATCATCATGTGTATGTAAAGTATGTATATAGTATATACCCGTGATCACCAACCGAGTGATCACGGCCCGATGGTATAGCATGGCACACGTACAAGAATGAAGGGCCACTGATGGAATACTAGCATCCTATACTAAGCATTGGGATGGCAGGTACAGGTATCAACAGTTGTAGCAGCAATGACAGGCTATGCAACATAATAGGAGTAACCGAACAGTAACATGCTACAGTACTCTAATGCAAGCAGTAGAAAGAAGAATAGGCGATATCTAGTGATCAAAGGGGGGGCTTGCCTGGTTGCTCTGGTAAGAAGGAGGGGTCGTCGTCGACCTAGTCGATCATAGTGGCACCATCAGCAGTCTCAGTTCCGATGTCTATCGGAGAGAAGAGGGGGAAGAAACAATAAATATAAAGCAAGCAGTTGTAACACAAAGTATGACATGGCGATACGATGTGCCGGGTGTGCCCTAACGCAGTGTAACAGGTTACCGATAAAGGAGGATCCCATCCGGGAAAGTTTTCCTGGTTCCGGACATTTGTCAGACAGATGACCGGAGGGAGAAAGTTCCATGTTCAGGTATTTAGAGGCACCACACGAATATACGGGTATCGTATTCGGGTTCGTCTCGTCGTTGTGAGCAACTTTCATATATAAAACTTTTTCATCCGAGTTACGGATTATTTTATATGATTTTCTAAAGTATTAAACATTTTCTGGAATCTATTTAATTAATTTAATAGAACATTATCCAGTATAGTACGGGGTGATGTCAGCATGACGTAGGTGTGACATCAGCAGTCAACAGTGTGGTTGACTGGAGTCAAACCTGGCCTGTGGGTCCAGTGGGACCCACCTGTCATATACTAAAAATATTAATTAGGATTTAATTAAGCATGATTAATTAAGTTTAACTAAACCAGATTAATTAAGTTAATTAATTAATTGATACTATTTTTATTTATTTATTTCTTATTTATATTTTTTTCAGGGCGTTGGGGCCCATACGCCATAGGCCGAGAGAGCCTAACGGGCGCTGAGTGCGGCCATGGCCCGAACGGGCGCTGCGGTCGCTACCCGGACGGAGCGAGGAGGCCGCTCCCGATTCCAGGCCGCCGTGAGGGGGGGGGGCACCAGCCTTGCGTGTGACGAGTTTGACTGACTGGGCGGCTTCTACGTGATGCCATGAGCATGACGGCGTTCTTGCCTGGTCCGGGAACGGACGACAGCAGCGGTGACGAGCTTGGCAGTGGTGGCGAGAACAACGACAATGGCGGCATCAGCTACGAGCATGAATACAGATGTTTAAGGAGCGGGGTCTCACCGTGGAGCGTAAGAAAGGCTCGTCGGGGGCTAGTAGCTGCAGACAGCGCCGGAATCGACGAGGTTCGCCGGCGAGGCGGAGGAAGAAGACGGTGTCGTGGACGACGCTACGGTGGCTCCCGGCTCGGTCCGGTGGGTGCAGACGACGTAGCCGAGCACGGTGGGGTCATGGACGGACTAGCTGGGCTCGGGGGCGAAGGCGGCCATGGCGGTGCGGCTCGGGTGCGCGATGCGGATGAGAGAGTGAGCGAGGGGGAGGGGAAAGTGGGCACTTAGGGTTTGACCGCAAGGGGGAGGAGGCTCTTATCCGCCCGGAGAGATGACGGGGAGGCGCGGGATGCTCTGCACGTGGCCATCGGAGACGTGTGCGGCCATGGCGTGCTCGGCCTCGAGTAGTGGCGGGAGGTGGAGGAAAGGCCGGGGTGATGGACTGGGCCTGGTAGAGTGTAAGCTGAGCCTGAGTGCCTTACGGCTTCTTTCTTTTCCTTTTTTTTTGTGTTTTAAACTATCTATTCCTTAATTCCTTTTCTGTTTGCAAATTCTTAGGACACAAAAATACTTTTGCAAAGCATGTAATGGTGCCACATAAATACCTCGCAATATTTTAGCACTACCATAAGAAGGTTTGGTGAGCATTTGAATTCTTTGAATTTTGCATAAATGATAACGGATTAATGGGGCTGTTTTGGTCACTGTATTAATTGTTCTAGGGCTATTAAATATTTTATTAATTGTTGGATGTTGTTTGTTTAAGTGTTAGTGAATATTTGTAACCTTTGGAACATTTTTTTAATTCACTGTTTTATGAAACTACAATTTGACTTGTTATTTCAATTTGTATTTGAACTAGTTTGACAAGGTGAGGTTTAGCAGAACTTTAATTATGATGAACTGGCATCATTAACATGGAATTATTGTAGCTTAACTATCCGATCGTTACACTGACTGACTGGATGAAAGTCTCTTAACTCCTCAGCCCCATCCACTTTTGGGAACAGAGTAACCAAGGCTCGGTTTATCGAACTCAGTCCACGCATGTTCCTTCAAGCTCATAAGGATTGGATTTTATCACATTTATAGTTATTGTTCAAAGTTTTTAGCATCTCCTTTTTTTACCACTCATGTTCTCTAGAGCACGAATTGGTTTGGTACTAGGTACCATTTGCTTGTACATACACTTTTGTCTTTTTTTTTTAATAATGAAAATATACCATAGAAGTACCATTGCTTGTACATATATTTTTGTCCTTTTTGTTTAATAATAAAAATAAACTGTTCTATGGTCACCGCTGAAAAAAAAAATCATCTTTTCCCGTATAGTTCTAGCCCCGATTGTTCTAAATGATCTCACGATGTTATCAGCTAACCTAACCATTCCATGCACCAGGACATTGATTGATCGTAGTTTGCAACCTGTAGAACACGAATTCATGTGTGGTCAACCGCTAACGGAGGTGGAGGCCAGGAGCACACATTTTCTTTGTTCGTACCAAAACCTGTCTACGTCCTTTTCCAGGTTCCCATAATCAGATATCCCAGTTTACATAAAGATTACACAGGGCCTTAGCCGGAGCACCACAAAACGGGGCCTGCCCGGGCACGAAAACGAAAGATTCCCGAGTCCCCAAGGGCCAAAAACGTTACAACAGGAAAATGACGCCGCGCTGTCTGTGTGCGCACATAAAACCGGAGACGCCCCAGCCCAAACCTGTCGGTCGCACGATAATTTCTGGTGGCGCGCGCGCCCGCCGTTTTGTCTACCCGACGCGCCCCGCACCCACGCGTGGCGGTAGAGCCGTATCGGTCCCGGCCGCTCAGCACACGTCCCCGTCCTGACGGGGATCGGCCGGCGCGTACGTCGCGGTCTTTTTCGGTAGCCTCCGTGTTCTTGCCTGTTGAAAGATGGGTATGTACTGGCACGTATTTGCAATGCCTGCTGCGGGTGCTTCATTGATTGGGGAAAGTTCCGTAGCCATGACGCCTCACGGGCCAGTTCATCCGTCGGCGAGGGATAAGGCCGTGGGGAAAGCGAGCCGTTGTACGTCGACAAGGGACTAAGTTAAGCAAAACGCCGTCCATTTCCGTTGCTCACCTATTATCCAAATCTATCTAGGTTTTGTCTCTAAAAAACAATAAAAGTTGGGACTGGGCAATGATGTGGTTGTGACTCCGGTGCTGCAGATCATGCCTGAGTTGCGGGAGTTGTGTGAGGGCCCGGTTCTGCCTCTGTCCGTGGAACAACTGAAGGTAAACCC